>CM056054.1:214343096-214943096 GCA_029574335.1 Rana kukunoris | reverse complement strand
CAGCATTCACAACCCAAAAAAAAAAAAAAATGGCCAGCAAAAGCAAAAAATTTCCAGCACCAAAAAAAAAGGGGAAAAACAAATTAATGCCGTTGACGTGAGCCACACCTGGGGCGCCCATGGCCACAGCCTCGGCTCCTCAGGGGAGACTCATGGGGGAGGGGGTAAACCGGGGAAGGAGGAGCAGCCCCTGGTCTCTGCCCACCTGGCGGCCTGCCCTCCAAGGCCACGGCAATTCTGTCTAGGCCAGCACTTAATGATGCCATATTGGCCTGGATAGCCTGGGTGAGGGCCCTCACATCCTGCCCAACGCCTGCTGTTGTAGTCTGCAGGTCGTTTAGGCAGTTTGTAAGAGCCCGGGAGTGGCAGTCCAGGTCCCCAAGCGTATCCTTTATGGAGGACAGGCTCTCCTCCATCCGCCCCAAGGTCTGGCTGACCTCTCCCAGATGGCGGGTCTGAAGGAACTGGTCCTTTCTCAGAGTGGCGGGCAGGAGATCGGTCAGCCCCCTGGTCTTCTGGGTCGCCTTCCTGCCTCCAGCTGAGGCTTGTGGCCGGGGAGAAGGGGAGGCCCTTGGGAGAGGAGCCCTGTTGGGGGAGGAGTGGGGGGGCTACCCCTTATGGAGGGCTGGCTGCTGCCAGCCAGAGGGGAAGAGTCCTCCAAAAACAAAAGTCCAGTGCCTGACATGGACTCCTCCTCCTCCTCAAACTCCTCCTCCTCAACCTCCTCCTCTTCAACCTCCTCCTCTTCAACCCTCTCCTCTTCAACCTCCTCCGAGGATTCCGGCCTTGTCGGGGGGTCCTCATCAGGCTGGGATGGTGCGGTCAGCCCAGATGGCCCAGCACCCTCCTGCTCATCTGTGGATGACACAAAACATTCACAGGTTGGAGGATCCACACACTTGCCACATATTCCCTTTCACCCCCTCCCACACAGGCTACACACTTGATAGGGCCAAAAAACCTTACCTGGCATCACGCCTTCATGACTTGAGTCATAGCCGGGCAGGCCCTCCACTTCTTGCCTATGAAAGGTCTGGGCCACCGCACGCTCCTCCGCTGTCAGCCTAACAGGGCATGGTGGGCCCCCTCCTGTGCCCCTGGCATTGCTAGCATTTTGGCCAGCTTCTTTTTGACCAGACGCCGGAGGTCATTGATTTTCTTTTCAATCCCCGACCATGTCCGGGTCTCCCCGCCCCCCCCGATGCATTCACCTGGTCAGTAATCCTGTCCAAAATCTCTCTCCTCCTGGCCGGGGTGGTGTTGGCACTGTCCGGGCCGTGGAGGTTACGCCCATAATCGGAAATGGCCTGGGCAAGAATTCGTTTCTCCCCCAAAGTAAAATTTAGCTTCCTCTTTCTCTCCATCATACTCAGACAAAAACTCACTCCCAAACAATCAGCAAAAATCACGCACAAAAACAAGCAGGAAAAATCAAGCAAGAAAACAAACGAACAAAAAACTAACAACCAAAAACTCTCACAAGCAGTCACCAAAAATCACTTACAAATATCTTCTAACAAACACAAGATCACACAGTCCACAAATATCACAAAGACAAACCACAACGCAACAACAGAACAAAAGCACCTTGCTGTATAGGGAGGGATACAAAGGGATGTACTTTTGCAAAGGAAGTGCGTTTGTGTCTGTCTATTTATGCTGTCTGCGTAGTTCATGATTTTGCCCTAGTCCACTTCCAATGTCACTGATTGCGCTGTTCCCGAGTGGTGAGCATGCGCACAGAGGTGCTGACATGGTCTGCTTCAAGCGCGCATGCGCGAGCCGGCCGGCCCTTCATTTGCATGGGGTCACGGCTCATTTCAATGTAACACGCCCGCGTCCTTCCCAATTTGGATTACTCCGCCTTGCGCCTCAGAAATAACGTTGCGCAGGCGCTAATTTCTGCGTAAAAGCGACGAGAATAGGGTGATTGCGCCGCTACATTGCGCCAGTCTAGCGTAAAGGCGGTGCGCTACGCAATGCGCAGATGTACCTGAATCTGGCCCAATATATTCAATATCCAATCTACTTTCATTACCATTCCTCATTCCTCCTAAGAAAAAAAAAACCCTCCCCGCTCCCCTATTTTGTCCCTTTCCCCTTATACAATTTTTACTCTTTTTTCCTTCTCCTTTATGATTCCTCTTCAATTTTTCCCCAGTTTTCAATTCATAAGTATTCTTCCATTTCTTTTGAGAACCTAAATTCATTCAATTTTTGCCATTTTACTGAAATTTGACTATTAATATATCCTTCTTCTCTTATTTGTTTTTCCATATATTGTATTTCGTTCATTTCACATATCCAATTTACCTTTGGGCTTTTATTTTCTCTCCATTTACATGCAATTATTGTTCTAGCTGCAGATGTCATATGGTGAAAAATATCTTTCTTAATGTTATTTATTGAATCTGGTATCAAAGATAATACTGAGGTATCCAAATTTAGACTCCTCTCTATTCCCGATACCTTCTGATATATTTCATAAACTATTCCCCAAAGCTTTCTCACCATGGGACATTCATACCATATATGTTCCCTAGTTCCTCTTTCACTTTTACATCTCAAACACATTTCTGTTTGACCATTATTTTTTTTATTTAATGCTACGGGGCTTCAATACCATCTCATAGCTATTTTATAGTTCTTGATATTTATTCACTATAGATGTATTATAAATTATTTAGATTTTTTTTCCCATTCAGTCTCTGATATTGTTCTTCCCAATTATTCTTTGGTGGTAGGTTATGGTATTAGCAAGAGATATAGTTACTGTACATTAAAACAATATATGTATGTATGTATATATATATATATATATATATATATATATATATATATATATATATATATATATATATATATATATATATATATATATATATATATATACATACACTTTTTTGAGCAAGTTATTCTTTATCAAAAAAAAATAAAAAATCAGGAGATATCCATTACCATTTACCATCAAAACCATCTTGTGAGTGGTTTAATTCCTAAACATTTCCAGTGATATTACCAGCTGTGAACGGGCAAGGATGCAGGTTGGCTATCTTGCCACATAAGGGAGAAAAAAAGCAAGTCTGAAGAAATGTTGAAGATTCTAGTACAAAGAATTCCATACCAGTAATGTATTATAGAATATTCCTTTATCTAACCTGAAAAGAAACCTGCCTGACTTACATGAAATACAAGTTTTGTTTTTGTGTATTTGATGCCGATGATAAAAGTTAGAATATTAATCAGATCACATGTGGTATTGTGTGGCAAGTCCCAATCTGTTTACTCTGAACATATTCACCTATTCTCTTTATCATTGCCAGACGGCCATACCGGGGCGCATGACTTTCATATCTAATGATGGCAATATATCCCTGTGTTATTTAACCACTTAAGACCCGGACCATTATGCAGGTTAAGGACCTTGCCCCTTTTTGCGATTCGGCACTGCGTCGATATAACTGACAATTTTGCGGTCGTGCGACGTGGCTCCCAAACAAAATTGGCGTCCTTTTTTTCATTTGAACACCTCTGCGGTTTTCATTTTTTGCGCTATAAACAAAAATACCATTGTCATTTTCACAGCGAAATGCGCTATAAAAATGCACTGGTTACTGTGAAAATTACAATTGCAGTTTAGGATTTAACCACTAGGGGGCGCTGAAGGGGTAAGTGTGACCTCATATGTGTTTCTAACTGTAGGGGGGTAGGGATGGACGCGTGATGTCAGTGATCGTCTTTCCCTATATCAGGGAACAGACGATCACTGACATTGCCACAATGAAGAACGGGGAAGGTGTGTTTACACACACCTCTCCCCGTTCTTCAGCTCCGGTGACCGATCGCAGGACACTGGTGGCGATCGGGTCTGCGGGTCCAGTGGGCGTGGTCACGGAGCTTTGACCCCACGGCTGGGCCTTAAAGAGACATGTACAGGTACGTGCTTGTGCCCAGTCGTGCCATTCTGCCCTTAAGTGGTTAACCACTAAGGTTAGGGGTCCTTAAGTGGTTAACCACTTAAGGACCGGAAGGATTCACCCCCTTAATGACCAGGCCATTTTTTGGGATGTGGCACTGCGTCGCTTTAACTGACAATTGTGCGGTCGTGTGATGTGTATCCAAACAAAATTGTTGTGCCTTTTCCCCCACAAATAGAGATTTCTTTTGGTGATATTTGATCCCCTCTGCGGTTTTTTTTTTTTTTTGCGCTCTACACAAGAGCGACAATTTTTAATTTTTTTTTTTTACTTTTTGCTATAATAAATATCCCCCAAAAATATATTAAAACAATAATTTCTTCATCAGTTTAGGCCGATATGTATTCTACATATTTAAAAAAAATGTAAAAAATAAATCACAATAAGCGTATATTGATTGGTTTGTGCAAAAGTTATGGCGTCTGCAAAATAGGGAAAAGATTTATAGCATTTTTATTTTATATATTTTTTTACTAGTAATGGCAGTGATCTGCAATTTTTAACAGGGCTGCGACATTACGGCGGACAGATCGGATACTTAACTGGCATTTTTTATACTTTTTTGGGAACCAGTGACATTATTACAGTGATCAGTGCTAAAAATATGCACTGTTATTGTACTAATGACACTGACAGGGAAGGGGTTAACATCAGGGGTGATCAAGGGGATAAATGTGTTCCCTCACTGTGTGTTCTAACTTTTTGGGGGATGGGCTGCCTGGGAAAACACACAGATCCATCTTCCTGCATAGCAGAAAGACAGGACCTGTGTGATCTCCCCTGTCAGAACGGAGACCTGAATTGTTTACACAGGCAGATCCCCGTTCTGACACTGTGGGGGACATAGAGTCCGCCCCACCCGCTGATTGGCTCCCCCGCTGGCCAATGGGCATGCCCACAAAATAGAGTTCCCGAGCTGATGTACAATGATGGAGGCTGGTCGGCAAGTGGTTAAAGACACACTCCATGCAAAAAAAGGAAATTTTTGTTTCAGGTAGTTATACTGTTACATACTTTTTTTTTTGTTGCAGTCAGTTCATGGTTCTGTCCAGGCATGTTTTACCATACATTCCTCTAAATTTTGAGAGTTTTGTCATCATCTGGATTCTAGATTTTTTTTATGTGTCTCAACTATGCTTCCTGACACACCTGAACTCTACCTGACTTTTATCACCTACATCTGCCCCTCCCAACATCAATTGGTATCAATTTCAGGCACTCAATTGGTATCATTCAGAATTCATTGACATGTGCATTTGACCTGCTTCAATCTACTAAGCGGTTTTATTGGGGGTATCGCTACATTAGTTTTACAGTACTGGTTCTAGTAAAATTTAAGGGTAGATCATAGTGTAGTTAAACTCTGATCCAGATTGTTAGTAGGTAGCTGGTACTGCAGGTGGCAGCAGTGGAGGCAAGGTTTGGGTGCTCTTTCCCAGCGGCCAATCACGAGGGTTTGTCCTCGCTGTGCATGCTGGGGAGGGGTATTTATGGGGCAGACGCTATTGGTTCTGGTCTTCTTCGTCCAGTGTGGCACCCACCTTTAGGGTGGCCACATCACTGCGCCCCGGTGTTATGGCCTACCTGGCTGGGGCATGCGTGTGTTCCTGGTTCCAGGGCAATGCTGACCCGGAGCATCTAAACAGTGGCAGGTACCCAGTGAGTGACTGGGTTCCAAATTTGAAGATCCCAAGCTGTACTGCTGTTCGGTGGGGAGTCAGTCTGAGGAGCGCCATTGAGAGGCTGGTGGTCCAAAAGGGCCTGGATAAACCACCGGGGATCAAGGTAGCCGGACACTAAGGGATTGATCACCTGTCAGTCGGTACCTGGGCGACAAGTTGAAGGAGATCCAGACATAACTCAATTAAGGAGGCATATCTCCAAGAATCCAACCCAGAGGAGACCTGTGGCAGAGGTGTCTTCTGGGACTCATTGAGAGGGGTCTGTGGCAGAGACTTTCTCCCAAGTTCAAGTTCACCAAGGAGGATCTGTGGCAGAGACTTTTCCCTACAATTGTCTGAGTGACATTCCGGCTGCCAGGTCAGTGAGAGAGGCCTGACCGGGTACACTAAACCCATATTGGCGGGAGTGGAGTAAAGAAGTGTTACGTTTGGGAGCAGGACTGTTTCCTACCATTGCGCTTGAATCTGCTGTTCTCCATCCTTCTTCAGCTTTACTTTCCTCACCACAAGTTTACTGTTTTTACCCGGCTGGGTAATAAAGAGCACAGCAAAGAGCACTTGTCGTGGACATTCCTTTACTTCTACTATTGCAATACGCATCATTCACCCCTAGGAATTTCGGAGGAGCCAAGAGGTAACACGCCGCCCAAAAATCCAGCAGCTTCACTGGGGGCATGTGCATCCGCTGAAAGATTTTCAGGGAGGGGCACTTCAGCAGCGGCGATTAATCCTTTCTTCAAACGCTAGCGGGGGTTAAAAGCACCCCGCTAGCGGCAAAATAGCACAGCTAAAACGATGGTAAAGCACCTATTTACCGATAACGCGGCCAGCTAGCAGTGTGAAATAATTCAGCTTCACTCCATGCCCATATAAATATAGCCTAGAAAATGTACAGAACCCCCTTCAGCACAGACAGTCCCCTCCATTTAGCACAGATGGACCCCCTTTATGCACAAACCCCCCCTCCAGCACAGATGGACCCCCCATTTAGCACAAACCCCTCTCCCCCATCCCATTCAGTACCTCAGATCAGCCATCAGCGCAGCACAGGCACAGCAGGTTCCCTCCCCCTGCGTACACATAAACACTGGAGGGGAGGCAGCTTCACTCTGCTCGCTGTGCCTGTGTGACATCCAACCTGGGACTGCTCAGACAGCCCGTGGCCGCAAAACTCTTCAACACCTTCTCGATTTTCCAGGGGGGGTCGATTGCCCCCCCTTGCCCTATGGAGCGGACGCCCATGACTGGGGGTAGTGCTACATTAGTGATAATACGGAATATGGACAGGATTTAAACACAAATCTACATAGGGCTCGGCTTTAAAAATATATATGCTGTCTATATAAAATTCACTATGTCTGGCACCACTGTGAATACAGCATTAAAGCTATTTCCTGCATAAAGCCAAATGCAATCAGTTGGTTGCATCAAGATGTTCTAAAACATCTGCAGCATTTGATCCCAGTGTTGAATTAAACCTCTTTAGAAAATGGTGCAGGGGCCGCATCAGAATTCATGTGTTTTTGTTTGCAACTCAGCAGAAAGCCCTTCTTCCTATTAAGCACAATCAGTATGAACTTTGGGCATTCAAACGTGACCCAAATATGTCATTATATTGCACTTCTCTGTAACCTGGTGAAAATCTTCTCAGAAAGGTATATAATGGCATAAACATGTTAGAGGCATTTCTGAAGTGCTTCGTTTGAGATGTGATCTGCGTACAGGACCCGAGGCCACAACGCAAAGCAGCATCTATTCTCTCCCCTGTCTCGCTTGTCATCTTTATGTAATTCCCCCGAACCAGCAGATCTAGCCGGGGCTGGAGTAAGGAGCACGCAACGTAGACTGCCAGTTTGTCTTTTCTACGCGACAGGGCAGAATACTATCCACGGGGGCTAAATAAATGTTTCGCGAGGATCAGCAAAATAAAATACAAATTGTTGTTTTGACTATTGAGACTTTTAGAACTAGTTCACCTTTATTCCAGTCTCTTCTTATTATTTGTTGTGTTTTGTATTCTCAGTTGTATTATATTAGATTTTTTCTGTCTTTTTCCATTTTTGCACTTTGATGTGTATTCCGGGGTCTGCATGCTTTTCTTGCTGGTTGTTATATGTGACCCATCTAAGCATGGAGTCACTAGGTTGGTGAATAACGTCAACCCAAGTCATTAATTGCTGGCAATACGGTTATTGATATTCCCTGAGATCAACTATTTCATGTGATCGTTTAATTTGACTGTCTGAAATGATTCCTTAAAGCGGGGGTTCACCCTAAAAAAAAAATTCTAACATTACATTGAGCCGAGTTGTGATAATGAAATTCTGCTGACCTTTTTTTTTTTTCTTGCCGTACATTTTATCTATATTTTCACTGCGGCTTTCAGGTAGGTAATCGTGCGGGACTGGGCGTTCCTATTCACATGCTAATTGATTGACATGCTTCCCACCGGCGCATACAGCGCGTCACGACTTGCCGAAAGAAGCTGAGCGTCGAGTCGGCTCTATACAGCGCTATACGGCGCCTGCGCACCCACATTCGGATTCTTTCGGCAAGTCCTGACGCGCTGTATACGCCAGAGGGAAGCATGTCAATCAATTAGCATGTGAATAGGAAAGCCCAGTCCCGCACGATTACCTACCCGAAAGCCGTGGTGAAAATATAGATAAAACGCTATGTACGGCAAGAAAAAAAAAAAAGGTCAGCAGAATTTCATTATCACAACTCGGCTCAGTGTAATGTTAGAATTTTTTTTTAGGGTAAACCCCCGCTTTAACCATTTAAGCCCTGGCCCCTTTTTGCGATTCAGCCTTGCGTCGCTGTTAACTGACAATTGCGCGTTCCCCAAAAAAATTGGCGTCCTTTTTTCCCCACAAATAGAGCTTTCTTTTGGTGGTATTTGATCACCTCTGCAGTTTTTATTTGTTGTGCTATAAACAAAAATAGAGCGACAATTTTGGAAAAAATTCAATATTTTTAACTTTTTGCTATAATAAATATCCCCCAAAAACATATAAAAAAAAAATTTTTTTCCTCAGTTTAGGCCGATACGTATTCTTCTACCTATTTTTAGTAAAAACAATCGCAATAAGCGTTTATCGATTGGTTTTCTCAAAATTTAAAGCGTTTACAAAATAGGGGATAGTTTTATTGCATTTTTATTATTATTTTTTTTACTACTAATGGCGGCGCTCAGCGATTTTTTTCATGACTGCGACATTATGGCGGACACATCGGACAATTTTGACACATTTTTGGGACCATTGTCATTTTCACAGCAAAAAATGCATTACAAATGCATTGTTTACTGTGAAAATGACAATTGCAGTTTGGGAGTTAACCACAAGGGGGCGCTGAAGGGGTTATGTGTTCCCTGTGTGTGTTTACAACTGTAGGGGGGTGTGGCTGTAGGTGTGACGTCATCGATCGCGTCCCCCTATAACAGGGATGACGCGATTGATGCTGCCGCCACAGTGAAGCACGGGGAAGCCGCGTTTACACGCGGCTCTACCCGTTCTTCAGCTCCGGGGACCGATCGCTGCACTCCAGCGGCGATCGGGACCGCGAGTCCCACGGTCCCGGAGCTTCGGACCGGGTCACGAGAGCGTGCCGCGGGTGCGCGCCCGTGACCCACGTATATGTGCAGGAGGCGGTCCTTAAGAAGGTAATAAATAAAAAAATTATAAAAAAAAAAAGTCCCTCATTTTAGGCCGACACGTATTCTTCTAAACATTTTTGGTAAAAAAAAATTGCAATAAGCGTTTATTGATTGGTTTGACAGGGAACAGACGATCGCTGACACTGCCACAGAGAAGAACGGGGAAGGTTTGTTTACACTCAACTCTCCCCGTTCTTCAGCTGCTGTGACCCGATCGCGGGACACCAGCGGCGATCGGGTCCCCATGTCCCACAGGCATGGTCACGGAGCTCAGAACTAGGTTGCGAGTAAATCAACCCCACTGTTGCTGTAACTGATTATGGCTCCAGTTTGTTAGTGTATCTAAATCTGCTAATACATTTAACACCCCCCAGATTAAAATGTTGCTCTCCAAGGACTCTCTGTGCTCCTTCATCCAGAGTGGGGGCGCTCTAATACTGTAGGCATATTACTGGCCAGATCGTCAAGTGGAAATAGAGGGGTAAAAACAAACAAAAAAAAGATCTAATGATTGGTAAGCTGCAATATAATACATTTTTGGTTTTGGCTTTATTACTGCTTTAAGGCAGCGCTAATAGTAAATTCTCCTGCATCAATCAATTTCAATGTCAAACATTTTTTAAAGTAAAAAAAGAAAATGAAAGTGATTGTTTTGTACACGAATAATCAGTTTGAAACAGAATTTTTGGGACAATCCAATTACTGTGATGTTCAGCCTGATCCTGTGGGTAGAAGAAAACAAAACAGTAATGATATCAAGCGATACTGTAGCTGCTAGAGAAGAAAGAATAATCATCTGGACTATTGCTGAAAAATATGTGCACTGGCGTAAAAAACGCTTTTACAGGAGTTTTTTGTTTTGCCTGTAGAAGCAAATCAACGTTATCCTGTGTGTCCATGTACATTAGGACGTTTAGTGCCATATTTTTAGCTCAGCAAGAGGAAGAAAAATAAAAAAACCTTCTGGTTTGTGTTTTTGAGAGCAGTTTTCTGGCAGAAAAAAACACTGAACGTTCTTAAAGCAGATGTCCGCTGAAAAAAAAAATATTAAAATCCAGCAGCTATAAATACTGCAGCTGCTGACTTTTAATATTAGGATACTTACCTGTCCTGGAGTCCAGCTCCGTTCGCAGCAGAAGACGAGAGATCGCTCGTGACTCTGCTGCCCCCACCGCCATCCTCAGTGAGGAACCAGGAAGTGAAGCGCTCCGGCTTCACTGCCCGATTCCCTATGGCGCATGCGCGAGTCGCGATACGCCTGCCGATTAGCTCCCGCTTTGCTCTGGGAGAAAAGTGTTCCCAGAACACAACGGGAGGGGGGGGGACACGGTAGGTGACGTCCTGCCCGCAGTTTACCCGAGACTGTGTGGCCGGTAGTGGGTGCAAATACCTGTCTTTAGACAGGTATCTGCACCCCCCTCCCCCCTCAAAAGTGTCAAATGTGACACCGGAGGGGGGGAGGGTTCCGATCAGCGAGAGTTCCACTTTAGGGTGGAGCACCGCTTTAAACTCTCCTAAAAGCTCAAAAACTGTGCCAAACTCCTGTACAACAACGCTGTGTATGAGCGTTTTTTTGCCATGGAAACTGGCATTTTTTTTTTGTCCAGAGTTCATGGACCCTTAAAGTGTATGTCTAACCAAAAACTTTTTTAATTTTTTGATAGAATTGGGTTGGATTTACATTTCTGTTGAGTCTTAACCACTTGCCGACTGCCTCACGTATATATACGTCGGCAGAATGGCACGGGCAGGCAAAGCAACGTACCTGTACGTTGCTCTGAATCTGCCGCCTAGTGCCCGCCGCATGCTCCGTGACCGTGCCCGCGGGCCCCCGCTGACTCGTTGTTCGCCAGTGTCCCGCGATCGTGTCACGGAGCTGCAGTATATAGCCTTCAACGCTGATCAGAAGGAAACTTTCCAACAGGGTGGTTGAAGAGAAGTAGATTGGTAGATCCACTTCTCTTCACCCATAGCAGGGGTGGACTGACAATTCGGGCTCTCGGGCACTGCCCGAGGGCCCCAATGCCACTAGGGGGCGCCATCAGGGTTGCCACCCACAGCAAAACCAGGGACTGTATGTAAAAATCTGTGTTTTTTTAAAAAAATACCAAGATTATAGCTGCCCCACCTCTCCAGTACCTTTTCAGTGTGTGTATGTGTGTACTGTGTGTATGCATACTGTGTATTTATACTGTGTGTGTATATTGTGTGTCTGTGTGTGTATACTGTATGTGTGTGTAATGCACAGTCACACAAAATTCCGCCGTTCTTTTGAATGGCAAGAACGCGGTGACGTCATCGACTATGATGAGCCAGTGTCTCATCACATTCAATGCTGTCACCGCCATCTTGCTACACCCCACACTAACCTTGTATACTACTGCGCATGCGTTGTAGTGTTATCGAGCATACGTGTTTTTTCACCCATACAGACGACCGGTTTTCTCTGCCGGGAAACCCAATGAGAAAATAGAGAGCAGGGTTCTCTATTTTCTAGTCGGGACTCCCGTCTGTTTTCCTGACGGGAAAACTGCTAAGGAGCATACACACGGCAGGGATTCCCGGCCAAATGCTCTCCTGGCAGTTTTCCTGCCGGGAAAAACGGTCGTGTGTACGAGGCTTCACTTTTGCAACCAGGTGTAATAACATCATCAAGCTGTTCCCCTCATTATGTTATCTCATCCTTGCTTGGTCAAAAAGTACACTTTCTTTCGCTACTGTGGAAAGCCCACAAGGTATCTTCAAGTCCACCGTATGAGATATTGGCTTTGACATTCAGATTACACTTTGAAACAAATAATGTTGCGTACACACGGTCGTTTTTTGTCTTGTGAAAAAACATTGTTTTTTTCTCATAAAAAAAACAACGTTTTTCAAACTTCATTTTAAAAAACAACGTTGCCTACACACCATCGTTTTCTGAAAATGCTCTTGCAAAGCGCGGTTACGTGCAACATGTACGACGGCACTCTGTTCCATTCAAGCTTGCGTCATTACTTGCTTCTGAGCATGCGCGGGTTTAAAAAAGTTGTTTTAAACGTCGTTTTAGCGTACACAAGATAATTTTTTATGACACAAAAAACGACATTCTCAAAAACGACATAAAAAATTGAAGCATGTTCGAATTTTTTTTTTGGTCGTTTTTCAGAAGACAAAAAACGATGTGAAGCCCACACACGATCATCTTAAATGACGTTTTTTAAAACTTTGTTTTATTTCATCACAAAAAACAACCGTGTGTACGCGGCATAAGTTGTGAAATCTACAACTCATGTCCATACTTTGTTTCAAACTCTGTGATATTATTGCGGAAGTGTTTCATAAAGTTCTATGTATCTATTGAACATAGATGGGTTACAGGATGCCCACTGTCTACCCACTTCTGATATATACTGCAGATATATATATATATATATATACATTATATTATAAAAGATATTAGGAAGAAGCCATCTGGGCTTCGATACCTTTTGGATCACTGCACAGTCACGTAATTTGTATACAATTAAGTCTGACATTTCATCATAAGCCCTAAGTGTAATTAAGCAAATAAATAACTTGAACGTAGATTTAAATGTGTTTTCTCTGGAGCAGGCTTGAAGCCCATTAGAATCTACTATGTTTGGCAATATTAGCCTACTGGCAGCATTCCATTTTGAACAGTCAATAAGTGTTTTTTTTTAAGTGAAAAATAAATATTTTAGGACTTTAAGAGGAGGAAGGATAGAATAATTTAGTGATATTTAAAATTATCTTATTTGTCTAGTGAACTCGGGATGGAATTGTGATTGCTTCCTTGGCACGCGTAATCAGTAAAGAGCAGGTTTATTGAAACTGTTAACAGTAGAAGAAAGTTAATTACAATTCCGGATGAATATTTACCTATAGTATTAACGCTTCTTAGACAAACAGGAGAAAAAAATAAAATAACGGACAGTTTTTTAGTGCTACAAAGTACAAACCAGCCAGATATGTGATGGAACGAAACTTAAACTGGGCCAAGTTCTTATCTCACATAAAAACTTTAGTCTGTCCTGTTCAGCCCTTAAGGTGCTAGTTTTATATTAACACTAGGAAACATTTTGCCTTCTTAGAGATTCAATCAGCTGTTAAGTAGGTGGTGACTAACATGGGTCCTTTGACTTCAATGGCCAAGTAATTATCGGCATATACCGCACACTTTTTTCCCCTTAAAATAAAGGGAAAATCGTGGGTGCGCGATATACGCCGATACCCGCTTCCCCCGCTCAGTTTTAAGTGAGCCGCCGACATATACCGAGTGCAGTGCACTCGGGTACATTCGGCTAGGCTTGGTTTCGCTCGTGCTCACGCATAAACGTCACAGAGCGTGAGCATGAGCGAAGCTGAGCCTGGCCGAATGTACCAGAGTGTACTGCACTCGATATATGTCGGCTAGGGCGTTCAAACTGAGCGCAGGAAGCGGGGATTCGACTCGAGACATCGCTGGAGAAACCGGGAGGACACCACTGGAGCCGAAGACGGACGCCGGACCGGACGATGGACGCCGCGCAAGACACCAAAACTGTAAGTACTAAAAGTACTAAAAGTTTTTTTTTACAGGTCGACATTAGGGGTGCGCACTATACGAAGGAGTGCGCAATACTCTGATAAATACGGTACTTGTGCCATCTACATCAGGGATCAGCAATGCATCAGCAACCTTTTTCCACTTAAGGGCCGGATTCAATGTATGTGAATGCATGGTGGACCACATTCACCTGCTAATAAATGAAGATAATAATAATCCTAACATAGTAACAATAACAGTACAGGTTTCCCTCACTTTAAGGTGCTTCACTAATACAAAACCAGTTTAACCTGAGGAAGCATATGGCTGGGGATTTAGATTTTTACTGCCCCCTCCCCCATCCTGGCACCCAAGGGGGGGCTGACGCCGGCCCTACCAGCCAGCGTGGTGTGAAGATGGGGTTCCTGTCCCTAAGGAAAATGGGGTCCCTGTCCCTAGTGGAGATAAGGTCGCCGTCCCTAGTGGAGATAGAGGCCCCATCCCTAGAGGAGATGGGGGTCCCACCCCCAGGGGTCCCTGTCCCCAAGTGAGAAGGGGTCCAAGTCCCCAGGGGAGATTGGGTCCCTGTCCCCAAGTGAGAAAGTGTCCCTCTCTCCAAGGGTGATGGGGTCCCTGTCATCTGTCCCCCTTCACATCACTCCCATATGGTCCTCTTCCCCATAGCAATTTTCCTGTGCCCCCAAAAGCAGTGTCATCCTACTCCCCTGCACCCCCACTGTAATTTCCCCTCCCCCACAGTGTCCTCTGTCCCCTGCACCCCACTGTAGTGTCCCCTGTCCCCATAGTGTCCTTTGTCCTCTACCCCCATAGTGTCCTCTGTCCTCTGCCCCCATAGTGTCCTCTGTCCTCTGCCCCCATAGTGTCCTCTGCCCCCATAATTCCCACGTTTATCAAGACATTTTGCAGGAGAACTTAAGGCCATCTGTCCACCAGCTGAAGCTAAACAGAAGATGGGTGTTGCAACAGGACAACAACCCAAAGCATAGAAGTAAATCGACAACAGAAGAAAATACACCTTCTGGAGTGGCCCAGTCAGAGTCCTGACCTCAACCCGATTGAGATTCTGTGGCATGACCTCAAGAAAGCGATTCACACCAGACATCCCAAGAATATAACTTATAACAGTTCTGTAAAGAGGAATGGTCAAGAATTACTCCTGATCGTTGTGCACATCTAAACTGCAACTACAGGAAATGTTTGATTGAAGTTATTGCTCCCAAAGGAGGTTCAACCAGTTATTAAACCCAAGGGTTCACATACTTTTTCCACCTGCACGTAATGTTAACATGGTGTGTTCAATAAAAAAACATGGAAACATTTAATTCTTTGTGTGTTATTAGTTTAAGCAGGGTGTGAATTTTCCTCAGAGCCCGAACATCCTCTACATGTTTCATAGCTATGAACCACTTCTTCAGGAGGAACACAAAATAGTCTAAAGATAGGATGATAAGATTTACATATTAAACACCAATCATTAATGGTTGCATATAGAAAAAGTTAATTTGGGAAGATGAAATACATACAATCCCTTACCAGTGAAGGCCCGTAAGAGATCAAAGATGATCCGTACCAAAATATTGTTGCAGACCATGTCCATCCCTTGTGACTACAGTGTACCCATCTTCTCATGACTCGTTCCAGCAGGATTATGCACCATGTCACAAAGATCCAATCATCTCTCCACTGGTTTCTTCAACATGACAATGAGCTCACTGTACTCCAATGGTATCCACAGTCACAAGATCTCCATTCAATAGAGCACCTTTGGAATGTGGAGGAATGTGAAATTCACATCAGCCAACAAATCTGCAGCAACTGTGTGATCCTATCATGTCACTATGGACCAACATCTCTGAGGAATGTTTCCAACACCTTGTGGAATCTACGCCACAAAGAGGCAGTTTTAAGGCAGTTCTGAAGACAAAATGCATACCTCCAAACATTTTGAGATGTTTGAGAACAAACGTTTGAGAACAAACGTATGTAGGCATAGGTCACGCCCCCTGTCACACCCTCTTAAAAGGTGAATTAACCAAAAAAAAAGTTAATTAAATCCACAAGGACTTTTTTTTTTACCACTGCTATTCATTTATATTTGCTTTTAAAATGTACAAATGCAGCAATTTAGAATTTGGATGAAAAGTTTACCACTGGGAAACACCTTTTGAAAGATAAAAAGTGAATTTTATATACAACTATATAGATCAGACCATATTAGAGGGACAAATGAGGGGGACAGAGGGACATTGCTCCAAATCAGGGACAGTTCCTCAAAATCAGGAACAGTTGGGAGCTATGAAAAAGGGGCCAACCTGGTTGGAGGCAAGGTGTACATAATAGTGGCTGGACAATATATATATAGGGATGCACGATACCATTTTTTTAACACAGAATATCAATACTTTTTTGAAGGTACTCGTCGATACTGATTACCGATATCTATCGCCTAGGAAGAGGTGTGGTTTCGGAGGTACCAGGGGGGTTGTTGTTTGGGAGTTGGGTGACGGCAGGGAGGGAAGGGAGGGGTAAGTGAGGGAAAGGTAGTTGAAGGTTGGGTGAAATAGGGATTGTGGGTTGGGAGCATTGGGATGGAAAAAGCTGTGAACGCTGGGGAGAAGAGGATGGGGATAGGACAGTTATTGGGAGACATAGTAGCAGAAGTGACAGCTGGTAAAGGGGATGAGAAGGCAACAGGCAGAAGTGACTGCAGGTATGGTACAGGAGACAAACAGTGACTTCAGGCATGGTACAATAGATAGTCAGTGACAGCAGGCATGGCACAGGAGACAGTCAGAGACTGCAAGTATTGTAAAGGGAGACAGCTAGAGACTGCATGCATTGTACAGGGAGACAGCCAGAGACTGCAGGTACTGTGCAGGGAGACAGCCAGAGACTGCAGACATTGTACAGGGAGACAGCCAGAGACTACAGGCATGGTACAGGGAGAGATCCCTGCTTCTCAATACATCAAGATACCGCCCGTAGAGTGTATTCATACAGAGCCCCATCCAGCCAGGGAGAGCCCGGATTCTGTGCTCTGTGTTTACGGAAGTCAGAGCTGGAAGAGGGAAGTGTGCAGCGATGAGACGGGGCTTATGGGCTGTTAAGCCTGACGGGGCCTGCACCTTGTGATGCCATTGGAAGGAGGAGGCAGCGGGGATGGCACTGTCTGGAAGGGGAGAAAGAGGCGGTCCTCTTCCAAGCAACATCCCTTCCGGTATCGGAGCATTTTCCTGAGTACCGATACTCGCGAAAATGCCTAGTATTGGCGCCGATACCGATACCAGTATCGATATTGGTGCATCACTATATACAGGTATATATATTAATATATATGTGTGTGTGTGTTTTAGCTGCGTATATGATTGGATGACTGGAGCTGCCCTTTAATATGTATAAAAACATACAGCGTATACAAAGCCTCTTGGGGAAAGCAGACATATGAATTTGCTGCCAGCGATACATAGCATCCGGGGTAATATCCACAAACAACAGACCCCTCTCCGCCTCGCTGGGATAGGATCGCTGTGAATCCTCCAAGCTGTCATGCATGGAGAGCGACGGTAAGTATAATTCAGTAAATACACACAGTTATTGCAATCCATTTCCCGAATAATGCAATACTTTGCCCCTAAATGTGACACATTAAACAACCAAGAACAACATGGAGATTCCTCTCCTCTCTGTAAGCTGAATGTGACACAAAGCATTATGTGCTTGGCCTGTCGGGCTCGCAGTCACAGTCCCTGGGTTTATACGTCATTAAGCATTTGATAAAATAGATGAGAAGTGGCACAGTAATAACTCCGCATTACCCAACAAGAAGGAGAGCGGGGATGACTGTGCGGCATCACAACTTAGTTTTTGCTGTTAAGCGCTATACTTTGTTGCCTGTGGCCTTTATGTCTCTTTTGTGCAGAGTTCCCTGAGCTGCAGGTTTGTAATATGGGCATATGTGTACAGCAGATTAAACCATCTCCCGCGGGCGGATACCTTGCATTGGAAACTAGAAGAAAAGAACATTTTATTTAATTTTTTTTCTAGACGTGAAATCTTTATTTTATTAAGCGGCCTTATAAAAGTCGAAATAAACCTTTCGTGTAACGAGCGCTCCTCTTTTTCTCTTTTGTGTTCCTACAAATGTAATTTACTTCAATAATAAAGGTAATAGTTCAGATTATTTAATTCAACATTTTTCAAACACCTGGAAAGACTAAAAGGTGTGTTTGGATTGGATAGATTTCCCATCACTCCCGGGCCCTAAAAACATCTAATGAGAGAACAGGAAGTAAGACAAAGTCTCCCAAATGGGGACAGAGACAGAAATAAACACCAGACAGAGATTATTTATATTTCTATGATACAGAAAACAATAATCCTAATTCCTACCTCATACTAACACTCCCTGTAACCCTTAACACTAACTCAAACCTTCAGAGTAACCCCAAACCTTACACTTTCCCACTCTATAACCCTAACACTAACACTAACTCGCACACAATCCCTCCCGGTAACCCCAATACTAACACTCCCTGTTACACTGATCATGATAGTAACCCTCTTTATAACCCTTCACTGACCATCCTTCTAACATTAACCTTTACATTAACCTTTACCCAAACCCTCCTTCAAATCTAACACTAACCTTTCCTGAAACACTACCTCTAACACTTACCATCCCTGTAACCTGCAACTAACCCTAACACTAACCTGAGTAACCCTAACATTAACATTCTCTGCAGGCCTAGCACTAGCCTTCTCTGTAACCCAAACTTTAACCTTCTCTGCAACACTAATGCCGCGTACACACGGTCGTTTTTTGCGATGAAAAAAAACGTTGTTTTTTAAAACGTCATTTAAATTGATCGTGTGTTGACAAAACGTCGTTTTTTGTCTTAAAAAAAACGACCAAAAAAAAATTCCAACATGCTTGAATTTTTTGTGTCGTTTTTCAAAACGTCGTTTTTTGTTTCACAAAAAGTCACCGTGTGTAGCAAAAACGTTGTTTAAAACGACGTTTTTCAACCCGCGCATTCCCAGAAGCTAGTTATGAAGCGAGCTTCAATGGAAAAGTGTGGTGAACATAACCTTGTTTTTTGTGAAAAAAACGATGGTGTGTATGCAACATCGTCTTTGAAAGTGACGTTTCAAAAACGTTGTTTTTTACTTCACAAAAAACTTCGTTTTTTTTCATCGCAAAAAACGACCGTGTGTACGCGGCATAACACTAGCTTTCTCTGCAACCCTTACCCTAACACTAACCCTCACTGTTACCCCAACACTAACCCTCACTGTAACCCTAACACTAGCCTTCTCTGTAACTTGTACGTTCTCTATAACCTTAACACTAACCTTCTCTAACCCTAACACTAGCCTTCTCTGTAACCCTAACACTAACCCTGTAACCCTAACACTATGTTTCTCTGTAACCCTAACACTAACCTTCTCTTTAACCCTTACACTAGCTTTCTCTGTAACCCTCACACTAGCCTTCTCTGTAACCCTAACACTAACCCTGTAACCCTAACACTATGTTTCTCTGTAACCTTAACACTAACCTTCTCTGTAACCCTAACACTATGTTTCTCTGTAACCTTAACATTAGCCTTCTCTGTAACCCTTAGGCTGCGTACACACGATCGAATGTATCAGCAGACAAATTTGATCGTGTGTACGGGCGGACAGACAGATTTTTCCAGCAGACAGATTTTAAAGCATGCTTTAAAATCTGTCTGCTGGGAATTCGTCCGTCCGATATGTCTGCTGGTTAGTACGCTAACCAGCAGACATATCTGTCCGCACATGCGTCGAATGGATTTGACGCATGCGCGGAAGTGTTTTACTTCCTGGTGCGGTGACGTGGCGGCGTCAACGTCTCCGCCACGTCACCGCGCTGTCTGCTGGCGGAGATTTTGGTTTGATCGTGTGTACAGCGATCAAACCAAAACAGCCAGCAGACATATCTGATCAAATCAGTCTGTCAGACCGATTTGAACAGATTTATTTGGTCGTGTGTACGCGGCCTTACACTAACCTTCACTGTAACACTAACAATAACCTTCTATGGAACCCTAACACTAACCTTCTCTGTAACCCTAACTCTAACCTTCTCTGTAACCCTAACACTAGCCTTCTCTGTAATGCTCACTGTAACTCTAAGGCCCCGTACACATGGCAGAGAACCTCGACGGGCGGAACACATCATTCCGCCCGTCAAGGTTTTTTGCCGGCCGTCAGAATCGGTGACCCGCCTGTTCTCTATTTGCTCGACGGGTTTCCCGACGGGCGGGGCTCGCCAAGAGCGTACACACGGCTGAGGTTCTCGGCAGAATGCGGCTCCCAGCGAGGTTCTCGCTGGTTTCTGCCGAGAACCTCGGCCGTGTGTACGGGGCTTTACACTAAATGTAACTCTCTGAACATATGGCCCTGACTGATTGTCCATTATACGCTTTAATAATTGCTAAAGCCATAATACATGAGGGGGGGGGGGGTTGTTTGACCCCCAAAACAAATTGACAGCCTTTTTTTTTTATGTTGTCAATTGCTAAATCAATAAAATACTTTAGGATTCTCAAAAGGTTTGTTTGGTACTCTTTCTGGCTCCACTATGTACTAACCCTAATCTAATCGTTTTGGTAACCCTAACGTTAACATATATACTCAGTTACTTACACTAACAGTCCCTTCACCACACATTTGAACATTAACCCTTCCTGTAACACAACCTTCCTTTTAACCCCAACACTAACCCTCCCTACAATACTGTCCTTCTCTTAAACCCCAACAGTCACTCTACCAGTAACTCAGCCTACCCTTTAACCCCAACACTCACCCTCCCTGAAACACAATTTTCCCTTTCTCCCCAACAATAACCCTCCCTGTAACACAACCTTCCATTTAACTGCAACACTAACCCTCCCTGTAGCACAATTTTCCCTTAACCCCAACACTAACCCTCACTGCAACACAACCCTATATTCTAACCCCAACACTAACCCTCCCTGCAACATTGTCCTTGTTTTTAACCCCAACACTCACCCTCCATATAACTCAGCCTACCCTTTAAACCCAACACTAACCCTCCCTGCAACACTGCCCTTCTCTTTAACCCCAACGCTCACCCTCCCTGTAACACAATCTCCCCTTTCTCCCCCAACAATAACCCTCCCTGTAACACAACCTTCCATTTAACTGCAACATTAACTCTCCCTGTAGCACAATTGTCCCTTAACCCCAACACTAACCCTCTCTGCAACACAACCCTATATTTTAACCCAAACACTAACCCTCCCTGCAACATTTTCCTGGTTTTTAACCCCAACACTCATCCTCCCTGTAACTCAGCCTACCCTTTAACCCCAAGACTAACCCTCCATGCAACACTGCCATTCTCTTTAACCCCACAACTCACCCTACCCATAACACAACCTTCTGTTATATTCAACACTAACCCTCCCTGTAGCACAATTTTCCCTTTACCCCAACACTAACCCTCCCTGCAACAAAACCTTTATTTTAAGTCCAACACTAACTCTCCCTGCAGCACAACCTCTTGCTTAACAGCAGCACTAATCCTCCCTGTAACATTATTCCTCTTTTTAGCTCCAACACTAACCTCTCTGAAACATTAAACATCTTTTTAAACCCCAACACCAACAATCCCTGCAACACAACCTTCCCTTTAAGCCCAACATTAACCTTCCCTGTAACACAACCTTCCCCTTAACCCCAACACTAACCCTCCCTGTAACAATAAACATCCTTCTAACCCCAACAGTAACCCTCCCTGTAACAATAAACATCCTTCCAACCCCAACACTAACCCTCCCTGTAACAATAAACATCCTTTTAACCCCAACACTAACCCTCCCTGTAACACAATCTCCCCTTTCTCCCCCAACAATAACCCTCCCTGTAGCACAACCTTCCATTTAACTGCAACACTAACCCTCCCTGTAGCACAATTGTCCCTTAACCCCAACACTAACCCTCTCTGCAACACAACCCTATATTTTAACCCAAACACTAACCCTCCCTGCAACATTGTCCGGGTTTTTAACCCCAACACTCATCCTCCCTGTAACTCAGCCTACCCTTTAACCCCAAGACTAACCCTCCATGCAACACTGCCATTCTCTTTAACCCCACAACTCACCCTCCCTGTAACACAATATTCTGTTATATTCAACACTAACCCTCCCTGTAGCACAATTTTCCCTTTACCCCAACACTAACCCTCCCTGCAACACAACCTTTATTTTAAGTCCACTAACTCTCCTTGCAGCACAACCTCTTGCTTAACAGCAGCACTAATCCTCCCTGTAACATTATCCCTCTTTTTAGCTCCAACACTAACCTCTCTAAAACATTAAACATCCTTTTAAACCCCAACACCAACAATCCCTGCAACACAACCTTCCCTTTAAAGCGGAGTTCCACTCAAAAATGGAACTTCCGCTTAATCCACTCCACACCCCCTTACATGCCGAGGGGCTGGTTAGGCGATTAAGCTTAATCGCCTACAGCAGCCCCTCCCTGTAGGTGATCGCATGGGACACATGACAGGTCCCATGCGATCGCCTGTCCAATCAGCGTCGCGTCGCGCGTGCATGCGCAGTGGGTGCCCGGCCGTGAAGCCGAAGGCTGTCACGGCTGGGTGCCCACAGTCGCAATGAAGACGCCGGTTGGGGAGGGGGGGAGAGGAGCGGAGCCCCGGTCGGCGCGTCGCTGGAACGCAGGA
The DNA here is from genome assembly GCA_029574335.1 of Rana kukunoris. NCBI lineage: Eukaryota > Metazoa > Chordata > Amphibia > Anura > Ranidae > Rana > Rana kukunoris. The sequence continues at coordinate 214,920,490 of CM056054.1, read as the reverse complement.
GCAGTTAAGTGAGTGTTTATTAAAAGCCAGCAGCTACACTTTTTGTAGCTGCTGACTTTTAATAAACACAATTTTTGGCTGGAACTCCCCTTTAAGCCCAACATTAACCTTCCCTGTAACACAATCTTCCCCTTAACCCTAACACTAACCCTCCCTGTAACAATAAACATCCTTTTAACCCCAACACTAACTCTCCTTCTAACACAAACCTTTTATTTAACCCCAACACTAATCCTCCCCATAACACTATCCTTCTTTTTAACCTCAATACTAATCCTCCCTGTAACACAACCTTGTAACCCTTAGCTCTAATTTTGTGTTACGTAAATAAAACCATGTGTTGGCATATATGTCAAGCGCTTGGATATTTTGCGCTAAAGACTCTTGCATTGAAAGATGCAGAAAGCCCTGTTGCTGGAACTTTCTCCTTTGTCTGTATTTATATAAAAACTCTAGGATGATCCAATCAGTAAAATATATTCCTGGCCCCTTACTGTACCTGTTCTGTTAAAACATAAGCCTGCAGGTTTAGGTCTCTTTACGGGTTTGTTTTAAAAATGCCAAAATAATCTGGGGCGAGATTTAGCTCTTTATTTGAATTGTGTCAAAAAAAAAAGATCTCACTTGGGCCTCCAAGATGGTTTGACGGTGAAGGCAATAGAATTACGTATTGTACATAGAGAATAGTTCACTGCATATTTGCATATATAAACAGGCCTTGTGATTGCGGGCAAATACCCCTCTGACCTCTGGGCCTTAGACGTGACAATGTGCCACTGAGGCTCATTCAGATGATTTCTTTGGAACAGCAATACTGCAGTTAAGTATAAGTCATTGTTTAATGGACTCTTCTGCCACCAGATAAGACATTTTCCAGCATTTTACTAAGCGGTAAAGATACATTAAACAATTTATGACGATTAAGCTTTACTGCGATTCTTTCCACTACACTTGTAAATAGGCCCTCTATATATTTTAATTCTATTAAAATCTTTTAACGGTAATACACTAGCTGGTGCGCCTTTGTTTTCTTTTATTTTTTCCACTAGGATATACCCATCCATGAAGGGCAGCAAGGCCAGTGGCACCGTTGTTGGTATCATCCCTATGGGCAATTGACTATTGTACATAGAAATTAAGGACAGTCCCTCGAAATCAGGGACAGTCCATAGAAATCAGGGACAGTCCATAGAAATCAGGAACAGTCCATAGAAATTTAAGACAGTTCCTCGAAATCAGGGACAGTCCATAGAAATCAGGGACAGTCCATAGAAATTTAGGACAGTTCCTCGAAATCAGGGACAGTCCATAGAAATCAGGGACAGTCCATAGAAAACTTGGATAGTCCATAGAAATCTGGGACAGTCCCTAGAAATTAAGGACAGTCCCTCGAAATCAGAGACAGTCCATAGAAATCAGGGACAGTCCATAGACCACTGGGACAGTCCATAGAAATTTAGGACAGTTCCTCGAAATCAGGGACAGTCCATAGAAAACTTGGACAGTCCATAGAAATCTGGGACAGTCCATAGAAATTAAGGACAGTCCCTCGAAATCAGGGACAGTCCATAGAAATCAGGGACATTCCATAGAAAACTGGGACAGTCCATAGAAATTTAGGACAGTCCATAGAAATTTAGGACAGTCGTTTAAAATCAGGGACAGTCCCTCAAAATCAGGGACAGTCCATAGAAATCTGGGACAGTCCATAGAAAACTGGGACAGTCCATAGAAATTTAGGACAGTCCATAGAAATTAAGGACAGTCCCTCGAAATCAGGGACAGTCCAAAGAAATCTGGGACAGTCCATAGAAATTAAGGACAGTCCCTCGAAATCAGGGACAGTCCATAGAAATCAGGGACAGTCCATAGAAAACTGGGACAGTTCATAGATATTAAGGACAGTCCATAGAAACCAGGGACAGTCCATAGAAATCAGAGACAGTTGAGAGCTATGATACTATCTAAGAGCCATATGCCCTGTACACACGATAGGAATTTCCTAAAATCTGATGGAATTTTCTGTCAGAATTCCTTTCAAGCTGTCATCCATCAGTCTTGCCTGACACTGTCAGACTAAATTCCGACCATCCAAAACGCAGTGACGTACAACACTACGATGAGCCGAAAAAATTGCGTTTCCGAGCATTCGTCAAATTGATTTTGGGCATGCATGGATTTTTTCTCCGTGGCAGTTCCACATAGACAATAGGAATTTCCGATCGGAATTTTTTCCATCGGAAAAGAAAAAACATGTTCTTTTTCTAAACTCTGACGAAAAAAGTCAGATGAGGCCCACACACGGTCGGAATTCTGATTGTGTGTACACGGCAATAGAGGCCCAGCTTCCATCGGAATGTTCTCACACAGTTATTCTGCTTGCCAAATGAAATCCTTCCAAAGTTGCAACTATCTTAATTTTCCTTTTTCCAGCCATCTCAGCCTGGATGAATGTACATGTTACACAAAGCATAGGAAGCAGCATTCTTCGTTTTCCCCCAAAAAAAGAAAAAACCTGAAAAAATGCAGTGGGATGCAGAACGGTGAAGCACACCATATGTGTCATTACCGCTTTCCAGACATCATCCACATCTCATGACACAGGAAAGCAGGATGGAAGCTGCAAAGGTGTAAAGCAATCCATAAATAGCAGAGTTTATAGCGATGGAAATCAAACTGTGCTGTACGCTATAATCTCCGATAATGGAACATCATATGTCCTGATGTTACCGCAATACACATAGGAACCCGAGCGAGCGCAGAGCGGCGAGTCCCCTTCAGCAGATTTGTCACCTACACACAGCACTTTAATGCTATTTGTGAACAGACACAGCAGTGTGGATAGTCTATGGCATAGTGGGCCTGATTCACTAAAAATATTAATGCAAGTGGCATACCCACAATAAACATTTGATGTTTTCGAGTCTCATTAGGGCAATTGCAACACATTAGCGCATGAGCGTTGGCACGTGTTATGCTGCTCTTTAAAGCAGAGGTCCACACAAAAAATTGAATCTCTGCTTTTCGGAAAAAGCCCCCTCCAGTGTCACATTTGGTACCTTTCAGGGGGGCAGGGGTGCAGATACCTGTATAATACAGGTATTTGCACCCACTTTCGGACATAGTCTCCCACGGGGGTCACACCCATTACCCCCCAGCTGTATTCTGGGAAACACACAGGTCCCAGAACACAGCAGGGACCAGTTAGGACACATGGCGCGACTTGCGAATGCGCCGAAGGGAACTGGGAATTGAAGCCGCCACGCTTCACTTCTTGATTCCCTTACCGAGGATGGCAGCGCGGGCAGCCGAGAAATGAGCGATTGCTCGGCTCCGACTGCTGACATCGCGGGTGCGCTGGACAGGTAAGTGTCCTTTCATTAACAGTCAGCAGATGCAGTATTTGTAGCTGCTGGCTTTTAATATATATATTTTTTTTTTTAGGCATACCTCCACTTTAACATGCAGTGTGCTAAGAAAGCCATTCCTTTAAAGTGTTACTAAACCCCGGGCCCTGCATTTACTATATCTGGTCTCCCACAGTACACAGAACATGGAAATACAATTATTTTAGTAAATATAAACTGATAATTACCTTTTCTGATCAGCAGTATATAGCAGTCTTGTGACTTCTATCAGTGACTGGTTAAAGCTTGTAGGAGGAGTTATAATTCTTCTCTGACTGTTCCATAAGCTGCAGGACCCCTGACCCTCTGTCTGGATAGTGCTGATTGGCCCTGTGCTGATCACATGCACTCTCCCAAGAAGAAGAAAAAAACTCTATATCAATATGCACCAAACTGAGCATGTGCAGCGTGTCCCTTATCCTCGGTTCTATCAGGAGATGGATTGGTGACAGGGGAAGAAGGGGAGGATTGGAGAAGACAGGATCAAACAGCCTTTTTACACAGTGCAGAGGATTAGCCCCTTAGGTTCCACAGTGAGTAGAACAAGATTGCTTTACTGCATATACAGACTGGTTTTACTGTTGTGGATTTAGTAACACTTTAATGCAGCAAATCATACCAAAAAAAGTATATGTAGCATTTGGGGAAGCCCACCATAAGACACAGCATTTGGTTTCCGTGCATTACTCTGCACATCTGTTAGCACACTGCACTGGTGTTCCATTTAAATAGTTTCTGTGGGGCAATGGTGGGAAAGGGCCCCTAGGGATTTTGCACATGATTTATTATTGTTTATGTATTAGTGGAATTTATATAGTGGCAACAATTTACACAGTGCTTTACATATTGTACATTCACATCAGTCCCTGTCCCTGAAGAGGTTACAATCTAATGTCCATGTCTCATACATACATACACATACTCGGGCTAGTTTAGACAGGAGACCAGTATCCTACCAACATGAAGTGTGGGAGGAAACCCATATGGAAGCACAAGGAGAACATGCAGACTCCATGCAGATAATGTCTTGGCTATGATTTGAACCCAGGACCCCCAGAAGTGCTAAACTCTAACAGTTTTGTTCCTATGTCTCATTGATTGACAGTGACTGTTACAAAGGGTCACTTGAGTGACAGCTCTAAGACTGCATTCACAATCGGCATTTTAAATTGCGGGCAGATTTCCGGAGATTTCAAAGCGCCAAGATGTGAATGACAAATCGCAGAACGCACATTTGAGAGGCCATTCATTTGAATGGCACCTAACTTTGCAGTGCGGTTCTGCTGCGATTGTCACACAATAAATCACACTGCATGTCGCCCCAAAAGTGGCTGCTGAACTTTTTTGGGGCGACAAGCTTCATGCGATGCGGGTTGCCGTGATTGTGATTTAACGTGCAACATTTGCAGCAGAACCGCACCACTATTTTAGGTGCCATTCAAATGAATGGCATTTCAAATGTGTGTTCTGCGATTTGTCTTTTACACTTTGGTGCTTTGAAAACACAGGAAGATTTGCCGCAAATCTGCCCGCGATCAAAACGCAGAGGTGTGAATGCAGTCTGAGTCTGTGATTTTGGTCTGATCTATATACAGTAGTTGTATATAAAATGCACTATTTTTCTACCAAAAAGTGTTTCCCCCGTGCTAAACCTTTCATCCAATTTCTAAATTGCTGCATTTGTAAATTTCAAAAGCCAATATAAAGGCCCCCTGAAGACGTAAACCAACGAAACATACGTTGGCGGCAGTTCCTGGTCACGTGTCTGCCCACGCCATCTCTGGCACTTGAGGAACTAGCAGGGTCGGTGGAACGCACGCCGCCAATGAGGGTAAGCGCAGTGACACCGCAAATTGATTTGTTGATACGCCTGCAGCCCCAGTGCCGGGAGGCACATTTTACAGGAAGTGAGGATTTCTCAGAAGAAATAAGGACATTTTAAAGCAAAATGGAAGGATGAGGTAAGTGAAGGAGGACTGCACTAAGGTAAAGTAAGCTATTTAGGGAAACAATTTTTTGACCTTTACAACCCCTTTAATATCTAGACCTCATGCACACTGGACGTTAAAAAAAACGTTATAAAAATGGCAGTAGCTTTGCAGTGAGTTTTTCAACTTTTTTCATCTTTTTTCAACATTTTTGGGATAGCGTTTTTTAGCGTTTTTTTTTAAGATTTTTTTTTTTAATGAATGAAAATGCTAAACAACGTTGTTTTTGAGTGACATTTTTGAGCTTTTATCAGCGTTAGAGCGTTTTTACAGCTGAAAAACATCTTTCAGAACCCACTAGTTTTTTTTTAGTTTTTTTATGCCATTGCCCAAAACTGCTAATAACAGCCTATGTGGAACACATAGGATAATATGATGGAGAGTTTATTGACTGTAGAAAAAATGTCTACTGCCAAAAACAGCTGCTGTTAAAACGTCCAAAAACTTCCAGTGTGCATGAGGCCCTATAGTCAGACAACAAAGTTAACGAAAACAATAAAATAAAAAGACATAAAAAAAAATTCACAGACTTGATAGACTACTCAGTCTTTTTCTACTGTCACTTTTCTATGTTTAGATTTGCGTTTAGATTTGTCACATTTAAACATAGGGATGAGCTTCACGTTCGAAACGAACGTATGTTCGACTCAAACATCGTCCATTCGATCGTTCGTCGAATTTCGAACAAAAACGAACGTTCGCGGCAAATTCGAGTGAAACGAAACGACCGTTTTTAAAACGTTTTTTTTTTCCATTTATACTACTATCAATGGAAAAAAAAGTTTTAAAAATGGTTGTTTTTTCCGGAGTCCTGCTCCTGAAAAAACAACCGTTTTTAAGACTTTTTTCCATTGATACATGTTCCCTGGGGCAAGACCCGGATTCTGAAAGATGTTTTCCAACAATAACTTGAATATTGGTCTTTAAAATGATCATTTTTGAATTCGAACGTTCGAGTCCCATAGACTTCAATGGGGTTCTAAATGTTCGACGGTTCTGGTGTGAACCGACCGCTGGGGTGTTCGGCTCATCCCTAGTAAACACACGCGCATGTGCCTAAGGCCTCGTACACACGATCAAATCTGTCTGCTGGAAACGGTCTGCTAGACCGTCCCAGCAGACAGATTTGATCGTGTGTACGGGCGAGCCGACGGATTTGGCCACCCGACAGATTTCAAAGCATGCTTTGAAATCTATCGGGTGGGAATCCGTCCGCCTGACATGTCTGCTGGTTAGTACACTTACCAGCAGACATGTCGTCCCGCACCGCCGCCGAATGGATTCGGCGCATGCGCGGAAGTGTTTTACTTCCTGGTGCGGTGACGTGGCGGCGTCAACGTCACCGCCACGTCACCGACACGTCAGCGCGCCGTCTGCTGGCGGGGATTTTGGTTTGCTCGTGTGTACACGCGAGCAAACCAAAATCCTATCAGACAGATTTGTTCAAATCGGTCGGTCCGACCGATTTGAACAAATAGATTGCCTCGTGTGTACGAGGCCTTAGTGTGTTTAAGTGCATTTACTTGCATTTGAAGGGTCACTAAAGGATTTTTTTTTGTTGCTGAAACAGGGTATAGAGACATAATAGTTAACTGATTCCTTTTAAAAATTACTAAAAATAGACAAAAATCAATTATATAATGTGCCTGCAGGTTTGTTTCATTTTTAAACTGGTTTCATGTGTCTGTGATGTAAAGAGACACACAGAACAAACACAAACAAATCTAGGGCAATGTTTTGTTTTTAAAATTAATCTGATTGGTTCTGAGGAGTTTTAGACACACAGTAATGACAGCCTGGACCACAGTGAAAAGCTGCCTTGAGATTTTTCATAAGGAGCCAGACAAGCAGGAAGTGTGGAGATCAGAGGAGAATTACAGCAACTTTAAAGAAAAAAAACGAACAATGAGGACATGAAACCAGGACTGCAGTAAGGGAAAGGAAGCTATTTAGCTAAAAAAAAAATCCTTCAAGGATCCTTTAAGCACATTTCCACGCATACAGGTGGTAAAAACGCGGGATCTCTACAGCCACGGACGCATCTCTGCTCTGCTATTTTTTTTTTTTTGTTAACGGCCCCCAAGGCACCTTTCTGAATGGCACTATTCATTTGTTTTAAGCTGCATACAGATGTGCGCAGAACTAGGCACCGCATGCATCTGTATGCAGCAATTTTTACGCCCGTGTAAACGAGGTCTTATGCTCATTAATAAAATTAACCTGAACTGATCATATTAAAACAAATCACACACACGCATAACTACCTTTAAAAAAAAAGGAATAAATCATAAACAGCCCTCGGATGTGCTGTAAAACACTTTTATACGCCGCCATTTAAAGCTATATTTCACTAGATAAGCCCCCCGGTTCTTTTATGTGGAAGGACAAGGCTTGCTTTCCCAGGTGAAGAAGTGGATTGAAATGTTGCACAGAATAGCATTTCTGTCTCCTGAACAGATGGTGATGGTCCTGTTGCTAGGATTAGACTCCAAGAATGTAGAGGGTTTTTCTTTTTTTTATTTAATTCCAGGTTATTTGCTTCAGCATCATGACTATCCCTGAAATTCCTAAGGCAAAATACACACAAAAAAAAAAAAAGGAAAAAAGGAAGACCGCACGTACACATTAAAAAAAAAAAAAGGACAAAGGGGGCGAAAAAAAAAAAAAAAGTAAGTCTGGAGCCTTATGAGTAAAAGATTTGAGGAAATACGTCTGCTCAGCTGTGTGCAATCACCTGGGTTCGGGACGTAGACAGGAAGGAAGGAAGATTGGTTTGGCAAGAGAAGCAAAGCTTTGATGCTGCAGATACCACAGAGTAAAATACCCATTCCCTTCCATTAGAAGTCTGTTGACTTTCTTAATTAAGACAAACATGTTTCTGTAAAACCGGCTCCCTGGAAGAAATACATTTGTCCTTTTTTTTATTATTATACATTTTGTTTCCTTTTTAAAAAAAAAGGAAAAATTTCAGGCGCACTTCGTGAGCCAATGTATAACATAGGTGGTCCCACAAATTCTTTTACAGGCTTATTTTTAGGTTGTACTCGCGCGGTAAATGAATTTAATTTCCTTTATTCAATTAAATAACCAATAATAATTGTAGCTGTGCTTTATTGGAAGGAATTGAATGCAATCTATTAAGGCACATGTGTTGGAGCAAATATGTAATACGTATTCTGAAATAAAGAGTTTTTTTTTATTGCAGCTTTTCTTTATTGACAAGAAAACTGAGAATATGTTGTTCTCGTTGGCTCGGTGGGGCGTCATTATGTTCTCCAAATAACTTGAAAGAAATAGTGTTCATAAAAAAAATATATAAAGCTCTTAAAATGCGTATGTATGAAATGCATGAAAACAAAGGGAAAAAGGGGATGGAATAACTACGCCTATTGCGCTTCTATTTGAATCTATTATTTATTTGTATTCCTATTTGAACATCATTTGTTATTGTAGTCAAATTTAAAAGACTGTTTTCTTTATTCTTTTTTTTTTGTTTTGTTTTTTTTGTATTTTAGCTCTGATAGTGTTTTTTTTAAATCTCTGATATCTTAACAAAAAGGAAAAGAAGGGGTTTTTAAGTGCCATACATAACCTCAACAAATGAGGGCACAAAACCTCAAATGATAAACACATGGATTAAAAAAAGCTTGATAAAAGCATTTGGAGTAAATCCATACTACTCCCGAAGATGGCGCTCAACCCTGTTTTGCGTTATTTATTATTTATTAATATATATATAACATATTATACATTTTCAAAAAATAAACAAAGGAACTATTCAATAAAGCTGCATAGAAAGGCAATAAAGTAGGACAGTGTTCCTAGGTCTCAACACGTTTCGCATTTATTGCTTCATCAGGAGACAAATCAACACCATATATACATGGTGGGCGTGTAGTGTCATATTTAATTGAAGGGGTGGGGGGAGGATAGTATCATTCAAAACAAGCCAATAGACTGGAAGAACAATAAAAGAAAAATTAACAATATTTCTATTTGAACATCATCCATTATTGTAGTCAAATTTAAGTTTTCTCTTTCTTTTTTTTTTTTAAATATATATAACATATTACACATAAAAAAAAAGAAACCAATGTATTATCCAATAAAGATACATAGAAGGGCAATAAAGCAGCACAGTGTTCCTAATTCTCAACACCTTTCGCATTTAATGCTTCATCAGGAGACAAATCAACACCATATATACATGTGCGTGTGGTGCCACAATTAATTGAAGGGGCGGGGTAGTATCATCCAAAACAATCCAGTAGACATGAAGAACAATAAAATAAAAATGTGGGTGGCCCAATGGAGTTTTTTTTATCACAGCTTTTCTTTATTGACAAGAAAACTGAGAATATGATGTTCTCGTTGACTCAGTGGGGCGTCATTATGTTCTCCAAATAACTTGATAGAAATAGTGTTCATAAAAAAATATATAACGACTTAAAATGCGCATGTATGAAATGCATGAAAAACAAAAAAAATGAAAAATTGCATGGAAAAATCCATACTACCCCTGAAGCTATGATTAAGCACCTAGTTACGGTGTGAAACGTGTCAGTTTTATCTGTTTTTTTTTGCTGTGGCATGTATTTTTGTGATTTGTTTTTACAATAAAGGGAATTTTTTTTGAAGTGTGGCTGTCCAAACCTTCCTTCGTATTCCTGCATTATCATTTGCATTGCCAGCACCCGTGGTCTTTGGATCGAGTGAGTAGGTTCATCTATTACACCTGAGCGGTTACTCCCTTCTTCTACCCCTGAAGATGGCACTCAACCCTGCTTTGCGTTATTTATTATTCATTAATATATATATATAGCATATTATACATTTTAAAGAAAGAAACAAATGTATTACATATACATAGAAGGGCAATAAAGCAGGACAGTGTTCCTAGGTCCCAACACGTTTCGCATTTAATGCTTCATCAGGAGAGAAATCAACACCATATATACATGGTTGGGCGTGTAGTGCCACATTTAATTGAAGGGGCGGGGGAGGATAGTATCATCCAAAACAACCCAATAGACTGGAAGAACAATACAAGAAAAATGAACAATATTCCTATTTGAACATCATTATTGTTATTAAATTTAAAAGAGTGTTTTATTTTTTATTTATTTAAATGTATATATATATATATATATATATATATATATATATATATATATATATATATATATATATATATATATATATATAACATATTACACATTTTCAAAAAATAAACAAATGTGTTATCCAATAAGGATGCATAGAAGGGCAATAAAACCGGACAATGTTCCTAGGTTTCAACACATTTCGCATTTAATGCTTCATCAGGTGAAAATTGACACCATATATACATGTGTGTGTAGTGTCACATTTAATTGAAGGGGCAGGGGGAGGAAAGTACCATCCACAACAACCCAATATACTGGAAGAACAATAAAAGTAAAATGTGGGTGGCCCAATGGAGCCTCCTCCAATGGGTTCAAGTATAGGTCTTATTACTTGATGGTATAAATAGCCATGTGAAAAAAGAATAATAGAGTGGCGGTGATGATGTCAACTGCCCTCTTCACAAATTGAAAGCTGTGTAACACTAATTTGAAAGTTAGAAAAGTGGTCCACCCACCCCCCCCGGAGGAGTTGGAGACTTTGGGATTCTTTGAGTCTATCCGGTTCCCCGTCCTGAAGGAGTTGCATACTGCTCTCCTTGACGGACCCCTTACGGTGGAAGAAGTCACTGAGGCTATTTTTCACTCCCCCCTAATAAGGTCCCTGGCCTGGATGGTTTACCTGCAGAGTGGTATAAAAACTATGCAGATGACCTGTCGCAGAAATTGCTCTCCCTGTTCGGGCGGGCACTGCAGGAGGGGGAACTCCCCTCCTCCATGTGTGAAGCCCTGATAGTGGTGCTCCCTAAGCCTGGGAAGGATAGGCTGCTGTGTGAATCCTATCGTCCAATCTCACTACTAAACTGTGATGTCAAAGTGCTTGCAAAAATCTTAGCCACACGCCTGCAGAAAGTTGTCCTTCATCTTGTTCACAGAGACCAGGCAGGGTTTATGCCTGGAGGGAGTACGTATGACAATATCCGGCGCCTTTACATACATATTTATAAGGCTGCTAAGGTTAAGAGAAGTGTTCTGGTGTTGTCACTCGATGTGCGTAAGGCCTTTGACACTGTTAACTGGTCTTTTCTGTGGGAGACAATGCACCGTATGGGCTTTAGCGCCCAATTCATCCGCTGGGTCCGCTTACTGTATACCAATCCCAGGGCCAGGGTGGGCACCAATAAAGATGTCTCAGATGTATTTACTTTGCAGAGGGGAACCAGGCAGGGCTGCCCGCTGTCGCCTCTTCTGTTTGCTCTGGCCATTGAGCCTTTGGCTCTGGCGGTGCGGCAGACGGCGGCAGTGGGTGGCATCTGTTATGGTTCCCTCTCTGAGAAGATCTCTCTGTACGCGGATGATGCTCTGATCTACTTGGATGGGTCTGAGCGGTCCTTTGAGTCTCTAATGGGAGTGGTGGAGGAATTCGGAAAGGTCTCCGGGTTGCGGGTGAGTTGGGACAAATCGGTGGCCTTTCCTATAGGCCCTAGATTTGACTGTGACTACCTCTCCCGCTCTAAATTGACTGTCCAATCGACGTTTAAGTATCTGGGGATACACATTACCGCGGATTTATCCTCGTATGAATGCCTAAACATTAACCCGATTATAACGCATATGGAAACCAGGCTGAAAACTTGGGCCTCGCTACCACTTAACCTCATTGGTCGAGTAAATATCTTTAAGATGATATACCTACCCAAATTTTTGTACGTGTTTCGGGCCTCTCCAGTCTTTTTGTTGAAAAAACTCTTTAAGAAAATTGACTCGTTACTTTTTGCTTTTTTGTGGCACGGATCAAGCCCACGGATTTCCAGGGCCTCTCTTCAGGCGGCTACGCTGGCTGGGGGGTTGGCCTGCCCAAATATGCGGAAATATTTCATTGCATCCCAACTGGCGTACGTGTACGATTGGTTCCCGGGGGCCTCCCTGTCCTGCTCCACTGCCCTTTTGACTGAGCTGGGTGACCACGGGGAGTCGCTGGTGGATGGCCTGCTTGGGTCTGCTCCCGGGCGCTGTTCCCGGGTCTCCCCGATTGATGTGAGCTGGCTGGCCTGGCATGAAGGTAATGGGATGCTCGCGGATCCGGGTGGGGTGTCTCCCAGTGCTCCCCTATGGCGTAACTTAAACCTCCCTGAGCTCCTGGGTCATCCAGACGCCTGATGGTGGACCCGAGAATTTTATTTCTTTTGCGGACTTGAAGGTGAGGAATGGGATAGCGGATAACTTTCTGTTTAAGTATCTGTTGCTGCGCCATGCTGTGCGGGCGCAGTTTGGGGGTCTGGCCCAGGAGCTCAATGAATCGCCCCTCGAGACGCTTATGTCATATTCAGATATTAGGAAGTTGGTTACAACAATTTACTGCCGCCTGCAGTCGGCGGGGGCTGATCCCTTCCGGGTGGCCCAGCGAAAGTGGGAGGTGGATATTCCGGGATTGTCCGAGGAGGGGTGGGAGGAGGCCTCTGAGGCTTGCTTTCTAGATATTATTGGGTTAAATGACAGATCTCTTCAATTTAAATTTATACATCAGCTGCACTACACTCCTGCTAGACTGGCCCGCATGGGGCTGGTTCCTACTGTAGCCTGCCCTAGGTGCGGCTCCTCAGAGGCCGACTGCATGCATATGTTTTGGTCATGTCCTGATTTGTTTGCATACTGGGCAGCACTGTTCTCCTTCTTTAGGGATACCCTGCACCTCCCTGTCCCCTTCACGCCGGCAGTGGGGTTGCTGGGTGTGCTTAATGACTATGTGCCTACGGTCTATGCTCGAATCTTGCTACGTTTGCTCTTGTATTATGCCAGAAAATTAATCCTACTGCACTGGAAGGGTGCCGCAGCCCCTACTATCCACATGCTGTTCCGTATGATTAACAAGGTTATGCCAATATACAAGTGTATATATAAAGGAAGGGGTTGTCCTCATAAGTTTAATAAGATATGGCAACCGTGGCTTGATATAGAGGACTCCTTTTGGAGTGATACCCCGCTCTCTCAGCCGTGATCGACAGGGGGGGGGGGTGGGGGGAGGGGTCGGAGTGGTTGTGGTATGTGTGTGTGTGTGAATGGCTGTGTATGTTTTTGAATTATTTGTTGTGTTTTTTTTTTTGTTGGGGCTAGTTTTACATTGTTTTAGTTTGTTATAAGGTGTGACCCCTCGGGGTCCGGTATATCTACACTGGTACATTTGTTGTTAGGACCCCCGGTTGGGGCCTACGGAACCACACTGTGTAATACACTGTCTTCTGCCCTGAATACCGTGATCTTGATGGTATGTTCCCTGTATATTTTGCCCGATGCTGTGCCTTTGAAGGTATACTTTTGTATGTGCAGAAAACCAAATAAACACAGTTTACAAAAAAAAGAAAAGTGGTCCACTATGGGCCAGTTCCCATTGATATTGCTCCCAATTTCATGCTCTTAACTTTGTGGGAACAGTTTGAGTATGGACCTCTCCTGTACCAACATGACTGCGCACCGGTGCACAAAGCAAGATCCATAAAGACATGTAGGAGCGCGTTTGGGGTGGAGGAACTTGACTGGCATACACAGAGTCCTCCTGACCTTAACCCAATAGAACACCTTTGGGATGCATTAGAGCAGAGACTGTGAGCCAGGTCTTCATGTTCAACATCAGTGACCTCACAAATGTGTTTCTGGAAGAATAGTTAAACATTCCCATAGACAGACTCCTAAACCTTCTCAAAAGAGTTGAAGCTGTTATAGCTGCAAAGGGTGGGCCAACTCAATATTGAACCCTACGGACTAAGACTGAGATGCCATCAAAGTTTGTGTGTGTGTCAGTCATCCCAATACTTTAGCAGTATATATATATATATATATATATATATATATATATATATATATATATATAACAATGAAACAATACATTTTTGGAAAGAATTCGAATAAAAAAGTTAGGGGATATTCTGCATCCTACTTTGGGCCATAAACAGCTGAGTGGTGCTTTTTGCTCCGTAACAAACGTATTTCTTGTTTTGTGAGCCTGGGGACCGGTTATGTTCAGCACTGGTCAAATGAAAGTTCTGTGAATATAATCAGTTCTGCAGAACAATATCTCTTCAAATATTCACAAGTTAATCTCAAATAATGAGCAGCAAACACAAAAGACTGCCTCCGTCACTAGTCACCTCCATGTGGAATGGAGACAATAAGCCATTGTACATAAAGTGGGATGATGTGCTAGGGGAATCATTTTTACTCTGGTCATTGCTGCTTTGCTAAATCTGGTGCTGGTATCAGTTAACATTTTGTGACAAGTTTTCTTTACATTCTTAAAGCGGACCTGATATCCCACTGTAAAAACTTGTGAGCAAGTGGAGGGCAAGCACTGTCCCTTCTGCAATAAACTGCCACTACCTGCCTGCTCGCTGTCTCCTCTGTCAATGTAAAACTGAGTTGTAAAGCTTCGTACACACGATCGGATATCTGATGGAATCTAATCCGATGGATTTTTTCGTCGAATATGCGATGAAGCTGACTTTCATCAGTCAAAAATCCAACCGTGTCCAACAGTGGTTACAAAAAAAGGCTATGACATGCTGAGAAAAATTAAGTTCAATGCTTCCGAGCATGCGTCAAAATGATTCTGAGCATGCATAGGTTTTTGACCGATGGACTTCCACACAGACGATCGTTTTTTTCTATCATTTTTTTATCCATAGGAAAATTTTAAAACATGTTCTATTTTTTTTCACCAATGGAAAACAAACCGATGGGGCCCACACATGATTGGTTTGTCTGATGAAAACGGTCTATCGGTCCGTTTTCATCAGACAAACCGATCGTGAGTACAGGGCTTAACAGTGCTCAGCTAACAGTGCCGGAGTTCTGGAATGATGGCCTCCTGTGCATGTGCAGG
The DNA here is from genome assembly GCA_029574335.1 of Rana kukunoris. Classification (NCBI taxonomy): domain Eukaryota; kingdom Metazoa; phylum Chordata; class Amphibia; order Anura; family Ranidae; genus Rana; species Rana kukunoris. The sequence continues at coordinate 214,905,117 of CM056054.1, read as the reverse complement.
AGTGATGTCACCCCCCCTTCCCCGCTGGCCAGTGAAGAGGCCTGAAGACTGGAACTCAGAAGAAAATGCCGGCACAGGACCGTTGGACAGGTAAGTATGAAGACTTTAGTTCCACTTTTAAACGTTAACACTTTTTAAAATATACTGAGACTTGGAGAAGAGCAAATAGATGGAGAGTCTGCATGACTAAAGGCGGGAGCAATTCAGAGAAGGGTAAAAAATGTGAGTTCAATGTGGAAGGGGTGTAGGTCTTACCTGACTGGTGGCTGGAGGTGAGATGAGCAGTGTGGGGTTGCAAGGGTTGTTCCTGTGAAGGATGCTGGGTGTTCATTTTGGCGAGTTCAGGTGAAGAGAAAGTTTCCCCATCCACCTGCCTTAGACTTATGGTTCATTGTAAGTCAAGTGTACTAGGGAGGTATTATAAAAAATATTGTTACAGCAGATAGGCGGATCAGAGGGGCTTTGTTCATTCAGTGAATACTTGTATTGTTACAAAACTAGGGGGGCCCATCGGGTGTATGGTACTTCCACTTGGTTGTTTATTGGTGGTTCTCCCAGTAGGAGAAAAGTAGGAACAATCTAGATATAAATTCTACCTTTAAGGATACCCAAATACTCCCTCCTGGTTGCCGTGTCAAAAAATGTTTTTATTAATTATGATAAAGTGGATGTAAACCCGAAAAAAAAAAAAATCCTGTCACAATGTAAAGTATAAGATTTCCTATCATCTGTGCCCAGTCTTGCCACACAGAGTTAATCCAGCTCTGAGCAATCCTCTTATCTTTTTTTTCAGTGAGATAAAACAGAAAACTGTGTCTGTTCTTCCCTCCTTGCTGTGAGTGACAGGTGATTTACATATCTCATGCCTGGAGACAGGCATTATTTTTTAATTCCCACCCCCACTCCTTTTCTGAAGTTATGTGGTTACTTTTCTGGGTTTTGACTGGATGTTAGTGATCATAGCAGAATTTAGTGTAAGAAATACACATGAGAAAATGCATGTTGACAAGGGGAGTGTAGAGGTGGGCGGGGAGTCTACTGACATCACAACTCCACCCACCGAGCTCCAGACAACAGACCCACCCACAGAATCTGCAGTTTTCGAATTCTCATAACAGACAGAGGGGAGACATTTGACAGGTAAGGATACATGCAGGAGGCATCTATATCCTTATAGATCAGCACTATGGCACTAGTTTAGAAATGATGAGAGTGGGTTTACATCCACTTTACACCCTGTTCCAAATTATTATGCAAATTATATTTTTCTCATTTACCTAAATAATTGATGTAAACAACAGTCAGAGTAATTCTCATGTTATCAACTATTAAGAGTACTATTCAAATTGTATTGCACAAACCTCCTAATAATAACAGTTTTTTTTACCAAAATAAAAAACATACAATGCTCTGTTTCAAATTATTTCGCACGGTAAGTTTCAAAACACTTTATAGGTTGTAAAGAACTGAACATTGTCATTTGTTGTGTTTGCAGCATATTTACTGAAATCAAAAGCTATTTTAATCAAACTTTGAACAACATTTTAACTTTTTAAACATTTTAACAGGTCACGTTACAAATTAACATAGTATCCCTTATCTGATAGCAGCTTCACAAGTCTTGCCTCCATTGAACTTGTGAGTTTTTGGACAGTTTCTGCTTGAATCTGTTTGCAAGATGTCAGAATCGCCTCCCAGAGCTGCTGTTTGGATGTAAACTGCCTCCCACCCCCATAGATCTTTTGCTTGAGGATGCTTCAAAGGTTCTCAATAGGATTGAGGTCAGGGGAGGATGGAGGCCACACCTTGACTTTCTCTCCTTTCATCCCCATAGCAGCCATTGATGCAGAGGTATTCTTTGCAGCATGAGATGGTACATTGTCATGCATGAAGATGATTTTATTACGGAAAGCATAGTTCTTCCTTCTGTACCAGGGAAGGAAGTAGTCGGTCAGGAACTCCACATACTTTGGTCATCTTTACACCTTCAGGGACCCTAAAGGGGCCGACCAGCTCTCTTCCCATTATTCCGGCCCAAAACATGACTCCACCACCGCCTTGTTGACATCGCAGCCTTGTTGGAACAGGGTGGCCGTCCACCAACCATCTACTACTCCATCCATCCGGACCATCCAGGGTTGTACGGCACTCATCAGTGAACAGGACTGTTTGAATATTAGTCTTCATGTATTTTTCTGCCCAATTCAGCCGTTTCTGCTTGTGAAAATTGGTTAGTGGTGGCCGAATGGAAGGTTTATGCACAGTTGCAAGACTCTGGAGGACTTTACACCTTGATGTTCGTGGGACTCCAGAGGCACCAGCGGCTTCAAATATCTGTTTGCTGCTATGTAATGGTGTTTTAGCAGCTGCTCTCTTGATCCGATGCATGGATATGGCAGAAATCTTCCTCAATGAGCCTTTATCTGCACGAAACCCGTCTGTGCTCTGAATCAGCCACAAATCTCTTAATAGTGCGATGATCACGCTTAATTTTTTGTGAAATATCTAATGTTTTCATACCTTGTCCAAGGCATTGAACTATTTCACTCTTTTCGGCAACAGAGAGATCCTTTTTCTACCCCATGTTGCTTGAAAATGGGGCTCTGCTTAATAATGTGGAACACCCTCATTTGGTAGTTTTTCCTTTAATTGGGCTCACCTGGCAATCTAATTATCACAGGTGTCCGAGATTGTTTTCAGTGATCGAAGGAGCCCTGAGACACAATGCCATTCATGAGTTCAACTGAAAAACAAAATATTTAATCTTTGTGACACTGAAATAGAATTTGCATAATAATTTGGAACAGAGTGTAATGTTATTTCATTATGTAAATAAAATGTCTGCTGTGGCCATTCAATACACCCATGTCACACAGTCTGTTTTATTATTTTGAGGGGTAGTAGAAGGACCAAGGTTGACAAATCCTTTAGTCATTATTTTTTTTTCTTTTAATATTTCAATTTTATGGTTGTTTTTTTTCTTTTTTTTTGCATTTTTTTTTTGCATTTTGTATAGAGCAGCCTTTCTTGGCCTTTTCAAAACAGAGCATCCCTTTGAAATAACTTTCCGGTCTTAGGAAACCCCTGATAAAAAAATAACTATATCTGCAACTTATGATACATTAGTGTGATGGTCAATGGGAAGAATGATCCTTATGCCGCGTACACACGATCATTTTTCAGCATGAAAAAAACTTTATTTTTCAAAAACGTCATTTAAAATGATCGTGTGTGAGCTACACTTAATTTTTCAGGTTCTGAAAAACGACAATTTTTTTTTCCCGAACATGCTGCATTTTTTAACATCACTTTAAACTGTCATTTTTCGGGTTGTAAAAAATGATCGTGTGTGGGCTAAAACAACATAAAAAAGCCGCGCATGCTCAGAAGCAAGTTATGAGACAGGAGCACTCGTTCTGGTAAAACTACCGTTCATAATAGAGTAAGCACATTCATCATGCTGTAACAGACAGAAAAGCGTGAATCGTCTTTTACTAACACTGAATCAGCTAAAGCAGCCCAAAGGCGAAAGGAACTTCCCCTTTATAGCGCCGTCGTATGTGTTGTACGTCACCGCGCTTTGATAGAGCATTTTATTTAAACGATGGTGTGTGGGCAACGTCGTTTTTAATGATGAAGTTGGGAAAACTTTGGGCCAGATTCACAGAGCCATTACGCCTGTCTAACTGGTGTTAGACTGGAGTAATTTCAAATCACGCGCGTTTTTTAGCTAGTCGAAAACCTCAAACCATGAATAGATGGCTGCGGGCTTCAATTCGACTGGATTACGTGTTCGTACGCATTCGGATCTACGCTGCAATAAAATTGTGGCCACTGGGTGGACTTTCCGTCGTTTTCCGCGTCGGGGTATGCTAATGAGCTTTTGCCGGCAATCCCAGAAATTACGATCTTCAATCGCAATCTCTTACGGCACCCTTAGTCATCTTTTTTTTACGTAACACTATACCAGCTTTTTGCTGCTCTAATATTAGACAGCCCATGTTAAGTATGGCCGTCGTTCCCGCGTCGAATTTCTACGTTTTCCGACGTCTTTTATTATTTTTTATGTAAGTCGTCCGGGAATAGGAATGTTCGTAAACGACGCTACTCAAACAACGAATGACGTAATGACGTGATTTCGCGCAATGCACGGCGGGAAATTTCTGAACGGAGCATGCGCAGTTCGATCGCTGCGGGGACGCGCTTAATTTAAATGCTTCACGCCCCCCAATCGCGTATTTCGATTACGCGGCGAGAAATAGACTACGCCGCCGTAGCGTATGGGCAAAAATCTACCAGGATTCGGTGTAGAGCCTGGTGAAATACGGCAGCGCAATATTAAGTGTATCTGAATCTGGCCCTTTGATTTTTGGACATGCTGAAAAACTTTTTTTTTTTTTCATGCTGAAAAATGATCGTGTGTACGCGGCATTACACTTGTGATAATTGGGAAGGATTACCTCCCTTACAGATAGATACAAAGCTCAATGGTGTCAGTTTGGATTTATGTAAGAGGCAGATATTGATCATTGCTCAAGTAACCCCCTAGCAACCTCCTGAGAAAGCCTAGTTCCGAAACCCTGGTATAGATTGTGCAAGAATTAAATATTTTCTCTGGTTCTAACTTGTAAATGCACCTTTGCTGCAGTTAAATTTATATTGTCGCTTCTCCTGCTCCCGCCAATCTTGGACCTTTACCGATCCAAGGAAAAACAGATGCTTGTCGAAATCTGCTAAGCCAAATCGCTTTCAATGTGGTCTTTTTTATTAACTAGCAAAAACCCAGTGCTGGGGCTTTTGTTTTCTTCGTTGTTTGTATTTTAGGATTATTTTGAAGACTTTTCAGTACTGTTGGGAAGATGAACAAGCAACTAAGCTTATTTACTTAAGTTCTAAAACCAGGCCCCAGTCAACATACTTTTCCATGAACAGAAAGCCTTGTGATCTGCGCAGCTTCACATGCACACTCACATGTCTCTGTTCTCCTATTAGAAATAATTTCATTAAAGCGTTTTGCTGCTGCCATTCAGTGCTGCAAACTCCTTTTGTAAGGGCTTAATTACAGGCATTCCCCATTCCATACACCAGCCAATTGTTTCATTAAATTAAATTCAGCTCTTTGCTGGGTTTTAACTCTAGTCAACAAATAAAACTGCCTATGTAATCTAGGAAACAAGGCCACCATAAAAGAATAGTTATGCTAAAGCTACATGGGAGATCTTTTATAGCTCAGTGATATTAGAGATGGAGCAAATGGCTACCTGTGGCATAAACAGATCCATGGCACCGCTCCAAACCTCTACCCCTTAACATGCACAGACCATCTGTATTCCAGCTCCTGTAGTCTGTCTCCACTCCAATACACGAATATAAGAAGATGGGAGTCACCCACTATCATTAGCTCCTGACCATGACCAGTGTAGTCCAGATATCAACCATCTTTTACTGCCTCTGACCACTCATACTCCCCAATCCAGTGCAATCTTAAGAGCATTATAGGCCCCCGGGCAATACAGTGCACTGGGGCCCTGTCTACACAATCACGCATGAGAAGGGGGGGGCGAGCACCCCCAGATTAAAAAGAGCAGGGATCTCCCACTTACCCGGTGGCCGCTGTCATACAAAGTACCACCTCATGGATGGGCTCCTATGATAGACTACACACAGTGGCCATGACGTGTAAACAGGAGATATTTGTAATCTGGGGGTGCTGGGGACTTTTGGTCACCCTAGGCTAGTGGCTAGCAGGACCCACAGGTCAGTGGCCAGCAGGACCCACAGGTCAGTGGCCAGCAGGATCCACAGGTTAGTGGCCAGCAGGACCCACAAGTCAGTGGCCAGCTCCCAGCTGGACTCACAAGCTGTGGATCTGTGGTTCCTGCTGGCCACTGACCTGTGGGTGTTGCTGGGAGCTGGCCACTGACCTGTGGGTCCTTCTGGCCACTGACATGTGGGTCCTGCTGGCCACTGACCTGTGGGTCCTTCTGGCCACTGACATGTGGGTCCTGCTGGCCACTGATCTGTGGGTCCTGCTGGGAGCAGCGGTCGGCGGCTGTCATGCAACCTCACCTGGACTAGCCCCGCTTACTGGCTCAGAGACTAACAGTCATAGTGAGTCATTCAACGGGCGGACACTCGGACAGCCGGCAGCCATTATTCGGTTATTAAGTGACAGTCATGCTTGGTTGGAGTCGCTGGGCAGGTGGGCCCCCCAGGCCAGTGGGGCCCCCGGGCAACTTCCCAGGATGCCCATGCGAATAGAAAGCCCTGCCCCAACCCCCCCTTTCCTTACCCCATCCCAAAGATGAGACCACAACTGAGTTTGGAGTATAAATGGCCATAGCAGCCTTTTTTTTAACAAAATATTAAATAATTTCCAATTTTAACATATAACATTTGTAATGACAACTTTTTTATCTGTTGTCTTTGACGGCACCCCAAACTTAACACATTCCACCACTACACTGCGGGACCTTTTTCCACTATACCGGGCCTCCAGCCATATCACCAGCTTGGAGACAACCCCTTTCCTACAGTGCAACCATAATCGTATTTATTCCAGCAAACCGTTCCACTAGAATACACCAGAGGGATGAGCCCCCCACTACTTCCATCACGTATGTTTTCTGCCACTATCAAAGACCAAAGACACCATTGTTACACAGCTGCTATGACGACCCGATTACATTGTTTCTGAAATAAAAGAAAACAGACGACAACACACACAAAGACAACACAGAGGGTGGATGGCAAACCGCTTACTTCTGTCTTTCTCACCATATGCTTCCCTGAAGTCCCGCCTCCCCCTTAAATTACACCCCTTCCATTCAGACTATTTCCTTTCAGAATCCTCCCCCTAAAAACTCTCCCATCTTTAACCTCTCGTTGTCTTACTTTCCCCCTAGTCAGGCCCGGCCCTCCACTTTATTTTTCTATTTCTCTGTTGCGGGCCTCACTACCTAGCAATGCTTTCATTTAGCCATAAAGCAAATGCATACATATTGTGGTTGGTTTACTAAAACTGGAGAGTGCAAAATCTGGTGCAGTTCTGCATAGAAATCAGCTTACAGGGTTTTTGTCAAAGCTTAATTAAACAAGATGAAGTTAGAAGCTGAATGGCTACCATACACAGCTGTACCATATTTTGCACTCTCCAGTTTTAGTAAATCAACCCTATAATCCTCACCGAAAAAAAACACACTTCCTATACGCATTTCACCCTTATGGGTTTGTTCACAAAGATAGAGTAGATACCTACTCTGCATATGTGGGAGTGACGTCATCCTGCGCCAGCCAATCAAGATGGTTGAAGGCAGGAACCTAGAAGAAGCCTATGAGAGAATGTCATTAAGGACCTCGCGGGCATCGGACCGTTGAACTAAGGCCCCTTTCACACTGAGGCGTATTTTAGGCGTTTAAGCACTAAAAATAGAGCATAAATTTAAATCAAAAAGGACACCGCGGTAATACCACCCGCAACCGCTGGCGACCTAATATCGCGGTAAATACAACGGTATATCGGCGCTAAAAATCTCGCCGCTAAACCGCCACTGCACTTGCCTGCCCCAGTGTGAAAGGAGCCTTAAGGTGAATATTGTTGAGATTAGTTCCACTTTAAGTTGGCCATACACAGCTCACATTTGTCCATTTCCTGCTGAATTAGCCGAGAGTTGAGCTGTAGGTGGCAATGATGGCATCACTCGAGTAACAAACTTGGGTTTTGTTTGTTGGCTGAATAGTAACCACAGCCAATAAGATGCAGCTAATGTTCGGATATTCTGACAGCCATGAACGCTGCGACTATCTGAATACAATAGCGAGAGCTAGCAAAGGTTCCTCCATCACTGCTATTTAATGTGGACAGAGGAACTATTCAATTTTTACTCATTCATTACTGGGATGAACAAGGAAAATCTATGCATGTATTGCTAGCCTAAATGGAGAAGTAAGGCCACAGCTCTTTTGGCCCTACTTACCCTATGGATCACAGAAGTACAGTTTGTTATGCACTCCTGTGACCTGTTTTTAGCTGACAGCAGGCTAAAATCTGTCGGCTGATGTCACTTAGCCGGTCCAGGCTCTGGATCAATCCTGACTTTACAGTCGGGATCCACACAAATGCCTGGACCGGCAGGTGGCTTAGCCTCTCAGTGCATTGCTGAGCTCCTGAACCAGCTGCTCCTTCCCCCTCCACAGCCTGGCATTCCAGTGAGCACTGGAGGGGCAGAGAAGAGAGCCAGTGCTCACTAAAGACCAAGAACTAAGTGATCAGCAGTGTTTGATCGCTCAGTTCTCAGGGGCAGCAGGGGATAGATGCTGTAGCCATCTAGATGAGTATGTATTTTTATTTTTTCATTCCCAAACTTCTCTTTCTTAAAAACACCTTTCTAATTTAATTTAATACAAAGCTGCTTTTGTTTTAATAAACTGAAAAAGTGGAATGTGCAGAATTCCCCTCAGAAATCTATTTTCCTATCTGTGTGATTGGATTACTACTTTTCTCAGAGTTTTTTTTTTTTTTTTTTAGTTAAGTTACATTGTGAGCCCATTTAAATGAACGAGCCGCTTTAATGCAATGCACCTCAGGGCACAACACACATATACTGTATATATAGAAGTGTGCCAACCCAAGGTATAAGTGTGAATTGGCCTTATATATTTAAAAGCAAAAAAAAATAAAAATAGATAGTTTCCCTTTAAATAATAAAGGTATTAGCTATAAAAGCTGCGTGAGCTGCAGATGGCTCCCTTGTACAATCAGGGAGTGTTTAATGTATGTATCAGGTGTGGGCAAGCTTATTACCGCCCTGCATATTTTGTTCCAATTCTCCCAGGGCATGTGATATATTCACTCCTTGCATGGTGTAAGAAATGTATATGTATTCAAACTGGAAATCCCAGAATGCTCAAGAGAATATTTACTAGACCTTCCTTTATCCCATTAATGATGCAAAATATCGAGAAAATATATGCAACCTAATCCACAGGGTACCCTACTCATGTAGATACAGAGAAGGTCTAGATATTCCTATATTATTGTTGCATTACTGCAAGCAATACATTTTCTTTGTGAGTTCGGTAAGAAAAGGAAAGGTGGATTAAAAAGAAGCACAAAATGATTACTTACACCCCGGCTTTTCTGCTATAAAGTGAGCCTGTAGATTGCTTGGAAAAGACTAAATAACAGGTTCACATAAGGGCTTGAAGTGTATCTAAACAAACAGAAAGGAAATATATATTGTAGCTTACCGGCCCCTAGTGCTCGTTCACACTACCGCAACTTGGGATCCGACTTGTGTCGCCCCAAGTCACCCCAAGTCGCGCAACATGTGAAATTACATTAAAGTGAATGAGAGCCGTCTTAATGCACACTACTGAAGTCGCTCCGACTTCAGAAAAGTTTCCTGTACTACTTAAAGGCGACTTCTAGGTGACTTGTACCCATTGATTTCAATGGAAGTCGTCTCCAAAGTCGGATCAGTGTCTTAACTGAAGCAACTTTACAGGAAGAGAAAATAGTTTTCTCAGGCAAACCCCTCCCTCCCACAGAGCTGATTATTGTTTGATTATTGTTTGATTGGCCACTGGCAAAGTTGCCTGTCCTCGAGGCAACTTGAAGTTGCCTCGAAGTTGCCTCAAGTTGCCTCGCAAAGTCGTGCCGACTTACTAGGTATAACTAATGGCAAAATCTTTTTTTTCGTTTTGGATAGAGTAGAAATGGATTAGAACATCTTTCAGGTATTCAAGTATTCATTGCTATCTGTGACCCCCGTTAGAAAGATTGTAATGCTGTAATGCTCCGTACACATGGTCGGAATTTCCGCCAGCAAAAGTCCGATGTGAGCTTTTCATTGGAAATTCCGACCGTGTGTATGTTCCATCGGACTTTTGCTGGCAGGATTTCCGTCAGCAAAAGTTTAAGAGCAGGTTCTCTATTTTTCTAAAGGGAAAAAAATCCTATCAGAAAATCTGAACGTCTGTAGCAATTGCGACATGCAAAATTCAGACGCATGCTCAGAAACAATTTGACGCATGCTCAGAAGCATTGAACTTAATTTTCTCGGCTCGTCTAGTGTTGTACATCACCACATTCTTGACGGGTAAAGTTCAGTGTGTATGCAAGCCAAGCTTGAGCGGAATTCCGTCGGAAAAAACATCCAAGGTTTTAACGACGGAAAATCCGGTCGTGTGTACGGGGCATAAGAGATGGAAATCTTCTAGTGAGGACACTAGATCTGGACCCTGGTGGCAACTAGGAATTCCTTCATTTTGAAGAGACTTCCTCCCTCGTCCTGTTTTAGTTATTGGACAGGAAGTGTTATAACCCTCCATTACTCCAAAAATGAAATTAACCTCTTGCTGAGTGCCTCATGCACTTATACATCGTCAAAATGGCACGGGCAGACAAAGTAACATATATAGAGGTTGCTTTGTATCTGAAGCCTAGCGGGGAGCGCATTTGCCGCGGTCTCCATGACCGTGCGGATTTGATGTCCGCTGGTGTCCCGTGATCAGATCACGAAATGGCAGAATGGTAGGTGCCTTTGTAAACAAGGCATCTCCCTGTTCTGCCTAGTGACACAGCACTGATCGTCTGTTCCCTCTCATCGGTAGCAGAGATCAGTGACATGTCACAGTAAGACACGCCCCCCACACAGTTAGAATAACTTCCTAGGACACACTTAACCCCTTCCCTGCCCCCTACTAGTTAACCCCATTCCCTGCCAGTCACATTTATACAGTAATCAGTGCGTTTTTATAGCACTGATTACTGTATACATGTGAATGGTCCAAAAATAGCGTCAAAAGTGTCTGATATGTCTGCCATAATGTCGCAGTCACGATAAAAAACGCAAATCGCCGCCATAACTAGTAAAAAAAAAAAAATGCCATAAAACTACCCCCTATTTTGTAGACACTATAACTTTTGTGCAAACCCATCACACAAAAAGAGTATATAAACTATACGGAATGGGCAGTACATTAATTCATCAGTAACCATGACCAGCAGTGGCAGTACATTAATTCCTTCATCAGTAACCATGACCAGCAGTGGCAGTACATTCATTCATTCATCAGTAACCATGACCAGCAGGTGTCAGCAGAGCAGGGAGAACAGTTGAAGCCCAATGAACATCCATTCACAGATCCTCTTTAACTAGAATGAACCTGGAAGTGACAAGCTCTGATCACTTCCAGGTTCAACACTGACTTTCCCCACCTCTGTGGCCAGTGAAGAATCAAATCAAGCTGTGCTTGTTTAGCTTTAGGAAAGGTGAACCTGTCACCTGAAATATGCTATCCCACAGGGGGCCCATTTTTTTTTTTTTTAACGATTGAACGGGGCACGTAAATATAACATGTTTGTTATTTAAAGAAAAAAAAACCTTTACAATAACTTTAAGTAGATTACAATCTATTGACTCACTCCAAATTTAAACCCATTTGGAGGTAGGACTGTTGACCACCCACTAGGAGCTAGAGATGTGACCATGAGCTATTTCTTATTAACTCAGCAGATCTAGGACATGTATCCGTTGGGCAGGTTAAAACAGTATTTACTTCTCCATGCCTTAGTTGTATCATTTTGTACTAATCAATGTATAATTTCAGGATATTTTGACAGTATCTAGCATAAAAGTATAATACTTTGATCAAACCCTTTCAGCATCAATATCCTTTAAATGAAACCCTTCCCTAAAGTGTAATATTTCTAAATTCTTAGATTTGGGAGTTATCATTTTACTCCTATGCTTTACATATATTTAACCTACAATAAATATCCATTTATATCTTTTATATTCCTGAAGAAACATAATCATCTCTCTTATTTTTGATTAAATATATTTTTTTTTTATTTAAACGTGGTTGTCAGTTTTGATACTGTTCAAATAGGGGGTTTGATATTTTTGACAGAGATTTCCAAAAATGTACAAGCCTGTAAACACATATTAAAGATAGACTCTCATACTCGTTCTGGGTTAGTGAGTTAAAGTGTTAACCCAAAAAATAAAAATAGAGATTCTGGTCCCTTAAAGCAGACTAAACAGCACAGTGCTTGTGCTGTGTAATCTGACCCCCTCTAAACTGTAAAAAAAACCTGGCTGATCCTACCACTTCCTGTATCCCCCTCTCTGTGCTGACCACGAAAAACAGGGCTGCTGAGCCCTGACCACCGTGGTCAGTGTACGTTCCTATGTCATTCACAGCCCTGCTCTCAGCTCTCCTCTCTCTCCCTCTTCCCCTCCTCCCTGCTTGTCAGCTCCGTGTCTGTGTAACTGTCTCCACCCCCCCTCGCCGCCATTAAGAAAAATACAAAATTCTAAATAGTCCTTGCCAGCCCCTCTATTATAAATTGATATAGCACACTGTATTAATTTGTCTTATATAAAAACGAGGCATGTAAATACCACTTAAGCGCGATCTTCAGGCCGGTCATGTGACTCTCGGACGGTTTCCAGGGCTACTGCAGGAGGATCTGAGCAGTCATGTGATCTCCCTGGCTGACGTCAGAGGGAGATCTCGGCGTCTCCTGCAGAAGCCATGTATTGTAGGTACAGTATACAGCGGCCGTGAGTCACGTGACCGGCCTGAAGATTGCCCTAAATCGGTATTTACAGGTCTTGTTTTTATAAAAGACTAATATAGTGTGCTATGCCTGCCTATAATAGACTGGCTGGCAGTGTTTGTTATGTATGGGTTAAAAGTATTGACACCAGCAAGCATGACAGCCATACAACTAGCCTTTGCATGAAAGATCAACAACAGATGCCTTCATGTTTCTTTATAGAAAACCTTCCTTTAAAATGGTTCTAAAAGTCAGGATTTTTTTTACCTGCATTCCCTGCATTAAAACAAACATGTTCTTCTTACCTCCTCTGTGCAAGGGTTTTGCACAGAGTGGCCCCGATCCTCATTTTCTGTGGTCCCCCCGTGGAGCTCTTGGCTTCTCTTTTTCTCAAGTTCCCCCACGGTGAGCCGCATTCCATGGGGGGACTTGTGTGGGTACACTCCTGAGTCCTGCTGCTGTATCAATTGACACAGACAGCAAGACTTGGCCTTGCCCCCAGGCTCCCATGTCACTGGATTTGATTGACAGCAACGGGTGGCAATGGGGGAGTGCTGCAGCACAAAAGGTTTTTCACCTGAATGCATAGAATGCATAGAAACCATGAGGGTTTAGAACCACCTTAAAGGTAGAAAATGTCCCCATAGTTGTATCACCACTAACCCCCTGTATACTTACCAAAGTCTTATATCAATCCAGCGCTGTGACCATCTCCTGCTGCTGTCAATCAAATCATGTGAGGGGGGTGGAGACGGGATGGATGCACATAGCCCAGCTTGCAAATGAGCCCACAGATGTGCCCCTTTAGCATGTAGCTTGCTATGGGGGACACAAAGAAGAGGAGGAGCCAGGAGTGTGGCGGAGGACCACAGAAGAGAAGGTTCGAAGGGTCACTCTGTGCAATACCATTGCATTGAGGAGGTAAGTATAACATGTTTCGTCCCTCCACATCCCGGCCAAAGGGGGGAAAGCAGCTGGAGCGGGAGAGAGGCCATGTGAGGCTTATCTTTTACACAGGATGTTTCTGAGCATTGCTGGGTGCCCCAGGGGACAGAGAAAGAGTAGAGGTAAACTGGTCTTTTGGCTTTGGTAGAGGTACAGCCATCGCCCGTATGCCAACCAAGCATCAACTACCTGGCTGTTGACTGTAATTGTTGAACAAACATTTTTTTTAAATTAACTACATCCAGCCAATGTTCCAGTAAAGAAGTTCTGCTATGGAGTCTGGCCTCTGTGTGTATCTGTGTGCCGAAATGTCTCTCAGCCGAAACTTGTAAAAGTGTGAAAGAAAGCCATGATGGGTGTAGATATGGCAGCGGGCCTGAAGTGAGAGTGGGACCCATTGAGTAGTCACCCCTGGGAGTGAGGGGGTAGCTAGCTCAGCCAGAAGGGTAGAGCAGTTCAGTCCACCACCTCTGCACCAAGAATCAGATCTAATTTTCAGTTGTAAACCAAACGGTCGGACTGTCTGTCTTTACAAAGTGTTTATGCACTTAAAAATATCTGTCTCTAAATCTGTCCCCTAATTGCACATTGCCAAATACTCTGAACTGTAAAAGATGTGTATAGCGTCCTATGTATAACTATACTCCAAAGTAATATAGAAAAGTAAGAAATATTAATTTATTTTTTATTTTTATGGTGTGTGAATGAGAACATAACAAACATATAGTGGGGCATTTCAAATTTGACCGCAAACGTGGAAATTCATTTTAAAGCGATGTAGCAATTGGGGGATGAAACCACAATTATCGATGAAGGACATGGGCATCTGGCACTCCCAAAAGTGTTGAACACTAAAGATTCTGCTAACCAGAGTGTTGAAGCATTTCAGTAAAAAACACTTTTCGGATAGAAAATAAAAGTTTCAGCCTCCCTAAATTTTTATTGTTGTTAGGAAAGGAAGTGCTTAGAAATCTCTCCAATGGAGGTGCAGACAAATACGAAATCGATAGAAGATCGAGAAATGTTTAGACCTTATAACAATGTTTCTGTTGCTGCCTGTGGCTTTAATACTATTAATGCCATTGTGCAAAATAAATATAGAAATACATTAATATGTACCGTATTTGCCGGCGTATAAGACGCTTGGGCGTATAAGACGACCCCCTAATTTTCCAGCTTAAATGTTGGTTTTGGGATATACTCGTTGTATAAGACTACCCCCTTCTTACTAGTCATGCCTCCTCACCTCACTGTGCAATTACATGCCTCACTGTGCCATTACATGCCTCACTGTGCCACCGTTGCATGCCAGACTGTGCCACCAATACATGCCAGACTGTACCAACATTACATGCCTCACTGTGCCACCATTACATGCCTCACTGTGCCACCATTACAAGCCTCACTGTGCCACCATTACATGCCTCACTGTTCCACCATTACATGCCAGACTGTGCCACCATTACATGCCTCGCTGTGCCATGATTACATGCCTCGCTGTGCCTCATTACATGCCTCGGTGTGCCACCATTACATGCCTTGACGATCCCTTACCTTATCCCTGACATGCAGAATCTAAGTCAGACTGCGGGCATCCATTTTTCAAAAGTCGCGCCCCCTCCTTGTGCTGTTCTGTGATAGGCGGAACACTCGGCTTCCCAGCAGACACCGTGTTCAGTGTTCCGCCTATCACGGATGCCCTCTCGTCCAAAACAGAGGACGAGGGGGCATCCATGGTAGAGGCTCTGCTGAGAAGCTGAGTGTTCCGCCTATCACAGAACCGCATGAGAAAGAGGCGCGGCTTTTGAAAAATGGACGGCCGCCGTCTGCCTGCAAGTCTGCATGTTAGGTACCGGCGTATAAGACGACCCCCGACTTTAAGAAGAATTTCTTGTGTTAAAAAGTCGTCTTATATGCCAGAAAATACGGTATTTTGTATATATTTTCTTTATTTGTCTAATGGTTCTCCTGCGACGTAGTCATGCAAGGAGATTTATCATTTTGATTTTTTCAGGTTATCTATTTAAACAATAATAGAATAATTCTGAAAAAAATATATTAAGATGTTTGAGCACCAATTCTCTCGCTAGAAGTGAAAAAAAATCTGAGTGATATATTGATTTATTTATTCACAAATAATATCAACCCTCTTCTCCAGAATGTATTCATTATGCACGTTATTGTGTAATTCCATACTGAGAGGCTGTTGTTGCAATAAAGGCATTTATCATTCAATGTAATATTTCATATTCTCTCCACTTTAAAAGTAATAAAGCTTTTTTCTTGTTGTATATCTTTGAACTTCTTTTTTAACCCTGGGGGGAGATTAATTTGTAAATATGCTAATGATTTTGTGTAATATTAAACTTAAAAAAAAAAATGCATTTGGTCATATAAATGAACAAATCTATCTTTATCAATTCAAAAGCCTATAGCTAAAAGCGTAAAAGACTCCTTGCAAACTAAATGCTTTGCAAATAATCCCTAAATTACTGGAAATAAACTAGAAGTCTTCATAATTTTTTTTTAAGCTGCTGTTTATGCTTTACTATGAATTTGTAAAGTTTAACACTGTAATGTTAAGTGTTGTGACCCAGGAAAATTTTACAGTGTATCTTGGATTGAAAAAAGCCATGGTTTTGCTTTCATTTAATAGAACGCACTTGAAGACTACCAAGTACTGTAAAAGCAGATTAACAGCTGGTTCTGATAAAAATGATCAAAGGATTTTTTTTTTTTGTTCTCTTTGGAGAGGAAACTTTTTGTTCTTTTTACTGTCACAGAAGTTTGGAACAATGTGACAGTGCAGCGAAACATTTTTTTTTCTTCCCGCGGTTGTTTTCCGTAAAGGTGACTATATTAGGTTGGTTGACCTTAGCGTAGGTGGTTACGATTATAGAGATGAATCTGAGCTGATTATGGTTTTCTCTACCCACAATGGACTGTGAAGATCTTGATGAATCAAACCAGCTTTGCTGAGAAGTCAAATTCATAACATATTTGTCTCATTGTTAGGTTTTGTTAACCGAATATCAACAGCTTGAGTTGTTTTCAGGGCTAAATAATACTGATTTTTAAAATGTAGCCTACCTAAAAAAAGTTAAAGCCCAACTCTTATTCTGTAATCATAAATATTTTTCCCCACAGGTTTTAAAAAAAAGTAATACTTACCTTCTCTCTACGCCGTCTCCTACAGACTCACCTATCTATGATCTAGCACTGCTCCTCCTTTGGCTAATTGGTTCCCAGTGTTACCCAACCCACTTCCTTTAACACCAAGCATATACTTTGGGGATGCGTCAACACATTGGCCCGGATTCACAGCCAACGGCGCATCTTTGTGCAGGCGTATCGTATCTTCTTTACGCTACGGCAGGGCAACGTTGAGAGGCAAGCATGCTGTTCACAAAGAATATGCGCTCAACGTTGAGCCGGCGTATCGTATAGTTGTCAGCGTAAGTCGACGTAAGTCAAAGTAGGTGGAAGTGGGCTTGAAGTGGGCGTGCTATATTAAAATGAAGCGTGACCCCATGCAAATGATGGGCTGAGCTTCAAAAAACTAACTGCGCATGCGTCAAAATAGCTGCCTAAGATACATCAATACACTGCCTACGACGTGAACGTAACCTACGCACAGCCCTATTCACGTAGTACTATGTAAACAACGTAAAATACGATGGCTGTTCCCTGGTCCATACCTTTGAATGGGTTGCGCCTCCTATATGGGGAATAACTTTACGCCGGATGTAAGCCTTACGCAAACCGCGTATCTTTTCCGCCTGGCGCATCTACGTTCGTGAATCGGCGTATCTTACTCATTTGCATATTTAACATGGGTACGTCGAATGCGTCCAGCGTAACTATGCGACCACGATACGCCGGCGTAGACAAGTCACGGCAGGCGGCTAAAGCCTTGTTTTAGGACGTACCTAGCTGTGTGAATCGGCGCAGAGATGCGACGGCACACATTTGTACTTACGACAGCGTAAATTTAGATACGTTGGTGTAAAAGTAACGTGAAT
The DNA here is from genome assembly GCA_029574335.1 of Rana kukunoris. Lineage (NCBI taxonomy): Eukaryota > Metazoa > Chordata > Amphibia > Anura > Ranidae > Rana > Rana kukunoris. The sequence continues at coordinate 214,887,582 of CM056054.1, read as the reverse complement.
CTGGGCCATTGACTCCAAGTACTGTTGGAGCTGGAGTTGGGCTTAAACTTAAAGGAGAAGTACAGCCAAAGCTTGTTTGGTCATAATACTCCTGTGGATCACTGGAGTGCAGTTCGTTTTCCATTCCTGTGACTTGTTATCAGCAGACAGCAGGCTTTAATTCAGTGTGCATAGTCAAAATGTTTTTTACCTTAATGCATTATTCTGATTCAGCAAGACAGCCAGGCAATTAGCATTTCTTAGAATGAGCATTTAGCACTGGCAACCTCAAAAAAAATCATCTGTAAATGTTCAATTTAACCACTTCAGCTCTACAAGGTTTACACCCCTTCATGACCAGGCCATTTTTTGCAATACGGCACGGAGTTACTTTAACTGACAATTGCGTGGTCATGCGAGACTGTACCTAAATAAAATGTATGTGCTTTTCCCCCCATAAATAGAGCTTTCTTTGGTGGTATTTTATCAACTCTGCGGTTTTTATTTTTTGTACAATAAACAGAAAAAATAACTGAAAATCTAAAAAAAAAATATATATATATATATATATATGTATATATATATATATATATATTTTTTTTTACTTTTTGCTATAAAACACAACCAATAGAAAAATTAAAAAAAAATCTAAATTCTTCATCAATTTAGGCCACTATGTATTCTGCTACATGACACATATATTGATTGGTTTTCACAAAAGTTATAACGTCTACAAACTATGGGATGGATTTATGGGATTTATATTCATTTTTTATTTGTAATGGTGGCGATTAGGGATGAGCTTCGCGTCCGTTCGATCGTTCGTCGAATTTCGAACAAAAACGATAATTCGCGGTAAATTCGAGTGAAACAAAACGACAGTTTTTAAAACTTTTTTTCCATTGATACTACTATCAATGTAAAAAAAAAGTTTTAAAAACGGTCGTTTTTTCAGGAGTCCTGCTCCTGAAAAAACGACCGTTTTTAAGACTTTTTTCCATTGATACATGTTCCCTGGGGCAAGACCCGGGTTCTGAAAGACGTTTTCCAACAATAACTTTAAAAAATTGGGGCCAGATTCAGAAAGAATTAGATTCCCGCAGAGTATCAGAGATACTCTACGCCGCCGTACTTTACCTGGCTCTAGGAGGAATTCAGAGAGATTTTGGCCCGTAAGGTACGGCGGCGTAGTGTATTTCTCCCGGCGGAATCAAAATACGCGAATAGGGGGCGTGAGGCATTTAAATTAAGCGCGTCCCCGTAGTGATCGAACTGCGCATGTTCCGTTCAGAAATTTCCCGCCGTGCATTGCGTGAAATAACGTCGTTACGTCATTTTTTTTTTGAGTAGCGTCGTTTACGGACATTCCTATTCCCGGACGACTTACGCAAAAAATAAAAAATAAATTGAAAGTCGACGCGGGAACGACGGCCATACTTAACATGGGCCGCGTAACGTTAGACCAGCTAAAAGCTGGTTTAACTTTACGTAGCGAAAAAATTACGTACGCAATTGCGAACGACGCTCGTAACTTCGTGGATCTCCGTAAAAAGCTCATTTGCATACCCCGACGCTGAAAACTACGGGAACTCCACCCAGCGGCCGCAAAAAGATCGCAGCGTAGATACGAAGGCGTACGAAGACGTTAGCCTGTCAGATCGAAGCCCAACGCCGCCGTATCATGGTTTGAGGATTCAAACTAGTGATACGGCGCGCGAAATTTGAAATTACTCCTGTCTAACACCAGTTAGACAGGCGTAATCGCTCTGTGAATCTGGGCCTTGGTCTTTAAAATTATCGTTTTTGAATTCGAACGTTCGAGTCCCATAGACTTCAATGGGGTTCTAAATGTTCGTGCGAACGATCGGACTGTTCGACGGTTCTGGTGCGAACCGAACATGGGGGTGTTCAGCTCATCCCTAGTGGCGATCATTGACTTATAATGGGACTGCGATATAGTGGTGGACAAATCGGACACCTAACTGACACTTTTGACACTTTTTTGGAAACCAGTGACACCAATAGAGTGATCAGTGCTAAAAATATGCACTGTCACTGTACTAATGACACTGGCAGGGGAGGGGTTAACATCATGGGCGATCAAGGGGTTACATGTGTGCCTAACATGTGTTACCATGTACTGTGTGTGCTGTTTTTACTAAGCAATGTGCTTTGCACAGAAAGAAAGTAAATGAAAAGTAAGGCGCTCTCACACAACTTTGGAAACAAAAAACATCAAAAACACAACTCAATAAATTTGAACAAACACAATCCACATAAAGCAAAAAATCCTAAAAGAAAAAGTAAAAAAGTGAAATAAAGTCCATATAAAGTAAAAACCGGTCCTTATAAGATTGCAGCCACTGTGTTTGTTAATGAAAAAGTACTCAAAAGCTTGCTTCAATTTGTGCTCCATCAATTGTGTGAACAAGATGGACTCTTACCAGCAGTATAATATACAGGGAGTGCAGAATTATTAGGCAAATGAGTATTTTGACCACATCATCCTCTTTATGCATGTTGTCTTACTCCAAGCTGTATAGGCTCGAAAGCCTACTACCAATTAAGCATATTAGGTGATGTGCATCTCTGTAATGAGAAGGGGTGTGGTCTAATGACATCAACACCATATATCAGGTGTGCATAATTATTAGGCAACTTCCTTTCCTTTGGCAAAATGGGTCAAAAGAAGGACTTGACAGGCTCAGAAAAGTCAAAAATAGTGAGATATCTTGCAGAGGGATGCAGCACTCTTAAAATTGCAAAGCTTCTGAAGCGTGATCATCGAACCATCAAGCGTTTCATTCAAAATAGTCAACAGGGTCGCAAGAAGCGTGTGGAAAAACCAAGGCGCAAAATAACTGCCCATGAACTGAGAAAAGTCAAGCGTGCAGCTGCCAAGATGCCACTTGCCACCAGTTTGGCCATATTTCAGAGCTGCAACATCACTGGAGTGCCCAAAAGCACAAGGTGTGCAATACTCAGAGACATGGCCAAGGTAAGAAAGGCTGAAAGACGACCACCACTGAACAAGACACACAAGCTGAAACGTCAAGACTGGGCCAAAAAATATCTCAAGACTGATTTTTCTAAGGTTTTATGGACTGATGAAATGAGAGTGAGTCTTGATGGGCCAGATGGATGGGCCCGTGGATGGATTGGTAAAGGGCAGAGAGCTCCAGTCCGACTCAGACGCCAGCAAGGTGGAGGTGGAGTACTGGTTTGGGCTGGTATCATCAAAGATAAGCTTGTGGGGCCTTTTCGGGTTGAGGATGGAGTCAAGCTCAACTCCCAGTCCTACTGCCAGTTTCTGGAAGACACCTTCTTCAAGCAGTGGTACAGGAAGAAGTCTGCATCCTTCAAGAAAAACATGATTTTCATGCAGGACAATGCTCCATCACACGCGTCCAAGTACTCCACAGCGTGGCTGGCAAGAAAGGGTATAAAAGAAGAAAAACTAATGACATGGCCTCCTTGTTCACCTGATCTGAACCCCATTGAGAAGCTGTGGTCCATCATCAAATGTGAGATTTACAAGGAGGGAAAACAAGGAGGGAGGCTGTGGTTGCTGCTGCACGCAATGTTGATGGTGAACAGATCAAAACACTGACAGAATCCATGGATGGCAGGCTGCATGAGTGTCCTTGCAAAGAAAGGTGGCTATATTGGTGACTGATTTGTTTTTGTTTTGTTTTTGAATGTCAGAAATGTATATTTGTGAATGTTGAGATGTTATATTGGTTTCACTGGTAAAAATAAATCATTGAAATTGGTATATATTTGTTTTTTGTTAAGTTGCCTAATAATTATGCACAGTAATAGTCACCTGCACACACAGATATCCCCCTAAAATAGCTAAAACTAAAAACAAACTAAAAACTACTTCCAAAAATATTCAGCTTTGATATTAATGAGTTTTTTGGGTTCATTGAGAACATGGTTGTTGTTCAATAATAAAATTAATCCTCAAAAATACAACTTGCCTAATAATTCTGCACTCCCTGTATATATATATATATATATATATATATATACACGCCTTTGATAACTTGGGGTATCATCCGTTTTAATCTCCCATAGTATCTCCCACATAATAAAAATATTGTGAATAAACCTGCGGTAAGTCCTTAATTCTGGCCACTTAATAAAGGAAAACTCCTCCTCTTCCCATTTGTTAAAGCAAAGTTCCACCCACTTTTTCATCTAAACACTTTTAGCTTCACAATTTATCAAAAAAACAGGATTGGGCATTTTTTTTCTCTTCCTTTACCTTGTTTCCACAGCTTTAATTATAGCTTCCTGTTTCACCCATCCATGGCAATATACATCACCTCCTGTGGTACACTGTCTCCTGGGAGATGTGTGTCATGATTACCAGGAGTCAGTGGGCATCGCCGCTATATATGACAGAAGTGATTGCGGTCATCTTGGTACACTCGCACTCGTCCACAGTAAGCCTAGAGTTAGATTTCGGCAAGCGGACATTATTATTTAGTGAAATAGTGCATTTAGAAGTCCGTCTAAAGATGTCCGCCTGCTGACTTATAACTCTAGGCCTACTGTGGAAGAGTGCACCAAGTTGGCCACGATGCAATGTCACTCTGGCTGCATATTCTGATGTACAGCGGCTTTCTGATAGAACACCGCCTCTTAGCATCACAATGGCAACCAGAGATTATCCCTTTGCTGCTCCCTGTGTGTAGTGCACCTTATCCCGAAAAAGAGACCTAGTGGGCTTCACATGCCCAGAAGCAAGATGAAAAAACAAAGCGTTTTAAAAGTAAATCAGGAAATACATTGGCGGTTTTACTGATATCTTCATTTATAAAATGAGATTGATAACAGTAGAATGGGTGCCTTTAAAAAAAGAAAATGTGGGTGGAAAAATATTAGCTATGCTAGGGGCATATCTCGCCCCATAGCTACACCTTTTTTTTGATTGAAGAATTTTTCATGATGCCAAAAGTAATTATTCAACAAAGCCATGTCCAATCCCTCAAGTATCAAGTCAATCTGTGCTTGTCTCATAACAGTATGTTTATGTAGAGCCCAATTTGCAGCATTAAGAGCATCTATTTGCTTGATAATGGTGTATAAAGACTCTACATCTATTGTTACCAATAAGGTAGATTCACTAACTGTATGTTCCTGTAATATACTGTAGATAAAATGTCTCGGCTATCCTTAATAAATGTCTTTCCTTTAGTTGCCAAAGCTGGAAAAATGTATCTAAATATTCTCCCAAGCGTGAGTACAAAGTAGACATGTGCAAAAGGAAAAAAATTGGTTTTTATTCGTTTTAATTCTTTATTTAATTAATTTTGTTAAGTTAGATTCGTTAAATTAGTTAAATTCGTTTTCGGAATTCGATAATTTTCGACCAAATTCGAAAAAAAAAACAGTCGAATTAGATCGTTTTCGACCGAATTTGAAAAACCTGGTCGATTGCGATCGTTTTTGCCCGAATTTCCAACGGATTCGATAATATTTCTACCGGATTCGAATTTGATCATATTTTGATCGAATTCGAAAATATTTCAACAGAATTCAAAATTATTTCATCCGCTATTGTTGATATTTCAACCAAATTCGATGATATTTCAACCAGATTTGAAATTATTTCCACCGGATTGGAAATTATTTCAACCGAATTTGATTGTATGTATTTGTATTTGTATTTTTGTATTTGATTACATTCTAGTAAATTCTATTCTGTTCTTTACTATTCTTTGATTTTCATTCTATTGTTTTATTATTTTATATTCTATTTTATTGTATTCTTTTTTAGAAATCGATTTATATTTTTTAGATTTTGATTCAAATTTGCTTTCAATTTTCATTCGAATTTGTTTTGATTTGAATAGGATATGTTTTCGAATTCAAGTCGAATAGAATTTGTTTTCAAATCGAATTTCGGCAGCAGTTTTTTTATTTGAAAACGTTATTTTAGATTCGGTTAAATTCATTAATAATACAATTCGGTAATTCGTATGCATCCGAATGTCCGAATAATGGAAAATGTGTCTGAATTTCGATTCGGAACGACTTGAAATGCACATGTCTAGTGCAAAGAGTTGATTCCACTTAGTACAGGTCTTTCGGGGGGGGGGGAGGGGGGTTCCTTTTTCCTTGTGCATCTTGGGAAGACGATATATTACGGGAATCCTTGAAGCCCTTGGGTAAAGGTATTTTGCCTCTTTCTTATTTAATATCTGCTTGGCTTTTCCTTTCTTCACCCATTTGTGTAATTTCTCTTCAAGTTAAGACGTTGGGTCCACTGATATTTTTTTATAGGTGTCTCTATCACCCAATATTCTTTGCATTTCCGCTTCGTATTTACCTTTCCTCAAAATCACTAACCCCCTTTATCTGCAAGTCTAATTACAATTCCCTTTTCTTTTTCTAACCCCCCCGATGCCTTTCCATATATCTTTATTGCTTCTATTCTTCATGATTCTTGATATTCCTAACGTCTTCTTGTATCATACTCTTAAATACAGCAATGTATTTGCTCGCACTCGACTTGGGGTTAAAGATGGATTTATTTTTCAAGCTACTATGTAAATATACAGGGGTTCCTCATTTGTAGATTTACCTGTCTTATTGTTAAAAAAACGTTTTTATATTAAAGCGGATCTCCACCCTAAATACAACATGTGTTTAATAAGATTGCCGCTATCTGATCTTCTAAAAACTGTATTTTTTTTAATCTAAATCGGTACAGTACCTGTTCATTACTGTGCCTTCCGGTCTGTATCACTGCGGGAATTTTCCGGGCATTGCATCACTTCCTCTTAGATGCAGTGCGCTCTGGGAGCTTCTCTCCAGAGCTCCCTGTGTTCACTGCGCAGCCGTATAATGAAGTATCGCGCTGTGTCACAATGGGGCGGTAACTTTTAATTGCTAGGCTTGCCATTGTCATGGCAACACAGACGCTCAAGCCACTGCTCCACCGTTGCTCGTGCGCATGCGCGAGATCGAGCGGTGGATGCTGGGAGATCAGCATCCACCGGAAGAAGGAAGTGCCGGCTTGTGGGCTTCTGCCCACAGTTAAAATGGAAACGAAACGGAAGGCATAATATAAGTTAATATTTCACACGGAATGGCAGTGGAGTGGCCGCGGGACACCGAAAACGTGAGTGTAGCAAATTACTAGCGTTAACCATTTAACTAGCACTTAAGAAAATAAAGATGTTGGCGTGGGAGATCCGCTTTAAGCTTCCTTAAAAATATTTCAATGTCAATGAATACCTCAAATTTGTGAAAAAAACTTTGCTGGAACAAACTTAACACCTTCCTTGAGAACAAGAAGTTCCTCCTTGAAAAGTTGTATGTCAGCCAAGTTGCAGGAAGAAAAAAACAGCCAGTTTGTCAGAAGAGAGCCCTGTGTTTGTTTATCTACACAGGGCTCTCTTCAGTAATGTCCGGAGCTGATCGTCGGGTGCCGGCGACCAAACAGAGGCCAATAATTGGTTGGTGCTGCAGCAAATCACAACACAGCTGGGCCGGCGGAGGGTGCGTCACACAGCGCACTTCCAGCACAGAGTCTGGGCTCTCACAGAGAGTCCCGGTCTCGTACTAACAATCGGGACCTGTGTAAGAGAAACACGGGTAACAAGTGTGCATTGGTGCACAGGCATGGGCATACCAGGATGTGCACAAGAAAGGGCATGCAATGGCGCATGCCTGAGCGGGCACGTGCCGGAGCACGCACACGTGCGTGCACACGCACATGTGCATGCATCGGCGACAGTGTGCCTATTTAAACCAAGGAATGACATGCACACTTTGCTAAGTGGTCTTTCAGCTTGTTTCCAGTTACCAGATCTGTTCCTGCTCCTTGTGTCTGACCCGGCATCACCTGTACCTGTCTTGGATCTCCGCCTGCCTACCTGTGACCTTGACTTGTGTTGACTCTGCTCCTGTCTTATGTACCTGTACCTTGCTGCCCGACTGTTTACCAGACCCAGCCCGTATCCTGACTTAGTCTCTGCCTCATGTCTCGGAACCTGCTCTGCTCAGCTATTGATGACCCCCTGGCTTCTGTTCCGGCTACCTCTCCGCCTGCTGTTCCAGCAACACAGAGTTTCTGTCTTCAGTACCTACCCAGTGATCTCCAGCCATCAGGTCTCTACCAAGGTCCAGCCAGAGCCATCTACTACATCGGCCCTTGTGCCACACTGTGTCCTTCACTCCCTGTCATCTCTCCCAGGGGAGTTGGACAGGAGGTGCAAGAGAAACCCTCTCTACCGCTCAATCTCCACCAGGTACGTGACAACATGGGACACCCAGTTCCAATTCACCAGATCATGTAAATGGGCAGCAGAGGGGAGGGGTTGGTGTAGCTGCTCTGTGTGTTTCCCTTCTCTCAGATCCTTGGAATACATCTTCATCAGAGCAATATCAAATGTAAATAATAAAGATAGGCCCAGGAGATGTCATACAGCTTCTTGGACTTAATTTATAGTGTTCCCTCACTTTTTACAAAGGGCTAAATTCCTTGAACTCAGCCTTACCAATGTTTAATCCTTTTGCTCCTAGTATTAGCAAATAGATAGGAAGGTATATTATATTTACTTTTTTAAACTTTGTTTTACATTTCTTCAGTTGCTTCCTGGTTTCTGGCCTAGGCCAAAATGATGTCATACATTCCAGGAGGCATCATGGGCATTTTTTTTCTTTCATCTGGAGGAGTGCTTACTTCCAGGAGCATTTAATTCCTGGAGTCCGGGAAATAAATGCTACATGAATCATCTTCCCATACACAAGATGGCCACGGCTAGAAATGCTAAGGGGGTGTTTTTCTGTGACTTCTCAACAAAATAAAGCATTGAGACATGGATGGATGGATGAATATGCTTTGAATAAAAAATATATAATGAAATAGTGTTTTTTGTTTTGTATTGCTCAGACACTTCCACTTTAAACATAGCTAAATTGCGCACTCATCCTGTAGCTCTCCTTTACCACAAATCTTCCACATCCATCCAGCTTGCTAAAAAATTGGCGGAAATTATCAGGAAAAAAGAAAAACAAAACGGACAAATTATGATAAACTTATTACGGTTGCCTTTCAGTCCGGCGCGGCGAGGAACTTTCTTGTAGCTTGTGCCTCGCCGACATACAAATGACAAAAATTCCACTCAATAGCTACCTTTGAAAGCTGAATGTCCAGCTATAAAGCAGAAGCCTTTGTAGATAAATCCTGTCTCCCTCTGAATAAAATAAATAATAAGGAAAGGTTCTTATCGTTAGCGAAAAAATAACAGCCTGTCATTATTTTTCTTTTTAAGGCGCTTGGCGACTCATCATTTCAGGTTGTCAGCATTAAATCTAAGCATTGCAATCTCACATCTTTTCGCTGCTTGTCTCTCTCTATACTGGACCTTGTCTGCCTGTTTCCTCTATAGCACGATTTTTGTTTGTACTACTGTAATCATTGCGCTGGGCTGGCTCTGTGTGGGTGTGCTGGCAAGCGTACAACAAAGTTACGTGGGAACAGAGTTAAGGTTGAATATTTATTAAGAGAAGCCATCTGGCGTCAGCCTGTCTGTACAAGGGGCTCACTTCTATGCTAGACTCTCCTTTTGCCTTTTGTAGGTCTTCTATTCCTTTCTTCTTAGCTTTCTTTTTTTTTTTCCTTCTTCTCGCCTTCTTTCATGTTTTCTTTCTTTCTGCATATTTACAATGCAGAAGGGAAAGAAATCTAAACACACATATATGTGTATATAAATATATCGGGACTTTCATGTATATAGTCCTGACCCTTTCCCTTTCTTCAGGTCACCCATGGACCAACCGTTGACGGAGTGTTTGGAGCATGGAACACATATGACATAGACGTGTATATGAGGGCTCAGATTCCTTGTTTTTAAAAGGGGACGCCGTTTAGAGTGTTACTTGAATTAGAGGAAAACCGTACTGAGTTTTCGGAGAGGGTACATTTTGGGATACTGTACTGTACTTGAAAGTAATGTTTGTAGCACATTTTCACAGGTTTTGTGGTTTCAGTTATTTTCATAACCATTGTATAAGATGATTTGCATATTTTCCCTCTCCCGTAATATCTGGTCAACATCTCTGCCGAGCAATGGCTGAGATAAAATCAAATAGAACATACAGCACATAGCACTCTCTTACTCATCTTTTGAATGCAGTAAAAATGATGATCCCAAGACGCTGGAAATCCACCTCTGCCCCCCGATGTGAGGAAACGGTTCCTTCTCGTAGACTATGTAGCTGAGATGGTAGAACGGATTCACATCAGCTGACACAACTTGACACCCTACATTTACAAATGGTCAGGTTAATAAAATAAAATAATGTAGAGCCAAAGAATTCAAATAATCCCAAACAAATGCAGCATAAATATATAAATAAACTTTACAATTACAAGTTAAAACCATTTTTTTTTTTGCTAGAAAATTACTTATAACCCCCAAACATTATATATATATATATATATATATATATATATATATATATATATATATATATATATATATATATATATATATTTTTAGACACCTTAGAGAATAAAATTGCAGTCGTTGCAATACTTTTTGTCACACCGTATTATTTGCGCAGTGGTCATACAAACTATTTTTTGGGGGAAAAAGGACACTTTTTTAAATAAAAAATGTTAAATATGCGCCACTTTACAGGCATACTATAGACACCCCCTGAAGTATGAAATTTAAAGAAATATTTCATTTTATTGAATGCGAGCACAGAGAGGCTCTTTACATTTTTTTATTATTTCTTTTACGTTTTTTTTTTTTACACTGTACCTTAAAAAAAAAAATAAAATTTGAATCACTTTTAAAAAATAAGAAAACAGTAAAATTAGTCCAATTTTTTTATAAGATAATGTAAAAGATAATGTTACGCTGAGTAAATTGATACCCAACATGTCCCGCTTTAAAATTGCCCTGCTTGTGGCGACAAACTTTGACCTGTAAAAATCTCCATAGACAGTTTAAAAATGTCTCCTTACCAGTTTTGAAGTACAGAGGTCTTTTGCTAGAATTATCGCTCTAATGATTGTGCCGATCTCACATGTGTGGTTTGAACACAGTTTACATATGTGGGTGCGACGTACGTATGCGTTCACTTCTGCATGCAAGCACAGAGGGGTGCTTTAAGTTTTTTATTTTTTTCCTTTTTTATTTTATGTTTTTTTGCACTGTACCTTAAAAAAAAAAATGTGAAAATCCCTTGTAATAGAAAATAAAGCATGACAGGATTCATTTAATGTGAGATCTGGGGGTCAAAAAGATCTCAGATCTCACATTTACACTTAAATGCAATAAAGAATAGTCCTTTAAGGCCATTGGGCAGAAGTAACATTTGACGTCTCTTCCATCATCCAACATCATTGAGTTGAGCGGGGGCCATTATTCCCTCACTCGGCACTGTGCCTCTAAGGCCTTGTACACACGGCTGAATATATCCGCTGTGAACGGTCCCCGGACCGTTTACAGCGTATATTTACGCTGGGGTGTTTTGATCCGATGGCTGTACACACCATCGGATCAAATTCCCCGCCGGCGGACAGCGCGGTGACGCGGCGGTGACGTTGACGCCGCCACGTCACCGCACCAGGAAGTAAACACTTCCGCGCGCATGCGTCGGATCCATTCACAGGATACGACGCATGTGCGGCAAGATATGTCCGCTGGTTTGCCGTACTAACCAGCGGACATATCTGACGGCCAGCTATCCGGCGGAATTATTTCAAAGCATGCTTTGAAATTTTTCCGCCGGATGAATCCGGCAAAAAGCGTCCGTTTGCCCCTACAGACGAGGGGATTTTTCGGTTGAAATGGTCCGTCGGACCATGTTCAGCGGAAATATCCCCTCGTGTGTACAAGGCCTGAGAGGAAAGGATTGGATCGTCTTCGCTGCTACCGGCGGCTCCAGTAAGCAGTGGAGATGACCGTAACGCAGCGGGAGGGGGGTGGGGACGAAAAAACGGGTCCTGCACCCTAAACCGAGCCTAATAAATACAGAAGCTATCAGTACTGTGTGTTCTGTCTGTATCCTTCCAGGAAAGGAAGGGGGCTTGAAAACACACTAGCCCGTCGCTTCACATCCATCCAGTGACTTCCTGCACTAGCAGCAACTGCAGCCGGCGGGAGGGGAGAAGGGAAAGCCAGCCAGCAGCTGCATGGAGTGGCGCTCGGTGATCAGGGAGGTGGGGGCACTGAAGGAGGGGTCGGAAGAGTGGAGGGCCTGCAGCTCCCAAAGTCGGTAGGAGGGCAGAGGGGGGAGGCCGACAGCAGGGCATTCGGTTTGCGAAGGGGGGGATCAGTACAGCTGGATGAAGTGGCAGGGAGAGGGAGCCTGGGGGTGGCACCGTTTCTTTTGAAAAATTCCGCCCAAGGAAAACGCCCTGTTTGCCTCGTGGTAGGTACACCCCTGCCTATAAGTGCAATTAAAATTACCCTATGCATGAAATTCGTGATGTATCTAGTGCCAAATGCCAGTGTACTGCCAATGTAATTAGCTACATATCACAGATCTAGATATCACACAGGCTTAGAGGAAGTGGGTTAAATGATGCTCCCCATCAAACTGGGGACATCTTAATTGACAACAATGCAATCAAAGTGAACTGGACCTTTTACGTTATTTTTCCCAGTGTGAATTACAAGCACAGGCCTTGTCAGCATCTTGTTTGCCAAGAAAGAAAATGTGTTTTAGCTGGACATATCTTTGAGATGAAAAAGTATATGGTTTAAAAGGCCACATTTCTAAATTACCAACAGCAGGGCAGTAACATATTGTACATGCCCCACATTATTCAGAGGGGAACATTTAAAAAAAAATACTATTAGAGGTGTTAAAAAAAAAAGGCTAGTGTAAAAGTGCTGTAGAGTTATAACCACACACAATAAAGGAGAGCAAACTAGACTAATCGCTGGTGGAAGTGATTTTTTTAAGTTCACAATCTAAAGTCTACACTTGTGATGACTTTAGTGTGCATTGTGTAGACTTACACTCATGTTACAGGTGCTGAAATGGGTCCATTTTACCCATGACAGTTTTATGCCTCCTATCCAAAGTCAGGAGAATTTATGTCTTAGTAAATTAAAATGGCATAGCCTGCGCATAAAGAGGAATCAGAGCCATGTATTATTTCATCTTTATGTTTAAAATCATAAAAAATATGTGCATATTTCCTCCATGATTAAGTCTGTCTACAGATCACTAAACCTTTAAATCACTGATGCAGATATTGCAATAAAGTACCAAGTCTTAAGAAAGATGCTTAAATAGAGATTTTGTCTGGATGCCACAATAGCAGTGGCTCTGTTTCAGGATATCTAGACAACAGGAATGAGTTTATTAAAATAATAAATGAAAATAGATCTATTACAAATCGACTTATGCCGCGTACACACGATCGGAACTTCCGACAAGAAATGTCCGATGTGAGATTTTGGTCAGAAATTCTGCAGATATTCCGACTGTGTGTATGCTCAATCTGACTTTTTCTGTCGGAATTTTCACCAACAAAAGATTTAGAGATCATATAGGAAAATCCACTCGTTTGTATGCAATTCCGACAAGCTCCAAGCCTCGTTTGTATTCGCTTCTCCGGAGCTGCCCTGACGTCACACCCGGGAAGTCCTGCACCCTCCTTGGTCTTGCCGGAACCCGCTCACGCTGCCCATAGGCTTTGCCTTCCGTCCAAGGGAGATTGGCCGTTTCACCCCTCATTGCTGGGTTATGATCATGCTTGATTCGGCCTCAAATCCACACACCACCTGGATAGGATCTCCTCTTCCCTCCCATTTGCTAGGATTGCATAGAGGACACATGAGGTTTCCATCCACTGCAGCACATCTCTCCACGTTCTGACAGATCGTATTCCTCTCTAAAGGTATTACTCTAGTGACAAGCAAGCTGACTGCTGATTTCAAGTTGACTGTTGATTTCATGCAACGGAGGATTGTATTGTTTTAAATTTTTTGAGACTTATTTATTCATTTTTGCTTGTTCATTAAGTCCGCACAAGTTTTGGCCCATAGTAGCGCTTTTTATATGGTTGTTTCTGACTTTCCAAAAAAAAAAACTGTGACTTTCCTTAGCATAAAAAATATGTACAGTATATGTCATCAAACCCATAAAAAAAATGGTTTTATTGAGAAGAAAATAATCCCTGTATACTCTTGAGTGCAACCATATACCCCGAACATGGTAGACATGAATATAGATCACATACAGCTCCCATAACTACATCACAATCAGGTAACAGACACAGCAACCCACTTGCATGGAATGGTGTGTGTGCATATTGTATGAATAAAACATTGTCTAAAAGTCACATTGTCCGGTTCTGAACAATTATACCCTTCTGGGAATGTCTGGCTTTACATAAATCCCCAGATGTTTTGTTAGACAGCAGCTGACACCTGTCATTGCATTGAAGATGGTTTTAGTTATTTACAGGACAAACAGCTATTAGATGCCCAGTAATTACTATTACTTAATGCACGACAGACAGAGCAAGACAATGAATGCCAGCCTCCCCTCTTGCACGGCAGCCCAAACTGCACTCCAGGCAAATTTAAATAAGTAACAAGCTACTGCGGCTTTCAGGCGAACACGTGAATTTGCATTGTTTTATATTCATCATAAATATTTCACTTAATTACTGTGGTACCTTGTACACAACGACCAAACAACATTACACATTTAGTAGCATGGTCCCTGCTGACTCCAAGATGTTCTGAATACTGTAGCTCAGTTGCTGAGTTTAGGAGCCTGGTGACTGTGTATGCTTGTATGACTTTTATCCACATGTCTAGAATACTCCAGAGGACAATGATGATGCACAAAGCCCCGTACCCTACAACAGCCAATTAATACTGAACGCATCTTTATGACCCCATAAAGAAAAAAAAACATTGAATTATAGGTGGAACCAAGAAGACACCCAAAAACGATATAATATACACAACCCCTAGTCAATAAACATAACCAAAATAAACAGACAAGACAACTTTTTACTATGCAGTCATCACAGCCCTTTATTATTGGTATTATAGCACCCCTCTGACATCCCCAAGTCAGAATAGCACCTCCAAAAGTAAGGCCTAGAGCAGGATGGCATTTTACCCTTTTTTTGCAGAATGGTAATGGAAGGGGCCCCGGTAGGGATGAGCTTCACGTCTGATACAAACGTATGTTTGACTCGAACATTGTCTGTTCGTATGTTCGTCGAAATTCGAACAAAAGCGGTCGTTCGCGCCAAATTCGAGTGATGCAAAATGGCCCATAATTCACTGCGACATTGCGCGCTGATGATTGGCCAAGCATGCTGTATGTCCCGCATGCTTGGCCAATCACAGTGCGCAAAAAACGAAGAGCCATAATTGGCCAAAGCCTGGGTGGCTTTGGCCAATTATGGCTCAGAGCTTTAGCACACGCCCCATACTATATAAGGCCACCTACTGGGCGGCCTTGTGTAGTGTGTTCCAGGTTGTTAATGAAAGCAGTCAGAGAGACAGAGAGATTGTCTTTTTAGAGAACTAGATAGAGCTGGCAGGCAGGCTAGTCAGTTTAGCTTAATTTACAGTGTGTAGAGGATATATATACATCCCTAGGAGTTGTACATATATTTATACACTGTATAGCTTAGATAGATTAGTTCTTCCTAATTTACTGGCAGGCAGGTGATTGTGCTGTTTAAAGACGTTATCACAGGTATAGACACCCAGCAGTTACAATATTTAAAGGAATTTTTTATTTTTTTTATTTAAGCATCAATAAAATCACTGCTCCTGGAGCAGTGATTTTAATGATGCTTAACTTAAAAAAAAAATGAAAGATTCCTTTAAATATTGTACCTGCTGGGTGTCTATAGTTTGCCTGTGAAAACGTCTTTGAGAACCCGGATCTTGCCCGAGGGAACATGTATCAATGGAAAAAAAAGTTTTAGAAACTGTATTTTTTTCAGGAGTCCTGCTCCTGAAAAAACAACAGTTTTTTAAACTTTTTTCCATTGATACATGTTCCCTGGGGCAAGACCCGGGTTCTCAAAGACGTTTTCCAACAATAAATTGAATATTGGTCTTTAAAATGAGCGTTTTTGAATTCGGGGGTGTTCGGCTCATCCCTAGGTCCCAGATACAGTAGCAAATCACTTACAGACTCTTGAGATCCAGATCAATGTCCAGCTTCATAGTGTCAGAACCTTTAAACCGACCTGGCAACACTGTAAGCATATCCTCAAATTTCAGTGCATTCTCCAAGCGAGCCACCAGGCCTTTCTGAGAGACTAGCCTTCTTCCTGTCTGTCTCCAGCAAGAGGCCCCCCTGGGTCTCCTCCTTGGCACAGCTTCCTCCAGACCAGGCAAGACAGCTTCAGGTCCACTTGAGCACATGTTAGGCCCTAAAACAGGCTATTGGACTTAAAAAAAGAGCTCCGTGTAGCAGCACCTCCCTAGGCCTCAGCACAGGGGAAGAGAGAGAGCGTATAGCCTGTCCCAGATATTTATATGCTCCCCCAGCATGGACCAGTGGCATACAGTTTCAACTGGATTGGCTGTTTAAAATATAAATATTCATAACTTAGTTTTGTTTGTGAAATTTCATACTATGACCTATGATGCCAGTGACATCAACTGGCGACCGTGAGAAATCACAAGCCAATTCAAAGCGGAACTTCCCCCAAAAGGGGAAGTCTAGCTTTTCTAGCCCCCCCCCCCCCTCTCCTCTACCACATTTGGATATTTTTTTTTTTTTTTAAGGGAGTGGGTACCTAATTTTGACATGTCTGGACATGAAGATTGGAGAATGAGTAGCCTCTCATTATAGCCCATCCTATTAGGTTCCAGGGGGTGGAGCGTGCATCTAGACTTGGTCTTTAAAACACTAACCTGGGACAGGTAAGGTGTTCTGACTTTTCTCTGATTTTCCTGATCTGCATATTTTTTTTCCAGTTTGGTAAACCCGAAGGTATTATAGGCAATTGATTAGGCAATTGATTGGAAGAAAAGTCAGGCAAAACCCTTTTAGAAGAAGGTAAGCAATACAAACCCAATACTTCTCCCATAAGAAGTTTACTTTAATTTAGCATAAATTCCCACAAAGAATAATGGGGCAGATTCACAAAACAATTACGCCTGTCTAACTGGGGTTAGACAGGAGTAATTTCAAATTTCGCGCGGCGTATCACTAGTTTGAATCCTCAAACCATGATACGTCGGCTTCGGGCTTTGATCCGAGAGGCTTACGTCTTCGTAAGCCTTCGGATCTACGCTGCCATCTATTTGCGGCCGCTGGGAGGAGTTTGCGTCGTTTTGGTGCGTCGGGATATGCAAATGTGTTTTTACGGGGATTCACGAACATACGAGCGGGCGTCGCAATCGTTTTCGTCTATTTTTTTATACGTAATGTTAGAGCAGCTTTTTGCTGCTCTAACTTTACGTAGCCCATGTTAAGTATAGCCGTCGTTCCCGCTTCGAATTTATTTAAAATTGTATTTTGTTTACGTAACTCGTCGGGACGTGGATCGCCCGTAAAGTACGCTACATAAACAACGAATGACGTCACGACGTGATTTCGCGCAATGCACGGCGGGAAATTTGCGAACGGAGCATGCGCAGATCGATCGCCGCGGGAACGCGCCTAATTTAAATGTTTCACGCCCCCTACTCGCGCAGATGGATTGCAACGGGAGAAATACACTACGCCGCCGTCGTTTACCGTAGAAAATCTACCTGAATTCCACGTAGAGCAAGGTAAAAAACGGCGGCGTAGTGTATTTCTGATACGCTACGATAATCCATTTCTCTGTGAATCTGCCCCAATGAACTTTATTACTGCGTCCAGAATCAAAGCAGGTGAATCCACATTCACTTTCCTTAATAGAATACTGAGGAATTGAATTTCAATTGAATACTGAAAGTAAGTTCTGGAAGGCAGATATCATTTTTATAAAACATTGACTCAACTTATAAAATTTGTACAAAAGTCATGATGTGAGAATGTGTGGTGTTTCAAAAGTTTGCGAAAATTTTGAAAATGTTAAATGTTAATGCAAATCAAATTAAAATCAATGCAACTGAGCCCCGTTCGGGGCCATGGCCATATTTGGTCAATGGCGTCACCCATCATCAAACCAACAAGTCCTGAGCTGAAAGCCATCACATTTAGTGGTTGTAACATTACCTTCAATGACTGAATGACTTACCAACAGTTGGAGATTCCAACCCTGTGTAGCCACAAACTTGAGCCCTATACCCAAAAAATAGCAATTCTGTACCTTCATAATTTAACAATACGGGTGAAGGAGGCAGAATGACAGCTGATCATGGAATGAAAAGAGGGGGGGACAGGGAAAGCAACAAGAAAACTGATTACAAGAGAGGATGGTGAAAGGTAGAAAGGAGAGATAACTGACCATTGAGAGCTAGAAGAAACGCTAGGCTGTCTCTGTGGAGGGGTATGAGATCCTGAGGGCCACTAAGGTTCAGGTAATTAACCTGATACTAAAATATAATCTATATAATTCTGTGATTGGCTTTACTGATGCCTAAAATGACTCAATCACAGTTTTAATTTACCCTCTATTATTTAAAGGGACATCCCAAAACTGAAATTTCCATTTTTGGTAGCAACTGGATAGTTAAATCCTTTGACAATATATTTTGGAGTCTTGATTGATGAGATCCTGACCTTCAGCTTCTGAGTTTGCTTACCTGTTGTGGTCATTATAAGGGGCTCACACCCCCCCCCCCTGACGTTGTTTAACTTGCCAAGGAAAATGCAACAGAACACACAAAGGTGGGTGAGAACACTAAAAACTATCGGTGGACAGAAGGAGTGTTTGCAATTATGTTACAGAGATCTAATTTTTAGGGTACCCAAGACATAAAGGAAACCAGGTAATGACTGTACAAAAGGCTTCACTTACAACTAAACTATCACTTTTGGGGGTTCTTCCCTTTAAAAACATTCTTATTTAACATAAACCCCCCAAAAAATGGTCATTACTGTATATATATTTCATAGTATAGTAAGGTGTGACATGTATTATCTGGAAACAACTTTATTGAATAAGACACGGTAAACTAGGCATGAGCTTACGTGACACACAAGAACATCCCCAAGGTCTCCAGCTTATATGGCTTAGAAATCCCAGGGTATTTTGTTTTGATTTAACCTTTATACAGGATAATTCAATAAGGAAATTGAGGGGAGAGAATGGCATATCCTGTGTTTCCTGATCGATTACAACAACAACATATCATACAACTCACGCTGATTGCTACCAGATATTCCACAACTGACCTGCCTGGATGAATATTGATCCAGGTGTTTTCTGAAAAATAAAAAATAACAATATTTGTATCAGTACAGAAATGTAATTATATTTTATTTAACCTCCCTGGCGGTTTTCCCGTGTCTGACACGGGGTAAAAATTTCCTGCTACTATCGTTGATCCCGTGTCAGACACGGGCTCGCCTCGCAGCATCCACAGAGACAGTTTACTTACCTTCTCCGTGGATCCAGCGATGCATCCCCGCTGTGTGAGCGAGCAGGTCCTCGCTCGATTCACACAGCGTCCCCGCGCGCCGCCGATCTCCGTTCCCTGCGACGTTACGACGCACGGGGACGGAGATCGGCGCCAAATTCAAAAATGTAAACAAACACATTACATACAGTACACTGTAATCTTATAGATTACAGTACTGTATGTAAAAAATACACACCCCCCATGTCCCTAGTGGTCTGCCCTGTACACTACATGTCCTTTTATATAATAAAAACTTTTCTTTCTCCCTGCAAACTGTAGATTGCCCATAGCAACCAAAAGTGTCCCTTTATGGCAAAAATTGTTTTAGAGCAGCTAAAAAACAGCGATAATAAATTATAATCACTTGCAGAATTTAGCGATAACGATTTATGGGGAAATTCGTCATAAAAAAAAAAAAATAATGACAGCAAAAATTCTGCAACTGAGCAAATTTCAGTGATTTTG
Organism: Rana kukunoris; assembly: GCA_029574335.1. Lineage (NCBI taxonomy): Eukaryota > Metazoa > Chordata > Amphibia > Anura > Ranidae > Rana > Rana kukunoris. Next base: position 214,867,606 of record CM056054.1, on the reverse strand, counting down.
ATTTGATTACATTATTGAATAATTTTTACTATAATTATATTATTATTTGTTATAATTTTTTATAATTATTTATTATATTATCATTTTTAATAAAAAAAAAATCATACCCGGGATTAGACTCTTGTTTAGATAGATTTAAGTAAGTACTTACTAAGAATTCCAGGCCTATAATACATAACACCACATTTCCTTGCAAAACAATTGCAACGCTTTTGGTACAAAATTCCAGACAGAATCAGAACGCCAGGGAGGTTAAAGGGATTTTCACTTTCCTACGGAGGAATGAGGTTATACACACCACCTTGATCAAATCTAGAAGACTGAGGTTGTCTTAAGTTGGTAAAGAGTGATGCATTGTGGTGCCATTCATTTTAACCATGGTCATTGTGTAAGTTTGTTGGGATGTCAATCGTTTACACAATGAGGTTGTTTTACTAAAACTGGAGAGTGCTAAATCTGGTGCAGCTCTGCGTAGAAACCAATGAGCTTCCAATTTTTTTTGTCAAAGCTTAAAGTGGTGTTCCGCCGAAAAACAAACAAACATTAAAAGCCAGTAGCTACACATACTGCAGCTGCTGGTTTTAAAAAGAGGACTCTTACCTGTCCTGGAGTCCAGCGATGTTGGCACCCACAGCTGATGTTTCCATCAGCTGTCGAATGCTCCGCCACCATTGTGGGTACGGGAATCTGGCAGTGTAGCCTTTTGGCTTCATGCCAGAAACCCTACTGCGCATGCACGAGGCCCCGCTCCTCTCTCCTATTGGCCCGGTGGCCGGAGAAGAGGAGGAAGCCCCGCAGTGACGTCACATCTCCGCGGCAGGGACTCACAGAAGCGGGAAAGGATACCTGTTAAAGACAGGTATCCTGTCCCCCCTCCCCCCGAAAGGTGCTAATTGTGATGCTGGAGGGAGAGGAATAAGATAAGCGGAAGTTCTACTTTTGGGTGGAACTCCGCTTTAATAGAACAAGCTGAAGTTAGAAGCTGATTGGCTACAATGCACAACTGCACCAGATTTTTCATTCTCCAGTTTTAGTAAATTCACTCAATGTACTGTAACAGAGATGTGTTGTAGCACACCAACAGTGCACAAGGCAGGGTCCATAAAGGCATGGATAAGCGATTTTGGGGTGGAGGAACTTGACTGGCCTTAACCGGGTAGAACACCATTGGAATGAATTAGAGTGGAGACTGCGGGCCAGGCTTTCTCATCTCAGTGCCTGACCTCACAAATGCGATTCTGGAAGAATCGTCAAACATTCCCATAGACACACTCCTAAACCTTGTGGACAGCCTTCCCAGAAGAGTTGAAGCTGTTATAGCTGCAAAGGGTGGGCTAACTCAATATTGAACCATGCGGACTAAAACTGGGATGCCATTAAAGTTCATGTGCATGTAAAGTCCCAATACTTTTGGTAATGTAGTGTAACAGCAGAAGACAGGGACAAACCACCGTCACCCAATACCAAAAAGATCCAGGAAAAAGGTCCTTCTTAGGAGGATCACCATGTACAATTTTATATAAAAATGCTAATTTTAAATACATTAAATTATATATATATATATATATATATATATATATATATATATATATATATATATATATATATATATATACATAAAAAAATCGAGGTGACATTTTAGTTAACAATTATATGTGATTTTAGTGAACAGGTTTAGATTCACTTTAATTCACCCTTTTGTTGAACGAAGAAACAGGAAGTCGTTCTGTTTATTTCCATATCTGCAGATCCTTTCCTTTATCTGCAAATCTTACACAGTTCTCCAGAGTGCAAATGGGCAAAATAGAATATTAAAAGCAACAATTACACAAACAGATTGCTGTGCATAGACATCCTCAAAGTTAATTCCAGATCAGCCAGTTGTTGGAAAATATCGGACGGATCTACGAAAGGTAACTCTCTCACTTTATGCTAACCATGGGCCTTGGGGCTTATATTAAACAGAACAAATCAAACTCCTTTGCCTCAACTCTTATTGCCACTGCTGTGCTCTGCAAGAGCTTCACCGAGCTACGCTTTTTTTTATTTATTTTTTATTTTATTAGTTTGTATGCCGTTACCGCATGCTGTTAAACACTACCTAAAATTAAAATATCCCCCTTTCTTTGTCAGGCACAATAAGGTGTTGCATAATAAAGAACAAAAAAAATAATTAAAAAATAAACAGGGATGCAAATTAGCATAGCACGGGCAAAAAAAAAGTAATATAAAAATAAAAGTGAATCGAGATAAATAATTTAAAAGCTGAGCACTGGGGATAAGTGAGAAAGGTTTTGCTACGGCAGATAAGGATTGTTAGAAGATGGCAGTTAAAATTTTCCAAGTCTGTAGTCATCGTTGCCGGCAATAAAGGTTTGTGAAGAGTCGAAGGCTACTACGACCGACCGTCAGGTTTTTTTTTTTTTTTCTGGTGGTCAGAGCAGCTCAGGCAGCTATTTTTAAAATTGAACGTTGCTCTTTTCTTTTCTTTTTTTTTTTCAGCGTTAAGCTGTTATGGGTCAACCTTTAAATTGCCAAGTTGGATTCAGAAGGGGATATTTCTCAATCGTTCTTACATGCTTTTGGCTATGTTCTGCTGTTTAGCCTGGATCAAAAAATCACCTGAACCCTTGCCCAAGCCTGGAGAAGGGCCCAACTTTAAAGTCGTTATCCTTTTTTAGCGCAGAGAAAGAATAATGAGACAACTGAAAACGGGGGAGGTGTTTTATTCCCACAGTCAAAGTAATGTTATTTCTTTCACCTTTATCTTTGTACTGATGATTTCCCAACTTTTTATAATAAAAAAAGAAAACATGTCTCTTTTACTCTTTTACATTCTCATACAGTCTATTGGCTTTGGTTTAATTCTCTTCTTTTTTTTTTTTTTTTTTAACTTTTTTGCTTTTGTTAGATTCTTATCCAAGGAAACTTGAACTGCTTAATTTTTTCCACAGATTCATAGCCTGTAAGCGTTTGCCCTGGAAAGGATTGAATCCCCTACAATGCATTGACCATTTTCTTCTGCTGTTGGACTGCTTTGCTTGTTGGCTTGGTTGGTCTCAGCGGGTAATTTGGAAAATGGCCTTTTAACTTCATGTTCATATACAACATTGGCGATTGCAAAACTCTTGTTTTCGTCTAAGGAGGTATATTCACTTCAATCCAAAAAAAAAGAAGAGGTTTATTAATGATTAAAGAGCAGCTCCAGGGCAGTAAAATCAATGAAATGCTAGAAACCCAGGAAGAATTGCAATTGTACTTAAATCAGAAAGTCCGCTCGATTTACCTTAATCTGTGTTTACTATACACTCTTGAAGACAGATTTATCAGGCTTGTCACAAAAACTGGCTGCATCGTTGGATGTAATTTATTAAAACTGTAAGCTTGCTTGCTAGGCACTTGTTTTTTGGGTTATGGTTATTTACAGTGAGTGCCACATTTTTACCACGCACACCTGATATAGGGCTGATTCACTTAAACAACCCCAACTGAAATTTTAGTTAATGTACGATATACATTGCAGGATCACCAAAACTTTTTTTTAAGATCTTACAAATTGTTATTTTTTTTAAGTAAGAATGCTGCAGAGAATGACCATAATGCTATGTATAGAAGCAGCAATCTCTCTGTAGAGTTCTGCAAGCTACTCTTCAATCTGCGGTGAGCATAAGCTTTGCTGATTGCAAGGTTTTAGGTATGACTAAGCAGGAGGCGTGTTGGATCTCTGCAGGGAGACCACAACTCCTAGAGAAGTTGTGGGCAAGCGAGCCACTTTAGAGCAAGGGTCGGTCTCTACAGCATGCTGGCAGGGGATATGCTTTTGTACTCAGTACTAGAGATGAGCGAAGTGTTCAGGTCAAGCATCGGTTTGGCCCCAAACAGCACCCATTCGGGTGTACGCGAACACCTCAATTTGTGGTGCACTCAGCTGGATGTTTGCCCACTGAGCACCCCACAATGCATTGCATGCTGCACAGTGCATTGTAGGGCCCTGAAGCACACGTGACGTCACCGACCGCTGCATGCTGGGTGGTGCCACCAGGTGATGTTGTCGGGTGGCCCCGCCCCTAAGCTATTTAACAACTGTCAGACGGCGGAGCAGGCAGTCGGTGAGGAGCCTTTATCAGAGGCAGTGATTTTTTTTTCCGGGTCCGGTGGTGCTGTGAGGGGCGTCATGATTGACCATGGATCTACATGGGGGACATTGTTTTTATATTTTTAATAAAGGAATTGTCAAAAACCATGTGTGTGTTTATATTTCTTTTTTACACTTTTTTTTATGATTGAGTAGGGGTACTACTCATTCACACGAGAGGGGTGAGATCTGGGGGCCCCCTTGTTAAAGAAAGTTTCCAGATTCCGATAAGCCTCCTGCCCACAGACCTCTATAACCACCGTCCAGGGTTGTGGGGAAAAGGCCCTTGTCCCCATCAACATGGGAACAAGGTGCTTTGGGGTGGGGCACACCCTCCTTCTGGCCTGCCAGGCTGCATGCTCGGATAAGGGTCTGGTATAGATGTTGGGGAAGACCCTCAAAATCCATACCTGATCTAAGGGCCTGGTTTAGACTGGAAGGTACCCACACAACGTTTTTTTTCTTCATTTTTTTTTTTTATTGGGCAATGGTTTTCTTTTTTCAAGAATGCTTGCAGCCAGGAAAAAAATGTTTAAATGTTGTTTTTTTTTTCTTTATGTAGTTCAGTTTCTTTACATGGTACAGCTGCGCCACTTTACAGGCAGACTAAGGGGACCACCTAGGTGCCATATTTAAAGGAATTTTTCATTTGTATTGTTTCATCATTAAAATCACTGCTCCTTTAAAAACAATATTTTTTAATAAAAAGCCTTCAAAATGGGGGCTTTTGAATTCTGATGCGAACTGAACCGGGGGGTGTTCTGCCCATCACTACTCAATACTATACTGAGTAGAAAATCCTGTCCTCTACAAGGAACTGCAAAGTGGAACTCTTGCTGTCTGTGAGGAAGCCGTAGTCTCTCTGTAGAGATCCAACCGACACCCTGTTAAGTTAAACCAAAACCTCTCTAATCAGGAAAGCTCATGCATCCTGCTGATTGGAGATATCTGGCTCTGATTTAATAGAGGGCCTGTAGGAACACTGCAGAGATATTAATGCTTCCCCACAGAGTCCCATTTGGCAGTTGGTAGTAGAGGATAGACTTTTCTACTCAAGACGTGACTGCTTTCTAAAAAAAAAAAATTGTAAATTGTAAACATCTTTATTCTGATGCATCTGGAATATTGAATTTAGCTAATTTGAACTGAAAGTTCATTTGGGCTTTAAGTTGGAAAGAAAACCTAAGAAAAAAAATGATTGGAGGCAGAGTTTTTGGTAGAAAAGATATTTTGTTTTTTGCTAGAAGAAGTCTCTTCTGCTCTAAAAAAAAATCTTTCTCCTATCATTTTTTTTTTTTTTGGCTATATGAATGGAGACAGTGTCAGAACGATGAAACTCCAGTGCTCATGTGAAGAAGTTACATCAATAGGGGCCACCCAATGGGCGAAAAAGAGAAGACACTGGGCCCAGAAGTGGTGGAGATTGTGGTGGCAGCAGATGGAGTGGTGGACACTGGAGGAGAGCAAACAAGGAGGTTAACCTTACCAAAAAAGGTCACTGCCCCCACCTATAACTGGTCTTTACAGCAAAGAGCACTGGAAGGGCAAACGCATGTCAAATAAAAGGAATTTCCAAGCTCAACTTACCAACCAGCCTGTGACCAAACAAATTGACCTGTCTATCAGTATGCGTTAAAACAGGGGTTTAGTTGCACACATTTGCAAATATATGCATAAGCTGCAGTCCCCAGCAAGGCACCCTGTATTCTGCAGGCCCTACCTCTAACTTTTAGGAGTCTCCACAGTGGGAGCACATGCATTCTGATGGATAGATCAAGGGCAGGTGACTGGAGGGAGCCCTTCCCTTCCTAAAGGCGCAGGAACACACTGAACACCCAACCAATATTACACTATGGCAGCAAGGGTGTCAGTGTCAGAAAGGGTGGCTACATTCCTACATACAGTGGGAACATGGAGAATGAATGAAGCCACCCTATAACAGGAAGTCGGATCACAGCAGCAAAAAAAAATTTGGAGAATTAGAGAAGGCTGAATATTGAGATAACAATACATACTTAAATATATTTTAAATCAGAGTTTAGCATCCTTTTAAGGTTCCTGCAACATGCCACTCCGCAACCCCGCAATTTAAAGTGGATGCAAACCCTCCATACACCAAGCGAAGTGAACAGCCTCAGATGATACACAGAGATAAACCAAATCTCCCTACATAGGTTTTACATGTATATCTGCTATCTTCACATTTATTTACTGTTTAGAAAGTTGAGATCATGTTAGGAGATTTTCTCTTTCTGGTTAACACAGAGTGTGATGTCTGGGCATAAAGCCAAGATAGCTAACATTGCTGATTTGAGCGAAGGCACACACCCCCTCTCATCACAGGCAGAGACTCTCAGAGGTGGTATGTAACAGGACAAGCTCCCTGCTAATCTATTTATAGCAACCTCCCCTGACAGGAAATCAGGCAGCTTTTATCTGATGTTTTCGAGAATTTGTCAGGCTGATAACAGAGGGAGAGTTCAGGAGAGAGCTATGGACTTAGCTCATTCAAGAGAGATAAGAAAACTCTGCAGATATATGTGCCCAGCTCAAATTTTGGGTTTACATCCACTTTTTTAAGCCCATCACATTTCCCAGGAGGCTGCAGGAGTAAGAACCTAGAAGTGACAACCAGCTCACAATTACTAAAAAGTAGCAAGATGGCGGCACAGGCCAGGGCTGTGACACCTGAACAGAGGATCACAGCAGGATAACACTGAATCCGCTGGTAAGAGGGGTTACAAATAAAGAATGCAGGGGGGAGGGGAGTGAAAATACTATTTAATTTCAAGCACTCATCACCTTGTTTTACAAAAGCAGACAAGCAGTGATTTTAAATCTAATTAAAGTTATTTTTACTATGATATCATGCAATTTTAATGTTGTGTTTTCTCATTATTGAAAGCAAGGTAGGCTTAGAAGTGTGTTATTACAACCAGTTAAAAAAATAAAAATAACACACATTTGATTTTAATTAACCTGTGTTATCATTCTGTCCATTAAAAATAGATAGCTATAGAAATAGCAATACAGTATTATTGATAGATTCACTTCGGCACAACCAGCCTGTTAATGGATGGATCGAAATTCGGCTGGTTCCTGCTGAACTGGCTGAAGTTCAATCGTTCTATGGTCGGCTCAACTTTTCAGCAAGTTGGAAGGTGAGAAGTTGCCCCAGGAGTTGATCTGTGTCAGACAATGGTGAACACAGCCAGCTGGACCTCGGCCGTGTGTACGCTCTCGGCGAGCATCCCGTTCGGGAATCCCGTCGAGCAGAAATAGAGAGCACGCTCTCTATTTGCTCGACGGCCCGCCTGGATGAATGGCTGGTTGCCATTCCCGACGGGCGGGTCGCCGATTTCGACGGCCGGCAGAGAACCTCGATGGGCAGAACGATGTGTTCTGCCCGTCGAGGTTCTCTGCCGTGTGTACGCGGCCTCAGAGTTGAGTATACACCTGCAGAATTTAGAACAATTCTTAGGAAAATTTGTATTAAAATTCTCAGAACATTCGACTTTCGTTCCAAAGTATTTCAAGATTTTCTTTTATTTAACATTAGATTTCTGAATGAATACATCTAATTAAACAAAAAAACACATTTACTGTTAGAAATTTGTACATTCGAGAATTTTTTCACGGCATGACTTTCAGTAAGTTGGAATTTGCACACCTCCATGTGACAATGACCAGGCCTAGTCTTTGGCTGCCCAGGCACCATGATACACCTTGTGGGAAGAATCTCAAGGTGGCTTCAGCAGCTCTATTTGGAGGGAGGCATAAAAATGGGTTGACAGGGATACCCTGCTTCTCATACCCTTTGTTTGAAAATTGCCTGTATTGATGGAAATAAGAATTTGCCCCCCTCCACCCATAGATTTCAATAGGGGTCAGATTAATATTTGCAATTTCCGATTTTTTTACTACATTTTATTCAGCAAATGTCCTCAAACCAAACCCAGACACATTCAGCCCAATGCTGCTTATGCCTTCAATTTAACAAAGTCCTTAGTTTCTCTTTTTTATGCATGCATTACATGTTTACTTTAATTGGGTATTTTCAAGTTTTCCGGTGTACCTTTTAATGCATATGCTTGCCATATAACCCACCGTCTATCAATGCGCAGATCTAAAAGATAGAAGTTTTCATCCGCCTGTACTTGGAGTGACAGTCATGTTGTCATCTTTTGCTCATAATAAGCTGTGTTTGCATTTCACATCATTTCCTGTTATTAAAGTAATAAATGAATTAATGTAACTTGGTAGGAACGTTACATTGCTGGCAGCTACAAACTTAACATGATAATCACATTATAGAGCACAATCATCATTTTCTTTAACAGAGCCATAATATGTCACTTGGAATATCAACAATAGTGCCCCGCAGGGAGAGCACTCCTTCTAACCCAATAATTACCCCTTGGGTGTTAAAAGTGAAAGTGTCTTCATTAGCCGGAGTAATTGTGCTGAGCGTGTCAGAGACTAAGCAGGATTATAAAAGACTATATTATTATATAGAGAACCCTACATGAAATAATAGGGTGTATTTTAAGAAAACAAAATCCACTCTTCCCCATATTATTTAGATATACACCTTAGCTTCACATTTACATTTTTATTACTAGTATTGTGTTTACCTATATCATTTATTTATCTATCATTTTATTTTGTTCTGGTGTTAAGAAGATGGGGCTTCATATAAAAGAATGGTCTTCAGACTTTTTTTTGTGCACTGTTGCTTTTCTGTGAGCTGCACTGTACACACAAAATGGCATCTATATGTAGATTGCCAAAACGAAATGTTATACAATTGTTAAAGCTCATTTAACAAACTAAAGGCCAGATTCAGAAAATAATTTACGTTGGCGTATCTATAGATACGTCGCGTAAATACTAAGATTAGCCGGCGTATCTTTTTTCTGTATTCAGAAAACAAGATACGCTGGCTTTCTCCTAAGATACGAGCGGCGTAAGTCACTTACACCGTCATATCTTAGTTGCATATTTACGCTGGCCGATAGGTGGCGCTTACGGCGTTTTTTCGTGTAAAATATGCAAATTAGCTATTTAAGCCGATTCCCAAACGTACTTGCGGCGGCGCATCGTAGTTTACGTCGTTTGCGTTAGCGTTAGAGCGACGTAAGTTTACCCCTGCTATAGGAAGCGTAGCCAATGTTAAGTATGGACGTCGGGACAGCATCGAATTGTATGTCGGTTACGTCGTTTGCGTAAATCGTTCGGGAATGGGGTCATGATTCATTTACATGAATCACGCCCCTACTTCATAAATTTGAATTGCGCGGCCTTACGCCGCAACACATACGTTACTACGCCGTAAATAAGGGCGCAAGTTCTTTCTGTATACAGAACTTGCTCAAAAATTTACATCGGCGTAACGTATCGGGGATACATTACGCCAGCAGAAAGATCCACGGATCTTTCTGAATCTGGCCCTAAATGCGCAATTGCCACTAGTAAAAATTATTCAGAATTCAGGTAAAATTATACGGGTTCCCTATAATTTCCTCAGCACCTGAAAATCTCTGTCCCCTGGGCAAGTATCATACATATATCATACATATATCAGCACTTAAATATCAGTGTCCATAAAATTATTCCTATACATTCAGTCGTACTCAAAAGTTTGTATACCCTGGCAGAAATCTTTCTTGGTCTACCTGGCTTTGTATCAAATAAGCCCCTAATTTTCCACTTCTTAATAAGTGATTAAACAGTACTGACTGGCATATTCAAGTCTTTGGATATCTTTTAATATCCTTTTCCATCTTTGTAAAGTTTCATTACCTTGTTACGCAGGTCTTTTAGCGGTTCTTTTCTGTCTAGCCTGCTTAGTGCATCCATGTGAAAGCTAAAAAACTCATTGACTATTTATACACAGACCCTAATTGTGATTTAAAAAACCACAAATGTTAGAAATTAACCTTTAACTACCATTTTAACCTGTGTGTGCCACCTTCTGTGTCCGTATCAAGGCCAAACATTCCAGGGTATGTAAACTTTTGATCATGACCATTTGGGTGATTTCTGTTACCATTATGACTTAAAAAGGATCCAAAAAACGTTGTGATAATAAACGCCTTCATGTGATTGCCATTCTTAAAAAAAAAACAGTTTTTTTGTCATCATGATCAGTCATATTTTCAAAATTAAAGCGGAGCTCCACCCTAAAGTGGAACTTCCGCTAAATTGGAATTCTCCCCCCTCTGGTGCCACAATTGGCACCTTTCGGGTGGACAGAAAACCTGTCTTTGACAGGTATCCTTTTTCCACTTCCGGGAGTCCAGCCGTGGCCGTGATGTGGCAGTGACGTCACCGCGGGGCTCCCTCCTCCACCCCTAGGCCGCCGGGCTAATAGGAGAGAGGAGTAGGGCCTCGGGCATGCGCAGTAGGGTTCCCCTACCCGCAATGGCGGTGGCAGCGTCAGGGCTGTCTTAATGAGAGGGCACACCTGGGCACTGCCCAGGGGCCCCAGCTGCATGGGGGGCCCCTGCACTTTCCCCAAAGCAGCTGGTCTTTGAGCCGATCATTCCCCGAAATTGGGGGCCCCATGATGGCACTGAGAGTGATGGATGCAAAGGGGAGGCAGTCTGCCTCCTACCTACTTAATGTCTGTTTACCTGCACTGTAATCAATCATTGTAGGGGCTCCAGAGCATTACTTTGCCCAGGGGCCTATGATGCTATTAAGACGGCCCTGCAAGCGTAGCCTTTTGGCTTTACGCCAGGAACCCTACTGCCGACATCGCTGGACTCAAGGACAGGAAAGTGTCCATTTATTAAAAGCCAGCAGCTGCAGTATGTGTAGCTGCTGGCTTTTAAAAAAAAACATTCGGGACCTCCTCTTTAAGGCCAACATTTCACAATTTCTTCCAGGGTATGCAAACTTTTAAGCACGACTGTATGTGCAATGTGCGATAGCATAACATTCCATTAAAAGTCCAAAGCAAAAATGCTTCTGTGGACTACTTTCTTTCTTCTTCCTAATCACTGCTCCTCAGCTCCTCCCCTCCCTCAAATACTCCTAGGAATATTCACAAAAAACAAAACAAAAACTATATAGTGCAGTATGCCAAAAAGAACAGAAACCTTAAATATAAAAATAATTGTGCTCACATAATATAGTGACATAAATGCAAATACAAAAATCACTCTTCCCTGTGCAGATTCTCCACTGTGTGCCATACAGGTATTCTCTTACCAAAACGTACAGCCCTTTAATCTATGGGCCAGATAATGCACACAACACATCCACGCACCACCTCAAGGCTGGGCAATCTCCATAAGACGGCTTACAATACCCCAATATATAAGCTAAAAGAAGGCAAGGGCCACAGTGCAGAAAATTCTTAAAACCTTCAAAATAAAATGATCAGATTGTACCCGGAAACTAAACCACATCGACAGAGTATCCAAGAAGGTGGATTCTGTATTTCCGGTTCTGGTTTGTGTGTCTGATGTCACCACCTTGACACGTTTCGTCACCTGACTATTGGGGAGAGATCAGCTGCAGGGAGACCCCAGGCAATAGTGGTGAGTAGTCCTTTGCCCTCTGCCTGCCATTTTCTGGTTACAAACTTCATGCCATGTACACACGATCGGTTCATCCGATGAAAACGGACCGATGGATTTTTTTGTCACATATCCGATGAAGCTGACTTTCATCAGTCTTGCCTACACACCATCAGTTAAAAATCCGATTGTGTCCAACGGGGTGACGTAAAACACAATGACGTGCTGAGAAAAATTAAGTTCAATGCTTCCGAGCATGCGTCTACTTGATTCTGAGCATGTGTGGATTTTTGACCGATGGATTTCCTCACAGACGATCGTTTTTTTCGATCGGTTTTTTAACCATCAGAACATTTTAAAACAGGTTCTATTTTTTTTCACCGATGGGAAAAAAAATATGGGGCCCACACACGATCGGTTCAGACGAACAGGGCATAACAGTTCATTTCCTACTTTGGTTGGTTTGATACTTTCAGTGCAGTGGGTTTAAAATGCCTCTTGATGGTTAGGGAAACTGTGTTCAACTATCCTGGATTTGTTTTGATACCAGAAATGTTCCCGTCAATAGCCTCCAGTAGGAGCGAAATTCAGATTCAATATTAGCTTCAAGGTGAATCCTGTGCGAAATGTGTGGTTCTGACATTCTATTTTCCAAATTTGACAGGACAATTGTTTTTTAAGAAAAAAGGAAGGTTTCCCCCACTGGGGTTTTCAAGGCAGCAGAAATTAACAGAATGGCAATGAGGATAGTAAAAACATATAATTTATTGGTAGAAACCGCAAGGGTTGGACAGTTTGACGGTTAAAGTATGAGCTCTGGTACATGATTAAAATCTCAATACAAAGGAGTGCAAACACTATATATTGTAGAACATTTCTGGGTATTACAATGTAGATGAATACAAAATACTTGACGCGTTTCGACGGGTTGAAACGCAACAAGAATTTTGTCATACTTTAACCGTCAAAATGCCCAACCCTTGCGGTTTCTACCAATAAATTATATGTTTTTACTATCCTCATTGCCATTCTGTTAATTTCTGCTGCCTTGAAAACCCCAGTGGAGGAAACCTTCATTTTTTCTTGTTATTATCGGGGTGCGCAACATCATTCCCTTATCTCCTCCAAGTGTCTTCCTCCTTGATTTAAATTGTTTTTTTAAAAGCAGAATGCTTTGCATGGCCTTTGAACTATGATCAGCAGGCATGGAAGAACCAATAAGGGTTAGTTTTATGGATAAGCTGGCCCAATCACTAATCACTGGGGCAAAAAGTGTATATTTGTAAAGCAGTGAATGTGACTTTTACCAAACATTCACTGGTAAGCCAATCAAAGTCTTTTAACTGCTTGCCGACCAGACGCCGCTGTTATACGGCGGCAGGTCGGCTCTGCTGGGCAAGATCACGTAGCTATACGTCATCTCGCCGAGCAGCCAATAGGGGCGCATGCACGCGTGCCCCCCCTCGCCCCTGACGCCGATGCGCATGCATGGTGTTCGTAATCACCGCCGTGCACCCACAATCGCTCGTTACAGAGCGAGAACCGGGAGCTGTGTGTGTAAACAGGGGGAGAAAGGTGTGTGTGTCAGGGGGAGAAATGACGGATCGTCTGTTCATACAATGTATGAGCAGCGATCAGTCATTTTCCCTAGTCAGTCCCACCCCCCTTCAGTTAGAACACACCCAGGGAACATAATTAACCTCTTCCTCACCCCCTAGTGTTAACCCCTTCCCTGCCAGTGGCATTTTTATAGTAATCAATGCATTTTTATAGCACTGATCGCTATAAAAATGCCAATGGTCCCAAGAATGTGTCAAAAGTGTCCGATGTGTCCACTATAATGTCGCAGTACCGATAAAAATCGCTGATCGCCGCCATTACTAGTAAAAAAAAATATTAATAAAAATGCCATAAAACTATCCCATATTTTGTAGACACTATAACTTTTGTGCAAACCAATCAATAAACGCTTATTGCATTTTTTTTTAATGAAAAATAAGTAGAAGAATACGTATCGGCCTAAACTGAGGAAAAAAATGTTTTTTTTAAATATTTTTTAGGGGATATTTATTACAGCAAAAAGTAAAAAATATTATTATTTTTTTCAAAATTGTTGCTCTATTTTTGTTTATAGCGCAAAAACTAAAAACCGCAGAGGTGATCAAATACCACCAAAAGAAAGCTCTATTTGTGGGAAAAAAAGGACGTCAATTTTGTTTGGGAGCCAGGTCGCACGACCGCGCAATTGTCAGTTAAAGCGACACAGTGCCGAATCGCAAAAAGTGGCCTAGTCTTTGACCAGCAATATGGTCCGGGGCTGAAGTGGTTAAAACACGTGCACCATGTAGGTTCACCTGCAGTGAATGTTTGGTCAATGTCAGATTCTCTGCTTTATAAATACTATAGTATCAGTATATACGAAGCTGCAACAACAAAGAGAGATGATGACAAACCACACACAATTAGGGTCAGTTAGTAAAGTGTACTTTACGTCTTTCCGCTTTTTCTTTTGCCTTTGTTCCCATTTTTTTTTTTACAAACCAACCCCCCTGTAGGATGTTTTTTTTTTTAAGCAACATCCATTTCTCTGTTTCTGAACTTTGAAAGTGATGAGTTAAAATGATAAACTAAGACACACAGTGATTGTTTTAGTAGTAAATCCAGAGTTGTAAAATCTACGGCACGTATTATTCATAAGAAGTTTGCATATTATTTCTCTGTGCTGAGACAAATGTTGCTAAAAAACATGAATTACTCTCACAATGTATCAAATCAGCATTAATATTCAGAAAAGGGCGGAAAAAAAGTCAAATCCTTTTCTTCATTCTAAAACATACATCAGCCAGAATTTGCTTGTATAGACTGTTCATAAATATTTCGGATATAAATGCAAGTGAACCTAAATAACAACTCAGAGCCACTAATAATCTTCAAAACAAAGACATGGAAATGTTTCAGAAGGAAGTTGATGGTAAAGTTTAGAAAATGAGGGATCTAGTATACTACAGCTAATGTCTTGTAGATTCATTGGTAGACACAATAGTCTGTTTCTTTGAACAGATTTAGCCAATAGCCAATATTTTGCATTAAAGTGGAATAATGGTGGTAAGTTGGCTGACATTTGCTCTAATGACAGTTGACCGCTGGGTCTGCTCTCCTCCATCAATGTGAGGTTTGTCAGCACCATGTTTGTCCCCTCTTCTTCCAGGATTATCATCTTCTTGCGTCCCCTGTTGGGCAGACATTGATGAAGTCAATCCGATGGAAAAAGTCCATTGAAAATTCCGATCGTGTGTACAGGGCATAAATCTTTCCCTTTTTTTTTGCCCTTAGGCCTTGCAGGAGATTTACACCACCCTCTGAAAAGCAATTCATAGTGGAAAAGCGGCTTTCTGGCAATCGGGAGGCAATACTGTGTCACCTGCCATATGCCCTTTTTCTTTTAAACTTTATCCCAAGGGGGATTTTGCATTGCATCCATTGACTTCAATGGACATGTTCAGCGAGACTGCCTATGCTGTAATAAATATGCTATGAGCTGACCCAAGCAACCTCTATGTTAGGTTTTAGGTGGCTAGATCAAATGTTTGTTTTTACCACCCCTGTAAATGAGGCCTTAAAGTGGAACTAATGTCCAGTTCACTTGCCTCCACTTCAGTGATTGGTTGCCAGCACTTCTATTGTCGCCTGAACCTCTTCCAAGTTCTGCAGCTTTGGCCATCTTAACTGGGTGGCCCACGACGACGTGCATGATGCATGTGCTCAGGTGATGATTCCTCCTCCTGGCACCAAAGCATGCTAAGATTGCACACTGATTTGCGCATATGTGGCTCAGTGTACAATCTTTAGAAGCGTACTTGCTGGCAGATAAGAAGCTTGTTTTACAGATGAGACATCCAGAATCATATAGAGCAAAGTGTGGCCCGGGGGCCATTTGCGCCCCCCGTTCCAGTTTAATGTGGCCCCCTTGGCCATTTTGATATATACTGTGTTTATCGGAGCTGCCTCGGAGGGGACAGGGAGGGGGGGGAATGAGTGCTGTCAGATTACATACAGGAGAATCTCCTGTTTACCCGGCGACACCTGTATAAGGAAGTCCCGTCTCTTGGGCTGCCATTGGACGACGCCTCTGTCTGTCATAGGAAGTGGGTTATTGTATTAAAGAGGCTGATGTGTAAACAGGAGATTCTTCTGTATGTAATCTGTTGGCGCTCGTCCTGTCCCCTCCGAGGCAGCAGATGGACATCGATCAGGCTGCATTCATGGCACTGGTGGGGCTGCATTCATGGCAATGGTGAGGCTGCATTCATGGTAATGGCAAAGCTGCATTCATAGTTACATAGTTACATAGTTACATAGTTAGTCAGGTTGAAAAAAGTCCATCCAGTTCAACCATAAAAAAAAATAAACAAACAAAATAAAACACAGTACATCCCATACACCCAACTCCATACCCACAGTTGATCCAGAGGAAGGCAAAAAACCCCAGCAGAGCATGATCCAATTTGCTACCGGAGGGGAAAAAATTCCTTCCTGATCCCCCGAGAGGCAATCAGATTTACCCCGGATCAACTTTACCTACAAAACATAGTACTCAGTTATATTATGTGCATTTAGGAAAGAATCCAGACCCTTCTTATAGCAATCTACTGAGCTGGCCAGAACCACCTCTGGAGGGAGTCTGTTCCACATTTTCACAGCTCTTACTGTGAAGAAACCTTTCCGTATTTGGAGGTGAAATCTCTTTTCCTCCAGACGTAAAGAGTGCCCCCTTGTCCTCAGTGTTGACCTTAAAGTGAAAAACTCAACACCAAGTTCACTATATGGACCTCTTATATATTTGTACATGTTGATCATATCCCCCCTTATTCTCCTCTTCTCAAAAGTGAATAAATTCAGTTTTTCTAATCTTTCCTCATAGCTGAGCTCCTCCATGCCTCTTATCAGTTTAGTTGCCCTTCTCTGCACTTTCTCCAGTTCTCCGATATCCTTTTTGAGAACTGGTGCCCAAAACTGAACTGCATATTCCAGATGAGGTCTTACTAATGATTTGTACAGGGGCAATGGCGAGGCTGCATTCATGGCAATAGCGAGGCTGCATTCATGGCAATGGCGAGGCTGCATTCATGGCAATTGCAAAGCTGCATTCATGGCAATAGCGAGGCTGCATTCATGGCAATGGCGAGGCTGCAGATGGGCACTGATTAGGCTGCATTGATGGGCAAAGACCCTTATTTTGCTTCAAAGTTCTTTTTATTAAAAAATGTTTCCCCTGAAACTTCCCTCCTAAAGTAAAGGTGAGTGTTATACACCGATAAATACAGTATATCCAAATAACATGCCCAAGCTCAACTCTTCACCACAAGCAGCCACAAAGGCAAGAGAATTATTGTTGGGCAGTGTATTAGTGCTCGGGCAAACAGACCTCAGGCCTCGTACACACGACTGGTTTCCTCGTCAGAATCTATCAAGAAACTCGGTGGGAGAGCTTTTTTGCCAGGGAAACCGGTCGTGTGTATGCTTTTCATCGAGGAAACTGTCGAGGAACTCGACGAGCAAAAAAGAGAGCAAGTTCTCTTTTTCCTCGACGAGAGTCCAAATTGCTCGTCGTGTTCCTCGTCGGGCTGCTATTGGGAGAGAAACTCGAGCGTGTGTATGCTTAGAAACCCGTGCACCTTCGGTAAAAGTTGTATTTGTAATGGAAATAGCACATTCGTCATGCTGTAACAGATTGAAAAGTGAAAATGACTCTTACCAAACTTTTACCTAACACGCAGTGGAATTGAACTTCCCCTGCCGTTGTATGTGGTGAAGTCACCGCGTTTGAGAACGAGGAGATTTGGTCTTGACAGTGTGTACGCAAAGACAGCTTGTCAAGTTTCTCGACAAGCCTAACAAGGAACTCGACAAGGAAAACGATGTGTCTGAAATGACGAGTTCCTTGGTTGTGTGTACAAGGCCTCAGACCATTTTAATGGTTCAAAGAATGTCAGGTAAAATGGTTGACCCTTATGCATGTTCACTTCATCAAATCTGGCCCTCTTTGAAAAAAAGTTTGGACACCCCTGATATAGAGTCTCTTCTGCAATGAAAGCCTTACCGCTAGCTTTTTTTTCTAAGCTGAGTTCCATTTAAGTTCTCTTTAATTTGCAAAGTTACAGGTTTATGAGAGAAACATAAAGAGTAATGAAGGAATTTAGCAATGTTCTTAAAAGAGCAATTACCGATGTGTACAGAAGAACTCCAACCAGTTATCTGAGGTACGCAGACATCTGTGTATATATATACCTCCAAAAGCACCTTTCAGCGTACATTCATGAAGCCTCCATTGAATGCGACGGTGCAGTTTATAGAGAACGGCGTGCCAGGGATGCAAAAACCTTGCCAGTTCTATGAAAAATGACACCAATTAATGCCTAAATGGCTTGTTTTCTCACAAGGTACATATTTTCATAGCTTTGAAATCAAATAATTGCCGCTTTTATATTAAATACAATAAAACAAAAAAGGATGCTAGTTTAGTGAAAATGCTACAAGCATTTTAATATCATTTTCCCACCACTTAAAGTGGCGAAATATGGAAAACAAGTCCAGTATGCAAAGTTCCAGCGAGATAAAGAAACTCCTGTGGATTATTACACCATTTATCTTTTATGTCAAGAAAACTGGATGTGATTTCATTGTTTGATTAAATGCCAAACACAACACATTGCTCTTGTCGAACTGATTACATATTTTAACCCTCTAAAAAAAATGAAAAAATGTTTGTTGATGGCATTTGTTTAGGCTTCAAACAGTGATTTAAATTTACCAAAAAACAAAGAAGTTGGGTAGTTTAAAGCAGAATCCTCGGCAAGTGATTATAAAGTCTTTTTTTTTCTAAATAACAAACATGTTATACTTATTAGAGCATCTCTGAACCTCCTCTTCTGTGATCCCCGCTGGCGCACTTGGCACCTCCTTTTCTTCGTGTGCACCCATAGCAAGCTACGCCATTGGGACATACCAGTATTACCAACCTACCAGATTTTCATTATTTAGGCTACAAACAAGTACAATATGCAATTAGCAATGTGATTTAAGGTAGATATTAGGGCAAAAAACATATTTCTTATTGTATTTTGTATATAGTAAGTAACTCTGGGACAGGAGCGCAAGCAATTAGAATGGGCGTCACACACACATGAAATTGACTCTCACAGTGAACCTGACAGCAGTGTGCAGCAGCACAGGTGACAATGACATCTCACCAACATGACTTGTCTCCTCCTGAGTCACTGGATGGACTGGCGATCGGGACTACGGGGAGTTTCCCACTGGGCCCATGGCTCAGTGGGCAGGGTTCAGTGAGAGGGGACCACTCAGCTCCTCTGTCTCCGCTGTACTTTCCCCATGGATCACAGGCGTGTAGTTCATTCTGCACTCCTGTGACCTGTGGGCTCAAGCCCGCTGTCATCCGATGTCACAGAACCGGTCCAGGCTCGGGCAAGTTCATGAAAACAGAGTCGGGATCTGCCCCCATGGCTGGACTGGCACTCGATTCAGCCTCTACGCGAGCTGCTGAGGGCCTGAGCCAGCCGCTCCTAGCCCTCCACAGCATGGGGAGGGGGGGAAAAGCAGAGAGTCAGTGACTGACAGTCAGCAGATTTCTGCTCACAGAGCTGTGAGAGCTTAGCAATCGGCGGCGTTCAATCACTCAGTTCTCAGTGTTAGAGGTGTCGGGGGACAGGTACAGCATCAGATTGATGCTGCATCCACCTAGGTAAGTATCATTCTAAAAACAAAAACATACATCTCTTTTAAATTAGTTTTCATGTCTTTCGGTACTGGGGGAGTCCTATGGCACATCTGTGCATGTGCAGGTTTCCCCTGCATATGCTAAGATGGGGCTGGTATGCAAATCCCAAAGCTCAGAGCCTCTGCACATGCACTGAAAATCCCCCATGCATGCACAGATTTACCATTGGTCTCTGCAGGGACTCAAAGGCTCTTTGCATGTCTGCCAGAATAACAGATAGGGTGGCGCTGGAGGAGGCGAAGCCGAAATGAAATGGGACTGAAATTCCTTTTTAATACCTTTCTGTTAGGGCTCTTTCACACAGGGCGGATCAGCAATAATCCGCCCCGTGCACCTCCGTTTGCTCAGCAGGGATCGCTCCATTGATCTCCACTGAGCTGCCGGATTACAGGGCGGTCCCCGCACACTGTGCAGGGACCGCCCTGTCTTTTCTCCACTCTCCCCTATGGGGAATCAGATGAACAGGGACCGTCTGTCCGTGTTCATCCGATCCGCCAGATGGAAGGAAAAGTAGGTTTTTCCTCCGGCATACTTTGGCGGGTCGGATGTCAGCGGACACGTCTCCGCTGACATCCGCGATCCCATAGGGATACATGTATGTCCGTTTTTCATCCGACAACGAATGGATGAAAAACGGACATACGGAAAGTCCGTGTGAAAGAGCTCTTAATGTGTGTGATTATCCTAACATGCAGTCACTACCCCACACCCCAAAGTTTTGGGTGCCTCTAGGCAGGGGCGGACTGACAACTCATGGGGCCCCCGGGCAATAGAAGATTATGGGGCCCATAGGCTCACAGATGGCCACCAAGCCAGGTGGCAGTACAGAGGCGGGGCAGCTAAAATCTCGGGATATTCACATCAAAAGCATGTAGGTTTTGAACATATCAGGGACAGATGTAAAAAAAAAAAACAGATTTTTACAAACTGTCCCTGGTTTTACTGAGACTGGCAACCCTGATGGGGCCCCCTAGTGGCATGGGCAGTGCCCGAGTTCCTCAATGGTCAGTCCGCCCCTGCCTCTAGGCCTCCTCTGTCTGCAATCTCCTGCTGACTTCTTGGCTGGCTAAGTGTGTTGGAGCTTTAATACAGCCCTTATCTCTCCTCTCTGCAATATGATCAGACAGCACAATCCTCTCTGAGTTATTGCTCAGTCTCCAATGAGGAAGTTAATACTGATAACAGAGATAAAAGTATAAAGCTGGTTATATAGTATTACGACCCCAATGAATTATTCTGAATATATAAAAATCCACTTTATTGAGTAACGCAAGTTATGAGATTTCAAACTCCACTGAAAAGGAAAAAGGTGTGTTATTACTTTACTAGCAGAATCATTATCCGCCAATGTCTCTTTCAAAGCTTTCCCAGGATGACAAAATATTTAAACTGCCTTTTAGTTACATCGTTAATCAGTCAAGGAGTGCTGGGAAGAAAAAATGTAGAAACAAGAGCAGACATATTTAATATATTGAAAAGAGATTTGAAAGACTTTTCTTAAGTATTTTTTTTTTAATAATAAATATAGCTTTAGCTGCAAAATCTTAAAAAAGAAAACACATTTGACATGTATGTCAGTGAAAAACCAGACAAAACAAAATATAGTGTAGTACAACCAAAAACTAATAAAACACGTCCAAATATAACAAAATTCCCCTGTTGTGCAACTTTCCGTGACAGCTCATAGATTTCCAGTGACTTCAGTGACCACCACCTCTTGCTGGAATTCATGATCACCTCCAAAAGTTGACCCCGCTACAGAGTCACACACGCCTGAGGTTGTATCTCTCGGGATGCCTCAGGAAAACAACTCATCCCACTGGTTTTCCTTGACAAGAGAGACCTCCTCCCAGGTTCTCACTATGAAGACCCCACTGCCGAGTCACACATGCTTATGCCCCAGAGACACAATCGGAACTTCCATTGGGACTGATTTTCCTGACGGAATTTAGTCCAAACTGTCTTGCATACACACTGTCAAACTTCCGACCGTCCAAAACACGGTGAAGTACAACACTATGACGACCCGAGAAAAATTAAGTTCAATGCTTCCAAGCATGCGTCGACTTGATTATGAGCATGCATGTTTTTTTTCTCCATCGGAGTTCCATACAGACGAACAGAATTTTTTTTTTTTTTTACCTCAGAACACCAGCCAATTACTTTCTGCTGGTAATGGTTGTCTGGGAGCAGTAGATCCCTGTCATATCACTAGGCAGAACAGGGAAATGCCTTGTTTACGAGACATCAGGAGCAGTGCCTCCAGAGAGGGCACTGGAGCACCGCCCCTGTGGCTCTCGCACAGCCACTAAAATATATAGATTCATGCATTGTACTGTATGAATCTATATATTTTCACCGCTGCCGCCCACTATTCAACCGGATGTTGAGTGTCAGTCAGCTGAATTACGGCAGCTGGCTGACTGTATGGAAGTGCCGCTGGCTCTGATAGGCTTTCCGAGTACAGCCCTGAGGCTGTTGTCGGCTTCCTGAAGCTTATACTCGGGACGTACCGGCGGTGCGTTCCTTGGATAAGACTGACAGGCGTCTCAGCCAATCAGGTAAACTGGTTGGGGTAATCAGGTTACCGATTGGCTAAAGCGTCATCGAGGGCGGGATGAGGGACATCGAGGAATGGTAGAAGCACGGCTGACCCCAGAAAGGTAAGTGCCAGGGGGGGGGGGCATTTTACTGGGCACAGTGGCTACAATTGCGGGGCACAGTGGCTACAATTGCGGGGCACAGTGGCTACAATTGATGGCACAGTGGTGACAATTGATGGCACAGTGGTAACAATTGATGGCATGGCATAGTGGTGACAATTGATGGCAAAGTGGTAACAATTGATGGCACAGTGCCTGTGTTTGATGGCATTGCATAGTGACTGCGTTTGATGGAATGGCAGCCACCACTGCTAGTGCATTCGTTTTCGTCCAAATGCATTTTCGTCCAAATTTCAGGTATTTTTGTTATCGCTTTAACAAATGAAAACAAAAGTGCAGAGTCCGAAAACCGAAAGACCTGACATAAAAAAAATGCTTTATTTTCGCTTTTGTTGCGACAACAGTTCGATATAGATAGGAGATTCGACATGATGGTGACAATAGCAATCTGTGCCTATTGAACCTGCTGTCGAATGTGCCTAACCTTAAGGCCGCGTACACACGATCGAATATATCTGCTGAAACTGGTCCGCAGACCAGTTTCAGCGGACAGATTCGATCGTGTGTACGGGCTAGCAGACAGGTTTCCAGCAGACAAAAGTTTTAAAGCATGCTTTAAAACTTGTCTGCTGGAAACCCGTCTGTCCGACATGTCCGCTGGTTAGAATGCCTAAGGCCGCGTACACACGAGGGGATATGTCCGCTGAAAACGGTCCGATGGACCGTTTCAGCAGACATCTCCGCTCGTGTGTATGGGCTAGCGGACAGATTTCTCCACCCGACAGATTTCAAAGCATGCTTTGAAATCTATCCGGTGGGAATCTGTCCGCCCGACATGTCTGCTGGTTAGTACACTTACCAGCAGACATGTCGGCTCCCACCACCGCCGCGCCGCTGCCGAATGGATTCGGCGCATGCGCGGAAGTGTTTTACTTCCTGGTGCGGTGACGTGGCGGTGACGCGGCGGCGTCAACGTCACCGCCGCGTCACCGCCACGTCACCGCGCCGTCCGGCGGCGGGGAATTTGATCCGATGGTGTGTACACGCCATCGGATCAAACTCCCGATCGGACATATCCGATGGAAATGGTTCGCGGACCGTTTTCATCGGATATATCCGATCGTCTGTACGCCGCCTTACCAGCGGACAGAAATCTCCCGCATGCGTCGAATGGATTCGACGCATGCGTGGAAGTATTTTACTTCCTGGTTCGGTGGTTTGATCGTGTGCACACTGATCAAACCAAAACATCCCAGGAGACAAGTCCGATGAAAACGATCTGTTGGACCGTTTTCATCGGATTTATCTCCTCGTGTGTACGCGGCCGAACTCTATTAGTCCAAGATTATTTTACATAGAGAGAAAAGATTCAACATAGAGAGAAAAGATCGCTGCTGAAGTTATGTGGGGGAAGTAAAATAAAAATAATGATGATGATGAATGTTATTGGCTGATTGTAACCAAAGAGGAGGAGCAGTAATATAGCTAGAAGTTTGCACTTGGAGAAACGAACGCGAAGGTCGGCTGACTGTTGGGGTAGACAATTCAACATGAACGACAAAGATTTGACAAAGCAGCGAAAAACATACGAACTTTGAATCTGTCATTGAAGGCTTATGGTGTCTGTTGAAGGTTCTAAGAAGATTTGACGGAGCAGCTAAGATGTCAGACGCTGCAATCGTACATTTCCGGTCAAATGCTCTGCCCATAGGCTATAGAAGAATTCTAATGTTGGTTGACTAGTAGTAATATTTAATAAATTTAATTATTACTAGTCATACAACATTAGAATTCTACTATAGCTTGTAGACGGAACATTGGACCGGAAATGTACGATTGCGGCGTCGTACAGTTTAGCTTCTCCGTCGAATCTCCTTTAACCACTTAAGCCCCGGACCAATATGCTGCTAAATGCCCAGAGGCGTTCTTTTGACGGCATTTGATTGCCTCTGAGATTTTTATTTTTTGCGCTATAAACAAAAATAAAGCGACATTTTTGAAAAAAAAATCAATATTTTTTACTTTTTGTTATAAGAAAAATCAAATAAACTAAATGTTAGTCAAACATTTAGGCCAAAATGTATTCAGCCACAAGTATTTAATAGGAAAAATCGCAATAAAAAATTAAATTAGCTACCTAGCAGCAACAGCGACACTAATACAGCGATCAGAATAATGAACGCTTAGTGAGACTGGCAATAGGGGGTGAAAGGGTTAACTAGGGCGGTGATCAAGGAGTTAAAACTTTATTTGGGGGGTACGGGGCTACCCTGGACCTAACACTAACTGCCTGTCACACTAACTGTCACACTGACACTAAATGCAGTGATCAGTAAATATATGATCACTGCAATCAGTGACAGTGTGACATGGGGCTGGGGGGGGGGTGATCGGAAGGGGTTAAATGTGCCTATGTGTGTGGTGTCAGTGTAGTGTTGGTGCAACTTACTGTGTGATGTCTTCTCTCCTCTCGGCGGATTGAAAATACCGCGAGAGGAGAGCTGACATCACTTCCTCTGTCTGTGTTTAAATTATACAGGCAGAGGAAGTCACACGGCGGGGAGGACGCGCATTGGCTGGGAGCGATCCGGAGGGGGCGGACAGAAACCAACAGCCGTCCCCTCATCCCGGATCGCTCCCACAGCCACAGGAACCGCCGCATTTACCGGGAGGGTCCCGATCGGACCCCCGACCCGCGTCTAGGCAGGGACGTACAGGTAATGTACAGGTAATGTGCCTGTACGTGCCATTCTGCCGACGTTAATGTACATGTGGAGGTCCTTAAGCAGTTAAACATTTGACAGACACCATAAGCCTTTAATGACAGATTCAACCTTAATTAATTTGGATTTTCGGATGAATGCAATTTTTACCGAAAAACAAAATAAATAAATAAAAAACAATTTCGGGAGTAACTAAATACATTTTTTTTTACGGACGAAAACGAAATTCCGAAACAAAATATTTCAGTGTGCACATGTCTATTGTTTATATAGGCAGTTCCCTGTGTTGCCTCTCCTCCCAGCAAATTGTGGGCCGCCCACAGACTTCGAGTTCGCAGGACCTATAGGTGTGCTCCTACGGTGCATGCATGCCCGCTATACTGCTTTTGTAGACTGATGCATAGGTATGTCTGTTTGTGGAGGAGAGACACATCCGTCTGACGTATATATTGGCGTGAGCCAGTCGGCAAGTGGTTAATAACAACCTTCCAAATAATGGAAAATTCTTCTTGAAAAAAAGGCACAATACTCACTTTGCCTTCATTTACAGAACATTATTTCCCCCATCATGATCATTACTCTTTATTTTCTTATCTTTTCTTTTCGCACCCTGGGTAAAATGAGTAGGAAGCCTCTTCTTCCTAAACTGAAAATCCAGTGCTTCATTTTCATTTTCTCCAAGTGTCTGAAGTATAAACTGTTTGAATTGGCTGCAAACAACCAACCAGATGCAAATGATCATTTTCCAAAGCAGGTTGTACTGTAATCTACACTTACTGGAAAAAGACCATTTTTTTAGACCGTTCTTCAGGGTGGCCAGCCAGTTGAACGCTGGTTAATTATGGTATTATTACTATGAAACGCTGTCATTAGTTTGTACAGGCTTTCCGTGTTATATAAAAGGTGGTGCAGAACATTATTTCTCTATTAACAATAAAGTAATATTAAAAAAGGGAGGGCAAGTGTGAGTGACAGACTGCTTACATCCAGCGGTGGACCTCCAACACTATTCCCAGCCATCGTACCGGTGAACTCTGAAATACTTAGGTTAGGTATATGCTTGTCGACACAGGGTGATTTTCTCTTTAATGTCTAGGTTCTCATAGGCACAATAAAAGGGTGTCACTGCCAATTTGCCAATGCATTTTATTTAGATGTATGCACAATTTAAATTTATACTAATCCTCCACATTTTTAATGATTAGAAGATATGCTATATAACTGTATAAAACCCCTCAGCCCCCTTGCCTAGCTCCTGGACTGCCCTGCGCGTAATCCTCCCTTCCCCGTGCTTATTTACCACCTCTGATGTGACGAACTGGAAATTGTCTACAGCCTGACTTTGCTGAAATGTAAGGCCCCTGTGACAGGAAGTCAGGTAAATCTGTGGGTGTTGTCACAGACGGAGATACATTTCTCCCTTGTTTAGACAATTCACCAATTACTATTAGGTGTCGGCTGCAGAAATAGCCAGAAAGGTTTAGGGCGTTGGAAAACTTCAGCTGTTCAGAATGAAGCAATTAAGGCCTCTATAAGACATCCAAAGGATGACTACTGATTGCTGAATCCTGAGGCATTTTGAGTTAAGGAGCAGTCAGAAAGACTTCTGAAGAGGTGAGGTGGTTGTTGATTTTTCTGTGTGATAAAACTCAAAAAGACTATTGTTTTTTTGCTGTATGACCAGCAGTGTCTGCCCAGCAGTAGGCTGTGCCAGACTCCATAGGTAGGTTCCTGTGTTGTGAAGGTAGACGCCCCAAGTGGCCAGGGTTTATTTTATGTTATGTTTTGTTTATGCTGTTTTGATGCTTGCACTTCTATCCAGCAATATGGAAGAATAAACCATTTCCTTTATTGTCAACCATCCTCAACTGCCTTTCTGTATAGTTCAGCGTGTAGTGAACCCATGCAGGGGGTCACACACACCTGCTACTGAGTTAATCCCTCACACCGCGTACACACAATCGGTTAAACCGATGAGAACGGTCTGATGGACCGTTTTCATCAGACCAAACCGATCGTGTGTGGGCCCCATTGGTTAGTTATCCATCGGTTAAAAAAAGCCAACTTGTTTTATAAAATTGTGGAGTGTATTTGTGGGAATTTATGACCATTCAACCAAAAGAACATTGATCACCTCTGCGATTTTTTGCGCAATTTTTTTGTAAATAAGTATGTTTTCTTCTTCAATGACAGGCACTGATATGGCTGCACTGATGGACACTGATGAGGTGGCACTGATGATGGGCACTGATAGACAGCACTGATGGGCACTGATAGGCAGCACTGATGGGCACTGATAGGCAGCACTGATGGGCACTGATAGGTGGCACTGGTATTCGGCACTGATGGGCACTCATAGGCAACACTGATGGGTACTTATGTGTGGTACTGATGGGTACTTATGGGTGCCACTGATAGGTGGTACGGATGGGCACAGATGGGCACTGATAGGTGGCACTGATGGACACTGATGGGTAGCACTGATGACTGATTTAATGTGTTTCGTAATGGTGCCAGTCAGTGCCCATTTGTGGGCACTGATTGGCACATATTGGGCATGTATAGGCATATGTGGATGGCCATGTGGGATATACATGGCCATCCCCATGTTATGGGCTTCCCTGGTGGTCCTGTGTGGGCATCCGAGGGGGGACACCGATCAGCTCTCCTCTACTCGCGTCTATTAGATGCGAGTGAGGAAAAGCCGGTCAACGGCTCTCGCTGTTTGCGTTCTAATCAGCCATGATTGGACATGTCTGATCACGTGGTAAAGAGCCAGACTGACACACCGATCGCCACGATGCGCGCCCCCAGGGGCCCACAGTGGCTGTTATCCTGCTGGACGTCATATGACGTCCAGTCAGGATAACACATCAACCTCCCGGCCATCATTTTGCTATAGGCCAGGTAGTAATTGGTTAAGGTTTGGTCCAAACACAAGTTTGGACTGAACTATGGGGGTTTGCCCCCTTTAGGTCACGTAAAAGGAGGTCCCCCCCAAATTCTATACCAGAGCTTAGGGTCTGGTATAGATTTTATAGGGGAAGCTCACTCAAGATTCAAGAGACAAAAGCACGAGGTCCTGTCCAAAAACACATACCATACATACATACCCTTATCTGAACATGCGGCCTGGCAGGCTAGAAAAACAGGGAAAAGACATGTGGCTCTTACCTTTTGTTGTGTCCGCACCATTCATCTTGGGTGGTTGTAAGACTCATTGAGAGTTGTCATCTTGTGAGTACCCACTTTTTGTTGATCTTAACATTCAATAAATGTTTGTGGTAATGCACTAGGTGTGTGCGCCTTCCATTTTACTTTGTTTTCGTAGCATCTATCGGAATACCCCATCTGAGGAGGGCAGCATCCGCCTAGTCTAGGAATACTGATGTCCTTATAAGTGACTGTTTTTCTTGTATATCTACCAACAACTATGTAGTGTAAGTGCCCACCTGCTTGGATATAGATTAACCACTTGCTTACAGGGCACTTGAACCCCCTTCCTGCCCAGACCAATTTTCAGCTTTCAGCGCTCTCACATTTTGAATGACAGTTGTGCGGTCATGCTACACTGTACACAAATATTTTTTTTATAATTTTTTTCACACAAATAGAGCTTTCTTTTGGTGTTATTTAATCACTGTTGGGTTTATTATTTTTGGCTAAAAAAGCTAAAAAAAAAAAAGGAAATTTTGCAAAAAAAAATACTGTTTCATGTTTTTTATAAAATTTTGAAAACAGCTAATTTTTCTCCTTTATTTATGTACGCTGATGAGGCTGCACTGATGGGCACTGATAGGCTGCACTGATGGGCACTGATTAAGCGGCACTGATGGGCATAAGAGGTGGCACTGATGGTTGCCTCTAATGGGCACTGATGGTTGGCACTGAAAGGCACTGATATGTGGCACTGAAAGGCAGCACTGATAGGTGACACTGATGGGCACTGATGATCACTGATATGAGGCACTGATGGGCAATGGTAGGTGACACTGATAGGCAGCACTGATCAGTGGCATTGGTGATGAGATACTGATAGGCATTGATTGGAGTGCTGGTGGGCATTGCTAGGTGGCACTATTGGGAAAAGGTAGGTGGCACCTAAAAAAAAAAGGGGGGGGGGGAAAGAAATGTACATTGGAATATCAAGTGAATGTAAAAATGTGGTATAATGTATTCTAATTGAATTGTAATAGATGCCGGAAAGGCATATGTATGTATTATATAAGAAAAGATAAAATAAAGTGGATTAAAAAAAAAGTAGGTGGCACTGTGGGCACTGGTAGGTGGCACTGGTTGGTACTGACAGGTGGCACTGGTGGGTACTGATAGCTGGCACATATGAGGTAGCCGCGGCTCTCTGTGTGAGAGGCTGATGTCCCTCTGACAGTGTAACGCCGTCAGCGTTACTTTTGTCCGACGGGCGCAGCTGCTTCCATTATCGCAGCTGCGCTCCGTCTTCAGTATTGTCATGCCATTCTGTGAATGGGATGACGTCACTTCTGCGCGCCGTGCGTTCCACGGTGGAACGCGGAAGGGCACCGCCGCTCAGTGTGGCCTATTTAAACTGGCCAAGCTGACAGTGCGGTGTTGCTCTATTGCGTGGGGACGCCCCACTGTCAGCTGGCTCTTCTAGCCACCACCGGCCTGCCACCTAGGGACCTGGTCATCAGCACCCTGCAGCATCCACCAGGACTCTGCTATCCTGCTCACCTGAACTACAAGTCCCAGCAGCCTGGATCATTGCTTCTGCCAAGCCAGCTCAGTATCGCAAGTACCTCAGTACTGCAAGTACTCTGACCTAATACAATGTGCTGCTACCCTGTGAACTGTGCTATCTATGTATGCCATATTGCACTAGGAATTGCTGCAGCTATAGCTTTTCTGTGTTAATGCCTCTTCTGGAATGCTCCCATGATTTCTGCATGTGCATACCTACTGCCTATTAGCTAAGGACTTGCCGTTAAGTTTATTTTACATGCCATGCATGCTCGGCCACTTTGCATTTACCAGAGCCTGGTCTGTAGTTGCTTTATACTAGCAGAACGCTCCCGTCCGCCATTCCCTCAATGCTGCTACACTGTGACCAGTCCATCACTTTTGAGGCATATGGCGCTAATTCCCAATACCTTGCTATGAAGTATTGTATTTTATATCTAGTATTCTAGTAAGCCTTATCCCCTCCTGGGATCACGCCAACTACAGTATCTAGAGTAACCCTTACTGGCCTTGGACCTAATGTCCAGTATCTTCCTTAAATTGTTTAGGCGCCTATGAAGGAATATGCGCCATATTTCTTGACTGAGACTGTGATGCTTGGATACAAAACTCTCTGCACAAAAGAGAGTGAAACCTGGGTCCGAACCTAAGAAGTCTCCGCAGTTGAGATCCTGATTCCTAAACATATGGCGTAACCTTACAGACAGAAGCCGGTGATCGGCTTCTTCAGTTTGCATCACATGATTAACTGTCATTGGCTGACATCTGATGACATGGTAAAAGGCAGAGATCGGCCCCTTACTCCGATCTGTGATCAGACGAGTCTCATAGACGGGCGAGCAGGCAGCTCACGCACGGGACAACGTCATATGATGGCCTCCCGGCAATTAAGGCCAACACTGTAGCTATCATCCGGCTATAGCGCGGGCGGGAGGTGATAATTGGATAGTATTGCTTAGTTTAGATTGTACAAAGATTGCACAGTCGGATTGTAACATGTATGGTGAGTTTACTGGAGCCATGGAAAGCAGTAAAAACCTAACATGGGTCCTAATCCATCCCTCTTCAATTAAAAAAATAAAATAAAAAGTTTTGTTTGGCCACTCACTCAAATGGAAAACGTGTTTCAATGTGACATTATTGTTCAGTCTGTGTCTAATTGTACCGGATTGTTTGTATGGTTCTATTATTATATAGTAACATATCCAGACTAAAGCATGAATTTTAAACTCAGCTCCAGTGTAATTCAGGAAAAGGCCTATTTTAATATAGAGACTATTTCAGTGTCGAGTCATTGTCACAGTCTCCTAGGTGGCAGACATAGAGACACGCACATAAAACTTGTGAAATCCAAGCCTCTGTGTTACAATTTACAGTTTTCATTTTGACTGCAGCTGCAAGTAACGGCTGTGTTTACAGTCTATGATAAATACGGTGCTTTAGACAGGTGTCTGCTCCTATGATTGTCTCTGAATGTGGAGACATATGACAAAGGACCTCTATCATATCACGAAGAGTCCCCTTTTTTAAAAAGATAAATGATAACGCATTATTCCAGAGTACTTATTTACAGTTATTATTGTCAACCTGAAAGTGTTTATCCATGGGATTTTCACAGTTTTATTCACAAGCCACATTTTAAGATAATTTCTTGTACATATTTGTAGGTCCTTCTCTCATGACTTGCTTTATGGAAGTGCAGTCAGCATGCTTGTGTAAGGCAGTGACAGTTCTCTTGTAATTCCTGTTGGTGGCGCTGTGCTATTTGGCTGCTTATCTCCCCTGCTGTCCACTAGCAGGTAACTCCCTGCAGGGTAGACTCCCTTTATTACTCACCATCATGCATCTGGGGTTGGGGAGGCCAGCCTGCTGCTTTTTGTCCATTGCATTTTGCTATTCTGTATTTCTTGACATTTAGTCACCCTGTTCTCCTGCACCTCCATCCACTTTCACCATGTTTTAAATGTATGTATTGCATGCAGTTATATAATTTATGCAGCACTTTACATACTATTTATTAACATCAGTCCCGCCCTCAAGTATGGTCTCTAACTTACTTCCATACATACTAGAGTCCATTTAAAAAGGAGTCAATTAATCTACCATCATGTCTTTTGAAGTGTGGGGGGAACCCCATGTAAGCACAAGGAGAACATGCCAACCCTATACTGAAGCTGGCCATACATGGTGCAAATTTGTGCAATATTCTCCCATCAACACAGGAAGTGTTGACAGGGGAATTCCTCCTGCTGAACCATTGTCTGTCCCTGGTGGGGGTGGGTGGGGGAAGAAGTTCCCTGCCGGGAGAAGACAGTAATTTTTGCTAGTGACTATAGCAGCTGCTAGCAATAATTGCAAGAGAATCCAGCACGCTGGTTGTACCCAAGTTGATCGAATAATCAACTTGGTACATTCAGCCTGCCCATCCTGCTGAATCCAGCCAAGATTCGAACCGTGTATGACCAGCCTCAGGCCTCGTACACACGACCATTTTCCTTGGCAAAATCCATCAAGAAAAATGCTGGCAGAGAATTTTTGCAGAGAAAAACAGTCGTGTGTATGTTTTTCGTCAAGAAAACTGTTGTGGATCTTGGCGAGAAAAAAAGAGAACAAGTTCTCTTTTTCCTCGTCGGAAGTCTCAATTTCCTCGTCGTGTTCCTCGTCGGGCTGGTTTACGATGAGAAACACATTCGTGTGTATGCTTAGAAACCCGCGCTTAGAATAAAGTATGAGACGGGAGTGCACCTTAGGTAAAAGTAGTTTTCATAATGGAAATAGCACATTCGTCACGCTGTAACAGACTGAAAAGCGTGAATCGTCTCTTACCAAATTTTTACTTAACACGCAGTAACATGAGATTAGCAAAAGCAGCCCCAAGGGTGGCGCCAGTGGAATCGAACTTCCCCTTTATAGTGCCGTCGTATGTGTTGAAGTCTCCACGTTTGAAAACGACAAGATTTTGTCTTGACTGTGCGTACGTAAAGAAAGCTTGTCAAGATTCTCGACAAGCCTGACAAGGAACTTGTCGAGGAAAACAACGTTTTTTTTACGACAAAATTCTCGGTCATGTGTACGAGGCCTTAGTGTCTTGGCTGGAGTTCGAACTAAGGACCTCATTGCTGGAAAGCAGAAGTGTTTACCACTGAGCTCTTTGAGTGAGTGAGTGAGTGAGTGAATTGCATAGCGCTACAAATGCGAACTAAATCACCTCAAGGCGCTTGTGTCCAATGTCGTCCAGATCCTTCAGGAGAGGTGGGTCTTAAGTTTTCTTCCATGCGGATGTTCGTGGGTAGAGCGTTCCATAGCCGTGGGCCTTGGACTGCGAATCTTCCTTCTCCTTTAGATTTGTAGCGGGACTTGGGGATGTGGAGGAGATTTTGGTTAGTTGATCCTGATCTGAATAGGGGTGTAGTGTTTTATTTTCTCGAATACGTATTGAGGCGCGTTTCCGTGTGTGCATTTGTGGGTGAGCAGAGGGTCTTGAATGTAACCCAATCCTTTACGGATAGCCAATGGAGAGTCCTCAGGGCCGTGGTGATTGATTCCCAGTTTTTTTTTTCCCGTTACCAGTCTGGCTGCTTTGTTCTGGATGACTTGGAGACGTTTATCTATTTATTTATTTTGTTTTACTTTGTTGCATTTCAATAAGACCATATTGCCAGAATGTTATAGTGTGCTCAATAGGGATGAGCTTCGCGTTCGAAACGAACGTATGTTCGACTCGAACATTGTCCGTTCGTCCGTTCGTCGAATTTCGAACAAAAACGATCGTTCACGGCAACTTCGAGTGAAACGAAACGGCCCATAATTCACTGCGGCATAGCGCCCTGATGATTGGCCAAACATGCACTATGACCCTGCATGCTTAGCCAATCACAGCACGCAAAAAAAGGAGAGCCATACACCAGGGTGGCTTTGGCCAATTATGGCTCAGGGCTTTAGCACACGCCCCACACTATATAAGGCCGCCTGCTGGGCGGCCTTGTGTAGTGTGTTTCGGCTTCTTACTGAGAGCAGTTAGAGAGACAGAAAGATTGTCTTTTTAGATAGCTAGATAGAGCAGGCTAGTCAGTTTAGCTGTAATTACAGTGTGTAGAGGATATATATACATCCCTAGGAGTTGTACATATATTTATACACTGTATAGCTTAGCTAGATCAGTTTATCCTAATTTACTGGCAGGCAGGTGATTGTGCTATTTAAAGACATTATCACAGGTATAGATACCCAGCAGGTACAATAGCAGTGATTTTAATGATGCTTAAATTTAAAAAAAATGAAAAATTCCTTTAAATATTGTACCTGCTGGGTGTCTATAGTTTGACTGTGAAAACGTCTTTCAGAACCCGGGTCTTGCCCGACGGAACATGTATCAATGGAAAAAAGTTTTCAAAACTGTTGTTTTTTCAGGAGCAGGACTCCTGAAAAAAAACAACCGTTTTTAAAACTTTTTTTCCATTGATACTACCATCAATGGAAAAAAAAGTTTTAAAAACGGTTGTTTTTTCAGGAGTCCTGCTCCTGAAAAAACGACAGTTTTAAAAACTTTTTTCCATTGATACATGTTCCCTGGGGCAAGACCCGGGTTCTGAAAGACGTTTTCCAACAATAACTTGAATATTGGTCTTTAAAATTATCGTTTTTTAATTCGAAAGTTCGAGTCCCATAGACTTCAATGGGGTTCTAAATGTTCGTGCGAACGATCGGACTGTTCGACGGTTCTGGTGCGAACCAAACGTGGGGGTAGAGGATATATATACATCCCTAGGAGTTGTACATATATTTATACACTGTATAGCTTAGCTAGATCAGTTTATCCTAATTTACTGGCAGGAAGGTGATTGTGCTATTTAAAGACATTATCACAGGTATAGACACCCAGCAGGTACAATAGCAGTGATTTTAAAGATGCTTAAATTTAAAAAAAATGAAAAATTCCTTTAAATATTGTACCTGCTGGGTGTCTATAGTTTGACTGTGAAAACGTCTTTCAGAACCCGGGTCTTGCCCGACGGAACATGTATCAATGGAAAAAAGTTTTCAAAACTGTTGTTTTTTCAGGAGCAGGACTCCTGAAAAAAACGACCGTTTTTAAAACTTTTTTTCCATTGATACTACTATTGGTCTTTAAAATTATCGTTTTTTTAATTTGAAAGTTCGAGTCCCATAGACTTCAATGGGGTTCTAAATGTTCGTGCAAACGATCGGACTGTTCGACGGTTCTGGTGCGAACCAAACGCGGGGTGTTCGGGCCATCCCTAGTGCTCAATAACTGCTGCATTAAAATCCATAAAAAGAAAGATAAGACTTCTCACAGAATTAACTGAGAAATCTACTATGCATTCTTAAAGACTTTTTCTATAAAGAGATTGTGTGGCATCCAACAGCCCCTAAAGCAAAGATCTCTGTGGATTGCAGACTGGTAAGTGAAGGACTTGCTAAGGGATGGGGAATCTGCATTTTAAGGATAAGTGTAATAAAGCTGTCACGTGTGGGGCCAGGCACAGAGACCAGTAGCTATAGCAGTAGAGAGGCTCCCACAGACCAGCAGAAGAAATACAGAAGCAGATCTCCCTGGCAGGTGACACAGGCTCACTTGAGGTGCCCAGTCTAGGCACTAACTGGTTTTCACAAGAGCTCCTGAAGCTGTAGATGGGTTTTCTGCCAGGTCATGGTCCTCAGAATCGTCCCAACAGGAGGTGAGCAAGCAGATATAGCTGGTAAGGATCAAGCAGAAGTGTAGTCTGTAAACAAACCAAAAGTTGGTAACAAGTGGTTGCAGGTTGGGATCAAGCAGAAGCATAGTCTAAGAACAAGCCAAAGGTTGGTAACGAGTTGTAGTGAAGATACCAATGACAGCAATGGTGACAAGAGTGAGATATTGGCTGGAGAGAGCACAATAACATGGCAAACCGGAAGTGCAAAGGCGTGGCTAAAATAGGAAGTTCGTGGGAGGAGCCAATGGTCCAAAGGTCAAAAGAAACAAGGTTCAAGGCAGGGTCATTCAAGGAATTGTCCAGGGTGCTGTCCAGCATTCCAGGTGGTTCAGCAAGAAAAGACACTGCTTGACACAGAAGCATACACTGTGCAAATGACTGCAACCATATTTATGAATCATAAAAAAAAGAATAATTAAACAAGATGTGTAATCAAAATGATCAAATGTATTCAGTGTAATCACTGATTTTCAATTTATGTTGATCAAATCAAAGTTGAATATTGTTTGACTGAACAATTGTGATAGTTTCAGACAACTGTCACTCAATAGATAATAGGCTTAATTTATAAAGCTAATTACACATTTTCAAAGAAGAGACAGGTATTTTCAGTCGAGTCTAAGGAAATTTAAAAAACACACTTACGTGGCTAAAAACAGTCCCTAAAATTCATTCTGACTGGCGTGAAGAGATTATGCAAATGTGTCTTGAATGTGTTCAACAAGTGGCGCAACATGCACCAAATTGATGTACAATTCTAGAATTTGTACTTTATAGTGCCTTGAAAAAGTTTTCATACTTTTTGAAATTTTTGTCATGTTACAACCAAAAATGTAATTGTTTTTTATTGGAATTGTATGTGATAGACCAACACAAAGTGGCCATAGTTGTGGAAGAAAAAAGATAAATGGTTTTCAAAACTGTGTACAAATAAATATGTGAAAAGTATGGTGTGCATTTGTATTCAGCCCCCCTGAGTCAGTACTTTGTAGAACCACCTCTTCCCTGCAATTACAGCTGAAAGTCTTTTTGGGGATGTCTCTACCAGCTTTGCACATATAGAGAGTGATAATTTTGCCCATTCTTCTTTGCAAAATAGCTCAAGCTTTGTCAGATTGGATGGAGAGCGTTTGTGATCAGCAATTTTCAAGTCTTGCAGAACAGAACAGATTCTCAATTGGATTTAGTTTTGGACTTTGTATGTGCCATTTTAACACATGAATATGTGCTACCATTCCATTGTAGCTCTGGCTGTATGTTTAGGGTCATTGTCCTGCTGGAAGTTGGACTTCCACCTCAGTCTCAAGTATTTTGCAAACTCTAACAGGTTTTCTTCTAAGATTGTCCTGTACTTGGCTCCATCCATCTCCCCATCAACTCTGACCAGCTTTCCTGCCCCTAATGAAGAAAAGCATCCCCACCACATGATGCTGCCACCACCATGTTTCACAGTGGAGATGGTGTGTTCAGGGTAATGTGCAGTGTTAGTTTTCTGCCAGACATAGCATTTTGCTTTTAGGCCAAGAAGTTACATTTTGGTCTCATCCGACCAAAGCACCTTCTTCGAAATGTTTTCTGTGTCCCCCACATAGCTTCTCACAAACTGCAAACGGGACATCTTATGGCTTTCTTTCAACAATGGCTTTTTTCTTGCCACTCTTCCATAAAGGCCAGATTTGTGGAGAAAACGACTAATAGTCGTCCTGTGGACAGATTCTCCCACCTGAGCTGTGGATCTCTTCTCTGATTAATGTTCTCCTTGCCCAGCCTGTCAGTTTAGGTGAATGGCCATGTCTTGGTAGGTTTCAAGAGGTATCAATACTTTTTCAAGGCACTGTATTTGACGTATGCTGTGCCACTTTTAGAACGCATGCAAGACACTTTCACAAAATCTGTCTCTGTATGCCAAAAGAAAGTTGGTCTTAATTAGCTTAATTAGATACCAACTGTATTTTGTTTTAAATTTGCTGCAGGTGTTGTGCAACAATATAGAAGTGAGGTAAATTGGAACTACTTTACAAAGCCATCCACAACTTTGTCCCCAGCTGCATCACCAACCTAGTCTCAAAATACCAACCAAATTGTTCTCTTTGTTCCTCTCAAGTCCTCCTGCTCTCTAGCTCCCTTGTCGCCCCCTCCCATGCTTGCCTCCAAGACTTCTTCTGAGCCTCCCCATCCTCTGGAATGCTCTAACCCAATCTGTCCGACAATCTCCTACTTTGACCACTTTCAGATGATCCCTGAAAACTCATCTTTTCAGAGAAGCCTATATGGCCCCCACCTAACAACTGCACATTTATTTTCTCTATCAGCACATCCCCCACGGTTATTACTTCTTGTATCTCTTGACCCTCCCTCTTAGATTGTAAACTCTAATGAGCAGGGCCCTCTGATTCCTTCTGTAATAAAGTGTATTATAGTTGTACTGTCTACCCTTACGTTGTAAAGCGCTGTGTATACTGTCTATATTAGTCCTGTAAAATAATAATTATAATAATAATACCTACCTGAATTTGGAGCTTGAGTTGCTGTTAGAATTAAAACTGTTTCAGATGTTATTCGAATTTGGTGCAACTTCTCCTATGGATTACATGAGTGCAGTATATTCTGCACTCCTATGACCAGTTTTTAACTGACAGTGGGTTAAAGTCCACTATGGGCTGACATTATTCCACTGGTCCAGGTGCTGAATTGGTCCCGACTTTACAGTTGGGATCCACTCAGAAGCCTGGACTGGCAGTTGGCTCAGACTCTCAATGAAGCACTGAGAGATTGAGCCAGCCGCTCCCTCCCCCCCCCCCCCGGCCTGTCGCTCCAGTGAGTTCTGGAGGGGCAGAGCAGAGAGCTCAAGATTGACAGCCACAGGTCTCTTCTCAGAGCAGGGGTGAAAACTGGGCGATCTGTGGTGTTTGCTTGCTCAGATCTCAGTGTAGAGGCCATGAGAGATAGATGCAGCATCGGATTGATACTGCATCCACCTAGATGAATATAATTTTGTTGGGGGGGCAAACCCAAACTTCTGTTTTTTCCAAGAGCAGTCAACACCAGAAAAGGGGCTCAGTAGATTTATTGAATTCCCCCAGGTGTGCCTCAGGCTTCGTTCACATGGACAATACTCTCTACTACTAGAGCAGGGTTTGCCAAGCATTTAGGAGGTGACACGGGCGAATGAGAATTTTTATAAAAATACAATGCTGCAACAACAAGCCGAACATTCGACAAACATTCCCACAGGGCCGGGACAAGGAGTGGTCAGGAAGGGCTGCTGCCCTGGGCACTGTGTTATCATGTGATGTGGGGGGGGGGGCACCACAAGAAGATTGTAGGGGGGATTTGCAATGGAAGGGGGGATTTGGAGGGTGGCAGTATTGCTCTAGAAGTGGTAATTTAGGGGGATTTGTGGTGGGAGGAGGGTTTGGGGAAGAAGATTTGTGCTAGGAGGGGGGGTTTTGGGGGAATTCATGCTGGGAGGGGGGATTCGAAGTAGGGGGGAGACAAGGTGTACTAAGAGGTGATATTTTAAAGGTAGAGGATTTGTGCTAGGAGGGGTACCTTTTTCTGAGGGGGCTCTTGAGCTGGAGGGATTTGGGGGTCAAAGATCTGTGCTGAGAGATGGGATTTCATCAGGGACCAAATTTGTTCTGTGATGAGGTGTAATTTATACTTGGGGGGTAAGCATGCAGATTTGTGTTTTTGTAGGAGGATTTTTGCTGTCATAATACTCATACATCTTTTGGGAGGGGGTGCAGTTCGGGATGTTCGCCCTGGGCTCTAAATAACCTTGTCTCGGCACTGACTACCTGATACAGATGTGAACCATCTCAGTGGCGGCTGGTGTTTTTTTTTAGGGGGGGGCAAAAAAACAACCCCCCCGTTGGTCGGCTGCAACCCCCCTACCCGGCACTTACTCCATCGGTTGCAGGCGGGTGGGCTCCTATGGGCGGCGGCCGGGATGCGGGCTCCTATGGGCAGGTTGCGTGCTCCTACGGGCAGTGGGTTCGGGCTCCTATGGGCAGCGTGCAGCGGCTCCTGTGTCCTTTCTGCATCACGGTGGCTTCTGCCATGCGGCTCCTCCTCCTAGGCGTCCAATAGGATCGCCTGTCCTTTCAGCCAATCAGGTGACCAGTGTAAAAACCCGGTTCCTGATTGACCGGGAGGAGGATCAGTGTTACAACGGCGAATATTGATTTGCTGCTGTAACACACCTGGGTGGGCTCGGAGCACACTCTCTGCGACCTGAGCCCACCCAATATTGAAACCTATTAGAGCTCTAGCTCTAATTGTTGCTTCAAAAAAAAGCCCCTCTGCATTGGAATCCATGTGCCGGTGTCCTGAAAGGGGCCGGATGTATGGATAGGGGAGGCGGCAATGTACAGGGGGGCGGCGCCCGTGCACCCTTAATGGATGGGCTGCCCCTGAACCATTTGCATCTAAAAAAAAAGTGCATCTAATGCTTTGCTGTTCATTGACAATCTGGCCAAGGGTGTTTTTTCAAAGAAGATTTTGCAGAGGAAAATTAAGAAAAGAAAAGGAAAATGCTTTTTTTAAACGTTTGTTGTAACATTTGCGTAGTGGGTGACTTCATCTCATATTCCATACCTGTCTCAGTAACTGTAATAAAAACCGCAAATTCCCAAACGGAATGCCACAAAACAATCTTCCCTAAGTGTTATTTTCGCTATATTTTTTCTTGAAATCCCCAGCTTTTTCCAGCTGTATATATACTGAAATAAATATAACGATTGCTCTTATAAAAGCTGGTCTATGCTGCCTGAGCTGTGGGGCTCCATCTTTTAACATTGCCAATAAATCTGTAATTTACTCTAAAACTGAGAGCAGATTTTATTTAATGGGAGATCATATAATGCAATGGAAGTCAAGTTCAAGGAATAATGGTTACTAATTTAGGGAATAAAACACCCTGTAGCTGATGGGAATTCTCACATTACACCATGTTTAGAAGAGGCCATTGAGTTTGTGGTTTGTTGTCTGTGAGAAATGTTTATCCCTAAAATACAAGAATAAATTCCCTAGTGAATGAGCTCCGATTGAGGAGAATGCACTCAGACCATTGGCAATATACAATGGTTACGGCAACAGTTTACCTGCAAAGCACAAAAAATGAAATAACTCACCACAACATACCTAGAAACGGTGATTGGACGATGTTCTAATCATTTGTTGCTGTTACATTAACCACTTCCATACCAGGCACTTACTCACCTTCCTGCCCAAGGGAATTTTTAGCTTTCAGCGCTGTCGCACTTTGAATGACAATTGAGCGGTCATGCTACACTGTACCCAAACATTTTTTTATCATTTTGAGCTTTCTTTTGGTGGTATTTGATCGCCTCAGCAATTTTTAATTTTTGCGTAACAACTAAAAAAAAAAAAAAAAAATTTCTGTTATTTTTTTTTTGGTAAATAAGTAAGTTTTCTACTTCGATTACGGACACCGATGAGGTGGCACTGATGGGCACCTGTGAGGCGGCACTGATGGGCACCGGTGAGGCGGCACTGTTGGACACTGATAGGCGACACTGATGGGCACCAATAGGCAGCGCTGGTATGCGGCACTGATGGGCACTCATAGGCGGCACTGATGGGCTCTCATAGGTGGCACTGATGGGCACTCATAGACGGCACTTATGGGTGGCACTAATGGGTAATTATGGGAGGCACAGATGGGCACTGATAGGTGGGCACTGGGCATAGATGGGCACTGAGGAGTGGCACTGATAGACACGGTGGGGTGGCACTGATGGACACTGAGGGGTGGCACTGATAGACACTGAGGGGTCCATGTTGCCAGTCAGTGACCATTTGTGGGCACTGACTGGCATCTATTCTTATTTTTTTTACTTGCTTTTTTTTTTTTTTGCCCTTCCCTGGTGGTCTAGCGTGGGCTTCCCTGGTGATCCAGTGTGGGCATCCGAGGGGGGCTGCACTGATAAACAATCAGCGCCAACGCCCCCTGTCAGGAGAGCCGCCAATCGGCGGAAGGGGTTGTAAAGGAATTTTTCCCTAAATAGCTTCCTTTACCTTAGTGCAGTCCTCCTTCACTTACCTCATCCTTCCATTTTGCTTTTAAATGTCCTTATTTCTTCTGAGAAATCCTCACTTCCTGTTCTTCTGTCTGTAACTTAATACCGTAATGTGAGGCTTTCTCCCTGGTGTGGAGAAAGCCTCTTGAGGGGGTAGTGAGCGAGCAGGAGGGTCAGGACGCTATCTATTTTGCAGATAGAGAAAGGAGCTGTGTGCTAGTGGGT
Organism: Rana kukunoris; assembly: GCA_029574335.1. Taxonomy (NCBI): domain Eukaryota; kingdom Metazoa; phylum Chordata; class Amphibia; order Anura; family Ranidae; genus Rana; species Rana kukunoris. Next base: position 214,826,056 of record CM056054.1, on the reverse strand, counting down.
GTCCTTACAAAGAAGCTTTCCAGGTGTAACGTTTTGAACTGCTGCTAATCATTTTCTATATATTCATTCCCCCCTCCCCCTAGGGTAGGGTGACCAGACATCCCCGGTTTCAGGGGACAGTCCCCAGATTGAGGACACTGTCCCCGGACCAAATCTGTCCCCAGTGTTGTCCCCAGATTGGATTTGAACCGGGGCTGGGGCAATTTCAAAGACAGTCAGTACAAAATTAATTAAAAATAATCAGAATTACACACCCCAGCTCTGCTGCTCCTACTAGCTTGGGGGGGGGGGGGTGTCTATTTGTTTCCATTATCTGTGCTCCTGTGCGGAGGGAAAATTCTTCAGTTTCGGGTGTATGCCCATTCAGCTCGGCTCTCATGTTCTTCTGCCTTGGCTCAAGTCTCAGCCAGTCACCTGCCTGCTTATCTCCTTGCCTTCCCTGGCAGAGTGATCTTACTCCGGTCCCCACCGAGTAGTAGCCGGGGGCCCGGAAAATAAGACTTGAGAGGCTCTGAGATGGGCGGCGGTGGCGACAGGCAGAGAGTAACTTATTATCGTCATTACTAGTAAAAAAAAAATGCCCCCAGATTTCATATTATAAATCTGGTCACCTTACCCTAGGGTGATCACATGTCCCGGGTTGCCCGGGACAGTCACACATTCTGCAGGTCTGTCCCGGGGTTCATGCTGGGACAGGTAGTCCTTTACTTGGGGGGGGTGACCTCCCCAAAGTTAAGGACTACAGGTCCCAGCATGACCCCCCCAGAGCTGAAGATATGAGACCCCCCGCCCCCCAAATAGTGAAGAACTACAGGTCTTAGCATAAACCTGTGAAATCTATGGGATCACACCCTTAGATCTCAGGGGTTCATGCTGGGGGGGGGGGGGTCACATCTTTAGATATTATGTGACCCCCAAAAGTGAAGGACTACAGGTCCCACCATGAACCCCTCAGAGCTAAAGATGTGAACGCTCCCCCAACCAGTGAAGAACTACAGGTCCCATGATGAACCAGTGAAATATATGGGGTCGCAAAAAAGAGGTATTAAAAATAATCTGTTTATGGGAGGGGGGAGGGGGTGTCCCTGAATGACAGTTTGGAAATGTGGTCACCCTACTCCCCCCCCCCCTTTTTACTTTTTACTCCTATACAGTTCAATGAAAAGGCTTTTGAGTTATTAAAAGCAACACTAATAAACCAGCAGCTAATGGTTTGGATCCACATTACTGAGTTCTAGCTTGTGTCCTTTAAGGAGAGAATGTCATTGTTCATTGTGCTTGGTGAAGTGACCTAAAGGAAGGTTTATGTCTGGTCTGTGTCCTTTGGCCTGTTCTGAACAATAGGGACATTTACAAGAAGTATTTGTCTGTACAAAAGTCACCATTCTCCACAGGTCTGATTTTCTGTAGCCTTTCTGGGAGTTTCAAAGAGAGAGAGAGAATCAGAATTTAATGCCATGCAAGTTAATGCCATAACTTAGTGCCATGACCAAACAGGATTCCTACATTTTCCTACATTTATAGATGGAACCATATTTCCTTTTGTAGCTTTTATCCATGTACCCCTCTCACCCATAATGTATTAACTAAGCGTGAAATAACATGAATGTCTATTTTCATTTACCAGTTGCAACTCCTATCTAGATTTTTTTTTATTTACATTTTTTATGATATAATGGGAAAGAAAGAGAACTTCAGGTTTTTATTGCTTTGTGTAGCCCCACCAGGGAGATGTCATCTACTTCTTGACACCAGAACCAACAATGAGGGTAACAGAGGTTCTACTTCTTCAATACACTGTTAATACATTTTTTCGTTGTCCCTGTCCTCACTGGAGAGTTTTTCCATCATTTAATGCCCTATGACACCCAGGATTTGTCACTGGTGCTCAACATTTTTGGCAGCTTCACTGTGCCCATCAAATGCACCCACTGTGCTCATCAAATGCACCCACTGTGCCTTGCCATCAATTGTCGCCACTGTGCCATCAATTGTCGCCACTGTGCTATGCCTTCAAATGCATCCACTGTGCCATGCAACGCAGTCACTGTGCCATCATTTATCACCACTGTGCCCATCAATTGTCACCACTGTGCCATGCCATCAAACACAGCTACTGTGCCATTAATTGTCACCACTGTGCCCATTAACCACTTAAGACCCGGACCAATACGCTGGCAAATGACCCAAGGGGTTTTTGCGATTCGGCACTGCGTCGCTTTAACAGACAATTGCGCGGTCGTGCGACGTGGCTCCCAAACAAAATTTGCGTCCTTTTTTTCCCACAAATAGAGCTTTCTTTTGGTGGTATTTGATCGCCTCTGCGATTTTTATTTTTTGGGCTATATACAAAAATAGAGCGACATTTTTGAAAAAAAATCAATATTTTTTACTTTTTGTTATAATAAAAAACCAATAAACTAAATTTTAGTCAAACATTTAGGCCAAAATTTATTTAGCCACATGTCTTTAGTAAAAAAAAAATTGCATTAAAAAAAAATTAGCTACCTAGCGGGAACAGCGACACTAATACAGCGATCAGAAAAATGATCGCTTAGTGACGCTGGCAATAGGGAGTGAAAGGGTTAACTAGGGCAGTGATCAAGGGGTTAAAACTTTATTGGGGGGGGTGGGGGGGCTACCCTGACACTAACACTGACTGACTGTCACACTGTCTGTCACACTGACACTAAATACAGTAATCATACATGTATGATTACTGCATTCAGTGACACTGTGACAGGGGGGAGGGGGGGGGGGGCGATCGCGGGGGTTAAATGTGTTTTTGTGTGTGTGTAAGTGTGCTGTTGGTGCAGACTTACTTGGTGTGTTGTGATCTCTCCTCAGCGGCGCTTGAAACAAACGCCGAGGGAGAGATCACGTCGCTTCCTCCTTCCTGTGTTTACACAGGAGGAGGAAGTGACAGGGCGGGCGGGCGCGCGCATTGGCTGGGAGCGATCCGGAGGGGGCGGATGAAAACGGATAGCCGCCCCCACTTGTCGGATCGCTCCTGCAGCCGCGCGGACCGCCGCATGTACGGGGGGGGGGGGGGTCCGATCGGACCCCCGATCCCCCCCAAGGCACCAACGTATATATACGTTGATGTGCCTGTCGGTGCCATTCTGCCGACGTAAATGTACATGCGGCGGTCCTTAAGTGGTTAATTGTCACCACTGTGCCATGCCATCAAACGCAGCCACTGTGCCATCAATTGTCACCACTGTGCCTATCAATTGTCACCACTGTGCCATCAAACGCAGCCACTGTGCCATGCCATCAATTGTTACCACTGTGTCCACATCAATTGTTGCCACTGTGCCCTTTAATTGTCGCCACTGTGTCCTTTAATTGTAGCCACTGTGCCCTTTAATTGTTGCCACTGTGCCCTTTAATTGTCGCCACTGTGCCCTGTAAAATGCTGTCCCCTTGACCCCTGCCCTGCACTTACCTTTCTGGGGTCAGCCATCCTCCTCCCACGGTCCCTCAATGTCTTCTCCCGCCCTCGATCACGCTTCAGCCAATCTGGTTACCGGTAACCAGAAGCGGTGAACCTGATTGGCCGAGACGCCTGTCAGTCTTATTCAAGGAACCCCCCGTGAGTCCCCATGATAACTATTTGGAAGCCAATTCAGTGGCGGTGCGGGAGCGAGAGGGGGCGGCGCTCCTGGGCCCTCTATGGAAGTACCGCCACTGCACTAGGTTACATAGGCTGTGTGTGCGTCAACGCTGTATCCTGGCATAGGCCATCAAGACCTAGGCCTAGGGCAGCACATTGCAGGGGGGAAGCACGGAAAGAGTCCCCACCAGCTTGTGCTACACTGTTAGTGTAGCGCCAGTCTTATGGGGAGGACTGGGCTGAGAGGCAAATTAGTCTAGCGGCCACACTGCTTCCAATTTGTGGACGGCCAGCATTCCACAACTGTGGGGGGAGGGGGCGCTGCTTCCAATTTTGACTGTCCTTTCATCCTGGACCACAAACCTTCCTTGCTGTGCTGTACCATCGGCATGGTTATATCTTCTTAGTTCTCTCCATAAAATTATCAGAAATTTGTGCTTAGAAATTATTTTTTTTCATTATGGATAGAGTATGCGAAGGTTATAGCCCCTGTCACTTTATTTTTTTACCATCTCAGTCCCATTGCAGTGATTTACCTTCACTTCCTGTGCCAAACAGGAAGTGAGAGGAAATCTATGCAAATTAGGGAAATACAGGAAGCCCAACCAGGAACACTCATGGATCACAGCAGCATGTAGCAGAGCAGGTTTTAGCTGAGCTGACAGCATCTATCTTGAGGGGTAGAATGCAGCCCGGCCAGTCCAAGCCCAAGTGTGGAGGTTTCCAGGAAGTGGAACTAAACCCTATGCTTTCCCTATTCATTTGGAACCTCCCCTACCGCTAATACTGTCTCTGAGAGACGGGTAACCTGTCCCTACGCTATCCACGCACTAAATGCATGCCAAACCCAGGAGCTAGGTTTTTAAATAGACTCTACCTAACCCAAGATGGCCACCTGAGTCACATGGGCTGTCAGCATCCAACCATATCGCTTCCCCAGTGACCCCTGAAACCAAAGAGGAACCATTTTCCTCCTGATTTCCTCTCCCCCTACACTGCTGCTGTTGAGTGCCACCCGCAATGGAGAAAAAAGACTGCACCTGCCTACACATGACTCAGGGAGTCAATCATTAACATTGGGGGAGGGGGACACTAGGGTTACAAAGTGTCCTAGATCCCACAGGCAGTCCTGCAATATTGAGGACAACAGATTTGTAGTGAATGCCGGAACACTTTTTCCAGTTAATCCTTGCAGTCACCTCACCTTTTCCACATTCCCCAGCTCCATAGAAATCCCCTCAGCCCTTGCCATTTCCTCGAGTCCCAACCAGTCACCCCCAGCTCCCCATTGTCCGATGCTGCATCCACCTATGTAAGTGTGAGTAAAAAAAAAATCCTATACTTCTCTTTTAACCACTTCAGCCCCGGAATGATTTGTCCCTTAATGACCAGGCCCTTTTTGAGATACGGCACTGCGTCGCTTTAACTGACAATTGCGCGGTTGTGCAATGTTGTACCCAAACAAAATTGACGTCCTTTTTTTCTGACAAATAGAGCTTTCTCTGTGCTATAAACAACAAAAAAAAAAGCGACAATTTTGAAAAAAGAACAATTATATTTACCTTCTGCTTTATTACATATCCAAAAAAAATATAAAAAAGGAATTTATTCATCAGTTTAGGCCAATATATATTCTTCTACATATTTTTTCTTGGTAAAAGAAAATCACAATAGGCGTATATTGATTAGTTTGCGCAGAAATTATCACGTCTACAAACTATGGGATAGATTTAGGGATTTGTATTTATTTGTTATTGTTTTTACTGATAATTGCGATTTTTAGTGAGACTGTTACATTGCGGCGGACAAATCTGACCCCAAATTATAATTTTTGGGGACCTGTGGCATTATTACATTGATCAGTTCTATAAAAATGCCATGATCAATGTAAAAATGGCACTGCCAGGGAAGGAGTTAACACTAGGGGGCGATCAAGGGGTTACGTGTGTTCCCTGGGTGTCTTCTAACTGTAGGGGGCTGGGCCACCAGGGGCATGACAGAGATTGCTCTTCCCACTATCTCCTGTGCAAACACTGATGTGTTTGCACAGAAGAGCCAACCTGTCGCAGTATAATGACGGGGGCTTGTGGCAAGCGGGTAATTATCTATTATTTTTTTCCTTGTTATTTTTGTCTGGAGTTCTACTTTCACTGGGTCAGTGTTGCTTTATTATAGGGAATGAGATATTTATACAGTGAAACCTCAGATTGCGAGTAACGCGGTTAACGTTTGTGCAAAAGTTATCGCGTCTGCAAACTATGGGATAGATTTAGAGACTTTTATTTATTTTGTATTGTTTTTACTGGTAATGGTGGAGAAAGAAAGCACTGTAAAAAAAATTAAATTGTAAAAAAAAACAAAAAAAAACACTGCCACTGTCACATGACATTAACAAAAAAAGTATCGGTAATCGGTATCGGTGAGTACTTGGAGAAAAAGTATCGGTAATCGGTATCGGTGAGTACTTGGAGGAAAAGTATCGGTAATCGGTATCGGTGAGTACTTGGAGGAAAAGTATCGGTAATCGGTATCGGTGAGTACTTGGAAAAAAGTATCGACAACCCTAGTGATAGGTGTTTCCATATCATGTTTCAAATATTCACTGTGTTAGGTTTCAATTTGTCTCAGGTTCCCAGTAAAAAATGTGTTCTTCTAGTAAATTTGCCATGTTTTGTCAGTAAAAAATTCTGCGGGAGGTTGGCAACCATGGTTAACACTAGGGGGCGATCAAGGGGTTAAGTGTGTTCCCTGGGTGTGTTCTAACTGTAGGGGTGTGGTCTACCAGGGACATGACAGAGATCACTGTTCCCACTATCTCCTGTGCAAACACTGAGGTACACCTACGGCGGTGTGCGCAGAAGAGCCGATCTGGCGCAATATAATAATGATGGATGGTCGGCAAGTGGTTAATTATCTGTTATTTTTTTCCTTGTTTTTTTTGTCTGGAGTTCTTCTTCTTTCTTCCCGACCATCGCATGGATATATACGTCGACACAATGGCACTCCTGGGCAGAAGGACATATATATATATATACGAAGCATCATTGTGCACTTGCGTGTCCGCCGCAAGCTCCGTGAACCCGACCGTGGGTCCCATGGACTCGATCACCGTGGGGATACCCACGATCGTCTCATGGAGAGTTAGAGCGGGGAGATGCTAATGTAATCAAGCATCTCCCCACTTTGCCTAGTGACAATGACACTGATCTCCGCTCTGTGTAATCGGAGCGGAGATCAGTGTCATGTCACACACAGCCCATCCCCCTACAGTAAGAAACACTCACTAGGGCACGCTTAACCCCTACAGCGTCACCTAGTGGCTAACCCCTTTACTGCCAGTGTTATTTTCACAGTAATCAGTGCATTTTAATAGCACTGATCGCTGTAAAAATGACAATGGTCCCAAAAATGTGTCAAAAGTGTCTGATGTGTCCGCCATAATGTCGCAGTCATGATAAAACTAGCTGATCGCCACCATTACTAGTAAAAAAAAAAACATATTACTACAAATGCTATAAAACTATCCCCTATTTTGTAGACGCTATAACTTTTGCGCAAACCAATCAAAAAACTCTTATTGCGATTTTTTTTTACCAAAAATTTGTAGAAGAATACGTATCGGCCTAAACTGAGGAAAAAAAATATATATATATTTATTAGGGATATTTATTATAGCAAAAAGTTAAAAATATTGGGCCAGATTCACATACAATTAGATTCACGTAGAGTATCTGAAATACACTACGCCGCCGTTTTTTACCTGGCTCTACGTGGAATCCCGGTAGATTTTGTCCAGTAAACTACGGCGGCGTAGTGTATTTCTCCCGGCGCAAGCCATCTACGCGAGTAGGGGGCGTGAAGCATTTAAAATAGGCGCGTTCCTGCGGCGATCGAACTGCGCATGCTCCGTTCAGAAATTTCCCGCCGTGCATTGCGCGAAATCACGTCGTTACGTCATTTTTTTTTGAGTAGCGTCGTTTACGGACATTCCTATTCCCGAACGAGTTACGTAAAAAAATAAAAATAAATTTAAATTCGACGTGGGAACGACGGCCATACTTAACATGGGCTACGCACCGTTAGACCAGCAAAAAGCTGGTCTAACAGTACGTAGAAAAAAACAGACGTAAGCGATTGCGAAGACCGCTCGTATCTTTGTGGATCGCCGTAAAAAACTCATTTGCATATCCCGACGCTGAAAACGACGCAGACTCCTCCCAGCGGCCGCAAAAATATTGCAGCGTAGATCCGAAGGCTTACGAAGACGGATCGAAGCCCGAAGCCGCCGTATCATGGTTTGAGGATTCAAACTAGTGATACGGCGCGCAAAATTTGAAATTACTCCTGTCTAACAACAGTTAGACAGGCGTAATTGCTCTGTGAATCTGGGCCCTTGTTTTTTTTTCTAAATTGTCGCTCTATTTTTGTTTATAGTGTAAAAAATAAAAACCACAGAGGTGATCAAATACCACCAAAAGAAAGCTCTATTTGTGGGGAAAAAAGGACGCCAATTTTGTTTGGTAGTCACGTCGCACAACCGCGCAATTGTTAGTCAAAGCGACGCAGTGCCGAATTGCAAAAAGTGACCCGGTCATTTAGCAACAAAATGGTCCGGGGCTTAAAGGGGTTTTAAAGATAAAAAATGTTTTCCCTAAATAGCTTCCTTTACCTTAGTGCAGTCCTCCTTCACTTACCTCATCCTTCCATTTTGCTTTTAAATGTCCTTATTTCTTCTGAGAAATCCTCACTTCCTGTTCTTCTGTCTGTAACTTAATACCGTAATGTGAGGCTTTCTCCCTGGTGTGGAGAAAGCCTCTTGAGGGGGGAGGGGGCGAGCAGGAGGGTCAGGACACTCTCTACTTTGCAGATAGAGAAAGGAGCTGTGTGTTAGTGGGTGTCCTGACACTTCTGCTCACCCCCTCCCCCCTCAAGAGGCTTTCTCCACACCAGGAAGAAAGCCTTGCATTACTGTGTGGAGTTACAGATAGAAGAACAGGAAGTGAGGATTTCTCAGGAAGTGAGGATTTCTCAGACGAAATAAGGACATTTAACCACTTGCCTACTGTGCACCTACACCCCCTTCCTGCCCAGACAAAATTTTAGCTACCGGCACTGCTTTGCTTTAACTGACAATTGCGCGGTCGTGCGACGTGGCTCCCAAACAAAATTGGCGTCCTTTTTTCCCCACAAATAGAGCTTTCTTTTGGTGATATTTAATCGCCCGTGCGGTTTTTATTTTTTGCGCTATAAACAAAAAAGAGCGACAATTTTGAAAAAAGACACAATATTTTTTGCTTTTTGCTATAATAAATATCCCATTTAAAAAAAAAAAAAAACATTTTTTATCTCAGTTTAGGCTGATACGTATTCTTCTACATATTTTTGGTATAACAATTTAAAAAATAAAATCGCAATAACCGTATAGTGTCTGGTTTGTGCAAAAGTTATATTGCCTACAAAATACGGGACATAATTATGATTTTTTTTTATTTATTTTTTTACTAGTAATGGCGGCGATCTGCGATTTTTTTCCGGGACTGGGACATTATAGCGGACACATCGGACACTTTTGACACATTTTTGGGACCATTTACATTTATACAGTGAACAATGCTATAAATATGCATTGATAACTGTATAAATGTAACTGGCAGGGAAGGGGTTAACCACTAGGGGGCGGGGAAGGCGTTAAATGTTTCTCCTAGTTTGTGTTCTAACTGTGGGGGGAGGGGGGGGACTGGGGAGGTGACCGATTGTATCCCTATGTACAAGGGACACAATCGATCTCCTCTCTCCCTGACAGGGACGTGCAGCTCTGTGTTTACATACAGAGCTCCACATCCCAGCTCAGTTACACGGCAATCGCGGGTGCCCGGTGATGCGACGGGTGTACACGCGCGCCGCCGGCGGCGCACGCGCGCCCCTAGAAGCCGTCTATGACTGCACGTCATATGACGTGCAGTCAGGACAATGGAGTTACCCGTCCGCCGTCATATGACGGTGGGCGGGTGACAAGTGGTTAAAAGCAAAATGGAAGGATGAGGTAAGTGAAGGAGGACTGCACTAAGGTAAAGAAAGCCATTTAGAGAAAAACATGTTTTCCTTTACAACCCCTTTAACGTGGAGTTCCACCCATTTTTTTATGTTTGTCTGTCTAATCTCATAGTGTTCAGAATGGACAATTTTTATTTATTTTGTTGCTTGTAAATACCTTTATTTTGTAGTCCTTCATTACTTCCTCCTCCTTATTAGCCTAGGCTATTAAGTCACAAGGCTATTTGCAAGGGTTTCTGGGAAAGGTATCGTTTCCCAGTAGTCCTTGCAAACCTGACTGAAACCTATTACATTGCTTGTGCAGCACTGAGCATGTGCGAGATATGCAAAGCTGAAATCCAGGAAGTTACAGTCTGGCTTCATGATGCCCACACTTAAGATGGCCACGGTCTATTTCTAGATTATAAAGTATCTAAATGCTGTAACAACCTAACAAAACGGACCTTAGTTTACAGACTAACTTTACTAGGATACATTAAGCTGGTATATTACAGGGGTATTTATATTTAAAAAGTGATATTGTGGGTGGAACTCCCCTTTAAGTGGTTAATGCTTCACTGGGTCAGTGTTGTTTTATTATAGGGAATTAGATATTTATATATAATTTTTTGGTACTTGAGATATTAATTCAGCTCAAGCTGTCGAAAACTCTAGAATTCTGACGTCCCTGCGCAGTTAGATATGGCTGCAGGAAGGTTTGCGGTATTTAACATTTTTAAAACCCCACGTGTATTACATGTTCTACATTTCCATGCTTGCTTTTACATGCTTCCTCCACTCCACAAATGATTATTTTTTCAGTCTGAGATCAAATCAAACATTTCATCAGTTAAAACCAGCAAAGAAAGGGAAAAAACGTATTTGGAAACTGGTGTTTTTAGAAAGGGGACGGTTGGATGACTGGCTCGTTAAATGCGTTAGCCTCGTCTCTTTTGGACAATTTGCGTGACGTGGGTTAACCGAGGTACCACTGACCTAATCTACATATTTTGGGAACAATGGGACTTGTGTTAATTCGCAGTGAATGTGATGTGTGTGCGTTCTGCTTGGGCCCGAGACATCAAATGACTCGGCTCACACAAGCCTTTCTTAAATATAGTTTGCACTCATTTGAATAGGGCAAATGCCTGAGGCACACATTTGTAGAGAGTCTGTTTGTGCCTCTGAGGATGACAGTGAGGGCCTTTGATTAATTACTCAGACAGAAGCTATGTTAACACTTATTGCTCTGTACTGGGAACATATTTGAGAGATATCGTCACATCACATGCTATGACACTGCTAATTACTCCGCTCACGTTTAGACTGACAGCCCCTCATCTTTAAAATGCTTCTGTTGTGGCTTTTTAGTTGAATGAAGACCGGTGGTTGCTGGAGTGATAATATTTGGCTTAACCCCTTCCACACAGGGCATTTTCACCCCCTTCCTGCCCACACCAATTTTTAGTTTTCAGCGCTGTTGCACTTTGAATGACAATTGCGCGGTCATGCAACACTGTACCCATATTAAATCTTTGTTTTTTTCCCCACACAAATAGAGCTTTATTTTGGTGGTATTTGATTATCTCTGCGGTTTTTATTTGTTGCGCTATAAACAAAAGAAGAGGGACAATTTAAAAAAAAACACAATATATTTTACTTTTTTATTTAATAAATATAACAATTTTTACGAATAAGTATTTGATACGTATTCTTCTATGTATTTTTGTTAAAAAAAACGCAATAATAGTATATTGATTGGTTTGCGCAAAAGTTATAGCGTCTACAAAATAGGTGATAGATTTATGGCATTTTTTTTTACTAGTAATGGCGGCGATCTGCGGTTTTTTTTTGTGACTGTGACATTGCGGCGATACTTTTGACACGATTTTGGGACCATTCACATTTACACAGCAATTAGTGCTATAAAACTGTTTGGATTACTGTGTAAATGTGGAAGGGGTTAACACTAGGTGGCGATGAAGGGTTTAAAATGTTCCCTAAAGTGTGTTTTAACTGTAGGGGGAGGGGGGCTCACAGGGGGAGGAAACCGATGTGTGTTCCTCTGTACTGGGAACACACATCAGTCTCCTTACTGCTGACAGGAGGTGGATCTGTGTGTTTACACACACAGATCCACACTCCTGCCATAATCGTGGGTGCCCGCCGGGAATCGCCGCTGTCGAGGAAGCGCGCGGGGTCGTGGGTGGTGTCGCGGGAGTGTGCGCGTCCCCTAGATCGCCGGGAACAAAGGACGTCATATGACGTCCACCCGGATCGAGGAGGGGTTCCTGCCGCCGTCATTTCACAATGACGTGGTAAGGAAGTGGTTAAAGGGTTTGTAAAAGGGAAAAAAATTCCCTTAATAGCTTCCTTTACCTTAGTGCAGTCCTCCTTCACTTACCTCATCCTTCCATTTTGCTTTTAAATGTTCTTATTTCTTCTGAGATATCCTCACTTCCTGTTCTTCTGTCTGTAACTACACACAGTAATGCAAGGCTTTCTCCCTGGTGTGGAGAAAGCCTCTTGAGGGGGGCAAGCAGGAGTGTCAGGACGCCCACTAACACACAGCTCATTTCTCTATCTGCAAAGTAGAGAGTGCCCTGACTCTCCTGCTCGCCCCCTCCCCCCTCAAGAGGCTTTCTCCACACCAGGAAGAAAGCCTTGCATTAATGTGTGGAGTTACAGACAGAAGAACAGGAAGTGAAGATTTCTCAGAAGAAATAAGGACATTTAAAAAGCAAAATGGAATTATGAGGTAAGTGAAGGAGGACTGCACTGAGGTAAAGGAAGCTATTTAGGGAAAACAAATTCCTTTACAACCCCTTTAATTCAAGAGACTTAGGGGTTGATTTACTAAAGGCAAATAGGCTGTGCACATTGCAAATTGCAGTTGTTCCAGAGCTTAGTAAATGAGGTAGAGCTTCACTTTACAAAGATTACCCAATCATGGGCAGGTAAAATAAAAAAAATGCATTTTTGTTTGCACATGATTGGATGATGGAAGTCAGCAGAGCTTCTGTACATTTACTAAGGCTGGATTGACACCTAGGCAGTTTTTGTGTTTTTTTCATTTTGCAGATTTGCACTACAGAATGAAGGCCTCTTGAGCTCCTTAGGGAGAGAGAGAGCCTTGACTGATGGGGGCATGGCCAGGTACAAGTCAAGCTGGTGGTCATTTAATGATTCGTTAATTTGGGGGATGGGATGGGCCTGAGCTCAGGTAAAAGGATCGCCCCCGGGAATTCTGGGTCTTTTTGGTAAACGTGCTTAGAAGAGCTGCCCACCCTCACGCCCTTTTTTTCTATGGTATGTCACAGCTTGCTGCGGTTTTCTTGACATTGCCAGCATAAAATGGCTGTAATGGGCCATGCCCTTGATGAAAATCGGAAGTAGGCGGCCTGTCCAGCCCTTATGGTAAAGGCAGCCCCCCCTCCTTTGCAATTGTGTGCTCATAGTACAACTGTGACTGGTTGAAATATGTTCACATGTTATGTTTGGTTTTAATAAAGCTGTGGCCTTGCCCTTTCCAAACAAATGGTTGTAAGTGTGTTTATTTAATAGGGTGAGGGGGCAAGGGGGAAGGTTTATATACATCTATGTTACAGTTATTGGTACCTGGGCTCATTGCGCCTCAGCACTCACGCGTTCCATAGAAAAACCATGTTAAATGGATGGTAGTGCAAATCTGCAAAATGCAAAAAGCACTAAAAATGCATAGGTGTAAATCTAGCCTAAGCACTGGAGCAACTGCTCTTGCAGAGTGAATCTGCACTTTGCAAAGTACACACACTATTTGCCTTTAGTAAATCAACCCCTTCACCATGAACTGAGCAATCAAAGACTGCTGATCGTTCAGTTCCTAGGACCACACTCAGGGCAGGACTTAGGGTGGTGGGGGTCCCTTGGCTTAATAATCGGAGTGGCCCCCTGGAGCAGAGAAGCGAATGGGTGGATTGTTGGGGGGGGCTGGTTGCGCTGACTGACCTATCGAAGTTGTTGAGCGTGGGGCAGTGCGCCGACAGATTATACTCGTTGAGCGGGCGGTGCAGCCGCTCGACAGAGGGCCACCTTCAGTTAATTTCGGGCCCCTTACACAGCTGCAGTAAAGGGGCCCCCTGGAGCATCAAAGTTGTTGTGTGGGGGGGCTGCCAAAAATGACATCCATCCGCTGAAGTTGTTGAGCGGGGGGGTGCTGAAATTGCCGCGAACAGGGGAGTGCCACGAAATTGCGGGAGGGATTTGCCGCGATTGCCACGATATTGTGGGAGGGGATTGCCGCGATTGCTGCAAAATTGCAGGAGGGGTTGCCACAATCGACGCAAACAGGGGGGTTCCCGCGACTAGGCCCGGGGCCCAGTCAAGCCCAATGGTAAGTCCGGCTCTGACCACACTGAACACAGAGCAGAGACTGTCAGCCATTGCTCTGTACTCTGCCCACTTCAGAGCTCATTGAAGTGCTGGAGTACGTGTTGTGCTGAGAGGCTGAGCTAGCTGTGGCAACCATGAATGAATGAAAACTTATATAGCGCGGCACATGCGAACTGAATCGCCTCTGGGCGCTTGTTGTTCCTGTCTCCTTTGATATCAAAAGAGAAAAGTCTTGACCTTTTTCCTAAATGCTAGGTGGTTCTCCTCCAACCGAATGCTGGTTGGTAAAGCGTTCCATAGTCTGGGACCTTGGATCGCGAATCTTCTTTCTCCTTTGGACTTGAAGTTGGCTTTCGGAACCTGGAGCAGGTTCTGATTAGTGGATCGCAAAACACGATTGGGGTTATGAGCTTTTATTATTTCGCATAAATAAAGGGGGGCATTTCCATGGACACATCTATGCGTAAGACAGAGAGCTTTAAAAGCAATTCTGTCTTTAACTGGCAGCCAATGAAGGACTCTCAGTGAAGGTGAGACGGATTCCCAGGGTTTTTTCCCAGTCACAAGTCTGGCGGCCGTATTCTGAACGACTTGCAGACGAGCGATTTGGTACTTGGGGAGTCCGAGGTAAAGGGCATTTGCATAATCCAGCCTGGAGTTTACAATTGCTCCCACCACGACCGCTAAATCTTCTTTAGGGATGAACGGAGTGAGTCTGCGTAGTAGGCGCAGCAGATGGTGAGATCCGCTGACTACTGACTCTATTTGTGCGTCCATTGTCATAAGGGAGTCAAAAATGACCCCTAGGCTTTTGACTTTGGCGCTAGGGGTGATGAGTTTGCCCAAAATAGGCAGGGGGGTCCACGCTGTTGAAAGTTGATTCCTGCGTTTGGCGTGAAACAGGAGAAGTTCTGTTTTCGCTCCATTGAGTTTAAGATAACTCTTTGTCATCCAGTCCTCTATCAAAGAGAGGCATGTCTCTAGATTGAGGTGGTGATCCTTTCTGTTGCAGATGCGGAAATACAGTTGCGTGTCATCTGCATATGAGTGGTAGAGCAGTTTTTGGCTGCTGATAATCTCAAAAAGAGGACGAAGATATATGTTAAACAGCACTGGTGACAGAGGCGATCCTTGAGGGACTCCGCATGTTACTGTGCGTTTCTCAGACGAAAAAGGTCCTAACTTCACTGTTTGCGATCGGTTTTCCAGAAAAGAGGAGAACCAAGATAAATCGCCTTCTGCGACTCTGGCTACTTCAGCAAGCCGAGTCAATAACAGTTTGTGGTCTACAATGTCGAAAGCTGCACTTAGGTCCAACAGAACTAGAAGACAAGATTCTCCTTCGTCTGCGGCCTTGAGAACATCGTCCCATACTTTCAGCAATGCTGTTTCCGTCCCGTGTCCGGGACGGAAGCCTGATTGCAATGGGTCAAGTAGCTTGTAGGTATCTAGATGCTGTTGCAGCTGTTGTACCACTACTTTTTCCATTATCTTTGAGAGTACATTGAGGCTTGTTATGGGACGGCGGTGGAGTGGGTCCTTGGGGTCCAGGGAGGGTTTCTTCATGATGGGTTGGATTATACCCTCTTTCAACTGTGAGGGCACTATGCCCTCCAAGAAAGACTGGTTGATAAGCTGCGTGATGGGAGGAGCCAGGATGTAGGCGCATTCCTTCAGCAGTTTTGTGGGGATAATGTCATTTGGCGCTGTGCCATTACGCAAAGCGCCAATGACATTCTTGGTGGTCTCAATGGAGATGGGTCCCAGGGTAAACTTACCTGATATAGGAGAATTACTATGGGTGCTGTGTGAGAGGCTACAGGGGGGGCTGAGGGGGGAATTGTTTTGCTGAATGCTTTCACGGATTGCCTCGATTTTATTAATGAAGCAATCCGATAGTTCATTGCAAAATTCTTGTGTGTCCGAACTGGGGGCTTCAATGCATCCTGGTTTCATGGTCTGGGTGACCATCTTGAAGAGTTCGCGGGGGCGGTTTAGGGCACCGTTGATAGCCTCCGAAAAAATAATTTTTCTTGGCTTGGAAAATTTCTTTGTGGTATTTTCTTGTTGTCGCCTTGTAGATGGATAGGTTTAGCTCTGAAGAACATCTTTTCCAGGCAGATTCTGCCCTTCTGCGTTCTTGCTTCAGTAACGACAGCTGGTTGTTAAACCAGCTGCGGTTGTTTTTCCGAATGCGGGTTCTTCGTTTCGGCGCTACCAAGTTGGCTGACTGTAGCATGGCCGAGTTTATGGATTCCAATGTTTCAAAGGCCGTTTGATGCGGCTGAGTTGTTTCTATTTTTTTCCTTAAAGTGGTTTTGAAGAGTTCCGAGTGGAGCTTCTTCTGACATCTAGTCCAGTGAGTTGTCACTGGATTTGATGTTTTTGTTGCAGGGGGGATAGTGGCAATACTGAATATAATTGCATGGTGATCTGTCCATGGCAACTTTTCATTTTCCAGAATTTTTATTTCCAGAGCTTGTCTGAAATTAAGATCAAGTGTGTGACCTGAAGCATGTGTGGGCCCACATACTAGTTGCTGTAATCCTAATCCTTCCAGGTGGTCAATACAGGCGTCGGCAATGGGGTCTTGTGAGGAGTTGGCCCAGAGATTGAAATCCCCGAGCAGCAAAAGATGTTTGCTGTTGAGGGCGTAAGTGGAGAAGAAATCCGTCCATGATGATAGCAGCTGCGATTTTGGGTGGGGCGGTCTATAGCAGAGCAGAATGTGGACGGTCTCCTTTGAATTTGCTTGCAGTTGCAGAGTAAGGGTTTCCATGAATGGAAGAGGGTTTTGGCGGACTGGTTTGGTGATCGTAAGGTGAGTCTTGTGGATCACCGCCAGGCCGCCTCCTCTTTGCCCTATTCTGTTTTCCGTTATGATACGGTAATTTTCTGGCACCAGTTCTCCTAGAATGGTGTTACAGTCGGCTGTGAGCCAGCTCTCTGTAATAAAGAGACAGTCTAGATCATTTTGTTGAATGAAGTCGCGGATTTCTAGTCGGTGTTTTACTGCCGATCTTGTGTTAATCAGAGCACATGATATGTGCTTGAGCTGGGGTAAATGGCTGAAATGTCTGACCGTCGATCTATGATCGATTCTCAATAGTCGCTCAGTTCTTAGGGCCTTTTTGGTGATGGCTGGCAGTATTGCGGCGCATTGCCTCAAACTCCGAATGGTTTCGGCAGAATATTGCCGACATGCCATGATCGCCAATACACCGGGGGGGGGGGGATTTTGGGGCAGTGGGTAGAGGAATTGGCTAATTCCTCTCTCCTGGCTTGGTCCAGAGGAAGGCAAAAAACCCTGGCGGCGCTCGGCCAATATGCTCCGGTAGGGAAAAAATTCCTTCCTGACCCCTGTAAGAGGCGATCGGGTAACCCCTGGATCAAGCTTCTGTACGTTGGAGAGACGGGGGCGGGCTGGGGATGAGAGGGTGACCGTGTTGCTGGTCTGGTGGGATGGCTGCCTGCTCAGGCAGTGGGATGAGGGCTGACAGATAGGGTGCTTCTGTAAGAACTGGGGGCTGAGAGGGTGAAAACAGGGCCGAGTGACTGTCCTTCTGGGGTAAGGGGGGTTTCCTGGAAGCTGGGTGAGGACAGCAGAGGCGTGGGGAGCGGCGCGCTGTTAGGCCGCAAGTGAAGCCGCGGTCTTTCCTAGACCGTGGCCCCGCGATTCAGGGCGGCCTGGCGCGGTTCTCTCAAAAAGCCCCAGAACGGCGGAAATTTTCGCGGGGAGGTGGCGGGAGGGGGCCCCTGAAGAAGATGGAGGTGTGGGAGTGCAGGGAGTCAAAGAAAGGAGCAGTGGAGATCCGTATTGCTGCGGCTTTATCCTGAAAAGGACGGCCGTCAGCAGCTTTGGTGGAGGGCTCTTACCTGCCGAGAGCCAGGGAGCTGAGCTGGAGGAGAGGAGAGATCAGATTGGGGCACAGGACTTTCCAGGGCTGGAACTGGAGTGTGGACTGGGCTAGCAGGGCTGGGAGAGACTCTGCCTGTCTGCCTCCTACGCCTGCCTGGAGCTAAAGCACACACGCTCCTACTCCTAGGAGACGTGCGCCGTTGTGGAGCTCCTGTAGCTAATCCGCCTGCCTCACTGACTCACTGAGCTGAATTCACAGAGGTTGAAGATCTACAGGTCCATAAATAGATTCATAGACAGGTGGCAGGAGAGAGGGGGCAGCGCCCGTGTACCCTTATGGATGCACCGCCACTGCCATATCTATTTGTCTAACCACACAATTGAGGCAATACCCCTTAATCTACGGTATCTGTGCTGATGGAAACCACAAGCAGCGTTGTCAGTCATGTCTTCTGGACTATAGAACTCTGCCACGCACCCTTCTTTGTCTTGTTTTACATAAATACATACATTTCTTTATCATTTTATAATAGATATAGATATATAGATATAACTATAAAAAATATACTGCGCTAAATGGTGAGCTGAATGGTGACAATAATACAGTAGTGCAACAATGTGAATACAAAATCAATATATATACAAGAGTTGAGGCAGCCAGCACACCAGTGGATAACAGGTGGAACAAAGAGAAAAATATAGTGCAGCACCAAAATTAACACATAAAAGGATCCACCTAACCAGGTGGGTCTCTCAGTGGTGCAATTACATAAGGAATAGATAGGAGTCTATTCTGAGAAAAAAATATATTGAAGGAAAAAATAAATTGTTATATAGTCAATATATAATATGGTGTAATCAAGCTGGATAGTGAGTCAAGCAGATACAATAATATATGCTGAAGTCCCATAAAAGAACAAAAATGGGTGAGTATTCCTTAGATTCTTGTGGGTGTCATCAGACTTTTAGATTTTCCTTTGGTTAAGATCTCCCCAACTTCACATAGACATTCCTTGGCATATGAGTGAAATAAATACGCTTACCAGCTGTTGTTGACACGCTACACACCGTACGGTGGGTGGGTCCTGAAGGCTTGTATGGGCCGACCGCCCTCCTTGGGACTGAACGTGGGTATACCTGCCCACAAGCTGTGTATAACAAAAGATCTTTCGGGAGATGTAGTTCTGGGGGTGTGCCTCTGTCATTAGTATAAAACAAATGAGGATGGAGCGGCTCAAAAAGACAAAAGTATATTTGTTGGTGTCAACAAACAAAGGGAAAATCCACCTGCTCCACTTACGTGTTTCACTCCCTAAGAAGCTTATCCATATAGACTAGAAGACTAAGCTCTAAGACTGGGGAGTGAAACACGTTAGTGCAGCAAAGGGATTTTCCCTGTGTAGATTAATACCAATAACTATACACGGTAGAAGAAATAAAATATAGCTGGGACATGCTCTAAAGGAAGAAAGAGAGGTTGGGGGTGGGGGGGGGGGTAAATTTGGGTAATCCCTAGGCATACACATTAAGGAACGCTGCCCCTGGTAAGCAGATGTTTGATCTCATTTGCTAACTTGAGTAGTTTCTGCGTATAAGTCACTGTATGTATGCAGACAATTAGCCAATAAGATACTTGTTACACTGCCCCATTAATAGCGACTTAACAATTTTATATTATCTGCTACCGCCGGGCCAGATCATAACAAATAGCAATAAATCTTATCTGCTTGATCTAACTCTCTGCCAAAGTATTATATCGTTTTTCTAATGCGTCTTAGAAATGGAAACATTTAGCCTCGTATAAAGAAGAAATATTTTTATACTGTGTCCCATTCACAGACCACATCAGAGGTGTTCTAAGAATAGAACAGATCAAATGTATTTTATGGAAATATAATGAGAAAGGGATGTGTTCCCAAAACGCACTCGAACAATGGAATGTAACATAGTCAAGCAGCTTTCAATGCTCCTAACAATTTTCTCATGTGAAAGAAACAGTCCTGGCTCACAAGACATGGCCAACCTCAACAGGAATTCTTGAACGTGAAAATTAAAAAATTAAATAAATAAATACAAAGAGAAAAAAAAAAAAAGAAGAAGAAAAGGAAGTATGGAAGTTGACCATTAAATGGGCTGTAAAGAACAATAAAACTGCTCTCCATCTGAAAAGAGTTTGCAAATTTGCTAATTGATTGTAAAATACGAATATCATGGCCTGGAATCCCTAATCTCTCAAAACACTGGAAACTGTACAAAGAGTTATATACAAAATCTTTAAAAATTACCGCTGGACAAAACCTTAAAGGAATACTCCAAATAACATTTTACACACTTTCCAGTACCAGAGAATGTTAAAGTGTATGTCCAAGCTTTACCCAAATTTATATCCAAACCTTCCTGGTCCCTCTTTACAGTCCCATCATTACTGTTTTCTTTTACATTGTTTCTGTACAGGAGTGGGAAACCGTTTTCATTACTCCCTATGACATCATCACCATGTTTCTAAAACTCTTGCTGAGACAGCTGTTGGAAACGTAGTCCCTACTGTAGTTATAGAGGCACAACCTCCGGAACTACATCTCCCAGGATCCTTTATCCTACACACTGTCAGGGTAATTCATAAAGAGTTTTAGAATTGTGCAGATGACAGATTCATGTTGTAGAGAGGTACACAGTAAGTGTGGCGGTGCACTGAGGCCCGCTTGTCCACACACACGTTCTGCCTCCAGTGCAACTTTTAGTGCAACTGTGCTTCTTTAACCGCTTTCCGACAGCCTAACATACATATACGTCCACAGAATGGCATGGGCAGGCATGTACAGTTTTTTTCCTTTGTCTGGGTGAATGCTTTCTTCAGGACTAAAAGGAAGGAAACAGACAACATTTGGAGTTGTCACTGAAACAGGAATAGGGGGGATATTTTCCAAAGAGCACGCTTGTTCTGTTGACAACTGTATTTCCGTCCTTTTCATTGCGGTCTACAGGACAGGAAGTGAGGCAAAAACTCCCCAATGATAGATGGTAAAACAAATAAAAACAAAAGGGTTTTAATCACTTCATCCAAAGCCGCAAACATATGAGATTTATTTTAAAGTGTATTCATTGCCCAATTTTCTATGTACTACAGGAAGTGAGAGGAAATCTCTCCAAAGTAAGAGAAATCTTCTCTTAAATAGTGTTCACCATAAAGCCCCATACACACTATCAGTTTTTTCTGATGGTTTTCTCTTCAGGTTTACCAAAACCATCTAATATAAGGTCAAACCTCAAGAGCTTCAATTTGTATGCAATCAGGCCGGCCCTTGTACTACATGGTTTTGGTAAACCTGAAGAGAAAACCATCAGGAAAACTGATAGTGTGTATGGGGCTTAACAGGTGTTCCTATAGGAAGATCTCCCCTTTGTTAGAGTGACAACTGGAAAAAGAGTTTTGGCTATGCACACGCTTAACTATTCCCATCATGAACTCTGAAACGTAACCTAACCCCTAAAATTATTTTCTAACATTTCATCTCTTGCTAAAGAACACTTAATCCTTAATTTAATACTAAAAAGTAAACCTTATAATTTTACCTTTCCTTGATAATTAACAAAAGCGTTACACTAATGCTACTTAAGATTAATCTTTTCAAGTGATATCTGCAATTCTTATTAGATATTAGCTATTTTTGTACTGAGAATATTATAATATTTGTTGGGTTCATTAAATACTCATTAAAATTTTTATATTTTTTTTGTAAGGTAAAAATAAGGAAGGAACCAGATTATCCAATATATTAAGATTATGAGTTACATTGGTAATTTGTCCAGCTGACGTGGCGTTGGGGGCAGTCTGATGCAATTGCTGGATGCATTATAAGGCACCTTCCCACCCATTCAGCCAGTGGCCATTTCCATGCAGTCCCTACAGCCGTTACTAGCTGTGGCCATCCAACTCGCATTCCAGGTATCCCTTGTTAATCTCCAAGTATATTTTTTTATGCCTTTACTCCCTTACTATGTGGGTCACTGTTTGATGGACCTATTTATTTACTCATTACAGACATCCACCTGTACTATGAGGATACGTTTTAATTCATTACCTATGGTTGCCTGCTGTCTGGGAAGGATGCTTTATGTGCTCTGTTGTTTGCCCGCTGGTCTGCCACCTCTGTCCTGGGACGGGAATATGTTTGGTCTTAATTACTGTAGAACTTTGGCATACTATGTAAGTAACCAGAATTGATTTATTATCTTTTCTGGTGGATTTAATTTGAATATTTTAATCATTAATCAAATCTGTATTACAGATATCCCACTACATCAGCCCCTGAGGAGTGTTTTCATATACACGAAACGCCGCGTCGGGCTTACAAAGATGTAGCTATACGCGTTTATGGGACCCATTCTGATTAATCAGTACTTTTATGATCTACTTATATTTTATATGTTATTTACTGCGTGGCTATGCTCAGCCTCTATGTGGTTATATATGTTGTTATTGACTGTCACTTTGTATTTTTATACCAACTATTGTATTAGGTATCAAATGTATGTTCTGTACTTCTGTACAAGCTACTTGTTTGTTTACCATATATTCTATTCTTTCAATACATGAATATTCTGCTTATGGCTTGTTTTATTATTTTTGTCCCCATATACCCCACTGTTTCTTTTAAAGTCCCAAATTCCCTTTGTTGCAATTTTCCGTATATGGGATGGAGATATAGTATAGATGCAATCTCATATAAAGTCCACACACTAGGATGGAGATACATCACAGAGGTATTCTCATTTAAAGTCCCAAAACACCTCCGGGTGTCCCCCCCTTCTTCATCATGAACTCTGAAACGTAACCTAACCCCTAAAATTATTTTCTAACATTTCATCTCTTGCTAAAGAACACTTAATGCTTAATTTAATCCTAAAAAGTAAACCTTATCATTTTACCTTTCCTTGATAATTAACAAAAGCGTTATGCCGCGTACACACGGTCGTTTTTTGCGATGAAAAAAACGACGTTTTTTAAAACGTCATTTAAATTGATCGTGTGTGGGCAAAACGTAGTTTTTTGTCTTAAAAAAACGACAAAAAAATAATTCCAACATGCTTGAATTTTTTGTGTCGTTTTTCAAAACGTCGTTTTTTGTTTCACAAAAAGTCACCGTGTGTAGCAAAAACGTCGTTCAAAACGATGGTGTGTATGCAAAATTGTCTTTGAAAAGTGACGTTTCAAAAACGTCGTTTTTTACTTCACAGAAAACGTTGTTTTTTTTCATCGCAAAAAACGACCGTGTGTACGCGGCATTACACTAATGCTACTTAAGATTAATCTTTTCAAGTGATATCTGCAATTCTTATTAGATATTAGCTATTTTTGTACTGATAATATTATAATATTTGTTGGGTTCATTAAATACTCATTAAAATTTTAATATTTTTTTTGTAAGGTAAAAATAAGGAAGGAACCAGATTATCCAATATATTAAGATTATGAGTTACATTGGTAATTTGCACAATTGTATCTTTATGTTTCTTTTCTATCAACCTTTTCTATGGTAGCGAGGGAAGGAAGGAATGAAGGAAGGAAGGGAGGAAGAAATTAAGGAATGAAGGAAGGAAGGAAGAAATTAAGGAATGAAGGAAGGAAGGGAGGAAGAAATTAAGGAATGAAGGAAGGAAGGGAGGAAGAAATTAAGGAATGAAGAAATTAAGGAATGAAGGAAGGAAGCAATGAAGGAATGAAGGAAGCAATGAAGCAATGAAGGAAGCAATGAAGGAAGGAATTAAGGAAGGAAGGAAGGAAGGAATTAAGGAAGGAAGGAAGGAATGAAGGAAGGAATTAAGGAAGGAAGAAATTAAGGAAGGAAGCAAGGAAGAAAGAAAGAAAGAAAGAAAGAAAGAAAGAAAGAAAGAAAGAAAGAAAGAAAGAAAGAAAGAAAGAAAGAAAGAAAGAAAGAAAGAAAGAAGGAAAGAAAGAAGGAAAGAAAGAAGGAAAGAAAGAAGGAAAGAAAGAAGGAAAGAAAGAAGGAAAGAGGATTAGGAGGCCCGGATTTCATTAAATATTATTTTGCCTCACATCTGAGACCTCTCACCTCCTGGACCTCTCGAAAAGCCCCGAATAGGTGGGCAGAGATAGAAATAAGTGTCACAGCTCCAGTCCACCCTTGTTATACGCTCTGGCCTTCTGCTTCCCTTCATATGTCCCAATTGCGGAAAATTTGTTTAGCCCCCATGCTGTTCACGTTATCTATTTGGAGGCGCTGTTCTGAGCGCTACTCCTTGTCCTCTTCATGCCCACCACTCTTGAATGTTCTATTCAACCCGGACATCCCAGATAGCCTCTCCTACGACCATATGCTACCTTGGACTCAGGCGGGACTCTTCCAACTACGACACTTTGTTAACCCAGTGACCCAACATTTTCTGACTTTCCCCGAGTTGCAGAGTCGGCATCAGATTCCCCAAAAGATTTTCCATTCATATCTACAAATTAGACACTTTTTCTCTACTTTGTCCCCTTCTTTGACTTTGGAAAGGCCAACTGACTTTGAAGCCCTATGCACTAGAGGCCCTCATGAGCCCCAAATGATCTCTACCATCTACAAAATATTGCATGAGGCAGTTCCTATGGTGGTGAACACTCACCTCTACATGAGAAAATGGTCCCAGATCTTACAACATGACATCTCCTTGTTAGATTGGGAGAGCGTGTGGAGGCACACTTCCAGGATTTCTCGTGGTGTAGCCCATAAGGAATCTGCATACAAAGTCCTGACGCACTGGTATAGGACCCCAGACATATTGCATGCCTGCAACCGAACGGTCTCTAAAAAATGCTGGAGGTGTAATAGTGCTGTGGGCTCTCATTTCCACATCTTCTGGGAGTGTCCCCCTGTTCACCGTTTTTGGCTTCAAGTCCAGAAGCTGGTAGAGGATTTGGTGTGGATTCCCGTCACTCTGATGCCCATGTACTGCTAAGTGGGTCTCCCATTTCCTGGTGTCTCTAAGGCCTTGCGCCGATTGATACCTTTTATACTGCTTGCTGCTAAGAGGGTCATTCCTAGACTATGGTTGTCCACCTCGCCCCCAACAATCCCACAGCTGCTTGCTACTGTAGCTGACATCCGCAAAATGGAGCAACTGACGGCTACAGTGGAGGGTATGGAAGATACATTTTCTGAAACGTGGTCAGTGTGGGATGACTCAGTTTATGGGTCTGAAGAAGGCGACCCGAGTTAGTTAGCTTCACTTACCTATGCATTCCACTAGTGTGATTACCACTATTATGTACAGTTTATTTCTGTGCTGTTTTACAGTAAGTTTATAGAGTGATTATGTTGCCTCCATGGCCATTGAACAGATGATTATTGCAATCATATTTCGAATGCTCTCTTTTGATATTTTCCTTATATATATATATATTTTTTGTGATGGACTCCCTTACTCCCACTCAAGACAATCGTGTTTCCACATCGCCATTCCTATACTTATACTATTTTTGTATGCTCAGTAGTTCACTAAGACAATGTATACCTGTGTTTCTTTATACTGTTAATGATTCATCTGTACTTTTTTTGTACGATTTGCAAAACTTATAAATAAACAATAAAAAAAAAAATAGAAAGAAAGAAAGAAAACCTTTTCTATAGTAAGGAAGGAAGGAAGGAAAGAAGGGGGGAAAAAGGAAGGAAAGAAGGAAGGAAAGAAGAAAGGAAAGAAGGGAAAAAAAAGGAAGGATGAGAAGAAAGGAAGAAGGGAGGAAGAAGGTAGGAAGGAAAGAAGGGGAAGAAAAGGAAGGGAAGAAGGAAGGAAGAAGGCAGGAAGAGGAGAAGAAGGCAGGATGAAAAGAAAGAAAGAAAACCTTTTCTATAATAAGGAAAGGAGGAAGAAATTAAGGCTTAGGCGTTTTGTCGCCTGAAGCAGGACGCCAATGCAGCCCTAAGACGCTAGAGGGGAAATTTAACATTCCCCTCTATGGAAATGGTTCACAGCTCCACGCCGAACGCCGAAACGCCGTACGCCTGAAGCTCAAAACAAGTCCCGGACCCTTTTTTCAGGCGGCTTTCGGCATTCGGCATAGGAGATGTGGACCTGGGGGTTAAATTGGGGTTAAATCGCGGCGTTTTGTCGCTGCAAATCGCTGGGACAAAACACTGCAATTTGTCGCAGCAATTCGCAGGACAAAACGCCGCGATCAGGTCGCCTGGGTGTGAATTCAGCCTTAGGAATGAAGGCAGGAAGAAAGGAAGGAATGAAGGCAGAAAGAAGGCAGGAAGGAAAGAAGGAAGAAAATAATAAAGGAAAGAAGGGGGAAAGGAAGAAAAGAAGGGAGAAAAGAATAAATGAAAGAAGGGCGGGGGGGGGGGGGGTAAAAAGGATGGAAGGAGGCAGGAAGAGGGGAGGGAGAAGGCAGGATGAAAAGAAAGAAAGAATAAAGAATGAATAAGGTTCCCCTTCAACTTTTATCTCCAACTTAAAAAAGAATACTGTTTCAGCAAAAAGAGAATGAGTAAGCAAGCTACTGCATGCAAAATACACGGCTGTAAATATTTTATAAATAAAATATATTGTTTGATTTAGCAAAAAAGAGGAGCTTAACAAGGAGATCTGTCTTATCACTTTAACTCCATAGTAAAGTAGTACTGTAAAATCTCATTGCATGTATCAGAAGATCTAATATATTCTTGGTAAAGTTAATGATTACATTACATATTTGTTTATTTTGCATAATTGTAGAGACTATTCATTTATTAAGGTCATTTTTCTTCATTAACTTTGCACGGTTATTCAGGAAAAACATTAATTTTACCACCAAGGCAATTGAGATCATAATACACAAATAATAAAAGATATACAGTTTACTGTTAATTTTATTTTTCTTATTTGGCTGTAGAGCGGGACTCCCTAAAGGTTCGTAAGCATATTTACATGTAAAATAAATTAAGTTATTGAAAAACTATTTAGTTAGATTTGGAAAGAAGCAGTTCTCAGTTTGATCTGCTGTAGATATGTCCCTGTAGAACCTTTGCATGATTGTTTGAATTTCCTGAAAACCATATGGTATCAGTCACAGGTTGATCTGGATCTCTGCTGATGGTACTGATTTTTTAGTAGTGGCAACACAGGTCAGTTACAAGTACAAATAGGTACGTTTAAATGACTGACACAGCAAAGAAAGAACAAAACAATAAGGTGCACATTACTAAAGTGTAACTAAAAAAAATGTCAACAATTTAAATACAGTGGAACCTCGGATTGCGAATAACGTGGTTAACGAGCGTTTCTCAATACGAGCACTGTATTTAAAAAAATCCTAACTCGATTGCAAGTGTTGTCTTGCAAAACAAGCAGAATTCAGGCCAAAGCAGTGTGCAGTACCACGTTTGGCCTGAGGTGGGGGGGGCCGAGCGGAGCCGAAGGACGCCGATCCCAGCTGATCGGCGCAATTCAGAGCCGTTCGGAATTGCTCGGAAAGACACAGAAATTCTCTGTTTCCCAGCCTTTCCGAGGTTTGCCAAGCTGTCCTTGGGCCTTTTCAGCTGTTTCCGAGGTTCTCCTGTGCCCCCCATACCTCTGGCCGCATGCAGTATTGCATGCCATTGAAGTAAATTTCCAGAAATTGACTTCAATGTGGAAACTCGCTTTGATATGTGAGTACTTTGGATTACGAACATTGTCCTGTAACGGACAATGCCCGTAGTCCAAAGTTCCACTGTATAGCCCAGCATTTGTTAAAAATCTATATATTTTTTTCCAATTCTCACCAACAGTCCAGTGCTATAAAGAACAGTAAGTCCTCTCTGCCATTAGACTGTACTGCTCTTTCAAGTGGAATAATGGTGAGCATCATTTAAACCACTTCCTCCATACCCAGGTCATCATGGACACACCACCACACCCCCTGGGGTGCATTATCTTCACCATCTCATAGTATGACATATTTTTGGTTTGAGGCAGGTTCAGTGAATATTACTAAAGTTTGGATGCCAAATCTAAACCTCGCTGAACTCAATGGGAGCTATATATTCAAAAACAGTAATGGCCATTTTTATTGGCTAATAGGCAAGGAATAATAAACAAATGGCATGATGGGGCACTGGGCACTGCCCTGGGGGGTGCCCTGAACCTGTCTGTAATGTGGCACATCTGTATGAAGTATACAACCTACTACAGCAAACCTGATATTTCCAAATGAAGAAAATGCTGCTTAAATTGCTGTCATATGACAGCTCCCAGCTCACCTTCAGGGATTCCCTTCATCTATACTAGACCGTTATCCTAGATCAGCGTTTTTACCCCAGGGGAAACCTTAATATAATTTTCAGGTCTCGGGAAACCCCTGATAAAACCCATTCATTGGGGGTCAGTGGGAACAATGCCCCTTACTTTGGTGGTCAGTGAGAAGAATGCCCTTTTTTACAGTGGTAGTAAGAATGGCCCTCTTACAGCGAGCTATAAAGATCATTGGTATCGTACCACTGGCCCCTCCAAGTGAAATTAGCTCAGAACTATGTAGGCACCATCAAACAGGAGGTAAATGGTCCACAGCTCAAGGAACCCCTAGCCACCTCTGGAGGAACCCTAGGGTTCCACTGAACCCTGGTTGAGAATGGCTGTCCTAGATGATGGTTTGATAAAGATTTAAATGGGGAACCCCACAAATAAATAATAGTAAAAAAAAAAAGCATGGGTTTCTCCTAAAAATACATATCCTTATCCTTGATAAGAGTTTGGTATGAATGTAAAGAATGTCAAACAACAAAAAAAATAAAAAGACATGGATGGGGCCTCCCTATATTTCATACAAGACCCTTCTGGTACATGTGTAATATTACAGGGGAACCACATGCAAAAAACATACAAACAAAAAAAGCATGAGGTCCCCCCACCAGACCTATTTGGGCATGCATCCTGGCTACCTAGTAAAGGTGGGGAGGGGGCACGAGAATCCCATTCTGAAACATACCAGGCTGCATACCCTCAACATAGGGGCATACCCTCACTATAGGGGTGTACTTTACTACAGGGGGCATAGTAAGGCGGCCCCCAGATACTGGCCCTCACCTATGTGAATGGGTAGGGGCTGCTTATTAACCACAAAGTAAAAATGCAAACAGTAAATAGACACACTGATACTTTCTGACCAGTCTAATGATGAAAAAAAAAATTCACAGTGTAAGTCCACTGTTTTCCAGCAATGCAGATCTGCGTTAGTCATGACACCTGACGCCTGACTCCTGGCAAAAACATAATAATCCATAGACCAATGACATGATACGCTCCCCGTTGCTTACTCTCATGAATGACATCTCCTGAAGCCCAGCCATTACAAGTATGGAGAACTCCTGAAGCCCAGCCATTACAAGAATGGACATCTCCTGAAGCCCAGCCATTACAAGAATGGACATCTCCTGAAGCCCAGCCATTACAAGTATGGACATCTCCTAAAGCCCAGCCATTACAAGTATGGACATTTCCTGAAGCCCAACCATTACAAGTATGGGAATCTCCTGAAGCCCAGCCATTACAAGTATGGACATCTCCTGAAGCCCAGCCATTACAGGTATGGAGAACTCCTGAAGCCCAGCCATTACGAGTATGGACATCTCCTGAAGCCCAGCCATTACAAGTATGGACATTTCCTGAAGCCCAACCATTACAAGTATGGGAATCTCCTGAAGCCCAGCCATTACAAGTATGGACATCTCCTGAAGCCCAGCCATTACAGGTATGGACATCTCCTGAAGCCCAGCCATTACAAGTATGGACATCTCCTGAAGCCCAGCCATTACAAGTATGGACATCTCCTGAAGCCCAGCCATTACAAGTATGGACATCTCCTGAAGCCCAGCCATTACGAGTATGGACATCTCCTGAAGCCCAGCCATTACAAGTATGGACATCTCCTGAAGCCCAGCCATTACAAGTATGGACATCTCCTAAAGCCCAGCCATTACAAGTATGGACATTTCCTGAAGCCCAGCCATTACGAGTATGGACATCTCCTGAAGCCCAGCCATTACAAGTATGGGAATCTCCTGAAGCCCAGCCATTACAAGTATGGACATCTCCTGAAGCCCAGCCATTATAGGTATGAACATCTCCTAAAGCCCAGCCATTACAAGTATGGACATCTCCTGAAGCCCAGCCATTACAAGTATGGACATCTGCTGAAGCCTAGCCATTACAAGTATGGACATCTGCTGAAGCCCAGCCAATACAAGAATATACATCTGCTGAAGCCCAGCCATTACAAGTATGGACATCTGCTGAAGCCCAACCATTACAAGTATGGACATCTGCTGAAGCCCAGCCATTACAAGTATGGACATCTGCTGAAGCCCAGCCATTACAAGTATGGACATCTCCTGAAGCCCAGCCATTACAAGTATGGACATCTCCATATTTGGTCAATGGCATTACCCGGGAGATCTTGCCTCATTATTTACTGAATGGGACGGGTGGCTATGACTCATCGTTGCTAGGATGCCAGCAGCTGCTGGCTTCCTATCAACCAGCCTGAGGGAAAGGTATCGCATTAAGCAGAGGTAGTAGTACTGCTGCTAAACATTTCACTTCCCGCCGCCACTAGAGGTTCAACTTGACTGAGCACCAATTTAGTTTAGCTGTTTGGCAAACCTCCAAACATTCAAAATTCAGTCCAAACCTGCATTCAGACCGAACCGGCAGCTCATCCCTATTTATAACGTAATGAGGAATTTTCCAGCAGAGTCAGTGAAAGTCTTGTCCCCTTTGAAAGTTGCACTACTTTCTATTATTTAATGTGAGCATTGAGATACTGTAAGGCATGTTTTAGATCTGAACTTGTTTCCATTAGGAAAACAGTGATTTAGGAGTCTTGTATGTAAGTGGAAGCAATACAGTAATATTTGGGCTATTGATGTTTACTTTTTTGATACAAATTAATACAGCGGGGGCCCCTTAGCAATTATGTTGCAGTTTTAATATGATTTTTCGTGTTTGATAATAAACATGTGTTTATGTAAAACAAAGGAATGGTATTCAGTAATTATAAACCAGTTTCTACTTTATACCATCGAGCACCGAGGAGGGAGCAATATTTAGTGGGTTTTACATATTAAGTAGCTTTTAGCTGGCTCTGGTGTTTCACTTGTTTACAATTGTGTGTCGTAGCACCTTGAGCGATTGTTTTATAGGTAGATTGTTGGAAGAGGTGCATATTTTTTGCTATTCATCTCTTTGGTTCCAAAATCGACTATATTTGTAATAATAATACAATTAATGAATTGCATATTTATTTTGTTTTAATATCAATTCCTAGGAGAGCTGATTTTGTTGATGTTGGTGATGTTCTCTAGAATCAATTATTTTTTTAAAGGGTGCCTGGCTTTCTACTGTAATTTTTTTTTTTTTAGGATAAACATGTAAAAGAGGTCAAATGAATGTTACCAATATTATTAGCTTGTGGTTGTTTTTTTTTATTATGTGTTTTTCCAGTTATAATTTCTAGTAATGTGTATGCCTGACATAGTCATATTTTCTCTTAAATAGACAGTTTCTTATTTTCCCATTTATAGGTCCAATATTTATATCATATCTACTGTTTTTTTTTTTTTACATTTTAACAGACGGCAAACATTT
Organism: Rana kukunoris; assembly: GCA_029574335.1. NCBI lineage: Eukaryota > Metazoa > Chordata > Amphibia > Anura > Ranidae > Rana > Rana kukunoris. Next base: position 214,794,572 of record CM056054.1, on the reverse strand, counting down.
GTAAAACAGTAGATGGTACATAATTATAATGGATGGAATTTGCATAATATGTGTTAAATTACCACTAAAGTTGAATATAAGTCTTGAATACCACAAATTTTGTGATTTGACCAGATTCTAAAGCCGGTGCCTATGAGTTTGCCATGGTTCCAGGGCCAGTGCTACCACTAGGCAAACTAAGCAGCCGCCTAGGGCGCACTGTTGCCCAGGGTGCCCGGCCTCTGGTGTTTCTACTCTCTTCTCTCTGCAGCAAGCAACTTAAGTCTCGTACACACAACCGTTTTCCTCGGCAAAATCCATCAAGAAAAATGCTGACAGAGCATTTTTTCTGAGAAAAACGGTGTATGTGTATGCTTTTCATCGAAAAAACTGTCGTATATCTCGACGAGAAAAAAAGGTCTCTTTTTTCTCGTCGAGAGTCTCAATTCCCTCGTCGTGTTCCTCGTCGGGCTGGTTTACGACAAGAAACACATTCGTGTGTATGCTTAGAAACCTGCGCAATTTATTTGAGTTTGACTCTTTTTTTTTTTATCTTTGAGGATTAAAGTGTAGCCAACCATGTTATGTAAAAATATAAATGTTCATGTTATATATAAGTTTTATTTCCTGGTTATATATATTCTTTTTACTATGCAGACATTTTTAGACTGCACATAGTTGTAATAGTTTAAAATAAAACATGGCGTAACACAATCTATTTATTCTTTGGTGTACACAACAATGCCGTTGCCTAGCTTTTTTTTTTTTTTCATTTCTTTTAATGACCAAGTTATTTGTGTAAGGTTTTCCCATCTATATTTAGTGCTGTGTCTCTTGGTGTGACCGTGGCGGCCAGGGAGACCCGTGAACACTTAAGAACACACCAGAGCTGTATTATTAGACATTAGTTTGGACTGAAACCGTTTTTTCATTCATAATCTAAACAAGTTTGTTGGACTGGTAATCCAGCATGTCAGATGTGCTCACTGTTTGATATTAATCAGGGCAGCTTGATGATATTTAAAGGTATGAGATGCAATTAAACTCTGACGAGTTATAAACTGCTGCCGTTACCTCCCTGGATGAATGTGGCTCTACGAATATATTTATTCACTAAAGAGACACAAGATGTATTGCCGTTAATGACTCACTTTCAGCTTCTTACATTCAGCAGCCGATTAGTATGGGCCACTGTAAAGGTCTGTATTAACTATAGTGAAGCTTTGTTAGGTTGAAGTGAACCCTTTATTCACTACTGTATGTACACTTAGGGGTTGATTTACTAAAAGCAAATAGGCTGTTAGTTTTGCAAGGGAATTTGCCCCAGAGCTTAATGAATGAGGGGAAGTTTTGCTGATTGCCATCATCCAATCATGTGCAAGTAAAAATAATGTTTTTTTTTTCCTTATATGTGAACTTTGCAACGTGAAACTTCACCACATCCACTCTGGAGCAAATTCCCTTGCAAAGTGCAACTTTTCTGGCAAAACGAAAAGCCTATTTGCCTTTAGAAGATCATCCCATACCTCCCAACTTTTGAACTTGAGAATGGGGGGCACTTGAGGGAGGCAGAGACCTGAGGCGGGCTATGAGCACTGTTGCAGAAATTGGGTATGGGTGGACTTCTCAGTAAGGGGGGGGGGGGGTGGGGGGCTTAGAGGGCATGGTTCAACAAAACCCAGGGTTTGGATATGTGCTGGGAGAGCTTTGGGAAGAGAGAGGACTTTTGCTGTAAGGTGAGGTGAGGTGGGATGAGGTGGGATGGGGTGAGGTGGGATGAGGTGGGATGGGGTGGGGTGGGATGAGGTGGGGTGGGGTGGGGTGGGATGAGGTGGGGTGGGGTGGGGTGGGGCTGAGGTGAGGTGGGGTGGGGTGGGGTGAGGTGGGCTGAGGTGAGGTTGGGTGGGGTGAGTTGAGATGGGGTGGGATGAGTTGAGGTGGGGTGGGGTGGGGTGGGGTAGGGTGAAGTAGGGTGGGGTGAGGTAGGGTGGGCTGAGGTTGGGTGAGTTGAGGTGGGGTGGGGTGAGGTGAGGTGGGGTGAGGTGAGGTGAGGTGGCGTGATTTGAGGTGGGGTGGAGTGGAGTGGGGAGAAAGGGTCCCTGTCCCCAGGTAAGAAGGGGTCCCTGTCCCCATTTAAGAAGGGGTCCCTGTCCCCAGTTAAGAAGGGATCCCTGTCCCCAGGTAAGAAGGGATCCCTGTCCCCAAGTGAGAAGAGGTTCCTGTCCCCAAGTGAGAAGGGGTCCCTGTCTCCAGATGAGAAGTGGTCCCTGGGGTTCCTGTCCCCAGGGGAGATGGGGTCCCTGTCATGCAGCGGTCTATGAGTGCAACTGCAAAAAGTGCGCGTGGCCGGAATTTACAGTGGGAGGAGCTTAAACAACATGGTTAAACAAAGTAAAAAATATATACATTTAATTTACATTGGATAATGCACTAGGCCTTTGTGCCCTCTAGTTTTTCTTTTTGTACTCCACAAACCTTTAGCTATATAAAATGTATGCAAAAAGCCGTGAGATATAATTACCACATTAAAAGACTAAGGTGTCCTCCATACAATGCCTGCTGTTACTTTAATTACTTAAAAAAGCTTCTTTTGTGACCATTTTCATTACTACAGGCTGATTTACTCTGATGTTATGCTTTTTAAGGTTATACTAAATAATATCTTTTTCTAAAAAAATAATCCATACATATGTTGCGCAGACCCTATGACTGGTTCCACTATCTTGCCCCAGGTTTCCTTTCCTACCAGTGTCAATGGCAGCCAGGTACACAGCAGAAGCCACACTTCTGGCTCAATGAGTAGTCTAGGGTTTGCTTTTTAAGTTTATTGCCGTATAGCAGTAATGTTTAGCAGTAATAAGAGGATGACCTTTCTTCTGCAGCTACTCCTGGTGGGTTGCGTAAGAGGGTGGCAGCCCTCCAAGCTGGGTGCTTCTCATACTGGAAAGGACACAGACTGCTCAAACCCCAGACTGTATATGCGATCTGAAACCACCTACTGGGCATGCCTCCACAGGGATTGGCTGAGACCCCATAAGTATTTCAGTTGCACATTTGACATGCTCCACTCCTATGTTATGGAGCTTTACAGAAAGCAGGGAGAGCCAATTAAACCTGCAACCTGTGGGGCCCTGATCAATCCAGACCAATCAGCAACTGTCCCACTGATTACAGAGCACAGAAAGTACTACTATAAATTTACATGACAACCTAGCACCTAAATAGGAGGGTGCTTCCCACATATTCTACTTAGTGGCCCTGTTATCTATTTTTCAAGAATTTGTTTCTTACTGTGTTTTTCTGCCTTCTTGTAACATACAGCCTATCCTTTTAACCCTCACTTCAGTCTGTTTGGAACAAGCAGTGCGTACTACAGATCCTATTTTCTGAAAAATTAACAGAAGAACCTCTTGGGGAATTTAGGATGGAAAGGGACCTGGGGGTCCTAGAAGATGATAGGCTCAGAAATTACATGCAATGCCAAGCTGCTGCTAACAAAGCAAACATAATATTGGCATGCATTAAACAGGGGATTAACTCCAGCGATAAAACAATAATTCTTCTGCTCTACAAGACTCTGGTCCGGCCACACCTGGAGTATGCTGTACAGTTCTGGGCACCAGTCCTCAGGAAGGATGTACTGGAAATAGAGAGAGTACAAAGAAGGGCAACAAAGCTAATAAAGGGTCTGGAGGATATTAGTTATGAGGTAAGGTTTTGAGCACTGAACTTATTCTCTCTGGAGAAGAGACGCTTGAGAGGGGATAACATTTCAATTTTCAAATACTGTACTGGTGACCCAACGATAGGGATAAAACTTTTTCACAGAAGGGAGTTTAACCCCCTTAGCGGTATTCCTGAGTCAGGCTCAGGGTGAATTTTTCATACCAAAAGCGATAACCCCAAGTCAGACTCGGGATTGCATTGCAGGATACAGAGGGAAGTTAATTACCTTGTCCCTGGATCCTGCGATGTGTCTCCGTTGTGTGTGTGGGCTCCTCCGCTGTGTCTCCTCGCTCGATTCACAGTGCCGAGCGCCAAGTGCCAAGCTCAGTTCCCTGCGACATTACGACGCATGGGGACGGAGTTTGACGCCAAATTAAAAAAGTGAAACACACAATCCACATACAGTATACTGTAATCTTATAGATTACAGTACTGTATGAAATAAATACACACCCGCTTTGTCCCTAGTGGTCTGCCCAGTGTCCTGCATCCACTTTTATGTAATAAAAACTGTTCTTTCTGCCCAAAAACTGGAGATTGTCCATGACAACCAAAAAGTGTCCCTTTACATCAAAAGTGGTTTTAGAGCAGCTAGAAAACAGCGATAATAAATTAGAATCACTTGCAGAATTAAGTGATAATGATTTGTGGGGAAATTCGTCATCAAACAATAAAAGTAATGACAGAGACAATTCTGCAACTGAGCAAATTTCAGTGTTTTTGATTTGATTACATTATTGAATAATTTTTATTATAATTATTTATAGTTATGTATTATATCATAATTTATGATTTTGTGTTATCATACCCGGGATGTCTGCTAGACTCTTGTTTGGACAGATTTAAGTGAGTTACTCCTAAGAATTACAGGCCTACAATATAAAACGCCAAATTTCCATGCAAAATAATGGTACTGCTTTCAGCACCTAAAACCAGAAGGAATCATACCACCAGGGAGGTTAACAAGACACGTGGCCACTCATTAAAATTAGAAGAAAAGAGGTTTAACCTTAAACTATGTAGAGGGTTCTTTACCTTAACCACTTTAGCCCCGGACCATATTGCTGTCCAATGACCAGAGCACTTTTTGTGATTCGGCACTGCGTCGCTTTAACTGACAATTGCGCGGTCGTGCGATATGGCTTCCAAACAAAATTGGCGTCCTTTTTTCCCCACAAATAGAGCTTTATTTTGGTGGTATTTGATCATCTCTGCGGTTTTTATTTTTTTGCGCTATAAACAAAAATAGAGCGACAATTTTGAAAAAAATGCAATATTTTTTACTTTTTGCTATAATAAATATCCCCCAAAAATATATAAAAAACATTTTTTTTCCTCAGTTTAGGCCGATACGTATTCTTCTACATATTTTTCGTTAAAAAAAATTGCAATAAGCGTTTATTGATTGGTTTGCGCAAAAGTTATAGCGTTTACAAAATATGGGGTCGTTCTATGGCATTTTTATTAATATTTTTTTTTTACTAGTAATGGCGGCGATCAGCATTTTTTTTCAGTACTGCGACATTATGGCGGGCACTTCGGACACTTTTGACACATTTTTGTGGCCATTGGCATTTTAATAGCGATCAATGCTATAAAAATGCATTGTATTACTATAAAAATGCCATTGGCAGTGAAGGGGTTAACACTAGGGGGCAGGGAAGGGGTTAAGTGTGTTCCTGTTTGTGTTCTAACTGTATGGGGGGGTGGACTCACTAGCGGAAATCACTGATCTTCTGTTCATACATTGTATGAACAGGAGATCAGCGCTTCCCCCGCTGACAGGACCGAGAGCTTTGTGTTTACACACAAAGCTCCCGGTCCCCGCTCTGTAACGAACGAGCACGTGTGCCCGGCGGCGATCGTACCCGCCGAGCACGTGCGCGGGACTCGGGGGCGAGCGGGGACGCTCTCGCCCAGCAGTGCCACCTTCCCGCAGTAAAATGACGGCGGGCGGTCGGCTAGTAGTTAAGAGCGACAAGAATGTGGAATTCCCTTCTGCGGTGGTCTCAGCGGGGAGCGTCAATAGTTTCAAGAAACTATTAGATAAGCACCTGAACGACCACAACATACAGGGATATACAATGTAATATTGACATATAATCACACACATAGGTTGGACTTGATGGACTTGTGTCTGTTTTTAACCACACCTACTATGTAACATGCCATCCTCCTGGAGATTTAGAGGAGGCTGAGAGCATTAGAAGGTACTTTTCTGAGTTAAGAATACATACTTGAGTAGAATTTTATTTTAAATCAGAGGTTAAGTTTTACTTTATCAGTTACCTTCCTCAGATATTATAGGTAGTTAACACTGATTATACAATTTATATGGTAATTCATAGGAACGTTACAGAGAAGTCATGGTAAGTCAGTTAATGAAAGCTTTACATAAAACACATTGAACATTAGCGCACCTTGATACATTTTTTTACATCAAACGATTCACACCTACACAATACACACACATATATATATATATATATATATAAACAGTACATCCTTAACACTTCATCCTCAACGTGTGAGATTTAATGATACAACGGTTATGGCTTCTGTTGATTTCTTGCATTTATGACAGATTTCCATTCGTTTGGAACTGCTAATTAAAATGAAGAATTAAAATGACACAAATCTACTTCTCTCCCCAGATTTCTCACAACCTCCGCCACACTGTACCTGCCGCCGCTCCATAAATGTCTTAACATCACTATTGGAGAAATATGCGTCTCCTGAGAGGAGGGCGAGAGATTATTAGACTCTGCCACGGATTCAGCTCCCAGACATCTGTTCAGTCGGGATCAGCGAAGAACCTTTAAAGCCATTCCACCTGAGATGTAATCCAATTTGTATTCAGAGCTCCTCAGGTAAAAGACTTGTCCTAAGGCAGAGGCAGCGATACTTAGTAACAGAAGGGAACAAAGGCTAGAAAGGCTTTTAAAGGAGAATTGCGTGCACAATAATAATATATTATGGAAAGTAAAAAGCTACAGTATTGTGCGTTCAAAGAAAGAATCCTTCAAATGTTGAGTCTGTGACATCCTTCTTCCCTTGGGTTCTGGCCATATGATCACATGATGTATCACATGATGGGCACACAAAACAGCTCCAGGTTCTCCTGCACTTCACAATGAGTGTCAGATCTATAGAGAAGCCTTCGGTTTTCCATCTCATAAAGGAGCGCAGGTTTACTTTCCTGCTGTGATCAAATAGCAATAACACTGGTGGGGCTAAAATATTTCCTAGCTATGGCTTTATATATATGTACATATACAGTTGTGCTCATAAGTTTACATACCCTGGCAGAATTTATGATTTCTTGGCCATTGTTCTGAGAATATGAATAACACAAAAACATTTCTTTCACTCATAGTTAGTGTTTGGCTGAAGCCATTTATTATCAATCAACTGTGTTTACTCTTTTTAAATCATAATGGCAACAGAAACTACACAAATGACCCTGATCAAAAGTTTAAATACCCTGGTGATTTTGGCCTGATAACATGCACACAAGTTGACATAAAGGGGTTTGAATGGCTATTAAAGGTAACCATCCTCGCCTGTGATCTGTGCTTGTAATAAGTGTGTGTGTATAAAAGGTCAATGATTTTATGGACTCCTGACAGACCCTTACATCTTTCATCCAGTGCTGCACTGACGTTTCTAGATTCTGAGTCATGGGGAAAGTAAATAATTGTCAAAGGATCTGCAGAAAAGGTAGTTGAACTGTATAAAACAGGAAAGGGATATACAAAGATATCTAAGGAATTGAGAATGCCAAACAGCAAGATTTAATACTCTAATCAGGAAGTGGAAAATGAGGGGTTCTGTTGAAACCAAACCACGGTCAGGTAGACCAACTAAAGTTTCAGCTACAACTTCCAGGAAAATTGTTTGGGATGCAAAGAAAAACCCACATATAACTTCAGATGAAATACAGGACTCTCTGAAAACATGTGGTGTGGCTGTTTCAAGATGCACAATAAGGAACAATAAGGGACTTGAAGAAAGATGGGCTGCATGGTCGAGTCATCAGAAGAAAGACACTACTACGCAAATGCCACAAAGCATCCCGCTTACAATACGCCAAACAGCACAGACACAAGCCTCAAACCTTCTGGCACAAAGTCATTTGGAGTTATGAAACAACCATAAAGGCTACATTTGGAGAGGAGTTTGGAAAGGTACAGTCATTTGGAAAGGTCCACCATTTATACTGTGATACACAGAGGTGGATCGCTGATGTTTTGGGGATCTGTGAGCTACCAAGGCACAGGAAATTTGGATAAAATTGTTGGCAAGATGAATGCAGTATGTTATTAAAAAATACTGGAGGAACATTTGCATTCATCAGCCAGGAAGCTGCGCATGGGATGTACTTGGACATTCCAACGTAACAATGATCCAAAAAACAAGGCCAAGTTGTCCTGTCATTGGCTACAGCAGGAAAAAGTGAAAGTTCTGGAGTGGCCATCTAAGTCTTCTGACCTCAATATCATTGAGTCACACTGGGGAGATCTCAAACGTGTAGTTCATGCAAGACAACCCAAAAATGTACAGGAACTGGAGGCTTTTTGCCAAGAGGAATGGGCAGCTTATCCATCTGAGAGGATAAAGAGCCTCATCCACAAATACCACAAAAGACTTCATTGATGTTAAAGGGGGCAATACACAGTATTAAAAACTGGAGTATGTAAACTTTTGATCAGGGACATTTGTGTAGTTTGTTGCCATTATGATTTAAAAAGAGTAAACACAGTTGATTTTTTTAATAATTGGTATCAGCCAAACACTAACCATGAGTGAAAGAAAAGTTTGTGTTATCATTCTTATTCCCTGAAAAATGAAAAATGGACAAGAAATGATAAATTTTGACAGTTATGTAAACTTATGAGCACAACTGTATATGGCTATATATATATATATATATATATATATATATATATATATATATATATATACTGTGGGGTAGATTCACGTACAGAGGCGTATCTTTGTTCTTTGTGCGGGCGTAGCGTATCCTCTTTACGCTACGCCGCCGCAAATTAGAGAGGCAAGTGTCGTATTCACAAAGCACTTGCGTCCTAAGTTACGGCGGCGGTTATTGGTTTTGACGTGAACGTAACTTACGCAAAGCCCTATTCGTAAACATTTTACGCAAACGACGTAAACAACAGAAAATTTGACGCTGTCCCGGCGTCCATACTTAACATTGCGTACGCCTCATATAGCAAGGGTAACTTTACGCTGGACATACGCTTAAGCAAACGACGTGAAAAATGCGACCGGGCGCAAGTACATTCGTGAATCGGCGTATCTAGCTCATTTGCATGTTCGACGCGTAAATCGACGGAAGCGCCACCTAGCAGCCAGCGTAAATATGCAACTAAGATACGATGGCGTAAGAGACTTACGCCGGTAGGATCTTAGCAAAATTCCGGTGTATCTTGCTTTCTGTATACAGAAAAAAGATACGCCGGCGCATCCTTGAAGTTACGCTGCGTATCTCGATATAGGACCTTGCCACTACTACTGTGAACACCAGGACTGACAGTTAGTTATAACACAGATCAGTCTGCTTAGACGTACTTTTGAGCCCATTTAACATTTCCCCCAGACCTGATGAATGGAGCTTTTGTGGACCCCGAAACACAGATATTCTCTTTTGCCCTACGTGTTGTAATCACATGAAAACAAAAAGACTTTGCGCTTCTAGCAATTTTTCATTTGGTGTTCTCTTGATTTATCACACTTGGATTTCTCAACTCAGGTGAATGTCCTCTCCTAAAGGGGGGGGGGGGGGGGCTGTCTTTGTGGTAAGCTGCTGCTGAAAACCAAAGAGGGTGCAGGGGTGATGGGGAGCCAGTTGAAGGTGGGGGCTTGCTGGAGTTGAGCTTTAAAGATCCTGTCACAATACCACTATATAAAGTGTATAAATAGTGTAATATTGAACTGTATCACTTAGGCCTCATGCACACAGGGCTTAAAAAACACCTCTTTTACATGAGCTTGGGGTTGTTGTTTTTTTTTCAGCCTGGAAAACCTCAATGTTATGCCCCTGTACACACGATTGGAATTTCCGATGGAAAAAGTCAGATGGAAATTCTGATGAATTCCAACATGTTCTATATTTTTCCGATGGAATTCCGATGTGGATTGGCCGGGCAAAAACCTGATCACGTGTACGTGGCATTAGCCTATGTGTCTATTACAGGCGTATTGGTAAAGGATGGTTTACAGGCTGAAAGAAAAAAAAAAAGACCAACAACATCAAGGACAGGACCCCATAGGCTGCAACTGATTCCTGCTTATCATGTTATCTTGGGTTGAACTTTGAAGGGGATCAAATACAGCCTATAGAGATATGTGGTGCATTAACCAAGTTGAAGAGGAATCCTTGGCTCTCATGTTCATAAGGACACTTGATCAATGACTTGCTAGGCGGTATACTTTCCTTCTTATCGTAGCTTCTGCATTGGAAAATTAACGTGGCATTAAACGTTGTTTAAAAAAAATCCCTATGCTTAACTCAATAAAGTACTTTCTACTGCACTCAGCCTCCTCCAGATCTGACGCCCTCTAAGAAGGTGGTTCTGTTTGTTCTCCATGGTCCCACTGTATGTTGGGATATAGGCATCCCCGCTTGATCGTTTCTGAGATGGACTATGGGATTTGTAGTGTGCATAGAGCAGTACACATGATCACAACTAACGTGCACTGCTCATTCCAAACATATGAAATTGAGGGGAAAAGGAGAGGTTTAGGTGCTCATAGAAAATAGTTACATAGCTGAGGTTGAAAAAAGACACAAGTCTTTTTCTGATTTTGATTGCTGCTAAGACAGCAGGCAGACCATTCCCTTTTCCCCCCTATCTTTCCCCTCCCCCCTCTCCATCTCTTCCCTTCTTCCCCCCTTTTATTTTAAGTGGGCTAGCTTGCACCTCATATATGGTTTACTGTAAAAGGATTATTTGCGTATCCTTAAGATCTTTCCTGATTTGTGAATGTAATTACATTGTTATTGACCCTGTTTGGGAGATTGCTGTAAAGCTTGCCTACTATGTCTTTCTTTGTATTGTATCTTGTTTGGAAAATATTTTTATTTTCTTTCTCTCAATAAAAACTAATTGAAAAAAATAAAAAAAGACACAAGTCCATCAAGTCCAACCTATATGTGTGATTATATGTCAGTATTACCTTGTATATCCCTGTATGTTGTGGTCGTTCAGGTGTTTATCTAATAGTTTCTTGAAACCTCAATGCCCCCCCGCTGAGACCACCGCCTGTGGAAGGGAATTCTGCATCTCTGTCGCTCTTACAGTAAAGAACCCTCTACATAGTTTAAGGTTAAACCTCTTTTTTTTTCTAATTTTAATGAGTGGCCACGTGTCTTGGACACATGTCTTGTTTTTCATTTGTTCTGTGAAAACAGTTTTATCCCTATTGTGGGGTCAGTACGGTATTTGTAAATTGAAATCATATCCCCTCTCAAGCGTCTCTTCTCTAGAGGGAATAACTTCAGTGCTTGCAACCTTTCCTCATAACTAATATCCTGCTTTATTAGTTTTGTTACCCTTCTTTGTACTCGCTCCATTTCCAGTACATCCTTCCTGAGGACTGGAGCCCAGAACTGGACAGCATACTCTAGGTGTGGCCGGACCAGAGTCTTGTAGAGAGGAAGAGTTATCGTTTTATCTCTTGAGTTATAGGGTCACTAAAGGAAAAAGAAAATTGGGCTGAAATGACTGTTTGCAGGGTATAGAGACATAAAAGTTAACTGATTCCTTTTGAAAATGATTAAAAATAGATAAAAATCAATCATATAATCAACCTACAGTTCTAGTTTTGTTTTTGCTGTTATATCCTGTCACTCTGATGTACAGAGCCAGAGAGCCAATAGATGGCAGTGATGGTTTGTTTAAAACCCCTCAGCACCAACCCAGTTTCAGTTTACACACAGTAATCACACCTCCTTGATTAGTGACCACAGTGAGAAAGCTCCCAGTACTGTGGTTATAAGGAAACAGACAACCAGGAAGTGTGGAGATCAGAGCAGAATTACAGCAACATCAAAGCAAAAATGAACAATGAGGACATGAAAACAGCACTGCATTAAGGTAAAATAAAATAAATGTCCTTTAGTGACCCTTTAATCCCCTTAAAATGTTACAATGTTATGTGAGAAGTGACCTCAAAGCAAGCGTGAAAGAGGACCTGGTTGATGGAGAGTGTGATGAAGTTGAAGCATTATGGGTGGAACTGCATACAGATGTGCGTAGTTCAAAGCTAATCATTGGAGTTTGTTATAGACCACCCAATGTTAATGAGGAGGTGGAGACTCAGCTCCTTGCACAGATGGAAAGGGCTGCAAGGGCAGGGACGGTGATAATAATGGGGGATTTTAACTACCCAGAAATTGACTGGAATAATGGAATTTCTGGGACAGTTAAAGGACAAAAATTTAAAAACCTATTGCAGGACAATTTTATGGTCCAGTTTATTGAGGCCCCAATTAGGAATGATGCTCTGTTGGACCTGGTAATCTCAAACCATGCAGAGCTCATTACTAATGTTCAGATAAAGGAACACCTGGGTAGCAGTGATCATAACATGATTTCGTTTAATGTAAACTATAAGCAAGAAATACATACAGGAAAGATAAAAACACTTAATTTCAAGAGAGCAAATTTTCAAAGCATGAGGACTGCTCTCCAGGGCTTGGACTGGGAGGGAATATTGGCACCGATGAACACAGAACAGAAATGGGAATTCTTCAAAAAGACTCTTTGGAACCTCACTGCAAAGTATATTCCCATGGGCAATAAGTTTAAAAGGCTACAGATAAAACCTATGTGGCTCACGGTTAAAGTTAAAAAAGCTATAAACAATAAGAAAATAGCTTTTAAAAAATATAAAAATGAAGGAACACTAGTGTCGTTTAAATGTTACAAAGAATATAATAGAATATGTAAAAAGGAAATCAAGGATGCAAAAATTCAAAATGAACGACAGATTGCAAAAGATAGTAGGACAAACCCCAAAAAATTCTTTAAATATATTAATAGTAAAAAGGTCAAGTCTGAGCATGTAGGCCCTTTACAAAATAATCTAGAGTGGGTGACTGAGGACATAGAGAAGGCAAATTTATTAAATGCTTTCTTCAGCTCTGTGTATACAATGGAGAATGGGGGAGCTCATGTCGATATAGGGGGTGGGAGTGACACAGCCCCAAATCCACAATGGCTCAAAAGTGATATGGTCCAGAAATATTTAGACAGAATAAAGGTGGATAAAGCACCTGGACCAGATGGCATCCACCCACGGATCCTAAAAGAATTGAGCTCTGAAATTTCAAAGCCACTGTATCTAATATTTAGGGACTCATTAATGACAGGAATAGTACCACTGGATTGGCATAAAGCCAATGTGGTGCCCATATTTAAAAAGGGAACAAAGTCTTTACCTAGTAACTATAGACCTGTTAGTTTAACTTCTATAGTTGGAAAGATACTGGAACGTTTAATAAAAGACCACATGGATGAGTTCTTGCTGGAAACAAACTATTTAAGCAGCAGACAGCATGGATTCATGAAGGACAGAAGTTGTCAGACAAACCTGATTTCCTTTTATGAAGAGGTAAGTAAAACCCTGGACAGAGGCGTGGCAGTGGACGTGGTATACTTGGATTTTGCAAAAGCGTTCGATACAGTTCCCCACACACGGCTCATGTGTAAGGTAAGGTCTACAGGATTAGATATATCAGTTTGTAAATGGATAGAAAACTGGCTGAAAGACAGAATTCAGAGAGTTGTGGTTAATGATTCTTACTCTGAATGGTCCAAGGTTATCAGCGGTGTACCCCAAGGTTCAGTGTTGGGTCCCTTACTTTTCAATATATTTATAAATGATATTGGGTCTGAGATCAAAAGTAACATTTCTGTTTTTGCAGATGACACCAAGCTATGCAGTGGAATAACGTCCTTGCAGGATGTCTCCAATTTACAAGCCGACCTCAATGCTCTGTCTAATTGGGCGACTAAGTGGCAGATGAGGTTTAATGTTGATAAATGTAAAGTTATGCACTTGGGGGCTAAGAATATTCATGCATCATACATGCTAGGGGGAGTACAACTGGGGGGATCTGTAGTGGAGAAGGATCTGGGTGTTTTAGTTGATCATAAGCTCAATAATGGCATGCAATGCCAAGCTGCGGTTTCCAAAGCGAGCAAAGTCCTTTCTTGTATTAAGAGAGGTATGGACTCCAGAGATAGAGATATAATTTTGCCCCTGTACAAATCATTAGTAAGACCTCATCTGGAATATGCAGTCCAGTTTTGGGCACCAGTTCTCAAAAAGGATATCGGAGAACTGGAGAAAGTGCAGAGAAGGGCAACCAAACTGATAAGAGGCATGGAGGAGCTCAGCTATGAGGAAAGATTAGAGGAACTGAATTTATTCACTCTTGAGAAGAGGAGAATAAGGGGGGATATGATCAACATGTACAAATACATAAGAGGTCCATATAGTGAACTTGGTGTTGAGTTATTCACTTTAAGGTCAACACTGAGGACAAGGGGGCACTCTTTACGTCTGGAGGAAAAGAGATTTCACCTCCAAATACGGAAAGGTTTCTTCACAGTAAGAGCTGTGAAAATGTGGAACAGACTCCCTCCAGAGGTGGTTCTGGCCAGCTCAGTAGATTGCTTTAAGAGAGGCCTGGATTCTTTCCTAAATGCACATAATATAACTGAGTACTAAGTTTTGTAGGTAAAGTTGATCCGGGGTAAATCCGATTGCCTTTCGGGGGATCAGGAAGTAATTTTTTCCCCTCCGGTAGCAAATTGGATCATCGCTCTGCTGGGGTTTTTTGCCTTCCTCTGGATCAACTGTGGGTATGGAGTTGGGTGTATGGGAGGATGTACTGTGTTTTACTTTGTTTTATTTTTATTTTTTTTTATGGTTGAACTGGATGGACTTGTGTCTTTTTTCAACCTGACTAACTATGTAACTATGTAACAAAAAAAAGGCACAGTAAATAAAGATTTCATGAAAATACCGTAGATTACAGGGCCATTAAAGGGTCACTAAAGGAAAAAAAATGTTTGCTGAAATGACTGTTTATAGGGTATAGAGACATAAAAGTTAACTGATTCCTTTTAAAAATTATTAAAAATAGATAACAATCAATCATATAATGTGCCTCTAGTTTCACTTTCCTTTTTAAACTGGTTTTATGTTTCTGTGAAGTACAGAAGACACACAGAACAAAAACAAAAAAATCCAGGGCAGTGTTTTGTTTTTAAAATGAATCTGATGGTTCTGAGGAGTTTTAGACACACAGTTTAGACCACAGTGAAAAACTGCCATGAGATTTTTCATAAGGAGCCAGACAAGCAGGAAGTGTGGAGATCAGAGCAGAATTACAGCAACTTCAAAGCAAAAACAAACAATGAGAACATGAAAACAGCACTGCATTAAGGTAAAATAAGCTATTTAGCTTAAAAAAAAAAAAAAAAAAATCCTTTAGTGACCCTTTAAGTAGTGGATGTGTGTGGATTGTTTTTGAAGAATACAATTATCTTTCAGTGTCACTTTAAGGAGGACAGGGGGGTTTATGGGACATTTTTTTTTTTCTATCATGCGCTTAGGAATACAGGCACATAGTTTATACAGTAACTCTCCCTGGGACAATATGGCCCGTCAATGTAAACAGTTTTTGAAAGCCACTTAAGATGTCACTTAGTGAATCTTCCTGGAAATGTACTGATATTTTTTTTTTCTTGGCTTATTTAGTGGGGGGTACAAATTGTTGTACTTAGCCGAAGACAGCTAGGACATACTTTTATCCTAATAGAATTAACCGTGGGAACTATTTTTAGCAAAAAGTTCAACTTTATCCATGTATTTTAATGTGGGAAAAGTGTGTCCTTTCCCTGGGCTAATGTTTGATGTTTTCCAGCCCTCCCGCTAGCACGCTGGAGTATCGGAGGGGCTCTGGAGGAGACCGAGAACTTCCTCTTGGATTCTCTCTGTTTTCTTTCGTGAAAATGACATTCCTAAGCTGTTTCACTTTCTGACAGGAAATGGAGCCTAGCCAGAATGATTAAAGTCCAAGAAAACATAATAGTTCCAAAGCTGCAGCAGTTCTTTAGGAGCTATGAGGCTGACATGGTGTCAAACAAATGTGAATTATTGTTTAATAAATTTGAATAATTTGGACCTGGTGAAAAATGTGCTCTTGGCAGTATGTTCACGTCGTAAGCGAGTAAGGCAAACATACACATATGTGTACATATAAATAGATCGAAGTAAATGCATTTGTAGACAAGGAGCAAGCGTGATCTACTGCAGTCAACTGTACAGGAAATTATAGAGCAGCGTTAGTGGATATGCATTTTGATTTATTACAGTAAAGTTTACCTAGAAGCAACTTTTGATATAACATTTACATTTGTATTTGCTTGCTGTGCCATATTTCCATGATGACAATGCACAAAAAAAAATGCAGGTTCTCTTTCCTATGTATTTTTATTAGGGCTGTTACTGATCAAAATTTTTTTGTTCGATTAATCGTTTTGTTTTTAATCGATTAATCGACTAATTTAGATTAATTATAACGCACATACATATCCAACTACTTTTAGCTGATCTCCTTGCAGGCCAATTCCCAGTGCAGCTACCAACAACAGGAAAATGGATAGCGGGATACAAAAAACACACAAAGGCAGCGCTCAATGGGAATAACATTAAAACTTTTATAGCCTTCAAGTAGGTAGAAAAATAAATATTGCTCTACAGATAAAATTGATGGAGCTACATAAACTGTAAAAATGGTGCGAGTAATACCAAACGGTACCAAAAGCAGTCATAAAAACATGTAGCTAAGTATGATACTGGTATAAAAATGTGTACAACGATACCACTGCTGAATCCAGATGAGGAGAGGTTAACATCAGTTTGTCGGCATGTAGATGTCCCATGAAGGGAACTATCACAACTCCCAGTGGATGGCTGTAGAATCCCAGGTTGATAGAGGGAAGTGATAGAGGGAAGTGCAACAGCCCTTGTGTGTGGCAGATAGTAAGGTCCCATCAGCATGAAGATATGAAGGCACAGCAAAGGAGCCCTTCAGATGGACACGGCAAGCCTGTGACGTTACCGGATCTCCGACGGTACTCCCTGAAGGCCCAGAAGTCGGCAGAGAGAGAATTTTAATCGATCAAAAAGATTTTGATGGATCAAAAAAATGTAAGATTAATCGATTAATTAAAAGTTAATTTGCACAGCCCTAATTTTTATGCAATAGAGTGCATCCTGGCATGCTTGTAGGCTATACAGCTGCTGAAACAAATCAATCACAGGATATGCCACAGAGATTGAATGATATGCCCTGCACACACGATCCGATGGACCGTTTTCATCGGACGAACCGATCGTGTGTGGGCCCCATCATTTTTTTTCCCATCGGTGAAAAAAAAAAAAGGAACCCATTTTAAAATTTTCTGATGGTTAAAAAAACAATAGAAAAAAAATGATCGTCTGTGGGGAGATCCATTGGTTAAAAATCCATGCATGCTCAGAATCAAGTCAACACATGCTCGGAAGCATTGAACTTCTTTGTGTACGTCGTTGTGTTTTACGTCACCGCGTTGGACACGATCGGATTTTTAACTGATGGTGTGTAGGCACGACTAATGAAAGTCAGCTTCATCGGATATCTGATGAAAAAATCCATCGGTCCGTTTTCATTGGATGAACCGATCTTGTGTACGTGTACCCAGTAAGGTGACTGGCCTCAGGCAGGGGTGGACTGACAACTCATGGGGCCCCCGGGCAATAAGAGATGATGGGGCCCCCGGGCAATACGATATTATAGGGCCCCCGTGCAATACAATATTATGGGGCCCCCAAGAAATAGATTAGGGGGACACACAGTATACACACACACATATATAGTATACATACACAATATACACACACACACACATATAGTATACATACTCAATATACATGCACACACATACAGTATACATAAACAGTATACACACACAGTATACATACACACAGAATACACATAAACGCACTGAAAAGGTACTGGAGGGGCGGGGCAGCTATAATCTTGGGATTTTTAAAATAACACAGATTTTTACATACTGTCCCTGGTTTTACTGAGGCTGGCAATCCTGATTGGGCCCCCTAGTGGCATGGGGCACTCGGTGCCCAAGTGCCTGAATGGTCAGTCCGCCCCTGGCCTCAGATGATACACAGATGAAACAAATCCTCCTACATGAGTTGCACGTGTTGAGCAGCAACTCATCTCAAATCCACAACTGTTCAGAGTGTACAGTTGGTACAGTATTTCTGATAATCCAAAGTCAGGTGGTGAGGATCTGATGTCACACATTGCAGAGGATAGAGCAGGGGGCTAAGTGTAATCTGAGACCTGAGTGAAGGGAATGGACACACCCCCGCTAAACAGTCTCTTGGGCACCACGTTCAATTCTCTTTCCTTCCACTATTGGTGCAGCTATCTGCACATAACCGCAGGTAATCGCAGTGCAGTGTCAGCTGTGTTAGGTATGAATCATGAGGGGGAACTCCATGCCAAATTTTAAATAAAAAACGGCATGGGTTCCCCCTCCAAGAGCATACCAGGCCCTTGGGTCTGGTATGGATTTAAAGGCGAACCCCTATCCTGAAAAAGATGGTGGGGAGGGTTCCGATGAGCGGAAGTTCCACTCCGCTTTAAGGTAAAGTTTCTTAAAAAATACTTTTCCTAAATACTATTATGAAAAATTTATAAGAAAAATATTTATATGTTAGAAATGTAAAAAAATACAAAACAAATAAAAACCCATTGCATCAAACTACAAAATATATATATATTTTTTTTAATTTGCCTTCTCCAGACTCTGCCAGTTGTCAGTTTGAAGTGATAGAGGATCAAAGAATGAAATGTCTTGCTGGAGGTGTCTTTTCTGCGTGAACTCAGAATTCAGCAAGGACTTTATTGCATTCCCCTAATAATCTCATATAAACATCCCGGGAACAACAAAGCGCTATATCACACATATTCTCAGCAAATTCCTTTCTCTAACATTATACTTACAATAAATATACCCCTCTGTGTACCCTTTGTACATAGAGTAACAAATCCCCCTTGTGGGTCAAACATCATCCACTACACAATTCCCACAATGTACAGTTCATCCCGTAGATCGGCCCCTCGCAGCTCTTACAATGTACTGTGCATTAACGTGAACCAAGGCCCGTGTGAGGAAGACCACCAACACTTCAGCCCGAGGGCAGAGCCCAGACCCAGGTGTCTAGAGGTGAAGCCGTCACATCACAGGACTCCAACAGGAAATCACCGTATTAAGAAACAACCGAGACAGAGTTTATTTTTGAACCTCTCAATACTGTGTTATACTCCACTCACTTCTTTCAGCGGGGTATTGCGGTGTTTATTTATTTTTACACCATCCATTTTAGTGGTTTGTAATTCTGGAAAACGTTAAACTTCTAAAGGTTGATTAAATTTGTACACCTTTCCTTTCTGTAAAAAAAACCCCGACATGTGTTAACTTATAATAATGTCTTCAGGCCTTGCTTTATTTTGTGGAAAATCCATGACAGTTCATATCTTTTTTTCCCACAAATTCCATCCCTTCTCAACCAATAGCTATGGAACTGTTTCTTAAAGGGGTTGTAAAGGATTTTTTTTTGTTCCCCTTTGTTCCTTTACCTTAGTGCACTTACCTCATCCTTCCATTTTGCTTTTAACCACTTAAGGACCGGACCAATATGCTGCTAAATGCCCAGAGGCGTTTTTACAATTCGGCACTGCGTCGATTTAACAGACAATTGCGCGGTCGTGCGACGTGGCTCCCAAACAAAATTGGCGTCCTTTTCTTCCCACAAATAGAGCTTTCTTTTGATGGTATTTGATCGCCTCTGCGATTTTTATTTTTTGCGCTATATACAAAAATAGAACGACATTTTTGAAAAAAAAACAATATTTTTTACTTTTTGTTATAAGAAAAATCGAATAAACTAAATCAGGGGTGCCCAACCAGTGGCCCGGGGGCCACATGTGGCCCGCGGAGCCCTCTGATGTGGCCCGCGACCTCCTGCTCTGGGATGGAATTGAATACTGTTATTAAAAGGTCAGTTTATTACCAAAATCACAGTGTATATATGGGCATATCTGTTCTGCCATGGTTACTGGGCTGCTTTCAAACTGATCCGCAGGTGCTGAGCAGTTTACCTGCGGGTTACCTGTACTGACCCATAGACTTCTGTTATTACCTACAAGTTTAGTGAGCTTTCTGAAAGTGCACCAAAACTGCAGATATATAATAGAAGTCTATTACAAAGTGCATGAAAGCCAAAAGGTACACTGCGTTGCACCCGCGGTGTGGGTAAACCGCAGCGCATCATTGTGAAAGCAGCCTTTGAGGCCCTTTCACATGGTCAGTCCGACCAATTGGACCCTTCATTCACCTCTAAATAGTGGGAGACATAAACCAACTTGTGTCCTACCTCCAATCCGATCCTCTAAAAAGTATAGTGGGCTGTGTCCTTGTCCGCTCTGCATATGCAGAGCAGACACAGACCTGCTATCCACCCGCTCAGCTCATCAAGTCACCTAAGTGGCCCTCGCTTTTCAAAAGGTTGGGCACCCCTGAACTAAATTATAGTCAAACATTTAGGCCAAAATGTATTCAGCCACATGTCTTTAGTAAAAAAAAAAAAATCGCAATAAAAAAAAAAAAAAAAAGAAAAAAAGCTACCTACCGGCAAACAGTGACACTAATACAGCGATCAGAAAAATGATCGCTTAGTGACGCTGGCAATAGGGAGTGAAAGGGTTAACTAGGGCGGTGATCAAGGGGTTAAAACTTTATTGGGGGGGTACGGGGGGCTACCCTGAACCTAACACTAACTGCCTGTCACACTGACACTAAATGCAGTGATCAGTAAATATATGATCACTGCATTCAGTGACACTGTGACAGGGGGTGGGGGGGTGATCGGGGGGGGGGGGGTTAATGTGCCTAAGTGTCCTGGTGTCAGTGTAGTGTTGTGCAGACTCACTTGTGATGTATTCTCTCCTAAGCGGCGGTTGAAAATACCGCCGAGAGGAGAGATTACATCACTTCCCCCTTCCTGTGTCTACATAGGCAGAGGAAGTGACACACGTAGGAGGACGCAGAATGGCTGGGAGCGATCCGGAGGGGGCGGACAAAAACAGCAGCAACGATCGCGTCATCCCTTTTATAGGGGGGACGCGATCGATGACGTCACACCTACAGCCACACCCCCCTACAGTTGTAAACACACACAGGGAACACATAACCCCTAAAGCGCCCCCTTGTACTTAACTCCCAAACTGCAACTGTCATTTCCACAGTAAACAATGCAATTTAAATGCATTTTTTGCTGTGAAAATGACAATTGTCCCAAAAATGTGTCAAAATTGTCCGAAGTGTCCGCCATAATGTCGCAGTCACGAAAAAAAAAAAAGCTCTATTTGTGGGGAAAAAAGGAGGCCAATTTTGTTTGGGAGCCACGTTGCACGGCCGCGCAATTGTCAGTTAAAGCGATGCAGTGCCAATTTGCAAATAGGGGCCTGGTTCTTTAGCTGCATTTTGGTCCGGGGCTTAAGTGGTTAAGAAACAGTTCCATAGCTATTAGTGCAGTCCTCCTTCACTTACCTCATCCTTACATTTTGGTTTTAAATGTCCTTATTTCTTCTGAGAAATCCTCACTTCCTGTTCTCCTGTCTGTAACTCCACACAGTAATGCAAGGCTTTCTTCCTGGTGTGGAGAAAGCATCTTGAGGGGGGAGGGGGCGAGCAGGCAAGTCAGGACACTCTCTACTTTGCAGATAAAGAAAGTAGCTGTGTGTTAGTGGGCATCCTGACACTCCTGCTCGCCCCTCCCCCTCAGGAGGCTTTCTCCACACCAGGAAGAAAGCCTTGCATTACTGTGTGGAGTTACAGACAGAAGAACAGGAAGTGAAGATTTCTCAGAAGAAATAAGGACATTTAAAACCAAAATTTAAGGATGAGGTAAGTGAAGGAGGACTGCACTAATAGCTATGGAACTGTTTCTTAAAGGGGTTGTAAAGGAATTTTCCCTAGGACACACTTAACCCCTTCACCTCCACCTACTGGTTAACCCCTTCACTGCCAGTGTCATTTTTACAGTAATCAATGCATTTTTAGCACTGATCGCTGTATAAATGACAATACATTATTATACAATGCACCTGTTACCAATTCACATAGGGGGGCAGGATGTGAGGGCCCCCTTGTTAAAGGGGGCTTCCAGATTCCGATAAGCCTCCTGCCCGCAGACCCTCACACCAGGTAAGGGTTGTGGGGATGAGGCCCTTGTCCCCATCAAGGTGCTTTGGGGTGGGGGGGCGCAGAGCCCCCCTGCCCCAAAACATCCATCCCCCATGTTGAGGGCATGTGGCCTGGTACGGTTCAGGAAGGAAGGCACTCTCTCGTCCCCCCTTTTTTCCTGCGGCCTGCCAGGTTGCATGCTCGGTTAAGGGTCTGGTATGGATTTTGGGGGGCCCCAATGCTTTTTTTTTTACATTTTCCTGCAGGGTTCCCCTTAATATCCATACCAGACATAAAGGGCCTGGTATGGATTTTGGGGGGACCCCTACGGCTTTTCTTTTTACATTTTGCTGCAGGGTTCCCCTTAATATTCATACCAGACCCAAAGGGCCTGGTAATGGACTGGGGGGGGGGGGGGGGGGCATGCATTTTTTTTTTTTTTTTTCAATGAGTATCTGTATTTCCGAGACCCGACAATTCATTATAGCCGCGATACTATACATAAAAGCCTTTAAAATAAGCAATTTCGTTTTTTTATGTTAATCTCCCATAGACTTTTAAACAGTGTTCCGCGGCTTTCAAACTTACGTTCTACTCGAACATCAGGCTGATCCCTATATATATATATATACACAGGGCTTTTTTTCAGGGGGAACTTGGGGGAACTCAGTTCCACCACCTTTGGCTCAGACACTTTGGTGCTTGCTCACCACAATCACTTGTAAACACAGAAGTCTGTTTTTTGTGTTTACAAGTGACAGCTCTGCACTCTGTGTTCAACCCCCCTGAACTCTGCACCCTGTATGTAATGCAATCCTGGTATTTAATGCCCCTTTAATACCCTTCTACTGTTTGTGAAATCTGAACGGGGTCGTGATTGAGTTCCTGCACCTATTTTCTGAGAAAAAAAGGTCTGTATATACAGTATACTGAATGGTTGCTTTGGGTTACAGGCCCTTGCCTATTGCTCCTTAATTTCTTAATACATTGTTTTTGTCCCCTTTTGCCTTTGGATAGGCTACAGAGCTGACATGAATCCAGCAGATGAGATTTGGTGTTTGAGCAGATGAATATGGGCTTTATACTATCTGTCAACAAGAGCAAGCTATTCATAACTTCTCCTCAGACAAGTGAAATTGATCAGACAAGTCAGTCAGTGTCATGGAGGGCCGTTTGTCACTTCATAAGCGGCAGCAATCTGCTGTCGTATAAATTCAGGAGTGATGCCGGCTGAATTCCGTCAAGCGGAGGGAGTAGATAGTGTCCCTCCATCTATAATTGGTTCAGCCCTTTCCTGTCACAATCTACATCCCCGTCATCTTTCCTCAGAATGACACCAGAAAAAGAACAAGTGCTGTCAGACATCATTGAATGACATATGTGTCCCGGTATTGTGATGCTGATGTAGTCTGTGGCAAGTCCCAATGTTTTATAGACAATAATACATCAATGCCTTCTTGATGCTGAGGGACTACAAATCCCATCATGTACTGCCAGCATCAACATGCAATTTTAGAAGCTCTCTAGGCCCTGACACTGGAAAGTAAAAAGCAAGGTGCAAAGCAACTGAGGAGGAATTTAATCCATAGCTAAGGGAGTCTGTACTTGAACATTTCCGTTTTACCTAAGGTGGATGTAAACCCAAAAATGTTATTTATTTATTTTGATGTCACAATGTACAGTATACGATTTCCTATCATCTGTGCCCAGTCTTGCCACACAGAGTTAATCCAGCTCTGAGCAATCTTCTTTTATTGTTCAGTGAAATAAAACAGACTTAGGCCGCGTACACATGACCGAGAAACTCGACGGGCGAAACACATATTTTTCCCCGTCGAGTTCCTTGTTCGGCAGTCAAAAAACTTGTCGAGCCAAATTTTCCCATTGCCCATCGAGGAAAAAGAGAACATGCTCTCTTTTTGGCTCGACAAGGTCCTCGACGGGTTTCTCGGCGAAAAGTGTACACACGACCGGTTTCCTCGGCAGAATACGTCTCCCATCGAGTTTCTTGCTGAATTCTGCCGAAGAAACCGGTCGTGTGTAGGTGGCCTTACAGAGAACAACCTTAGTCCGTTCCGCCCCCTTGCTGTGAGTGACAGATTATTTACATATCTCTTGCACTAGCCTGGAGACAGGCATTATTTTTTTAATTCCCTCCCCCACTCCTTTTCTGAAGTCATGTAGTTACTTTTCTGGATTGTGACTGGATGTTGGTGATCATAGCAGAATTTAGTGTAAGGAATACACAGGAAAAAATGCATGTTGACAAGGGGAGTGTAGAGGAGGGCGGGGAGTCTACTGACATCACAACTCCACCCACAGAGCTCCAGACAACAGATCCACCCACAGTTCTTATAACAGACAGAGGGGAAACATTTGACAGGTAAGGATACATGCAGGAGGCATCTATATCTTTTTTGTTTACAAACGGTTTATTAAAAAAATAAGTCTCAATACAATATAAGCGTACATTGGTAAGAAATATCTTTATGGATCAGCACTATGGCAGTAGTTTAGAAAGGAAGAGAGTGGGTTTACATCCACTTTAATTATTACATGCCTGATGAAGGGGTCCTGCGTGGCCCAGAAAACTTGCACCTTTACTGCTGTGATGTGGTCACTTTAATAAACATTTGGATGCTATCTTAAAGTGGTTGTAAAAATACTTACACTTTTTACCTACAGGTAAGCCTATAATAAGGCTTACCTGTAGGTACTAGAAATATCTCCTAAACCTACACATTTTAGGAGACATTTACCATATACGCTTGCGCTACCGTCATAGACGCATGCACACTTTCTAAGGCCCCTTCCACACAGGGTGGATCCGTTGCAGCGGCGTCCGCCAGCTCAGTGGGAGATCTCTCTGTTGATCTCCGCTGAACCGGCGGCTGACAGGTCCCTCTCTGTTCACTGAGCAGGGAGGGGCCTGTCGAGCGGCACTGATTCCTATGGAGAGATCTCACCCGATCCAATCCGCCAAGATGGATGGCGAACGTTTTGCCATACGTCTGATTTTAGCGGATCGGACCGGATCGGATGCCAGCGGACATGGTCACTGCTGACATGTCGCTGCATAGACTTGCATGGAGTCTAGGTCCGCTTAAAAAACTGACAGGCAGACCTGAACGGTCCACTCGTGTGAAAGGGGCTTAAAAGGATCATGACGTGACCAGCGGCTCACACGCGCATGTGTGGGAGTGACGTCAAGTGACTCCGGCCAGTCACAGAGCCGGACTCCTTGGACCTTGAGGGAATAGGGGTGAAGATGGATGCAGCCACCAGCAGGAACAGCTGGGACATCACAAGGTTCATTTTCAGGTGAGTGCAACATAATGGGCTAGTATGCAATGCATGCATACTAGCCCATTATGCTTTTACTTTGCAGGGGGGGGGGGAGGAAAACCTATCTGTGTTTACTTTCTCTCTAAAGATCCATGGTGAGCCTCAGCTTTACTAAATAAGCCCCTCTTGTTTGTGCCATCTTTGTTAACACATATGTGCAAAGCTGTGCCAGTCCCTCTATTATAGCCAGGCATAGCACACTGCATTAGTCTTTTATAAAAATGAGCCATGTAAATATCTTTTTAGAGCGATCTGCAGGCCAGTCACAAAAGGGGCCAAGATCTCACTCTGACATCAGCCAGGGAGGTCACATGGCTGCTTAGCTCCTCCCACAGTAGCCCTGGAGACCGGCCACAAGTCATGTGACTGGCCTGAAGATCGCTCTAAAACTGTATCTACATGCTTCGTTTTTATAAAATACTAATACAGTGTGCTATGCTTGCCTATAATAAAAGGGCTGGCAGTATACATTTGTAAAAGTTTATTTCTACTAATAGCAGGGGGTGGGGGGGCGGAGAGACAGGGACACAGAACAGGAAGCTGACAGGCAGGGAGGAAGGGGTGGGGGAGAGAGGACAGCGGAATGTACTCTGACCACGGTGGTCAGGGCACAGCAGCCCTGATTATCATGGTCAGCACAGAGAGGGGGGATACACAACGTGACAAGATCGGGCAGGTTTTTTACAGTTTAGAGGGGGCAGATTACACAGCACTGTGCTGTTTAATCTGCTTTAAGGGAATAGGTTCTGTAATTTTTTGGGGGTTAACAAACACTTTAAGCTTACCACACTCTCAATCTGATTGTACAGTCTCCTTTAGATCTACCAATAGGTTTGTACAAGGGCTTGCATGATTGGATACAAGTTTGTTTGAATAGGTATTACATCATTTTGGTAGATCTAAAGTTGATTGTACAGAGATTTTTTTTTTTTTTTTTTACTATTTGTATTTCTTTTTAGTATATAGAAACATAGAATAGTAATGGCAGAAAAACAAGTGGTCCATTGATATATATAATAATTAGGGTTGTCCGATACCAGTATTTGCGGGAGTTCATGAACTCCCGCAAATGCCCCAGGTGCCTGAATAGAATACATGACCCCACCCCCCCCCCGCCACCGTCGTCATATATCGCAAATCCGCGGCGAACATCACATGCAGCTTTCGTTTGAATAGCTGTTTTCCTCGCGGCACCGTGTATAGACACTACCCCTTGCTCGGGATTGGACGGATCTGTCCAATCCCGAGCAAGGGGGAGTGTCTATACACTGCACGGCAGGGAAAACAGCTATTCAAACGAAAGCTGCATGTAATGTTCCCTGACGCTGATTAACGCGGCAGCGGCGGCGGCCTCATCATTTAGGTACGGGGGACATGCCTGCATATGTTTGGGGACATGGCTGGATATATGTGGGGGGTTATGGCTGCATATGTGGGGGACATGGCTGCGTATATGGGGGACATGGCTGCAATATGTGGGGGGGACATGGCTGCATATATGTGGGGGACATGGCTGCATATATGTGGGGGACATGGCTGCATATATGTGGGGGACATGGCTGCATATGTTTGGGGACATGGCTGCATATGTGGGGGACATGGCTGCATATGTGGGGGGACATGGCTGCATATGTTTGGGGACATGGCTGCATATGTTTGGGGACGTGGCTGCATATGTGGGGGACATGGCTGCATATGTGGGGGGACATGGCTGCATATGTTTGGGGACATGGCTGCATATATGGGGGACATGGCTGCATATGTTTGGGGACATGGCTGCATTTGTGGGGGGACATAGCTGCATTTGTGGGGGACATGGCTGCGTATATGGGGGACATGGCTGCGTATATGGGGGACATGGCTGCAATATGTGAGGGGACATGGCTGCATATACAGTATTTGGGGGACATGGCTGCATATATGTGGGGGACATGGCTGCATATGTTTGGGGACATGGCTGCATATGTTTGGGGACATGGCTGCATATGTTTGGGGACATTGCTGCATATGTGGAGGGACATGGCTGCATATGTGGGGGACATGGCTGCATATGTTTGGGGACATGGCTGCAAATGTGGGGGACATGGCTGCATTTGTGGGGGGAGGTGGCTGCATTTATGGGGGGACATGGCTGCATTTGTGGGGGACATGGCTGCATATGTGGGGGACATGGCTGCATTTGTGGGGGACATGGCTGCATTTGGGGACACATTTAAAAAAAAGTATCGGTATTCGGTATCGGCGAGTACATGAAGAAAAGTATCGGTACTTGTACTCGGTCCTAAAAAAGTGGTATCGGGACAACCCTAATAATAATATATAAATATAAATAGGGCAGACTAGATGGATTACTTGTCTCTTTTCTGCTATCACTTATCTGTGTTTCTATGTACAATAAAGAAGAAATACAAGTGATAATAAATTCTAAGAATTAATATATATATATATATATATATATATAGATAGATGTAGATATATCTTTTTTATATAATTCCTGTCTGAGTATTACAGATTGTATGGTTAGATTGTACTGTAAAGTGTACAGTAAGCGGCACAGCCTTTCTGTTATGTTCATTATCAGCATATGAAACAGTATTTATCACTGTGTCTCCACAGACTCTGTTTCAAAGTGGCATCCTTTGAAGCCAGTTCAAAAACCTTACCAGTAAAAAATGTATTTAAAATAAAAAATGTTACCTATTTAACCCCTTATTAACCTGTATTTTTTTTTATTTACTTAAAAATTTGATCAAAATAAAAAAGTTTCAATGCTTTTTAGAAAAAAAACAGATACTGTTAGGCTTCATTTCCATGGACGTTTTTACAGCCACTTTTCCGAGCCTTTTTTGCAGCTTAAAAACAGCTCTCCATGTTAGTCTATGGCCTCATGCCCACCATGACGTTTTTTGAGCTGTAGATGGCTGAGCCGTTTTTAATCTGCAAAAAAAAAAAACAGGACCAGTGCGTTCCGAAGCTCCAGCAATAGAGCTGTAAAAAGGCCAGACATTAAAAAACGCTCACTGTGTTTTTGAGCTCTAGCTGAAAAAAAAAATAATAATATTTTTTTTTCTAAAATAAACATGGAAATAAACTACTTGCCGACCGCCTGCCGTCATATTACTGCGGGACGGTGGCACTGCTACGCGAGAGCACGTAGCTCTACGTCCTCTCTTTAGCGGCCCCCGCTCGCCCCCGAGTCCCGCGTGCGTGCCCTGCGGGTACGATCGCCGTCGGACACAAAGCTCTTGTTCCTGTCAGTGGGGGAAACGCGGGGGCCGGGGGAAACGCTGATTTTCTGTTCATACAATGTATGAACAGAAGATCAGTGATTTCCCCTAGTGAGGCCACCCCCCCAAACAGTTAGAACACACCCAGGAACACACTTAACCCCTTCCCTGCCCCCTAGTGTTAACCCCTTCATTGCCAATGGCATTTTTATAGTAATACAATGCATTTTTATAGCATTGATCGCTATAAAAATGCCAATGGTCCCAAAAATGTGTCAAAAGTGCCCGCCATAATGTCGCAGTACTGAAAAAAAATGCTGTTCACCGCCATTACTAGTAAAAAAAATAAAATTATAAAAATGCCATAAAACGACCCCCTATATTGTAAACGCTATAACTTTTGCGCAAACCAATCAATAAACACTTATTGCGATTTTTTTAACAAAAAATAGGTAGAAGAATACGTATCGGCCTAAACTGAGTAAAAAAATAAAAAAACGCTTTTTTATATATTTTTGGGGGATATTTATTATAGCAAAAAGTAAAAAATATTGAATTTTTTTCAAAATAGTCGCTCTATTTTTGTTTATAGCACAAAAAATAAAAACCGCAGAGATGATCAAATACCACCAAAAGAAAGCTCTATTTGTGGGAAAAAAAAGAACGCTAATTTTGTTTGGGAGCCACGTCGCATGACCGCGCAATTGTCAGTTAAAGCGACGCAGTGCCGAATCACAAAAAGTGCTGTGGTCATTGGGCAGCAATATGGTCCGGGGCTAAAGTGGTTAAGCTGTAAACAAGGCTAAAAAAAAGTGGCTGTAAAAACGTCCATGGAAATGAAGCCTAAATGTATTTCTTTATTAATTTAGCAATTAATATGTTTTCAGTGCAGTGGCTAGGTGGTGTTTCCACCTGGCAGCACTAGGGTTCTTGGTTCAAATACCAACCTGCCTGGAATTTAGGTCTCCTGTCTAAATTGGCCCTATTACATTTGAATGAGAGTTCTTATCAGTCCCTGCTCTTTGAGCTGTGACAGTTATAATTGATGACATGCCTTGACTGAATTGTATCTCCCCCTCCCCTTTTTTAATGTCTTGAATGTAACTGGTTTTGAAAACAGTTGCGTCACAATAAAACCCTTTAGGCCTCTTTCACACGGAGCGGTCCATTTTTCGGTCCGCTCCGTGTGTGTCCGTCAGCTCAGCGGGGGGTCCCGCTGAGCTGTCGGCGGACAGGGCGGTCCCTGCACACTGTCTCTCCTCCACTATCCCCTATGGGGAATCGGATGAAGATGGACCGTCTGTCCGTTTGCATCTGATCCGATCCCCCGGACGGAAGAAAAATAGGGTTTTCTTCCGTTCGAAAAACCGGGCCCAGACGGACGCGGATCATTGCGGACGTTAGCGGATGCATCATCCGCTAACGGACGCGACCCCATAGGCGTCCATTACAAGTCCGTAAACGGACTTGTAAAAACGGATGAAGGGAGGCGGACATGTGAAAGGGGCCTTATTAGTTAAACTTTTTTTTTTTTTTTTTAATAAAAATAATAATAAATACAATATTTCTGACAAACGTTTCCAGATATTATTCTATATTACAGAACATACAGGTAGATAAGTTACACTATGTGTACGATTGGTAGAGAAGGATTCATTTTGAAGGAGACCTTTACTTACAAGATGTTATAAAAAACGTACCATAAATTAATCAAATATTTTATTATCATCTGTAGATATATTGTTTTAATTTGAAAAGTTGAAAATGTCAGTAAGTTAGAGTTAATATAAACGTATTTAAGTTAATGTTTTATATATACCTAGAATATAAACTATAAGTGCGACTATATAGATTTTACCTGTTAGTAATAAATATTCTGCGTAAAACATTGATTTGAGAAAGAAAGTTCTTAAAAAGTATATATATATATATATATATATTTTTACTATCTATGTCTTAATCACTTAATTTCCTATCCTGGAGATGTAACAGGAAGTAAAGAAAACATCTACAAAAAATTTCAGGCTTATGCCTCATACACACGATCGGTTTTCTCGTGGTCAAAAGCTTGCCGGGAAAAACCGAGGGGAAAACCGAGAACCTGCTTGGTTGCTTTTCCCCGTGTACACACGGCCGGTTTTCCCGACAGGAAAACTGCCATGACAACTTTGGTTGGGAAAACCGGGCGTTTGTATGCTCCACTGCAGTGTTTCCCCATAGGAAAACTGGCGAGCAAAAAAAACGCAGAGAATCGCGGCGGGAAAAAAGAGAACATGCTCTCATTTTTTGGCTCACAGTTTTTCTTTTGGGAAAACTGCTATGGAGCATACACACAGACGGTTTTCCCAACCAAAAGCAAACATTCCAGTTTTCCCGTCGGGAAAACCGATCGTGTGTACGAGGCATTAGACCGTTTTCCCCTTTGAAAGGTTTATCCTAACCTCTTGTTCTGGTTAAAACTTTAAAGTTTAAAGGGGTTGTAAAGGAAATTTTTTTTTTCCCTAAATAGCTTCCTTTACCTTAGTGCAGTCCTCCTTCACTTACCTCATCCTTCCATTTTGCTTTTAAATGTCCTTATTTCTTCTGAAAAATCCTCACTTCCTGTTCTTCTGTCTGTAACTACACACAGTAATGCAAGGCTTTCTTCCTGGTGTGGAGAAAGCCTCTTGAGGGGGGAGGGGGCGAGCAGGAGTGTCAGGACGCCCACTAACACAGCTCCTTTCTCTATCTGCACGTAGAGAGTGTCCTGACTAGGGATGAGCTTCGCGTTCGAAACGAACGTATGTTCGACTCGAACATCGTCCATTTGATCGTTCGTCGAATTTCGAACAAAAACGATCGTTCGCGGCAAATTCGAGTGAAATGAAACGACCGTTTTTAAAACTTTTTTTTCCATTGATACTACTATTAATGGAATTTTTTTTTAAAAAACAGTCGTTTTTTCAGGAGTCTTGCTCCTGAAAAAACAACGGTTTTTAAGACTTTTTTCCATTGATACATGTTCCCTGGGGCAAGACCCGGGTTCTGAAAGACGTTTTCCAACAATAACCTGCTCCTGAAAAAACGACCATTTTTAAGACTTTTTTTCCATTGATATATGTTCCCTGGGGCAAGACCCGGGTTTTGAGAGACGTTTTCCAACATTAATTTGAAAATTTGTCTTTAAAATGATCGTTTTTGAATTCGAACGTTCGAGTCCCATAGACTTCAATGGGGTTCTAAATGTTGCGAACGATCGGACTGTTCGACGGTTCTGGTGCGAACCGAACACGGGGGTGTTCGGCTCATCCCTAGTCCTGACTTGCCTGCTTGCCCCCTCCCACGTCAAGAGGCTTTCTCCACACCAGGGAGAAAGCTTCGCATTACGGTGTTGAGTTACCGACAGAAGAACAGGAAGTGAGGATTTCTCAGAAGAAATAAGGACATTTAAAAGCAAAATGGAAGGATGAGGTAAGTGAAGGAGGACTGCACTAGGGTAAAGGAAGATATTTAGAGAAAAAAAAAATCCTTTACAACCCCTTTAGCATCGCTGTTGGTCTTAAAGCGGGGGTTCACCCTAAAACAAGTCTGTCCCATCCAGCATACTGGCGTGAGCGCCAGTATGCTGTTTTATATTTTTATCGCTCTACTTAAGCCCCGTACACATGGCCGAGGTTCTCGGCAGAAACCAGCGAGAACCTCGCTGGGAGCCGCATTCTGCCGAGAACCTCGGCCGTGTGTACGCTCTCAGCGAGCCCCGCCCGTCGGGAAACCCGTCGAGCAAATAGAGAACAGGTTCTCTATTTGCTCGACGGCCCGTCGGGATGAATGGCTGGTTGCCATTCCCGACTGGTGGGTCGCAGATTCTGACGGCCGGCAGAGAACCTCGACCGGCGGAACGATGTGTTCTGCCCGTCGAGGTTCTCTGCCGTGTGTACGCGGCCTTACTGTTTAATTAATAATTTAGTTTCTCCCCACCGCAGGTGAATGGCGCAGCTATGTCGCGTCATGCCTTCTGAAAATAGCCGATTTAGGACTCGGCTCTTCCCGACGCTATACGGCGCCTGCGCACAGACCTAGGAGCTGACTGCGCAGGCGCTGTATATATCCGAGTGCTATGGCTATGGCGCGTCACGCCCTCCGAAAAAAGCCGAAATAGGACTCGGCTATATACGGCGCCTGCGCAGTCAGCTCCTAGGTCTGTGTGCAGGCGCCGTATAGCGCCGGGAAGAGCCGAGTCCTAAATCGGCTATTTTCGGAAGGTGGGGAGAAACTAAAATTATCAATTAAACAGTAAGTAGAGCGATAAAAAAAAAAAAACAGCATACTGGCGCTGACGCCAGTATGCTGGATGGGATGGGACAGACTTGTTTTAGGGTGAACCCCCGCTTTAATAATAACAGTCACCAAGATAAATAGAGCGAGAAAATCTACTCAGTGGGGACATGGCGAGTAATAAATAGGGGGTCTACTAAACACAGACGGGGTTCTAATCTTTTCCCACTTTATCCAAAACTGAAAAAAAAAAAATCGTTGGGCTCTACATACACTTTAATGATTTAAAGCCTTGGCCTCCTGCTTGCTTTAACTGTCCAGATAAATTAACTGCAAGGTCCGTCTCTCACACTCTGCATCCCATAACATTTCTGCACCCTGTCTGACGGCTAAACCTCCAAAACACACCACAAGCGACTAAACGATATTGAAGGCGCAGAGCAAAATGTACGTGGTCAACACACAGTACTGGGAAAGGTCAATCGTTAATTAAATAATCCATCACCTAGGGGAAGAAAGTGGTTAGTGACTCTGACAACGAGCGGCAGAAATATTAAAAGGTCACCAAATGAGTTACTGTGCTCTCCTGTTTGTTTAAAGCTCATATGAGTGCGGCTCTGTTGCTTCGCGCAAGTACAAACTAAGGGGTATATAAAACAGTCGTCTGTCTGGCAAAGGCCCTCAGGTATAGACAAATGATATCGAGAACAACACAGCTATATAAATTCAAGAGGAACTCCAGTGAGCCCTATTTGTATCTAATATGGCCCATAACCTCATTACAGTTTTTAGAAAAAAAAATGTAACCTTTTCTCAGATAATAAAAACAGAACTTTTTTTATGGCGTCCATATGCCTGTATCTGCCAAGATGTTGTGGAATGATTTTAATTCCAGTATTTTGGCCTGAAACAGTATTCTTCTAAAAACTGTGAGATGTGATTAGAGGATACCTCTTTTACTACATTTTTAAGGACGATATCCCATCCCCAAACACTGCATCTGTAATTGGTATATAATTACACGCTTCAGATCCAAAAAACATCATTTCTATCTGCTGAGGTCTGCCCAGGACATTGCTCTATTAGTGGTAACGGATTTGTCATATGTTTCAGGCTCTGGACAGGACAGCCTTTCCTTCAAATTATCCTCTTCTTATGGTACATGCACAGCGTGGCCCCATTCATTTCTATGACAATCACATCAAATGTGCTTAACCACTTAATGCCCGCCGCACGCCTATGTACGTCCACAGAATGGCACGTACAGGCAGATGGGCGTATATATACGTCCCTGCCTTCTAGCGGGTCGGGGGTCCGATCGGGACCCCCTCCGCTGCGTGCGGCGGGCGGCTTACCTGCGGGAGCGATCCGTCTTGAGGGGGCGGATGTTCGTTTCTTTCCGCCCCCTCGTGATTGCTCCCAGCCAATCCTGTGAGCCTCCGCCGTGTCAGTTCCTCTGCCTGTAAAATGTAAACACTGGCAGAGGAAGTGATGCAGCTCTCCTCTCGGCGGTATTTTCAAACCGCCGAGAGGAGAGAAGAGTCACAGTAAGTCTGCACAACACTACACTGACACCACACACATAGGCACATTTAACCCCTTCCCACCCCCCTGTCACACTGTCACTGAATGCAGTGATCATATATTTACTGATCACTGCATTTAGTGTCAGTGTGACAGTTAGGGTGACAGGCAGTTAGTGTTAGGTCCAGGGTAGCCCTGTACCCCCCCCCTAATAAAGTTGTAACCCCTTGATCACTGCCCTAGTTAACCCTTTCACCCCCTATTACCAGTGTCACTAAGCGATCATTTTTCTGATCGATGTATTAGTGTTGCTGTTGCCGTTAGGTAGCTTTTTTTTTTTTTATTGGGATTTTTTTTTTTTTAACTAAAGACATGTGGCTGAATAAATTTTGGCCTAAATGTTTGACTAAAATTTAGTTATTTTTTTCTAATAACTAAAAGTAAAAAATCTAGATTTTTTTTCAAAAATGTCGCTCTATTTTTGTTTATAGCGCAAAAAATTAAAATCGCAGAGGCAATCAAATACCATCAAAAGAAAGCTCTATTTGTCGGAAGAAAAGGACGCAAATTTTGTTTGGGAGCCACATCGCACGACCGCGCAATTGTCTGTTAAAGCGTCGCAGTGCCGAATTGTAAAAACCCCTTTGGGCATTTAGCAGCATATTGGTCCGGGGCTTAAGTGGTTAAAGGGGTTGTAAAGGCAGAAGGTTTTTTATCTTAAAGCAGAGTTCCACCCATATAAAAGTCAGCAGCTACAAAAACTGTAGCTGCTGCAGTGATGCGGGCCACAAAGCCTCACTCCTCTCCCCCTTCTCTCTGCGGCGCTGGCATCGTGACTGTGGGCGCCCTGCCGGGCACGCACTGCGCATGCGTGAGCCACGCTGCAGACCGTGATTGGCTGGGAAAATATTCTGGGACCTGTGACGTGTCCCAGATGATTGCTGAGAAGGAGGGGGGAGAGGTGAACTTCCTTCCGACGCCACGGTGCCCTGGGAGGAAGTGGGTAATGGAACCCTCTAAGGCCCTGTACACACGATCAGACAAGTCTGATGAGGCTTGTCTGACGGACCGTTTTCATCAGACAACTCTGAACTTGTCTGATGGTCTGATGTGCGTACACACCATCGGACCAAAATCCCCTAGGACCAGAACGCGGTGACGTAGAACACAACGACGTGATGAAAAAGCAAAGTTCAATGCTTCCAAGTATGCGTCGACTTGATTCTGAGCATGTGCAGGTTTTTTAAAGCATGTTTTCTGGTCTGCGGACCAGTTTCAGCGGACATGTTCGATCGTGTGTACGCGACCTAAGAGGGTTCCTGCTCCCCCCCGCCAAAAAACGACATGCCAAATGTGGCATGTCAGAGAGTCAGCTTCCCTTAAATAGGAAGTAAACCCTGATGGGTTTTACTTTCTCTTTAGCCCACTGCTGCAGCCTGCAAATGAAAAGCATAATGGGCTAGTATGCATCGCATACTAGCTCATTATGTGTCACTTACCTGCAAAATAATCCACTGATGTCCCAACAGTAGGCAGCGTCCATCCTCTGGCCCCTCTTCCTTCCGGGCCTCTGACTCCGGGGCTGTGATTCGCCAGAGCTGCGTGATGTCACTCCCGTGCGTTCGCACGGGAGCCGCAATTTAGGGCACGGGCTGGGGAAGAAACGGCACTTAGTTTTGTTTCTTCCCCACCCTTGCACAGTTAAGATTTTCAGCGGACTACAAGTGAAATATCTTCTAAACGGTGCACTTTTAGGAGATGTTTCCACTACTTATAGGTAAGCCTTATTCTAGCCACTTGCGGCCCCGCATATCGTCAATTGACGGCAGCTTAGTGGATCTGAATATCCAAGCTGCCGTCAATTGACGTCATCGTTTTCTCCGGCCACTGATGCCGCCAGGTACCCGCTGATCGGCAGTTTTAGAGCAGGGATGTGGAGCTCTGTGTGTAAACACAGAGCTCCACGTCCTGTCAGGGAGAGGTGACAGATGCTGTTTCTCTTGTACATAGTGAGACAGCATCGGTCACCTCCCCCAGTCACCCCCCTCCCCCCACACAGTTAGAACACACCCAGGACTCACATTTAACCCCTTCCTCACCCCCTAGTGTTAACCCCTTCACTGCCAGTCACATTTATACAGTAATTAGTGCGTTTTTATAGCACTGATCGCTGTATAAATGTGAATGGTCCCAAAAATGTGTCAAAAGTGTCCGATGTGTCCGTCGCAATATCGCAGTCCTGACAAAATTTGCAGATCGCCGTAATACTAGTAAAAAAAAAAAAAAAAATTGTCAGAATTCTATCCCTTATTTCCTAGCCACTATAACCTTTGTGCAAACCAATTACTATACGCTTATTGCGATTGTTTTTTTTACCAAAAATATGTAGAATACATATCGGCCTAAACTGAGTAAAAAATATATATATTTTTTTAAAAATTGGATTTTTATTATAGCAAAAAGTAAAAAATATTCTGTGTTTTTTTTTCAAAAATTGCACTCTTTTTTGTTTATAGCGCAAAAAAAATAAAAAAAAAACGCAGAGGCAATCAAATACCACCAAAAGAAAGCTCTATTTGTGGGGAAAAAAGGACGTCAATTTTGTTTGTAAGGCACGTCGCACGACCGCGCAATTTTAATTGAAAGCGACGCAGTGCTGAAAGCTGAAATTTCGCCTGGGCAGGAAGGGGGTATAAGTGCCCAGTAAGCAAGTGGTTAAGCTTACCTATAGGTAGAAGTCTTACATGCATTATAATAAAAAGCCTTCTGTGTGCAGCAGCCGCCTAACACTTATCTGATGTACCTCTCTGTCCAGCGGTGTCCATGAGTGTCTCAGCCATTCGAGATTCTCCCTCTTGATTGGCTGAGACACCGAAGTGGTGCCATTGGCTCCTCCTGCTGCTGAGCAAAGTCAGTTAGCCAATAAGGGGATAGAGGGGGCGGGGCCAGGTCAGGGCTACATGAATGGACACAGGGAGCTGTGACTCAGCTAGGGTGCCCCCCATAGCAAGCTCGACAGGAGGTAGAGGCCAGGAGAGAAGAACCAGAGAAGAGGAAAATCAGGTAAAAAAAAAATCATAAAAATCAAACCTTTACAATCACTTTAATTGAACAAGCTGAAGGTGAAAGCTGATTGACTACCATGCACAGCTGCAAGAACTTTATTGAAAAAATTGCATATATACAAAACATGTTCCAGAATGTTCAGAGACATAGACTAGACTGTTACAATGGGGTTTCAAAGATACAGTAACCAATGGCATACCATGAGAATAATAATGAAATTTACCCCACTATCCTGTTGCGTACTATGCCTGCATAAGGGTGGATACGGTAGATATAGATACAAATATGTAAATATTATAATCTCTGCATGACTAGGTCTGTTTTTTTCAATTTTTAACCCTGTGTTAGGATAGACAGTGCTCAAACCTAGTTTGAAGCTGATAATGAAGAATTGTGGATACAGTACAGACCGGGTTAATTATATTAAACTCCATTAATACTCCACAGCCACCCCTTAAACATCACACAGCAGGAAGAGCATGGAAGTATTTTCAAGAAACTTAAAAGGTAGTCAGTATTTAAAATATTTTATTAATGTATGCTATGTTAATGGAAACGTGTAACAAATATAAATAGTTCAGATACTGCAAAGCATGGTTTACAAAAAAAAATGAATTATAAATGTTGCTCTAGTTCCCTGTGGATGCTTTTTGTCAACGAAACGCGTTGGTCGGGGGTTAATCTGTGACATCATCACACCTGACTGTTGAAAGTGTGCCATTTTCCACATTTTCAGTACCTCTCTTATGTAATAAAAACAATAATTGTGTGGGTTTTATACTATGTGGGCTCTTGCTTTTTTTTCATATCTTTGGAGGATTATTATTCCCATATATGCCACTATGGTTGCCTTCTACTTTAATTGATCTTTTAATTTGGGAGTTGGATGTGCTAAGCCAGACTGACTTTCCTGTTGCCTGTGACACAAGCATTCCTTGATCTCTATATATTTTCAGATCATGGTGATCCGGTAAGAGGCTTTGGGAATGGTGGTGGAGACCCCCTGATTCAGGGAGTATCTCATTGCCTTGGGACCAGAAAGGATTTTACCCCCTGTTATAGCAAATTGGTTTTATAAGGGTGTAGCACTACCCCCAAGGAGCTGCTGAATATTTTCGGGCGGCATGTTGCCTCTTTCTCCTCGCCGTCCAGGGTAGTAGATGAGAGTTGAAAAAGTTTAATGTCCACACTTTTCACTTCTTTTCTAAGATTTATTTTGTAGAACTTGGTAAGAAAGAAGAAGTGATTGAAGGGTAAACAAGTAAATAGGTTCAGGTGCGTAATTTCAATCCGGAAACACTCCTGCTTCCAGCAACACAGCTTTCGTCGCAACACAGCTTCCGTTGCCACTCCAGCCAGAGTGGGTTTTGCGCACCCGGATAGGTCTCTCTCATCGGCCTAGCTGCCAGAGTGGCGCACGGAACAAAGTACAGTCTCTGCCACAGACCTTCCTTTGAATGGAGACACTTTCAGGCCTGAATCCCCTAACACAGGATTCAGCACTCGGATCTCTCCAGATTAACTTCTGTAGAACTCAAGTCTGATAGGCGATCACCATCAAGCCCTCTCAGTATATGGTGCATCCTTCTATGAAGTTTCCAGGCCTCTCCCGAGATAATAGCCTCTTGCTTGGTTGGTCCTCTCCAAGATAGGTCCTTCATCAAGCAGCTTCCTCCCTCCAGGACGGACAGCACAGGATTACCTTGACAGCGCAGACCCCGTCT
Organism: Rana kukunoris; assembly: GCA_029574335.1. Taxonomy (NCBI): domain Eukaryota; kingdom Metazoa; phylum Chordata; class Amphibia; order Anura; family Ranidae; genus Rana; species Rana kukunoris. Next base: position 214,755,371 of record CM056054.1, on the reverse strand, counting down.
GATTACTGGGCCTACTTAAACAGATCACAACCCCGGACCAAAATGGTCCTAGAGCCAGGATTGCCAGGAGCACGCACCCCCCGGCCAGGAGGGCCACACGGTGGTGGGACGACAGACCAATGACCGACGACCTTGGTCCAACTACGTCTGTTCCTTAAGTACCCCTCCCCAGCATGCACAGCGGGACAATCAACCCCCACTGATTGGCTTCCGAGGGGGACACCCAATATGACCCTGACTGAGCTGCTTGCCACCCTTTGGCATGGAATGATAACAACACCCCCAGGCGAACAACGGTGGTTACTCCCAGCTCAGCCACAGCTGAAACAGAGGCCAAATTTAGTCAAAATTATATTTGTCCGAGTCAACTAAGGCTCCTTACACACGGAGCGGTTCGTTTTTCGGTCCGCTCCGTGTTTCCGTCAGCTCAGCGGGGGGTCTCCGCTGAGCTGTCGGGCGGACAGGGCGGTCCCCGCACACTGTGCAGGGACCGCCCGTCTCTCCTCCGCTCTCCCCTATGGGGAGTCGGATGGAAACGGACCGTCTGTCCGTTTGCATCCGATCCGTTTGGCCGGACGAAAGAAAAATAGGACATTCTTCCGTCCGCAAAAACGGATGCGGATCTGGCGGACGTTAGCGGATGCATCATCCGCTAACGGATCCGCTCCCATAGGGGTTCATCACAAGTCCGTAAACGGACTTGTAATGAACGGACGAACGGTCTGCTAGTGTGAAAGGACCCTTACACTCAGGCTCCCCCAGGGCTGTCTTAATGAGAGGGCACACCTGGGCACTGCCCAGGGGCCCCAGCAGCATGAGGGGCCCCTGCACTTTCCCCAAAGCAGCTGGTCTTTGAGCCCATGCTGCCCCAAAATTGGGGGACCCATGATGGCACTGAGAGTGATAGATACACAGGGGAGGCATTCTGCCTCCTACCTACTTGATGTCTGTTTACCTGCACTATCATCATTGTAGGGGCTCCAGAGCATTACTTTGCCCAGGGGCCGATGATGCTATTAAGACGGCCCTGGGCTCCCCTCTAAATTTAAAGCAGAGCCTGCCCAACAGGAGCAGTCCGCTACAAGGGGGTTTAGCCTTCCTTTGTATCAGCTGCAGGTTTTGTTTTCTGAGAATGCAGATATTTAATTTATTTTTGTCTTTTGGTTGAATTTTTTTTCCGACCTAACTATGTAAATAAAGATTCATCAATGGGATATAGTAAAGCACTAAGTGATTGCTTTCTCTATTAGCATGCCTGCATGTTACTAATAAAAATCTATCATTGTATACTGTGTGAAGAGTCTACAGGTTCCCAGCAACACACTTATCACATATTATCGTATCCTACGCCAGGGTGAAATGAGTGACTAATGGAACCATAGATTGGGAACTCGGATCACATGATCCCACTGAGCCCCCATGGCAAGACACTCGTGAAATTCCCAGATTTATTTCAAGGGCTTGGACGCTTTCCTGGTGAGCATAATGTTCAGATAAATAGGAAAGATCAGACAGATGTAAAAGCAATGATGGCATCTGGCACTAGGGATTAATGTGCTGTTTGGTTGCAGGAATAAGGAACGGACCACCTGCGATGAAGTAAGGTTGGCAGCCTCTCTGGAGTCACAGAAAAATGCATTAGTGGGTGCGAGGTATAAATGTTTATCATGATGCTGTTTCCAATCTAAAACCTGTTTTTATTTCTGTTTAAACATAGCTCTCACTCTCCCTCATGTGCTGTCCACATGGGCAGAAGTATTGCTTGGGCACAGCATTATGGATGTTGTATGCCTATACTTGGGAGCTGTCAGGGTCTGACTTTTGATGGTTATTTTTCAGTTAGGCATCATAGGCAGACATCGATAAAAATGCGCAATAAGCCAGATATGCTTCTTTTTTTTTAAAGCAGGCAAAGCAAAGAATGATAATTGCTTATTGCATGTTATTCTATCAAGTATATTGCGGGCAAACATTTTCCAAAAAATTATAAATATAGGAAAAAACTTGAAGAGAAGATATGGACAGCCGCACACCAAAAAAACTTAAAAAGGTAGCCTTTAATGGTAAAAGAGCACTACAAAACACAGCAAGCAGTGGGGTGTATAGCTGACGCGTATAGCAATAGCGTTTTTTAGCTTTTTTTTTTCAATGGATGAAAAAACACTAAAAAACGCTAGCGAGCTGCGTTTTTTAGCGTTCATTGGCGTTTTGCATTTTTTTGCGTTTCCCCCCACCGAAAAACAGTATTTGTAGCTGCTGACTTTCAATTTTTTCATGGGGGGGGGGGGCTGGAGCTCCTCTTTAACCTGCTGATCTCTAATGGTCCATTAAAGCGGAGGTTCACCCAAAAGTGAACCTCCGCTTTTCGGAACCCTCCCCCCTCCGGTGGGGGGGTGCAGATACCTCCCCCGTTGTGTTCTGGGAAACACTTGGCTCCCCGAACACAACGGGGACCAGTGGGAACTGCACAGCGCGACTTGTATATGCACAGTAGGGAACCGAGCAGTGAAGCTACATCGCTTCACTTCCCGATTCCCTTACCGAGGATGGCGGTGGGGGAGGCCGAGAGCCGAGCTACCACTCGGCTTCGTCTGCCGACGTCGCAGGCGACTTGGACAGGTAAGTGTTATACAGCAGCTGCTGCTGTAAAAAATTCTGCTTTAAATGTCTTTGGATGTTTCTAGTGGATGGCTACCACAATATTTGGACAACAGAAGTCATTGGAAATCAACTGGAACTTCAGGACCCACCCGACGTCTCCCATTTACCCCAGTTTGAAACAGAAGCCACTGTAATTTTCCCATTTTAAAGATATTGCTATAGCTGTCATTAAAGCAACAAATATGAAGAGATTATTGTCAAATGGAAATGAAAGTAGTTTGTTTTATGATGTCATACAATTAGGCAAAAGATTTACTGTACTCCTCTGCTGACTGTTAAACCGTGGCCGTACATGGAAATGAGAACCGGAGGTATTAGCATATATAGATTTGTATTGTTATAGATGCTTAAGTCTGATTGCCAATTTTAGTTGCTTGCAAGAGAAAAGATATATTATGGCGAATGATATGCTGTGGGGGAAATAATCACGCCATTTCTTCATTAGATAATGTTTATTTATAGCGAAATATATATCAAACTCTGCTATTCCATTAAACTTTTCAATGTTTTTTCACCTATAAAATTTGATATTGTTGTGGCAGCTGTAGTGCGCAAATTATGGCTACAGTACAGCTGCTCGCGGCAAGATTTATACATGCACTTCTTGCCTTAAAATTATGTGCATATTTATTTTCTTTTTTACAACTCATGTCCTTTATTTTAATGATAAAAGGTGAGCAAAAGAGCAAAATAATAAAATGCTTTTCGCGATCATAAAGTTTTGCTGTTGCAAAAAAAAAAAGTTCACAGTGCAGCGACTTATTTTTTTTTTTTCTGTAACCAATGTTTGTACATGCTGTTATAAGTATTTCTACACTTTTATAATTTGGGATTTTTTCAAGTTAGCTTTTATTTATTTTTATCATGATAATTATAATCATAAAAAGTAATACTAAAATTAACAATGATAATAATTACAATAATTATTATTACTATTATTACTATTATTGTTTTTTTTTAATTATTATTATTATTATTATTATTATCATCAGAAATGCTACAGCGAATTCTGGGGCCCAAAGATGCACAAGAATTTACAAAGCAGTCTCATAATTTGAACTGCTTATGTTTCACTTAACCGCTGGCGGCGGCAGGTCGGCTATGCAAGATCACGTAATATTACGTGATTTTGCATTTCAGCCACTAGGGGCGCGCACATGTGCCGCCGGGCGCGATCACCGATGGGCACACGCGATCGTTCTTTAGAGAGCGAGAACCGGGAGCTGTGTGTGTAAACACACAGCTCCCGGTCCTTTCAGGGGGAGAAATGACTGATCGCATGTTTATACAGTGTATAAACAGCGATCTGCCATTTCCCCATGTCAGTCCCACCCCCCTTCAGTTAATACACACCCAGGGAACATACCTAATCCCTTTCTCGCCCCCTAGTGTTAACCCCTTCCCTACCAGTGACATTTTTGCAGTAATCAATGCATTTTTATAGCACTGATCGCTATAAAAATGGCAATGGTCCCAAAAATGTGTCAAAAGTGTACACCATAAGGTTGCAGTACCGATACTAGTAAAAAAAAAAAATATTAATAAAAATGCCATAAAACTATCCCTTATTTTGTAGACGCTATAACTTTTGCGCAAACGAATCAATAAACGCTTATTGCAAAAAAAAAATACGTAAAAAATGTAGAAGCATATGTATCGGCCTAAACTGAGGAAAAAAAAATCATTTTTATATATATATATATATTTTTGTGGGATATTTATTATAGCAAAAAGTTAAAAATATTTTTTTTTTTCAAAATTGTCACTCTATTTTTGTTTATAGCGCAAAAAATAAAAACCGCAGAGGTAATCAAATACCACCAAAAGAAAGCTCTATTTGTGGGAAAAAAAGGACGCCAATTTTGTTTGGGAGCCACGTCGCACGACCGCGCAATTGTTAGTTAAAATGCAGTGACGAATTGCAAAAAGTGGCCCAGTCATTGACCAGCAATATGGTCCGGAACTGAAGTGGTTAAAGGGGTAGTAAAGGTTTGTTTTTTATTTTCTAAATAGGTTCCTTTAAGCTAGTGCATTGTTGGTTCTCTTACTTTTTCCTTAGATTTTTCTTTTAAATGTTTTTTTTTTTGTCTGAATTTCTCACTTCCTGTTTCTCCTCAGTAAACTGTTCTGGCTGACTAACCCCCATGGATGAAGGGGGCAAGCTTACTGAGGAGAAACAGGAAGTGAGAAATCAGACAAAGAAAAAAAAACATTTAGAACGGAAATCTAAGGAAAAGGTAAGTGAACGGTAGACATGTGCAGACTGGAATATTTTGTTTTGTTTTTTCGTTTTCGTTTGGAAAATACATTTATTTAGTTACTCCCGAAAATCGTTTTGATTTATTTCGTTTTTCGTTGGGGAATAGCTTTCGTCCGAAAATCCAATAATACTTGGTTTCTGTCGAATGGTCAAAAGAATATTCGACGAAACGTCGAATCTTTTTGGTTGCTGTCGAATGGTCAAAAGAATATTCGATGGACCGTCGAATCTTTACGCCGAATCGTAATTTCCGTTGGAATATTCCGGCTATAAGAATTCTAATGTTGTATGACAAGTAATAATGTTGAATCTATTTTCTCCTAAATCGCAACCTATTCTCTGTAATGTCGAATCTATTATTTCTATAGTGTCAAATCTTTTCTCTATAATGTCGAATCTTTTCTCTATAATGTTGAATCTTTTCCCTATAATGTCGAATCTTTTCCCTATAATGTTGAATCTCTCTATATCGAATTTTTACCGCAACGAAAACGGAAATAAAGCATTTTTTATGTTGGATCTTTCGGTTTTCGTTTCTTGCACTTTCGTTATCGTTTGTTAAAACGATAACGAAAAAAAAAATGATTTTCGGAAGAAAATGCATTCTAACAAAAATGAATGCACATGTCTAGTGAACGGTAAGTAGAAAATAAAAAAACAAACATTTACAACCCCATTAAAGTGGATGTAGACCTGATTCATGAAATTTGAGCTGAGCAAATATATTTGCAGTGTTTTCTTATTACTCTCCAAAGAGTTTTGTGTCCTGGGTGGTTGCTATTAATAGATTAGCAGAGAGCAGGTCTATTCACAGCTCTGTACATTCCTTTCCTTCTTTTGCCTATGTGGATGTGGGGGGGGTTGGTTAATTGGTACTCATTCACATGGGGGGGTGAGATCTGGGTCCCCCTTCTTAAGCCCACACAACCATCACCCAGGGAACCCCAGGCCATTTAAAAAAAAATACCCCTTAACCACTTAAGACCCGGACCAAAATGCAGGTAAAGGACCTTGCCCCTTTTTGCGATTCGGCACTGCATCGTTTTAACTGACAATTGCGCGGTTGTGCGACGTGGCTCCCAAACAAAATTGGCGTCGTTTTTTTCCCACCAATAGAGCTTTCTTTTGGTGGTATTTGATCACCTCTGCGGTTTTAATTTTTTGCGCTATAAACAAAAATAGAGCGACAATTTACAAAAAAATGCAATTTTTTTTAATTTTTGCTATAATAAATATCCCCCAAAAATATATAAAAAAAACATTTTTTCCCTCAGTTTAGGCCGATACGTATTCTTCTACATATTTTTGGTAAAAAAAAAATGCAATAAGCGTTTATTGGTTGGTTTTCGCAAAATTTATAGCGTTTACAAAATAAGGGATAGTTTTATTGCATTTTTATTAATTTGTTTTTTTTACTACTAATAGCGGCGATCAGCGATTTTTTTCGTGACTGCGACATTATGGCGGACACTTCGGACAATTTTGACACATTTTTGGGACAATTGTCATTTTCACAGCAAAAAATGCATTTAAATTGCATTGTTTACTGTGGAAATGACAATTGCAGTTTGGGAGTTAACCACAGGGGGCACTGTGACTTTGAGTGTTCCCTGTGTGTGTGTTTACAACTGTAGGGGGGTGTGGCTGTAGGTGTGACGTCATCGATCGCGTCCCCCTATAACAGGGATGACGCGATCGATGCTGCGGCCACAGAGAAGCACGGGGAAGCCGTGTTTACACACGGCTCTCTCGTTCTTCAGCTTCAGGGACGGATCGCCGCACTGCAGCGGCGATCGGGTCCGCGAGTCCCGCGGTCTCAGTCCTGGAGTTTTGGACCGGGTGACCCACGGCTGGGCACTAAAATCAACGTATATATACGTTGATGTGCCCAGCCGTGCCATTCTGCCAACGTATATGTGCAGGAGGCGGTCCTTAAGTGGTTAAAAGCCATACCAAACCCTTCATTTTTTATTATATCTTTTACCTGCAAATGTTTTTTCTTTATTATTCAGCTGTCAGCAGGGAAGCCCACTGACCACTAATGACTCATCAGTTGTTAACCACTTAACTACTGTGCACCTACACCCCCTTCCTGCCCAGACAAAATATAAGCTTCCGGCACTGCGCCGCTTTAACTGACAATTGCGCGGTTGTGCGACGTGGCTCCCAAACAAAATTGGTGTCCTTTTTTTCCCACAAATAGAGCTTTCTTTTGGTGGTATTTGATCACCTCTGCGGTTTTTATTTTTTGCGCTATAAACAAAAATAGGAGCGTCAATTTAAAAAAAAATGCAATATTGTTTCCTTTTTGCTATAATAAATAACCCCAAAAATATATAAAAAAAAAATGTTTTCCCTCAGTTTAGGCCGATACGTATTCTTCTACATATTTTTGGTAAAAAAAAAAAATGCAATAAGCGTTTATCGATTGGTTTGCGCAAAATTTATAGCGTTTACAAAATAGGGGATAGTTTATGGCATTTTTTTTTTTTTACTATTAATGGCGGCGATCTGCGATTTTTTTATTGGGACTGTGACGTTATGGCGGACATTTCAGACACTTTTCTGACATTTTTGGGACCATTTACATTTATACAGTGAACAATGCTATAAATATGCATTGATTACTGTATAAATGTGACTGGCAGTGAAGGGGTTAACCACTAGGGGGCGGGGAAGGGGTTAAATGTGTGTCCTATGAGTGTTCTAACTGTGGGGGGAGGGGGGGGGTGACTGGGAGAGGTGACCGATTGTGTCCCTATGTACAAGGGACACAATCGATCTCCTCTCTCCCTGACAGGACGTGCAGCTCTGTGTTTACATACAGAGCTCCACGTCCCCGCTCAGTTACTGAGCAATCGCGTGTGCCCGGCGGCGATCGTTGCCGCCGGGCACTCGCACGGGATCCCCGCAGAGCGGCTTTAAAGGGACATCACGTCATATGACGTGATGTCAGGATAATGGAGTCGTCTGCCCGCCATCATTTGACGGTGGGCAGATGACAAGTGGTTAAGGACGCCACGGTCGGCCCCACTCCTTAACAAGCTTTTACTGTGCCCTGATTGGGCAAAGCTTTCCCAATAAGGGTTCAGAATGCTCCAAGCAGCGTGCAGTGCATTGCAGGGCGTTCACCCGCCAAACACCCTGCAAATTCGAGTGGACAGCCAATGTTTGATCCAAACTCATGCTCGGGCCAAACCATTTGCCCAACTTTAGTGCTCAGATACAGTTAAAGAGGTTTTAAACCCTCACAGTTTTTCACCTTAATGCATTCTAGGCATTAAGGTGAAAAACCTTTTGTGCTGCAGCACCCAGCCCAGAGCCCCGATTTTTCTTACCTGAGCCTGATTGTTACAGTAAGGGGGAGGAGCATAGCAGCTCCAGCAGCTGTCTCGAGTCCTCATTGGATAGAATAATAGCAGCAGGAGCCATTGACTCCCGCTGCTGTCAATCAAATCCAGTGACACGGGAGTCGGGGACTCAGGAGCACGCCCATGGAATGTGGCTCTCTGTGGAGGCACTCAAGAAAAGGAGAAGTGCTGCCGAGGGACCTCATAAAAGGAGGATCGGGGCTGCTCTGTGCCAAAAGAATGCACAGTGCAGGTAAGTATGACATGTTTGTTATTTTATTTTTTTAAAGTTGAAGTTTGAAGTTCTATTTTAATCAACTCAACTTGATCACCTACCTTCCTCAGGCTGAACATTGAAGGAAAAGCAGTAGACCAAATAACTCATCCCCCTACTCACGTTACTTCTTATCAGAATGTTTATTTTCATTATAATTGCATGCAGGTTAAGGTCAGGGCACCCTATCTCTGCAATAAACCATTGCACCCAGGGCAACCGCATCTCCTGCCCACCCCTTGTCCGAGCTGTGCTTGCATGCAGCTGCTGTGATTGACTTTTGGAGCCGTCTTTCCCTTTTTGTAACTAGAAGCCAATACCAAATAAATCAAAGGGGGGAACTTAATGCGCAATACCTAACAAAATAACTAAATACAACTAAAATATGCAGCAGGCACCAGATATGTGCTCACACACAAAAAACAGTATACCCACCCCCATACCCCCTTATTGAATACAATACCAAATAAAGTGAAGAACATGCACTAATTGCATGTAAAATTATCTCTCATTAAGCTGTTTTTTTTTGTTTTGTACCTTGAGTTCAACTGTATCACTCTCACTAGCCCTATAACTTTACCTGACCTTTTATTGTATAATTTAATGCAAAATGCTCTGTAAATCCTGTGTCAAGAGTAACACCACATAATTCCACAGTCCACACACTTACCTTTATTTTGCTACACGTTGCTACATTCACATAGCGTAACTTAAAAAAATATTTAAAAAAAAATAAGCTTACTTTTTTAGATGTTCTTTTCTGGTCCTTCCAGCAAGGGAAATCCTACATAGTTCTCTTTGTTTTTAAGGGGGATGAGCAGTTGTGTTTGCCATAATGAACCATGTGTGGGCAAATCAGCATTAAGACTTGTAACTAGATTTGAACGCTGTCTGTCCTAGCAAGAGGTTAAAGATGTAATACTAGGCTTCTTGCATTGTATGTTAATGAGGACAGACTCACTCTGAAAAAAAAAACAAAAAAAAAACTTGCAATCAGTCATGACACCTTATTCTGAGATACATCTAAAAGGTAAGACATACAAAAAATGGCATACCGAGTGAATGGGAACAGATAACAAACATGTAGTGAGGTTTTCTTAAATTTGACAGCAAAAGTGGAAATATATTTAACTGCTTGCCGACCACCTGCCGCAGTTATACGGAGGCAGGTCGGCTCTGCTGGGCGAGATCACATAGCTATATGTCATCTCTCCCAGCAGCCAATTGAGGCACGTGCGCCCCCCGCTCGTCCCTGATCCTGGCGGGCGCGATCGCTGCCGGGCACCTGCGATCGCTTGTTACAGAGTGAGGACTGGGAGCTGTCAGGGGAGAAATGCCTGACCGTCTTTTCATACAATGTATGAACAGCGATCTGTCATTTCCCCTAGTCAGTCCCACCCACCCTTCAGTTAGAACACACCCAGGGAACATACTTAACCCCTCCCTCGCCCCCTAGTGTTAACCCCCTTCCCTGCCAGTGGCATTTTTATAGTAATCAATGCATTTTTATAGCACTAAAGAAAAAGAAAAAACTGCGCCAATAAGTGTAAATAAACACAAAACAACAAAAGTCCTTGTGAATGAAGAAAAATAAAAGTCCATCTCCATTGAGAGCGTCAATTTATGACAAAACGCGTCTGGGAACACGGCGTGCAGTGACGTCACCGCGTTCGACGCTACGAGGAAGGGCTCCTCTTGTTGCCAGCCGGCATCTGTTTTTATACGATCGAATTTCATCTTCGTTTGTAAGTAGGTTTTTATTTGCTATAAAATTTTCCTTGATGGTATTACACTATGTGTGGTTCCTTCATTTCTTGGTTTATGGTTGGTGGTAACCTGTACCAGTGCTGAGGACCATTTATGAGGCTACTTCTGGACTGAATCTACTGTCATCTGCCTGTGTTCCTTGAAAGGCTGTGGAGTTGATATATGCTGATACCTCACTACCTGTTGGTAAGCCTCTGTCCATGTGGTGGTGGTTCACCGGATCTTGCAAGCACTTGGGTGTTGTTTGTCTTCAAGCACCAACAATTTTTTTGTTGGACTTTTATTTTTCTTCATTCACAAGGACTTTTGTTGTTTTGTGTTTATTTATACTTATTGGCGCAGTTTTTTCTTTTTCTTTATGTTATTGTGGTATACACGTTTACTGCTACCGTTTTGAAATCATTTTTCTTATTTACACTGGGTTAGCGCAATTTTTTTTTTTTTTTTATAGCACTGATCGCTATAAAATGCCAATAGTCCCAAAAATTTGTCAAAAGTGTCCGATGTATCCGCACTAATGTTGCAGTACCGAAAAAAATCGCTGATCGCCTCCATTACTGGTAAAAAAAAAAATATTAATAAAAATGTCATAAAACGATCCCCTATTTTGTAAACGCTATAACTTTTGCGCAAACCAATCAATAAACGCTTATTGCGATTTTTTTTTACGAAAAATATGTAGATGAATACGTATCGGCCTAAACTGAGGAATATTGGGGATATTGGGGATATTTATTACAGCAAAAAGTTAAAAATATTATTTTTTTTTTCAAAATTTACGCTCTATTTTTATTTATAGCGCAAAAAATAAAAGCCGCAGAGGTGATCAAATACCACCAAAAGAAAGCTCTATTTGTGGGGAAAAAATTACGCCAATTTTGTTTGGGAGCCACGTCACACGACTGTGCAATTGACAGTTAAAGCGACTAAGTGCCGAATCGCAAAAAGTGGCCCGGTCATTGAGCAGCAATATGGTCCGGGGATTAAGTGGTTAAAGACTTACATGATGGGTTTGTGGGAGAATTGTAAAAACCTTTCAAAGCGATGCTTCTTTAAAGCGATGTGGAAAAGTCTGTCTCCAGGTAAGCCTGCTCTCTGTTTGTGATCCAATGGGGAGACTCTGTGTGAAAAAAACAGCGCTAGCTATTTAAATCTATCCAAATGAATTAATCATAAAGTGAACAAGTGCATATCAGTGAAATTATATAATACATAATATATTATGGATAACTGTGAAAAAATAAATCTAGGATTGAGTGCATTTCATATAAACTAGCAGGCAGATGCAAAAAAAAAGTCCAAACAATAAACTATTCCTCCGTGAAAAAATAAATAAAAAAATTGACATCCAATGTGAAAAAGTTATTTCTGGTAATATTTTATTGTTTTTAACTGAAAGAACCTTTTCACATTGGATGTCAATTTTTTTTTGTTCACGGAGGAATATTTTATTGTTTGGACTTTTTTGCATTTGCCTGCTAGTTTATATGAAATGCACTCAATCCTAGATTTATTTTTTTCACAGTTATCCATAATATATTATGTATTATATAATTTCACTGATATGCACTTGTTCACTTTATGATTAATTCATTTGGATAGATTTGAATAGCTAGCGCTGTTTTTTTTTTTTTCACATGGAGTCACCCCAGTGGATCACTTAACACTTTATTAACTCATTTGTTTGCAACCGCAGCTGCACCTTATCTCTTTATTATCTATCCTAGTTTGGCACGAGTGTGTGTGTGTGTATATATATATATATATATATATATATATATATATATATATATATATATATATATATATATATATATATATAGATAGATAGATAGATATATACTTTGGTGTATATATAGTATTTATGCTCCCTGTTTGTGGATTGCTATATAAGCCCCATATTAGATTTTCTGTAGATTTTTGTTTTCAGATTTACCAAAACATATAGTGCAAGGGTCTGCCTGATTGCATACAAATAGAAACTCTTAACCACTTCAATACCGGGCTTTAAAACCCACCTCCTTCCCGGGCCTATTCTGGCACTTCTCTCCTACATGTACAAATCATCATTCTTTTGCTAGAAAATTACTTAGAACCCCCAAACATTATATATTTTTTTTTAGCAGACACCCTAGGGAATAAAATGGCGGTCATTGCAACTTTTTATCTTGCACCGTATTTGCGCAATCATTTTTCAAACGGCTTTTTTTTTGTAAAAAAAATGGTTTTATAAATTAAAAAATAACGAAACAGTAACGTTAGCCCAATTTTTGGGTAAAATATGAAAGATGATGTTACGCCGAGTAACTAGATACCTAACATGTCATGCTTTAAAATTGCATACACTCATGGAATGGCACCAAACTTTGTTACTTAAAAATCTCCATAGGCGACACTTTAACATTTTTACAGGTTACCAGTTTAGAGTTACAGAGGAGGTCTAGTGCTAGAATTGTTGCACACGATCTAACGCACACGGCGACACCTCACATGTGTGGTTTGAACGACATTTACATACGTGGGCGGGACTAACGTGTGCGTACGCTTCTGAGCATGAGCTACCGGGGACAGGGGCATTTTTTGTTTACATTTTTTTTTAACGCTTTTATTCCTATTACAAGGAATGTAAACATCCCTTGTAATAGGAATGTGTGTGACAGGTCCCCTTTATGGAGAGATGCGAGGACAATAAGACCTCACATCTCTCCTCCAGGCTGAAAAGAATGAGATTGTGAAAAAAAATTCAGGAGACTTACGACCGGCCAGTACCCTGGTCCCCAAAGTTACCGGAGAAATTACCGTTTAACATAGGAGTCTATGGAAGAGGTGCCCGGTTTTGAAAAATCAGTGCTCCCCGGCCGTAGGTCCCCCGGACAACAAACTTTGCACACTTGTAGAGGAAGAGTGGGGCCAGTACTGGGTCCCCAAAGTCCGAGAGATCAGGCGCAAAAAGGAAAAAGGTGACAAAAAAAATGTGCTGAAAAACTCGGCTTTTACTCGAGTATATACAATCTATATACAAATGGCTATACTCAATAATCTAATTGTTCTGCATGTTCATTTTTTTTTCTCTTTGTGGCTTTTATGTATCTTAGCCGAACATTGGAAAGTGAATATCTCCCCTAATTACATAAGGGGAAGTAGCTACATAATGGCATTTGTATAGTGATTTGTGCTGTGTGTGTGTTTACATTTGATAAATGCTCTCTCTCCGCATTATTTGATAGAACAAGAGGAAGAGCGTAGCGTCTCATGGATTTGCAATAGGTGACTAGTCTCTATATTCTTTCTTTATGTAAATGAAAGCATAGCGCCATAATGGGGCAGATAGTAATGTTTTTCTTTTCCTGGGAAAGGCATCATTTTTCAATTGTATCATTGTTACCGCAGCCTGCACACAAATGAAACCTAATGTATACAAAATGACAGGCAATTCCTCCATAATTGTTGTTGTATTATTAAAACTGAGATCTCCCGAAAACATAAAGCCACAGATACATCCCTAATAAATTATTATAATTTATATCTTGACCAATTATGAAGGAAAACACATTCCATGGGTTGCACTTACAACCATCCAAGTTCCAATTATTCTGGCTTAATACTAGATTTGCTTGCAGCAGATTTATTACAGATGTGACATATTTATCAGAATACCAAAGTGGGCCAAACATGCGCCAAGTGAAAAATCACCATTCTTGATTTATGGCATAGGCATTCCTCACTTAAAAATGGTAGTATGAGCAAAATAAAAAATGACATATATGATGAAGGATTAACACAGCAGTCTTTGAGTTCTCCTTGGTAAATACTATTTTTTTTTCAACTTCCTTTAAACCATTTGCCAACTACAATACTTATATATACATGGTGGTATGCAGGTGGTTTACCAGCAGGGCTTTTTTTTTTAGCTGGAACTTGGTGGAACTCAGTTCCACCACCTCTGGCTCCTGCGCTCTGCTTCCTGTTCACCTCTATCACTTGTAAACACAGAAGTCCAGCTTCTGTGTTTACAAGTGATAGTTTGTCTCCCAATGGCTCCCATTGAGTGCACAATGGGGGCAAGGGAGATGCAGGTGCCCAGGGTACAGTGCAGATGCCTCCACCCCCACTGGATGATCTCCCCGCAACCTGCCCCTTTAAGACCCTCCCACTGCAAGTACAATCTTGACCACATCCACAATTCGATGTGGTTGGGAGGGTGTGTGTGTGGGGGGTGAGAGGGGGTTTTGGGGGGCTGTGGTTGAGTTCCTGTACCTATTTCCTGTTTACCAGGATTATGACTAAAGATATCAGCCATAACCCTGGTACCATTTTTTTTCTGCAGACGGCCGGATTTCTCATGAAACCAGAATGAGTAGCACATGAGCTGCTGAAATGGTTTAGGATGTTACCGGTTACCGTTTCCGCCGATTTGCCCAATAAACTATCTGACAGTGCAGCCAGCTGCTCCTATAGTTGATCAAAGAGTTAACACTTTTTTATCAAATATATGGCCTTGGAGGACCGGAGCGATGTCAGGCATCATGTTATTCCTTTATGGTCTCTGCTAAAAATATACAGTCTATATATATATATATATATATATATATATATATATATATATATACATATACAGTACTGTATATATAATTTTTGGGGGTTATAAATCATTTTATAGCAAAAAATACTGGGCCAGATTCATGTACATTGGCGCATATTTTGACCAGCGTAGCGCACCTCCTTTACGTTAGACCGGCGCAATGTAGAGGCGCAATCCTTGTAGTATTTGTGCAGAAATTAGCGCCGGTGTAACGTAAATTCCGAGGCGTAAGGCGGAGTAATTCAAATTGGGAAGGACGTGGGCGTGTTTCATTGAAATGAGCCGTGACCCCATGCAAATGAAGGGCCGGCCAGCTCGCGCATGCGCACATGAAGCAGACCATGGTCAGCACCTCTGTGTGCATGCTCACAACTCAGGAACGGCGCAATCAGTGAAATTGGAAGTGGACCCGGGCAACTTAGTGAACTACGCAGACAGCATAAATAGACAGACACAAACGCACTTCCTTTGCAAAAGTACATCCCTTTGTATCCCTTCCTATACAGCAAGGTGCTTTTGTTCTGTTGTTTGTTGCGTTATGATTTGTCTTCGTGATATTTGTTGACTGTTTGATCTAGTGTTTTGTAGAATATATTTGATAGTGTCTTTTGGTGACTGGTTGTGAGACTTTTTGGTTGATAGATTTTGTTTGTTTGTTTTTTTGCTTGATTTTTCCTGTTTGTTTTTCTGAGTGATTTTTGGTGATTGTTTGGGAGAGAGTTGTTGTATGAGTATGACTGAGAGGAAGCGGAAGAGCAATTTTTCTTTGGGGGAGAAACACATTTTTGCCCGGGCCCTTACCCAATATGGGCGTTTCTTTCACGCCCCGGAGAGTGCCAACACCACCATGGCCAGGAAGAAGGAGATTTTGCAGAACATTACCGACCAGGTAAATGCATTGGGGGGGGAGAGACCCGGACACGCGAGGGGATCCTAAAGAAAATCAATGACCTCCGGCGTGTGGTCCGTGGGAAGCTGGCCAAAATGGCAGCCCATGCCAGGGGCACTGGAGGGGGCCCACCATGCCCTGTTAGTCTGACAGTGGAGGAGCGTGCGGTGGCCCACACCTTTAATAGACAACAAGTGGAAGGCCTGCCTGGCTATGACTCCAGTCATGAGGCCGTGATGCCAGGTAAGGTTTTTTTTTCCTATCTGGTGTGTAGCATGTGTGGGGGAGGGGGGGAAAGGAATATGTGGCAAGTGTGTGGATCCTCCAACCTGTGAATGTTTTGTGTCATCCACAGATGTGCAGGAGGGTGCTGGGCCCTCTGGCCTGACCGCACCATCCCCGGGACAACAGCCTGATGAGGACCCCCAGACAAAGCCGGAGTCCTCGGAGGAGTTGGAGGAGGAGGAGTTTGAGGAGGAGGAGGATGTCATGTCAGCCAGTGGATTGTTGTTTTTGGAGGAGTCTTCCTCTCTGGCTGGCAGCAGCCAGCCCTCCATAAGGGCTAGCCCCTCCCACTCCTCCCCCAACAGGGCTCCCCTCCCAAGGGCCTCCCCTTATCCCCGGCCACAAGCATCAGCTGGAGGCAGGAAGTCGTCCCAGAAGACCAGGGGGTGGCCGAGGTTCTGCCCGCCAATCTCAGAAGGGACCAGGCCCTTCAGACCCACCATCTGGGACAGGTCAGCCAGACTTTGGTGCTGATGGAGGAGAGCCTGTCCTCCATAAAGGATAAGCTTGGGGACCTGGACTGCCACTCCCGGGCTCTTACAAACTGCCTAAACCAACTGCAGACTACTACAGCAGACGTTGGGCAGGATGAGAGGGCCCTCACCCAGGCTATCCAGGCCAATACGGCATCACTAAGTGCTGGCCTGACCAGAATTGCCGTGGCCTTGGAGGGCAGGCCGCCAGGTGAGCAAAGACCAGCGGCTGCTCCTCCTTCCCCGGATTACCCCCCCTCCCCATGCGTGGGTCACGCCAGCGGCATTAATTTGGTTTCCCCCTTTTTTTTTTCAGGACTTTTTTTTTTCAGGACTTTTTTGTGTATGAATGTACAGTGACATAATTGGAGCCGTAGCGTGGCGTTTCTGCTCACAAGTCCAGCATGGTGGGCTTGTGCTAATCAAATTTGATGAGGATGTGATGTGTCTGTGCTAGGGACCACAGTGGTGTGCATGCATGCATTCTCATTGTGCCATGATTAATGTGTGTGTTTAATGTGCAAAGATGCCTAATGTGAGCTGTCTCCTGGCTGCTCTTCCCTCAGAAGACGGGGAAGCCTCGGTTGGGGGGGATTGTCTGGTTCAGGGGTCAGGTCATCACGTATGTCAATCTGCAGGCCCTTTCTCACTGCGAAGTTGTGCAGCATGCAACATGCACCGATGATCTGGCACACGAAGTTGGGGGAATACAACAGGGTCCCCCCAGACTTATCCAGGCATCGGAAACGTGACTTCAGGAGGCCAAAGGTGCGCTCCACCACTGCACGTGTTTGGGCGTGGGCTTCATTGTATCTTTCCTTTCCTGGGGTTTGGGGGTTCCGGATAGGAGTCATGAGATGGGGTCCCAGTGCATATGCAGAGTCACCTGTAAGGGAAAAGACAGGAGGATGTTAGTCATGCATGTGCCCCTTGTGATGTGTGCATCATGGGGGGGGACAGTCATGCCTGCCACCCATGTCACTCACCAACCAGCCAGGTGTCTCCATACACGTTCTGTTCAAATTCCATTGGGATGGGGCTCTGATTGTATATGTAGCTGTCATGGCTGGATCCGGGGTGTTTGGTCATATGAGGCCTTGGGCATCGACTATCACCTGTACGTTGATGGAATGCCAATGCTTACGATTGCGGTATATGTGCTCTGTCTCATGGGGGGGCTGGAGTGCCACATGTGTGCAATCAATGGCCCCCACGGTGCGTGGGAATCTGGCAATTCTGTAGTCATTGCCTTCAGCTGCAGGTCCTCAGTGGTGTGTTTGATGATTTGGTTGGCCATGCGTCTGAGGATTGTAGGGATAACCTGGTGCACACATCTGCTCATGGAGGACTGTGACATCCCAGCCACCACTCCACTTGTTCTTTGAAAAGAGCCACTGGCAAGGAAATGGAGTGTTGCCATGACCTTGACCAGTGGCTGCACTGCATGTGAGCGGTGTGTTCGGCTGGTGATGTCCTCCTGCAGGGTTATGGTTAATTCCAGGATGGCATGAGGGGTGAATCTGAAGATGCGATACACCTCAGAATCACTCATGCCTAAGAGGTCTATGCGTGTGCGGTATATCCTCTCCCGTGCCCTCCTCCGTGCCCTCCTCATTCTTTGCTCATCTAAAGTCATTAGTATAGCTATGAGCAAGGATGCCCCAGGCATGTTGGCATAAAGTTTGTTGTGCAGCAAGTGTGACTGCTCAGCTCCTCACTAACAGTGTTGCTTTAGCTCACATGTAGACGGATTGTCTAATTTTATTCCACCTTTTATATGGTCTAATTTTAGACAGGACGTGCAGCTGTTGCGCACAGCGCGTAGCCTGCGCTGCACCAACGTTCTTTTGTGGATCCCCGTAACTCCCTCATTTGCATATTTGAATAGCAAATCAATGGTGTGTCTAGCGCAGTTAGTCCATGGGTCACACTTTATTTTTTTTTTTTATTTAATAATATTATTACTTTTTTTTGTAAATGTGTAGTTGAGCTTTCAACATTATACAAAAAAACACACAAGACTACAATAGTCAATGAGTCCATGGGTCACTATTTTATTTAGTTATTTATTATATATATATATATATATTTTTTTTAGAAATGTGCAGTTGAGCTTCAAACAATATTTTTTAAAGCTGTGCAAGTTTCAGCTCTAAAGGGCCCTTTACTACAAAATCCCTGTCTTTTACTGAACAGCTGAGAATGCCATTTTAAAAACAAGGGATGAAATTATCAATAGTCCCTTCCTGTTTAAAGGACCACAACGTTATGAAACATCTATTCTTCCCCCAAACAGTACATCCAAAAAAATAAAAACAGACACACATAAATTCCCCAAGGAATCTTTATTAGTGAGTATGGTGTTTTGCCTGGAGTATTTCTTTAATGTATTGCGCAAGGATCATCCAATTACTTCTATGACATCCCGTTAAGGAGTACATTTTCTGATAAATTCAAATTTTACAGCCAGAGGCAATCATGCCATATGAGTAAAACTGATGGAATTTAATTCTACCTTTTACTTTTGCCCTTTTTTTTTTTTGGTACGAAATGGTGATTTTCTTTAAATTTTCCCAAGCTGTGCCCTCGCGTTATAATTTATTTAAGCCACTTTTCGTTTTCTACAGAGCTATAAGTGATTCTGCTATAGAACATTTCTGTATGATCATTCAATCTTGTCAGAACAAAGTCCATGAATTATAGATTGTGTCATGTATTTTACAATGAATGTGGACATTACTTTGTGAGATCGGTGTATGAATATTAAAACAAGCTTTTTGTTCTTTTTTTAATTGAAAAGGAGATATCATATCTGTATGCATTATGGAAGGTTAGATTCTATAGAGAAAGTAAAATGTAGGTTAAATGTATTAGGGCTGATGACAGCCCTAAGTCAAGAAAAATACCCATGGTCCATATCTGGAAGACGTAAGAAAAAACAAGCTTTTTTGAGGAGTAATATATTTTAAGTTTGGACTTCAGGAAAAAAAAAAGAAGCAAAACCACAATGACTCCTACCTGCTTCCAATGTTGTTTCCTCTACTATCTGTCAGGTCACCTGTGGCCAGATGACAGATGCACCCCGTTGGAGTCAGGAGTGCACCGCAAGGTAGTGAACCCTATGGCAGACTGCTGTGGATGGAACACAGAGTGGATATGGAAGGCAAGTCCACTGGAGGACAAACAGGGATCCCACAGGAAGCCTGAGCCCAGGATCCCCCCGGGTGCGGAGTCTAAGATTCAGCAGGTATTCACCAGAGCCTCTAGTGGTGAGGATGGCCTTAGCTGCAACTGAATCCAGGTCGCAGCCCCCAGAGTCCCCCAGCTCAAGCTCTATAGGGCATAGAGGAGAGAGGGGAAGCAGCCACTCAGGATACAAGAGATAGTGAGGGGTAAGCCAAGGTCAGGGTGACAAGCAGACAAGGATAAACAAAGGACATGCCAAGGGTCAGGGTCACAAGCAAACAGGAATAGTCGGGGACAAGCCAAGATCGGTACACTTAGATAAACGTAGCACACGGCAAGCAGGAACATAATGCTTAACAAACAACGTTGATCAGCAAGGCAGACCTGCAGTGCACTGGTTAATATAAAGTTCTTATATGGCCTGGGGTGGAGCCATACAGGGAGGAGAGATGATAAAAGCAGCCAGATGAGAGTGTCTGGCCTCTAAGGTGAACACATGAAGAGGAAGTTAAGCTGCCAGACATTACTGCATATCCATGACACTATCTTTGGATTATTTTAGTGTCCTCTATACTACAATGCCGATGTTAACCACTTAAGGACCGCCGCATGTACATTTACGTCAGCAGAATGGCACCGACAGGCACATCAACGTATATATACGTTGGTGCCTTGGGGGGGTTCGGGGGTCCGATCGGACCCCCCCGTACATACGGCGGTCCGCGCGGCAGCAGGAGCGATCCGACAAGGAGGGGGCGGCTATTCGTTTTTGTCCGTCCCCTCCGGATCGCTCCCAGCCAATGCGCGCGCCCGCCCCCGCCCTGTCACTTCCTCCTCCTGTGTAAACACAGGAAGGAGGAAGCGATGTGATCTCTCCCTCGGCAGTTTTTTTTCACCGCTGAGGAGAGATCACAACACAGTAAGGGGTCAATTCACAAAGAGAAACGTTATTTGTTTTCTTCAGGTGTTAAATTAGCACTCCTTATTTAACGCTAGCAAACATGGTATTCACGAAAGCTATAATCGTTATTTAACATAGTCATTATGGTTTTCAACTGACTCTTTATCCAAACGTTATGCTAACTACTCAGACGTTATTATTAACATTTGGGACGTTAAATTAACTCTTAAGATCGTTAAATAATGCTGGAGAGATGCATTCTGGGAGCAGAAGGGGAGGAGAACAGCTGCATGTGGAAAAGAGCAGATACAGAGAGAGAGACACAAGCAATACACATGGAGATTGAGCATGTGATGTGCAAAACTTCTAGTGTGTGCTTTTCTAAAGCCATGTGTATTTCCTCATACAGAGAATAAATCATGGGAGATGATAATCGGAATTTAGCTATCACCTGGGTTTCAGAAAAGTCATCCAAAATAGTATGTGAACGGAATACACATTTATAAATCTGAACAACATTCTAACATGTTCTTCTTCGCCTCTGGATAATTTTAAGTTCAAATAGAGCACGGTTCTAGCTTGCCCAACACTACACTACACTACAAAAATCGCCAAAAACTTCCTCTAACAACAAAATATCGCCTGGGAAATGTCATAACGCCACCCTGAGGGAGGTGTTAATTTAACGATTGCTTAACGATTGATAACTGTCAAATTTTTTTTTGTGAATTGCACTTCTGTACATATTTAACGATTTGACTCTTTAAAATAACGTTTTGAATCTTTAAAATAACGATTTGACTCTTTAATAAGGATCCACACCTTAAAATATCGGTTCTGTGTAGGGAAACGTTATTTGATGATTTTTCAAAGCGTTAAATCGTTTAGTGAATTGAACTAGCTTCAATAACGTGCAAAATCGTTAAAATAACACTCGCAATCTGAAAATAAAGCTTTGTGAATTGACCCCTAAGTCTGCACTAACACTACACATAAACACATTTAACCCCCGCGATCACCCCCCCCCCCTGTCACAGTGTCACTGAATGCAGTAATCATACATGTATGATTACTGTATTTAGTGTCAGTGTGACAGGCAGTGTGACAGTCAGTTAGTGTTAGGTCCAGGGTAGCCCCGTACCCCCCTAATAAAGTTTTAACCCCTTGATCACCGCCCTAGTTAACCCTTTCACTCCCTATTGCCAGCATCACTTTGCGATCATTTTTCTGATCGCTGTATTAGTGTCGCTGTTCCCGCTAGATAGCTAATTTTTTTTTATTGCGATTTTTTTTTACTAAAGACATGTGGCTAAATAAATTTTGGCCTAAATGTTTGACTAAAATTTAGTTTATTGATTTTTCTTATAACAAAAAGTAAAAAATATTGATTTTTTTCAAAAATGTCGCTCTATTTTTGTATATAGCGCAAAAAATAAAAATCGCAGAGGCGATCAAATACCACCAAAAGAAAGCTCTATTTGTGGGAAGAAAAGCACGCGAATTTTGTTTGGGAGCCACGTCGCACGACCGCGCAATTGTCTGTTAAAGCGACGCATTGCCGAATCGCAAAAACCCCTTGGGTCATTTGGCAGCATATTGGTCCGGGTCTTAAGTAGTTAAGTATATATAAAGTTAAAACTTAAAAAAAAAAAATTGGATAGCATAGGAGATGGTTAAAACCCCTGTGATGGAACGCTTGGGTGCTTTTGCCAAACAGTGCTTCCAGCAGACTGAGAGCTAAAACCAGCCCCTTTACTTCAAGAATCTTACACAGACAAGATGTTGAGGTAAAATCCAAATAAATTACAGTACTGTTTATTCAACAGAAATACAGGTTTTTATACACTTCAAAAGTAGGACAGTCACCACAATAAAACCAAATATTTACCCAGAACATCACACAAAAGTTAGATAACAAGGTAGAGTTGACAGAAGGCTAATCCCATTGTGTAAGAACCTCCAAGAGTTATTCAAAATAGCCAACATACAGAAACAATAGGTGACTCAATGAACTCAATTAACAATGGGGATTCACACCTAAGGCCGCGTACACACGATCGAACATGTCTGCTGAAACTGGTCCGCAGACCAGTTTCAGCGGACATGTTCGATCGTGTGTACGGCCTATCGGACCGTTTTTCAGCAGACAAAACCTTTGAAACCTGTCCACTGGAAACCTGTCCGTTGGACAGTTTCGATGGTTATTACACAAAATCATCGGACCAAAATCCCGTGCATGCTCAGAATCAAGTCGACGCATGCTTGGAAGCATTGAAATTTTTCATCACGTCGTGTTCTACGTCACCGCGTTCTGGTCCGATGGTGTGTACGCACATCAGACCAACAGACCACTTCAGCGTGGTCCGATGAAAACGGTCCGTCGGACATGTTTCATCGGACATGTCTGATCGTGTGTACGCGGCCTAAGAGGCACACAATGGGAGAGACATACACCCCACCTTGCACTGGTCGGCAACAGCCTACAACAGTCAAACTCATACAATGTTCCAGTAGTCTGTAAAGGTAAAATTAATAGATCTCTTGAGGGATATTGTTGATAAATATTTCTGTCCCAAGTGAAGGAGCCTCTCCAACCCAGTCTACAGGAAAGCCACCATATTCTCTCTGACCATTAACCCATACAAGGTTAGTATTACACCTTTCCATTCACTCCAGATGAGAAGCTTTATTGTCCTTATTCAGATAAGTAATCCAAGCCTAAGCATCCATTATGTGGTTGTCCATTATTGTAGAATGATCTTCTCTCTCCATGGGCCACAATCAGTGGATAGGAGGCTTGCCCCTAGTCCTCTCCAAAAACCCCGGTACTGGTTTGGTCTGTCATTTTTTTTGGTCACCTCACTCTAGAGATTTTTCTTCACTTCCTGTCCTGTGGAAGCAATATTAAGGGATTTGTCTCTCCACCTGTGCCATTCCTTCAGAGCCCTGTGTCGTGAACGGCGGCTCCGGCTCTGCAAAAACAGCGAACCGGAGTCTGTAAACCCGGAAGCACGAATAAAGATGGATGCAGCCTACAGCGATGATATTGCATTGCTGGAAACAGGTAACAGGTAACATTCACATAATGTGCTAGTATGTGATGCATACTAACACATTATGATATTACCTTGCAGGTAAGAAAAATCCAGCGGTTTACAACCACTAGAATATTGAAACCCAAAAACAAAATATGATATTTTACTTACCAGTCCTGGCTGCATTTCTTTTCTTTTTATGGATTTTTCTTTTTGGTTTATTTCCCATACTAGGATGACAAAGCCCATTTACTGTTCTGTATCTATGGAGGAGCAGTGTTGTCACCTTGGGACAGGAAGTCAGGACTCCAGAACACTTTTCCCTGTCCTCATAGTAGAGAGGGGTTCCGTAGTCTACAACAAACAAAAAAAAAAAAAGTAAAATGTAAAAGATGCTAATTGATAACAGTACCATAGAGGTAGAGAGCACAAGAAATTAATTATTAGAAACTCACAGGATCTCTGGTAGAATCAACAGGTATTTTTAATCACTTATCGAACAGATAATTCAAAATGCTTTTAATAATAAATGTAACCGACCAAAGGGGAGTAAATAACACAAGTTCATTGTTAGGGTTTACATACTCATTAAGCATTCTGCATTTTGTCCAATCTTAGCAGACAATTTGTCAGATTTACAGTTCCCAGCTGTTGCAGGTGGTGATGACAATTTATTGTAAAGTAGTATATAAAGTATTGTAATACACATAATTATTGTCTGATTTACTAAGACAATAAAGCTTTCTGCACAATCAGAGCTGACAGATATATATTTTTAGGTAAATTTGGAAGCGGAAAATAAAGTAGCCTGCTTAATCTGTGTGGAACCATTGACCATCGTACATAGTCCGTATTTGCAGCTTTTGTTCAGCTACAAAAATAAATACTTAACAAAAAAAAACTGTGCTGAGATTTTCCAGATAGGACTACTAATAGAACTATTATTTTTATTAATACAGTTTTTTACCCAATTTATGAACTGACATTTTTTATTATTCATATCCTCACAATTGTCTAAGATTCTTGTATATTGTCTATCTATTCAATGGTACCTGACATACATTTTTATATATCCAGTACTATTGGCTATTAGATATATGGCTTTATCTATGGCCATGAGGAGGGAATATTGTATTGATATTGTACTGATGTAAAGTCCTTAGTTTTTTTTCTAGCCCTGATGAAGGGGGGCATCTTTGGACCCCTGAAACACGTTGGCTACTTGTTGAATTGTCCCCCTGGCTTTTAGTGGAACCAAAGTTGTATCTGGACCACTTAGCAGTGGTTTTAACACTTCAATTTCCAGTTGTGTTACCCTACCCTGTCATTCAAAAGTACTTCAAAACTTTACTTGCTTTTAACATTTGATTTTGGAACCAATTGACTTTACTGAACAAAAAACATATACACTGGTTAAAATGTGTTCATTAGAGAAAACCACCTGGTTGGAGATGCTATGCCTTCCTATTTTTTCAGTATGCTTTGGGTCTGGACAGACCTTTCCTCAGCCTGCACCCTCACTAGCCAGCATAAGACATGTGCACTGTCAAAAAATGTGTTGTTTTTTTTTTAAACGAAAACATATACATATACGAATACATTTTTAGAAATTCAGAAAATTCGAAAAATTCAGAAAATTCCTATTTTTGAATTTTAGATTTTCGAACTTCAGAATTTCGAAATTTACAATTCCGAAATTCTAATTTTTAAACTTCGAATTTCGAAAATTCAGAATTTCGAAAATTCAGAATTTCGAAAATTCAGAATTTCGAAAATTCAGAATTTCGAAAATTCAAAAATAATATTTATATCGATTATCATTTTATAATTTTCGAATTTTCGAAATTTTCGAATTTTTAAATTTTCAGATTTTCCAATTTAAATTTTTTTAATTTTCGAAGTTTCGTATTTCAATTTTTTTTTAATTTTCAAATTAAAAAACTTTCGACAGCCCCTACATATAAAACACAGGCACAATTTACTCTCTATTTTCAGGGTAACAAAGCGAGTGCTATATGCCAATAAATACAGTATATATTTTGAAGTCATAAAGGTAACCTCTATTGTTCTGAACCACCCCCAAATCTCCAAATACCTTTTTGTGCTGCTGTGACATTCCTGTTAGAAGGTGACTACATTGGTTCTCTATGGTCCCATTGTAAGTAGGAATGTAGCCACCCTCTCTTTCTCACTCTCAAGATGGAGGAGGGGCTATAGACTATGGACTATAGGGTTGTAGTGTGCATAGAGCAGTGCACATGACTGCAACTAATGTGCACTGCTCGTTCCAAAATAACAGACGTGAGGGGAAAAAAAATTATGTTCAGAATCTCAGAGAAGAAAGCAGAAAAACACAGCAAGGAACAATTTAATAAAAAAAAAAACAGATTACAGAGCCATTAAAGCAGTGTTCCACCCGCAAATACTTTTTTTCAATTACAGTCATCAGCTACAAACACTGTAGCTGCTGACTTTTAGTAAGGTCACTTACCTGTCCAGGGAGCCCACGATGTTGGCCGCCCAAGGCCGATTTCTCCATGAGATCGGGTGCAGGTGCTGCCATTTCAACTAAGGGAAACCGGCAGTGGAGCCTTGCAGCTTCACTGCCGGTTTTTCAACTGCGCATGCACGAGTCCTGCAGAGCTTTGTGAATGGCCAACTTGTCTTCTGGGACCAAAACAGGTTGAGGTTAGAGCGTTGAGGCGCTCTAACCACTTTGAAGACACCCCAGGCAGAAATTGGAAGCTTTATGTCACAATATAATTTTACAATTGTTAATTTAGGGAAGTATTGTATTTGTGGGTAATTTATCAAGAGAGGTGCAACTAAACAGTGTATTTTGTATCTAAGTTTTACCTTGTTTTTAATTTCTTGAGAATTGAGAATTGAGAATTGTAATAAAATGGTATATTTTTTACTTATGTTTGTGGTCTTATTAGGATGTGGTGCCATTAGCAACCATTGTGACTACATGTTATGCCGCGTACACACGACATTGCTTCTGAGCATGCACGTTTTTTTCACGTTGTTAAAGCCCACACACGGCTATTTTTTACGATGTTAAAAACGACAACGTTAAAAACAACGTGAACATTTAGAGCATGTTCTAAATTTTTAATGCCCATTTTTTACGTTGTGAAACATTTTCTGGAGCCCGCATATGATCGTTTTTAATTACATTAAAAAAAAAAAACTTAATTTTTTACATCCCGAAAAACGGTCGTGTGCACGCGGCATCACAGTCTAGCACCTTACAAAGCTGTTATCTACTACATGTTACACTACTAAGAGGAGTCATGAGCACAATTACTTTCAGAAAATAGAGAAGTCTGTGCTACTTCCACGCTTCTAAAAAGGGGTTGGATCTGATAATATGAAACAATCCTATCTGATTGGCTGCAGGAACTTTTGGGCAGGAAAAAGGGGGCTGGGGGCACACGGCTCACTGCATAGTCTGCCAAAGGTCATCAAGAATGGCACAAAGCCTTTAGCTGCCAACAGTATGCAAATATCTGCAAAGAGTAAATTGGGGCAATCTGAGTTAAAATCCAAATTCACACAAATTGGTTCCCTCATCTCTTGTAATAAGTGAGAAAAAACACTACTAATGGGAGCTTAAAAAAAAAAAAATAACAAAAAAAACATTTTTCTCTTTGTTGAATTGAAAAAGCTGTTAAAACTATTGGCACGTAGCAAATGAAAAGCAGATTTGCAGAGTAGGGAAAAAAGCAGCTTAATAAAACCAGAGCCAAAAAGCAAGGTGTCCGTGAAAAAATTAACCCGTGTTTAGGGTCGGGCACCACATTGCTGATTTCAGGAGTTTGTGTTCCAGATTTACTGTGCATTTTGCATTTCCTTTTGTCTTTACCGGAGGATATGGAGTTTTAAAACATCAATTTGCACCTCTGCAGTTGATTGACACACAGCTACGTGCTTGGGATGTGCGCCGATCACCCGCGTATAAAGCTTCCATCAGCATATTCATTCCCATTAGACTGATTCATGCACAAATAAAACCTCCATAAATGCATGTACATGCACAAATAAAATAGTGGGGAATTAGAGCATGTCTGCAGAGTGTTTAAGATCATTTCATTACTCGCCACCAAATGTTGTACAAGACTCAAGGTTGTAAGTCAGTCAAAGGAGATTCTGCCACTGTAAGTATTTTGTCTGCGATTACATACGGCGCTGCCAAAGTAATAGGTGTGCATCATAGCTTGTAACGCTGTCTCTTCTGCATCCAAATCCCTCTCTTCTTCTTTTGGCCGTAGTTGTGCCTGTTTTGGGGGTGATGTGGATTTTGCTGCAAATGCAAATTTAAGAATCACAAATGCTTCTATTGTTCTGTATTGTTCGCCCTTTTATTGTGTTGCTTTTTTTTAATTATTCTAGTTTAAAAGGAATGTAATAATTAGGGATGAGAAAAATGATTTAGGTGAAATTGATTTTGCTGCAAAACTACCATTTTCACTGCCGGTAAAGTGGAAACTTTCAATTTCGCTCTTTGAGCTACTTAGGTAAAAATTCCTGACCAGGTGAAATTTCAGCTTGTGGCACTGCGTCGCTTTAACTGACAATTGCGTGGTCGTGCGACGTGGCTCCCAAACAAAATTGACGTCCTTTTTTCCCCACAAATAGAGCTTTCTTTTGGTGGTATTTGATCACCTCTGCGGTTTTTATTTTTTGCGCTATAAACAAAAATAGAGCAACAATTTTGAAAAAAAAAAACAATGGCCCAGATTCATAAAGCAATTACGCCTGTCTAACTGGTGTTAGACAGGAGTAATTTCAAATTTTGCGCGCCGTATCACTAGTTTGAATCCTCAAACCATGATACGGCGGCTTCGGGCTTCGATCCGAGAGGCTTACGTCTTCGTAAACCTTCGGATCTACGCTGCAATATATTTGCGGCCGCTGGGAGGAGTTCGCGTCGTTTTGATGCGTCGGGATATGCAAATGTGTTTTTACGGCGATCCACGAAGATACGAGCGGTCTTCGCAATCGCTTACGTCTTTTTGCTGGTCTAACGGTGCGTAACCCATGTTAAGTATGGCCGTCGTTCCCGCGTCGATTTAAATTTTTTTTTTTTTTTTACGTAACTCGTTCGGGAATAGAAATGTCCGTAAACGACGCTACTCAAACAACGAATGACGTAACGACGTGATTTCGTGCAATGCACGGCGGGAAATTTGCGAACATGCGCAGTTCGATCGCCGCGGGAACGCGCCTATTTTAAATCCTTCACGCCCCCTACTCGTCTATATGGATTGTGACGGGAGAAACACACTACGCCGCCATCGTTTACTGGACAAAATCTACCTGGATTCCACGTAGAGCCAGGTAAGAAACGGCGGCGTAGTGTATTTCTGATACGCTACGAGAATCCAATTCTCTCTGAATCTGGGCCAATATTTTTTACTTGTTGCTATAATAAATAGCCCAATTTTTTTTTTTAAAAACACTTTTTTTCTCAGTCTAGGCGATACGTATTCTTCTACATATTTTTGGTAAAAAAAAATCGCAATAAGCTTCTGGTTTGCGCAAAAGTTATTGCGCTTACAAAATAGGGGACAGAATTATTATTTTTTTTTTTTACTACTAATGGCGGCGATCAGCATTTTTTTCGTGACTGCGACATTATGGCGGAGACATCGGACACTTTTGACACATTTTTGGCACCATTCACATTTAAACAGCGATCAGTGCTATAAATATGCACTAATTACTGTATAAATGTGACTGGAATTGAAGGGGTTAACACTAGGGGGCCAGGAAGGGGTTAAATGTGTACCCTGAATTGTGTTCTAACTGTGGGGGGAGGGGGGGTGACTGGGGGAGGTGACTGATCTATGTCCCTATGTACAAGGGACACAGATCGGTCTCCTCTCTCCCCTGACAGGACATGGATCTCTGTGTTTACAAACAGAGATCCATGTCTTGTCCCTGTAGCCGCCGATCCCGAGTGCCTGGCAGACATCGCGGCCGCCAAGCACACGCATTGGCATCTCAGCGATGCAGCAGGCACGCGCGTGCCGCCAACGGCGCCGCTCGCACGCCCCCCAGTGGCCTGGTGGTGCGGAGGCCGTAAAAACATGGGTAGAACCACCCTGCGGCCGTAAAAAAGTCGTACGGCCGTCGGGTAGTAGTTAATTATAAAATCGTTTTTTTTCCTTTTAATTAGCGAGTGATTTTTTATTGATTTTTTTGGTGTATTTAGGGTAGTTTAGTGTCAATCATGAGTATTAATTGGTGTGTACAGCCTATTGCATTAGGGTGTGAACCCCAAATGTTTTAAAACATGGACGTGTCAGTAGAGCAGTGGATGGTGTCAGTAGTTTTTTATTTTTATTATTTTATTTTTTTATTATAAAAATAAATAAAAAATTAGGAGCCATGTTGGGGGGGGGGGCTTTGGTAAAATATCAACAGGGGGATCTGCGCCACACAGAGTGATTAGGGTGTATTTGTACAAATTCACAGACAAAATAACAAGTCCTCTTGTGTGGTGTGGGTCCTCAATGTACCAGGTGGGCCTGTTTATGGTCGGCCCGCTTCTTTGCTCCTGTCTTTGTCCCCTGGATGTATATTTGTGGGATGGACCTTACCAGGTATAAATTACTACCTTGATATGGTTTATTATAATATATTATATATTTTTTGTTTCTCCCCCTCCTATCCCCTGTACCAACGCTATATTTTATAATGTTAATATTTCAAATATATAATTCAATGTACTTTGTTTTATATTGTATATTAAGATTTGTCCCTTCAGCTGGAGGCTGTATACAAAGCAAAAAATAAAATGAGCTCTATAGTGTAACATCTGTCCCACTTAATACAATGATTGATATGTCTTTCCAATGCAAATAATTGATCCTTTCATTGGAAACATTGTAACACAGAGACTCGGTACAACTTCTGTAATTTTCATTATCTACAATCTACTTTTTTTAGATGGATAGAGTCAGACACGTCCATTGTACAAACACATGTCCTACATATGAAGAACAGCTTGAAGATGTCTTCAGCAAATCTGGCTATTGTCAACATATGATAAATAGATGATTGTGGAAGGAGGCAGCTTGACTGTATGGGAAAATTTGACTATAACTTGAATACAACTATAATTAAAAACACTTAGGTATCACAAGAAATTCACTTGTGTATTGTACAGTGAAATTGGTGGGAGGCCACATATATACAGGGAGTGCAGAATTATTAGGCAAATGAGTATTTTGACCACATCATCCTCTTTATGCATGTTGTCTTACTCCAAGCTGTATAGGCTCGAAAGCCTACTACCAATTAAGCATATTAGGTGATGTGCATCTCTGTAATGAGAAGGGGTGTGGTCTAATGACATCAACACCCTATATCAGGTGTGCATAATTATTGGGCAACTTCCTTTCCTTTGGCAAAATGGGTAAAAAGAAGGACTTGACAGGCTCAGAAAAGTCAAAAATAGTGAGATATCTTGCAGAGGGATGCAGCACTCTTAAAATTGCAAAGCTTCTGAAGCGTGATCATCGAACAATCAAGCGTTTCATTCAAAATAGTCAACAGGGTCGCAAGAAGCGTGTGGAAAAACCAAGGCGCAAAATAACTGCCCATGAACTGAGAAAAGTCAAGCGTGCAGCTGCCAAGATGCCACTTGCCACCAGTTTGGCCATATTTCAGAGCTGCAACATCACTGGAGTGCCCAAAAGCACAAGGTGTGCAATACTCAGAGACATGGCCAAGGTAAGAAAGGCTGAAAGACGACCACCACTGAACAAGACACACAAGCTGAAATGTCAAGACTGGGCCAAGAAATATCTCAAGACTGATTTTTCTAAGGTTTTATGGACTGATGAAATGAGAGTGAGTCTTGATGGGCCAGATGGATGGGCCCGTGGCTGGATTGGTAAAGGGCAGAGAGCTCCAGTCCGACTCAGACGCCAGCAAGGTGGAGGTGGAGTACTGGTTTGGGCTGGTATCATCAAAGATGAGCTTGTGGGGCCTTTTCGGGTTGAGGATGGAGTCAAGCTCAACTCCCAGTCCTACTGCCAGTTTCTGGAAGACACCTTCTTCAAGCAGTGGTACAGGAAGAAGTTTGCATCCTTCAAGAAAAACATGATTTTCATGCAGGACAATGCTCCATCACACGCGTCCAAGTACTCCACAGCGTGGCTGGCAAGAAAGGGTATAAAAGAAGAAAAACTAATGACATGGCCTCCTTGTTCACCTGATCTGAACCCCATTGAGAACCTTTGGTGCATCATCAAATGTGAGATTTACAAGGAGGGAAAACAGTACACCTCTCTGAACAGTGTCTGGGAGGCTGTGGTTGCTGCTGCACGCAATGTTGATGGTGAACAGATCAAAACACTGACAGAATCCATGGATGGCAGGCTGCATGAGTGTCCTTGCAAAGAAAGGTGGCTATATTGGTCACTGATTTGTTTTGTTTTGTTTTTGAATGTCAGAAATGTATATTTGTGAATGTTGAGATGTTATATTGGTTTCACTGGCAAAAATAAATAATTGAAATGGGTATATATTTGTTTTTTGTTAAGTTGCCTAATAATTATGCACAGAGTCGGTTCACACTGGGGCGACTTCAGATCCGACTTGAAGTCGTCTCAAGTCGTCCCAAATCGCGCTGTCTAGAAAAATAATGCAAGTGAATGGGAGCGGTGTTAATACACACTACTCAAGTCGCTCCGACTTTTGAAAAGGGTCCTGTACGATTTCAATCCGACTCCTAGGCGATTTGTACCCATTGATTTCAATGGAAGTCGCTTCCAAGTCTGATCACTGTTCAAACTGAGGCGATTTTACAGGAAGTAGAGAGGAATTTACCCAGAAGCCCCCAGGTACTGCACAGTCCCCAGGCTGACCCCACCTTCTTGGCACAGATTGCTTTCAGTTTCAACGTTATCTCTGTATGTACCATGGCTACCAGAGGAGGAAATAGAAGAGAGGCAGTCGATAATGAGTCCCTCATCAGGCTTATAAAAGAGAGACCATGCCTCTACAACAAGAAGGACCCTGGGTACAAGGACCAACTCAAGAGGGACAATGCCTGGCTGGACATTGCTCAGCTGACATACAAGGATTGGGACACATTGTCTGAGACCGTCCGCACTGCCAAATGTAAGTTAAACCTTTATTATATGTCTAATTTCCTTGGCTAGGCATGCTGGTTGTAGTTCCATACAGGCCACCTGTTTGCACAGAGAATGGCGGCATGAACTCCCTCTTGAAGACCGCAAGACTAGAACACACCGGCATCAATAGATCCCCTGTCAGGAACAGTATATCCCCTGCTGGCAATAGTAGATGCCTGTCAGGAACCATAGATCCCCAAACAGTAGATCCCTACAGGAAAATTAGTTCACATGTCAAGAACAATATATCCCCAACAACAGTAGAATAGATCCCCCACAACAATAGATCCCTTAGGCCTCATACACACGATCGAATCTGTCTGCTGAAAGCCGTCTGATGGCCGTTTCAGCAGACAGATTCGATTGTGTGTACGGGCAAACAGACGGATTTGTCCACCCGACAGATTTCAAAGCATTGCTTTGAAATCTGTCGGCTGCAAACCCGTCTGCCGACATGTCTGCTGGTTAGTACACTTACCAGCAGACATGTCGTCTCGCACCGGCGCCGAATGGATTCGGCGCATGCGCGGAAGTGTTTTACTTCCTGGTGCGGTGCCGTGGCGGCGTCAACGTCACCGCCACGTGACCGACACGTCAGCGCGCTGTCTGCTGGCGGGGATTTTGGTTTGCTCGTGTGTACACGCGAGCAAACCAAAATCCCAGCAGACAGATTTGTTCAAATCTGTCGGACGGACAGATTTGAATAAATCTGTCTGCTCGTGTGTACAAGGCCTGATAGTAACAAAAGTTCCTGCGACAACAATAGATCCATGACAAATGTAGATCCCTAACAGAAACAATAGAACCCCCGACAGCAATAGATCCCTGTTTGGAACAAAAGTTCCTGCGACAACAATAGATCCATGACAAATGTACATCCCTAACAGAAACAATAGATCCCTGACAGCAATAGATCCCTGATAGTAACAAAAGTTCCTGCGACAACAATGGATCCATGACAAATGTACATCCCTAACAGAAACAATAGATCCCCCAACAGCAATAGATCCCTGATAGTAACAAAAGTTCCTGCGACAACAATAGATCCATGACAAATGTAGATCCCTAACAGAAACAATAGATCCCCCGACAGCAATAGATCCCTGTTTGGAACAAAAGTTCCTGCGACAACAATAGATCCATGACAAATGTACATCCCTAACAGAAACAATAGATCCCTACTGTTTATGTTAGGGATCTACATTTATCATGGATCTGTTGTTGTCGCATGAACTTTTGTTACTATCAGGGATCTATTGCTGTCGGGGATCTATTGTTTCTGTTAGGGATCTACATTTATCATGGATCTCTTGTTGTCGCAGGAACTTTTGTTACTATCAGGGATCTATTGCTGTCGGGGATCTATTGTTTCTGTTAGGGATGTACATTTATCATGGATCTGTTGTTGTCGCATGAACTTTTGTTACTATCAGGGATCTATTCCTGTCGGGGATCTATTGTTTCTGTTAGGGATCTACATTTATCATGGATCTCTTGTTGTCGCAGGAACTTTTGTTACTATCAGGGATCTATTGCTGTCGGGGATCTATTGTTTCTGTTAGGAATCTACATTTGTCATGGATCTATTGTTGTCGCAGGAACTTTTGTTACTATCAGGGATCTATTGCTGTCGGGGGATCTATTGTTTCTGTTAGGGATGTACATTTGTCATGGATCTATTGTTGACGCAGGAACTTTTGTTCCAAACAGGGATCTATTGCTGTCGGGGGATCTATTGTTTCTGTTAGGGATGTACATTTGTCATTGATCTATTGTTGACGCAGGAACTTTTGTTACTATCAGCCTGAGAAATGTATGTCGGTTCACACGGGGGCGACTTGGGATCAGACTTGAAGTCGTTTCAAGTTGTCCCAAGTCGCGCTGTCCAGAAAAGCAATGTTAGTGAATGGGAGTGGTGTTAATACACACTACTCATGTCGCTCCGACTTCAGAAGAGGTTCCTGTACTACTTCAATCAGACTTCTAGGCGATTTGTACCCATTGATTTCAATGGAAGTCGCTTCCAAGTCTGATCACTGTTTTAATTGAAGCTACTTCCCAGCAAGATAACATACATTTTTCAGGCAAACCC
Organism: Rana kukunoris; assembly: GCA_029574335.1. Taxonomy (NCBI): domain Eukaryota; kingdom Metazoa; phylum Chordata; class Amphibia; order Anura; family Ranidae; genus Rana; species Rana kukunoris. The sequence goes on along the minus strand of CM056054.1, from coordinate 214,720,464 downwards.
CTCCCTCCCCTTCCCTCTCCCAGAGCTGATTGTTGTTTTATTGGCCACTGGAATGTCTCCTGACCTGAAAAGGACTTCAAGTCGTGTTGTAAATCACCCCAGATCGCCCTGTGGTTCATGCTCAAGTAGTGTTGAAGTTGCTTCTGAAAGTCATGCTGGAAGTTGTGTCACCCCAGTGTGAACCGACTCATAGTCACCTGCACACACAGATATCCCCCTAAAATAGCTAAAACTAAAAACAAACTAAAAACTACTTCCAAAAATATTCAGCTTTGATATTAATGAGTTTTTTGGGTTCATTGAGAACATGGTTGTTGTTCAATAATAAAATTAATCCTCAAAAATACAACTTGCCTAATAATTCTGCACTCCCTGTAATACCTGGTGAAGCAGCTTGACATCACTCAACACTATGGGCCAGATTCAGGTAGAGTTGCGCTGGAGTATTTCGATATGCGCCGCGTAACTGTGAAGATGCGCCGTCGTTTCTATGTGGCCGTAACCACCAAACTAGATGCGTCAGAAAACGGGCCATTTCCGACCGGCTTAACGTTCCGACGCCAGAGTATCGTCAGCGCATAGTTTCGCTTGGCACATCAGTCGCGCCTATTGATTTCCCCTGCAAATATGCAAATGAGGGAGATTTCCCAATTCTCGCACAGATTAGCACCATACGCCGGCTACATGCACCGCGCATATATCGTCCGTCCGTCGCAAAGTTATTTCTACAAATGGCTGCTTTATCTTTACTCCAGACGACCTCAGGTCAGCAGGAGAGCAGCTCCAGCAGCAGCGCTACCGACGAAACTAGCAAGCTGAACAACCACACGTGCAAGGACAACACCTCTGTGTGCCAACATGCCAGGGGCAATCGTGGTCCTAGAACTACTGATGGGTCCCCCGGAACGAAGGAGGCGGGCACGTGAGAGGATATACCGCACGCGCATGAGCCTCTTTGGCATGGGGGATGAGGAGGTGTATCGCCTCTTCAGATTCAGCCCTGATGCAATACTTGAACTAACCACAACCCTGCAGGGTGACATCACCAGCAAGACACACCGCTCACAAGCAGTGCAGCCACTGGTGAAGGTACTGGCAACACTTCATTTCCTTGCAAGTGGATCATTCCAGCGTACAAGTGGAGTGGTGGCTGGGATGTCACAATCCTCCGTGAGCAGATGTGTGCACCAGGTTGTCCCTGCAATCCTCAGACGCATGTCCAACCACTTCATCAGACCCACCACTGAGGAGCTGCGGCTGAAGGCAATGACAGATTTCTACAGCATTGCCAGATTCCCACGCACTGTGGGGGCCATTGATTGCACACATGTGGCCCTACAGCCCCCCAGTGCCACAGAGCACATATACCGCAATCGAAAGCATTGGCATTCCATCAACGTACAGGTGATAGCTGATGCCCAACGCCTCATATGGCACGTCCGTGCCAAACACCCCGGGTCCAGCCATGACAGCTTCATATACCGTCAGAGCCCCATCCCAGCAGAATTCGAGCAGAACATGTATGGGGACAGCTGGCTGGTTGGTGAGTGACATGGGTGGCAGGCATTAAATTATCCCCTCCCGTGATGCACATCAGAAGTGGCACATGCATGACTAACATCCTCCTGTCTTTTCCCTTACAGGTGACTCTGCATATGCACTGGGACCCCATCTCATGACTCCTTTCCGGAACCCCCAAACCAGAGGAGAGAGAAAATACAATGAAGCACACATCAAAACCCGTGCAGTGGTGGAGCAAACATTTGGGCTCCTGAAGTCCCGTTTCCGCTGCCTGGATAAGTCCGGGGGGACCCTATTGTATTCCCCTACCTTTGTGTGTCAGATCATCGGTGCATGTTGCATTCTGCACAACTTTGCTATGAGAAAAGGCCTGCAGATTGACATACGTGATGACCTGACCCCCGACCCACACAGTCCCCACCTGCCAGAGGAGAACCAGTCTGCTGATGGAAGAGCAGTCAGGAGGGTCCTCACCGTAGGCATCTTTGGACACTAAACCAAAACATTTATCACACAGAGAATGCACGCGTGTACACCACTGATGTCCCTAGATCACACACACCACATGCACATCGCATTGGATTAGCCCAAGTCCAGCATGTAGGACTTGGGAGCAGCGTCAAGGCCCCAATGATGTCGCTGTCCATTCATACACCTTTCACACGTCATTCATACAGCCGTGGGGTTAACTTCACCACCACGGCCGAGGGTGACACCCCTTACTGGCAGGAGTGCCACCCCCTCACATTCACACACCATTCACACTGCAACGTGTGCAGTATCAAAAAATTAAAAACTCATAACCTGAGTATAAATCCAAATAAAATAAAAAACTCATAACCTGAGTATAAATCCAAATAAAATAAAAAACAAATCATCGGGGATGCCGGGGGCTCCTTCTTGCCGAACCTCTCTGGCTCCTTTAGATGCCTGGATGGAGTGGGTGGGGGTGGGGGGGCATCTGGAGGTGGCTGATCCCCGGGTGGGACACTCCTGGCAGGTGTGGCCTGCATGCCCTCCAAGGCCCTGGCTATCCGGCCGAGGTATGTGTTGGTATGGGCCTGCATCCTGAGCTGACGGGTGACCTGATAATGCTGGGCCCGCCGACTCAGCCTCCCCTGGTCCCGGATGGCAGCACTGTTTCCCTGGATGGCAGCAGTGTTTGCCTGTACGGCTGCAGTGAGGTGCCTAATATCCCCCTGCACCTCCCCCAAACTGGTCACCACTGCAGCGCAGTTGCAACTCACATCCTGCACTGCGTTGCTTATCTGGGCAACGGAGCACAGGCTGTCAGCCACTCTGTCCAAGTGCCCAACTATGTCCCCCATTTGTTGGGTCTGTCTGGCGTGATCCCTCGCCAACTGGCCCTGGACAAGATCGGACACCCCCTTGGTCTTCTGGGTCGCCTTACTGGGGCCAGCAGATGGTTGTCCCCGGGGGGATGGAGTCGCCCTTGAGGGGCTTCCAAGGATGGGGGAGGGGGATGACAGACGGCCCTGGAGAAGGGGAGGAGTCCTCCAACAATAAGGAAAAGTCCTGCTCTGCCACAGCAGGATCCTCCACAACCACCTCGGCAGGTGTGGTGTGGGCACTCTCCTCCTCCACCTCGGTGTCTTCACCACCCAGGGGCTCGGGCACACGATGGTGTTGGGGGGATGGGGTGGACTGGCCGCCGACAGATGATGGCCCAGCTCCGTCATCTGTGGATGACACAAAGCAGACACATGTTGGTGGTCCCACACACTTGGCACATGTACCCTCCCCCCCCCCACATGCAACACATCAAATAGGGGATAAAAACACTTACCTGTCCTGGAGCCTTCCTCCACGGAGTCATATCCAGGGACCCCCTCCACCTGCTCCCTGTCCAGGCAGCGAGCGACCACCTCCTCCTCCGTGGTCAGGCTGACCGGACATGGGGGACCACCACCTGTGCCACTCTCATGCCTCCTGATGGTGGCCACCTTGCCACGGACCTTGCGCCGCAGGTCGTTTACCTTTTTTTGGATGTCACCAGCAGTCCGGGTGGAGTACCCTAGCACATTCACCCTGCTGGCAATGGTGTCCAGGATGGCCTGCTTCCTCTCCCGGCTGGTCTTCTGACTTTTTTTGCCATGGAGGAAATGATTAAATGTCTCCATAGCGGAAATGATCACAGACACCTCCTGGGCATTAAAGTTGAGGTTCCTCCTCTCTCTGGGGGTAGCGGGAGCAGCCATCACAGCACAAAAGTATCTTCCCTGGGGTGGGGGAAACGGAAATACTTTTGCACCGGAATGGCATTTCCGCTAGCGCTTTTAAACGCACAACGGAACACATTGCGCTGACGTTTCCTGTGAAGTGGTGCCGACGGAAGTTGTGAGCATGCGCACAAGGGGGCGAGTGGAGCCTCACTCACTGCGCATGCTCCGTGGATGATGCGCTGAACGTAAGCCTCTGCGCTGGGCTCCGCCCATCATTTACATATGATCACACCCACTTCCACTTGCGTCGGGTTACGCCAGCCCATTATCGTTACTCTGGCGCAAGTTTACGCGCAACTGCTATGTGAATAACAGTACTTGCGCCGAAAGTGTCGGCGGAGTAACGTAAATGAGAAGCGTTACTCCGGAGTAAAGAAACTCCCATCTACCTGAATCTGGCCCTATATTGACAAAAGTATTGGTACACCTTCCTTTACACGCACATGAACTTCAATGGCATTACAGTCTTAGTCCATAGGGTTCAAAATTGAGTTGGCCCACCCTTGGCAGCTTTAAAGGCTTCAACTTTTCTGGGAAGGCTATTCACAAGGTTTAGGATTGTGTCTATGGCAGTGTTTTTCAACTCCAGTCCTCAAGGCACACCAACAGGTCAAGTTTTCAGGATTTCCCTCAGATGAAATGGCTGTGGTGATTACTAAGGCAGTGAAACTGATAAAATCACCTGTGCAAAATAATGGAAAGCCTGAAAACATGACCTGTTGGTTTACATACAAGTGAGGTATTACCACAATCGTTAGAGCAAGAGCAATAATTCTAGCCCTAGATATCCTCTGTAACTCAAAAGATGCAACCTGTCGATTTTTTAAATGTCGCCTATGAAGATTTTTAAGGGTAAAAGTTTGACGCCATTCCACGAGCGGTCGCAATTTTGAAACGTGACATGTTGGGTATCATTTTACTCGGCGTAATTATCTTTCACAATATAAAAAAAAAAATTGGGCTAACTTTACTGTTGTCTTATTGTTTTTAAATTTAAAAAAGTGATTTTTTTTTCAAAAAAAGTGCGCTTGTAAGACCTCTGCGCAAATACGGTGTAACAAAAAGTATTGCAATGACCGCCATTTTATTCTCTAGGGTGTTAGGAAAAAAACATATATAATGTTTGGGGGTTTTAAGTAATTTTCTAGCAAAAATGTTTTTTTTAATCTTGTAAACACCAAATCTGAAAAACAGGCAAGGTCCTTACGTGGTTAAAGCAGAACTCTGTCTGTTCCCAGGAATTGTGTTGGAAGACTTTTACTAGCCATACAGCGAACTAAGATCTTCACTAGAACCGTGACGTACAGTATGAGTTATTCTGGTGTGTCCATTCCTATGAATCCCTTATTATGAAGGTGCCAAGAGCATGTGTTGTTAGAGCAATGTCTTGTCTGCTGAGACTTGGCAAATGTAGAACAGACCTACCTAATTACATAACTATCAGCTTCTGGCCTCCATCCAGTTCTTACCCAAATAATTGATGATCCATGATGGTGTGTGTAATAGATAACAAACTGTTTGATTTTATTTCCTATTCAAGCGTACATTGGACAAACACCAACAAGCTTCATGAAACAAGACTTTCCTGCTGAAAGATGGATTAGAGAAACCAGTATCATGTCAATTCTTACCACGTGCGCCCATCACTCATGTTCTGTTGTATCAGTTTATCATGCTGCTACATCCAATCCCTGCCATCAGGCTGGAAATAAGAAACTCTGTGTGCTGAATGTTTCTATGGGGCTCACAGTTTTGTTACTGCTGGGAGACAGTCTGCTATGTGACACATTGAAGGAGATTCATGTGCGTATCATCTAGGACTCAATTAATTAAAGAGGATTTTGTAGAAAAATGGAAAACCTTTATCCTACTGAGACCACTCCATGCAAAGTGACACAGCGGTAGGGAGGAAGGAAAGAAGCATGCAGCAAACTGCCTTAACCCAAACTTAGCCATATAGCCCCCTCCGAACCCATTCATTTAAATGTAAATATCTAGATACATTTTCTTTAAATTTCACTGCTCTATCAGCAACCAAGTGATGGAAAAAAAAAATTCTTCAAGACTTACCTAGCATTATGACTGTGCTGGCCATAGACCACCTCGAATCGCCCAACCTTAGAGACTTCAAATCCTAGGTTGATAAGAAGTCATCTCAATTTGGACTAGAATGCCTAACTGTGACAGACATCCACAATGTTCTACAAAATGTTACCACTTTATAAGGTTTATTTGGGAATGTTTTAAAATCTGTGCCATTATCACTCCCTCTGATAATCCTTTCCAATTATCTTGTCTTTGGCTCCATGTCTTATTAAGGTATTAGACTCACCCCTTCTTTACAGTTGTTATATAGCAAAAAAATACTCTCCCATATTTATCTAAATTCAGAACACCCTCAAGGTTTGGAAATCGTGCCCCATTTCATTTTTAGGTGAAGTCACAGTTATGAAAATGAATATCCATCCTAAACTTCAGTATACTGTAAGGGGCCCGGAGGTCCCCAGGGACCCAGATGGCAACCCCCTTTTATTTATTTATTTTTTGTAAGGGGCCCAGATGTCCCCAGGGCCCCGGATGGCAACCCCCTTTTTTATGATTTTTTTTTATTAAAGGGCCCAGAGGTCCCCAGGGCCCCTGGATGGCAACCCCCCTTTTTTATATATACAAATAATTTAATTTTTTTTATATTTTTTTATAATTTTTTTTCTTTTTTTTTCTTTTTATTAAAGGTCCCCCCACTTCTCAATTGTCTCAATTAGCAGTGGCACCCCCCGCTTCTCAATTTGAGAACCCTCTGGTTCTCTGCTACAGGGGGCCCATGCCTGAAGCTGTGTGCCTGAAGCCCATGCCTGATGCCTGAAGCTGGTCCCATAATTCCTAATAAAATTGATTTTACAAAAGAAAAACATTTCATAAATCGAAGACTAGTCAACACAAAGAGCGCAGTACGGAGGGGGGGGGGGTCAGGAGGGCCTTTCCTATCAGCCTCACTAAAACATAATTTTATTCCTTTCAATCAGTGCTTAATCGCTTTATTTTTTTTGGTCAGATTCTCCCCCTTGTTTTCCCTGCAAAATATTGTATAGATTCAAGCATAAGGGTGGTCTTGGCCTTCAATACATTTGGTCATACTACCTCTGGCCTCTCACCTTTCACAACTAGCCCAAGGGAACATTAAAGGTTCCAAAGTGCCCTGGGTAAGGCCACGTACACACGATCAGACTGGTCCGATGAAACTGGTCCGACGGACCATTTTCATCGGACCAGGCTGAAGTGATCTGATGGTCTAATGTGCGTACACACCATCGGATCAGACCAGAATGCGGTGACGTAGAACACAACGACGTGCTGAAAAAAGAAAGTTCAATGCTTCCAAGCATGCGTCGACTTGATTCTGAGCATGAGCGGGTTTTTGGTCCGATGCTTTTGTGTACTAACCATCAAACCTGTCCGACGAACAGGTGTCCATCAGACAGGTTTTAAAGCAGGTTTTAAAACTTTGGTCCGACGGACAACGGTCCGATGGGCCGTACACACCATCGAACTGGTCTGCAGACCAGTTTCATCGGACTGGTCTGATCGTGTGTACGCGGCCTAAGATTCTAATATGACTCCATACACCCTTACCACTTACCTGGATAACTTTGGTCAAAATAAATCTCCTGTGCAGATTTTGCCCCCTATATTAGTTGTCGCTGAATCCTTTCAACTTTGGTTCCACTACAAATCAAAATATGCATTAGTCTCACTCAGGCCTCTCCAAGCCTCATATTCAGGGGTATTTTGTAGAAAAATGGAAAACCTTTATTTTGATGAAGTTCTTCTTTAAGGTAGACTCAGACAAAGTGTTAGCTCTCTGTCTGTGTGCAGAAAAGCATATGCAGTGGAAGAGGTTATTTATTTATTTAAATGTGCTGAGGTTTTTACATGTCTGATTGGTACAAGGACTGTGACATATTTTTTTATTCAGGTTTTATTTATTCATTCCCCTTTAAACCCCTCCCACCACATTTTGGCCACAGCCACCATTTGCACACCACATCATCATTCTTAACAGGGTGACCAAGGGTGCCCTAGGTCTTTTACAATCCTAGAAACACGTCTGTCTCTTTCTCATACAAAGTTTCTCCATCCTTACATGTCCGCTAGATCTGGAGCTCCAGCCAGGAAAGGAAAATACAATGGCGATGTGTCAATAAGGATAAAAGATGAACAAAGGCAACAATAACATGTCTTTTCTGCTGTGCACATTGCAATATTTTATCCCTGCCAAAAGGAAGAGAATTTTTTTGATCTGAAGACACAAGGCCGGCCAGCTCAGGAAATCTCCAGTAAAGGATCGGAGCTGCGACAGGAAGTTACTCGCAGATCCAAGCGTGAGATGGAGGGGAACAAGGCACGCAGGTGTCGCCTGGGGAGATGTTTTGTGACTGAAGTAGTTTCACACATATTTTTTCAATACAGAATCAGTTTGAATGAATACAAAGCACTGGAGCCTTATTCGATGACATCAGAATGACAGTTCCAGGAAAGAAACAGAAAATTATCTTAAGTATCGAAGTTCTAACACTTTCTATGGAATTTAATAAAAGCCCATAAAATGTTAATGCAAGTCTTAACAATCTGCTGACACTTTGTAAATATTGACCCCCTGGGTGGGTTTTGTCATGATTGTTGCCTAATTTTTACTTAGTGGGTTTTGCTCTGAGTTGGTAAGATCTAATATTCTTACCGCCACAGCTATAGACACGCTAATCTCTCAGTTTGCACTTTTCAAATAGTTTTTTTTTTTGTTTGCCATACATGCTAAAGTAGGCCCATAGGCGTATGCACAGGGTGTGCCAGGTGTGCCCAGGCACACCCTAACACCCTGTGCAGCACAAATTCCCCCTACTGCCTGGCTTCCATCTCTCCCCCCCGAAGCGCTGCCAGCTTCCCTCCTCTCCTATTGGCTGTTGCTGCTGGGATGTTTTAGGAGTGGGGAAGGGGCTGGTAAATATGTAATTTACAGACCCCTTTTCTGAATGAACACAGTGGGCGATCAATAGTGTGTGTGTTTGGGCTTTGGGGTGCACACCCTAATGCAATAGGCTGCACACATATATTGGTGTAGGCCATGATTCTGGAGTATTACTCTGTTTGCTCTCTGGTAGATGTATTGCCCTCATTATGTGTTTTGGTTTACCCTGGTCAAGCCCCAGGTGAAGGCTTTCTTCAGGCTTTCTTCAGGTAACCATAGTCTGACTACTGAAAGACTATACAGTACATAAAACAAATAAAGACATTCTGTCATTTAGGCAGAGCTGTCTCTCTATGCTGAATCCCTTTCCTATATTTTTTAATACTTTTCAAACTGCTTTATTTGTATCCCTGTTACAAGGCATATAATTTATGTTTTACTATAGAGTATTATTTACCACCAGAATTCATTGATATTTTTAATGTTTTAATGTTGCAATGTTGTGGGTACTTTTCTTTTTGTCTTGCGGCTGGCGTTTTCGACTGGTCTACTATAAATTGTAGGCTCTCTGTACAGCTTATAGCTTGAAAAGGGAGTGTGCATGCTTCTGTAGCACAGCACTTGCTCCAAAACACATCGCACTGAACTCTGCAATCTGTGACATCAGCACCACAAAGCCATCCTTGCCACGCTGCGTTCCATATGGACACTGGACTTTCCAAGCAGACTTCCCCCTCCGGCTTCTGGCACCAGCAGGCTTTTTGTCCCACCACTGCAGCACTTTACAGGGCTACCCTACAGAGCCGTGCTCCTCCGGGTACCAGGGGCGACCCATCCATTGGAGGGCCCGGGCGCCGCCCCCTCTCTCTACGCCACCCCCTATCTGCAATGGATAGATTCATGCATAGCATGAATCTATCCACAGTCGCGACAGCCACCCCCTGTCCATGCGTCCGGCCCCTTTCAAGGCACCGGGCGCATAAATGAAAGCCATTTTTTTTTTGTTTAAGCACCAGATTAGGCCAGATGCTCAAATAGACTTCAAAATAGGGTGGGCTCGGGTCACAGAGAATGTGCTCCGATCTCCCACCAAGGTGTGTTACAACCGCAAATGAATATTTGCTGTTGAAACATTGATCCTCAATCAGAAGCAGGTGTAAGACCCATTTTCTGTCCAAAAAGAGAATCCTCCCAATTGTCCGCCGAGGAGGAGGGAGGAAACAGAAGCCATCACAATGATCAGTGGAGAGCAGGAGAAAAGGAGGCTGTTGCTGCCGAGCATGGGAAGCTGCTGGTGATGGGGTAAGTGCTACTGACCCTGAAAGAAAATTCCATCAGCCGCAACTGCCGGGTACTGGTTTCCCCCAGCAGACCTCCTCCTCCGGGCTCTCGACACCAGCAGACATCCACCTGCCGCTGCAGCGCTCCCCTCGAATGACGGATACAGCACCGTCGAATGACGGATACATAATACTACACTTAGTGGCGATTTCCTGGTTCAGAAATATCTTGTAACAAGTGTGTTTTGCTGCTTCTTCCACAGCTCAACCAAGATACAATTATGAAAGTGTTTCATGCTGCGCTACTATGTGAAATAATACAATTACTAAATGTGAAAATGTGTGCGTGTACCATTTTTTTTTCTACATGTATTCAAAAGAAACTAAATGTAATAAAAAATAATAAAAATCACATGAAAACACAACTTATGCAATAAAGTGCATCTATAATCAAAAGTCCAATCCTATAACGGATAATTAATTGTTCAGTTTACACAGTTCAAGTTGTGCTATCAAAACAATGATGTGATAAGAATTTTGTTATGTAAAAATCTTCGAACTCCCGGTCAATTGCGTCCCAGGACCCGCTTCCTGTTCGGCCAGGAGGAGAAGCAATGGCCCTGTTAGCAACAGTCTCTTCCTTGAGCCCTACCCCAGGTTCAGGTCACCATCAGTCTCCTCCCTGCACCAGTACCACAGCACCGCAGCACTGCAGCACAAGGTAAGGCCATGAAACATGCGTCGGGGGGGGGGGTTGGTGCCAGTCGAACGCTGCATTCCCGATTAATCATGCTGGGCGGCGTGCGATCAAGTGAGTGCAGGGGGTGTGTAGTGTGAATGCCCTCCCCCCCACAATATTGAGCACCAGCTGCCACTGGTATTTTCCTTTAGAAAATCAACCTCATAGTGTGTGAAGTTTTAGGGGCACAGCATTTCTGACATTGGCTTCTTGATTTTCACATAACAATTCTTATCACCATCATTGTTTTGACACCACAACTTAAACTGTATAAACTGAACAACTCATTATCCGTTCTAGGATTGGACTTTGACTATAGATGCACTTTATTGCATAACTTGTGTTTTCATGTGATTTTTATTATTTTTTATTACATTTATTTTCTTTTGAATACATGTGGAGAAAGAAACTGGTACACACACACATTTTCACATTTAGTGATTTTATTATTTCACATATATAATAGAGTGGGGCAGCACAGCATGAAATACTTTCATAATTTTATCTTGGTTGAGGTGTGGGAACATACACTAATGCTAGTGGCAGCAAAACACACGTGTTGATACAAGATATTTCTGAACGTCTTTTGAGTTTTATTTATAGGTAGTGCAGGAGTTGGACTGTATATTATTTAGATATTTTTTTAATTGCTGCCTGGTGGGTGTCTATCAGAAAGTTTTTTTTCCCACTTCATGAAGCTTCATATCACAATATTTTAGATACAAATAAGTCCAGATACATTTTTTACAGTGACAAAGGGCCAGATTCAGAGACCCGTAACTCTTGTCTAACTGGTGTTAGACTGGAGTAGTTTCGAATTACGCGCGTTTTTTAGCTAGTCTGAAATCTCAAACCATGAAAAGACGGCTGCGGGCTTCAATTCGACTGGATTACGTGTTCGTACGCCTTCGGATCTACGCTGCAATAAAATTGCGGCCACTGGGTGGACTTCCCGTCGTTTTCCGCGTCGGGGTATGCTAATGAGCTTTTGCTGGCTATCACCGAAATTACGATCTTCAATCGCAATCTCTTACGGCATCTTTAGTCATCTTTTTTTTGCGTAACACTATACCAGCTTTTTGCTGCTCTAATATTAGACAGCCCATGTTTTTTAACTCAGAAAAAAAAGAGGGTTTTATTGTGTCAAAAGAATAAAACATACAGCACATATCAGTATCATAAACATTTTTCATAGCCAAAGATCATACATTGCATTGAAGACAGCCCATGTTAAGTATGGCCGTCGTTCCCGCGTCGAATATCAACGTTTTCCGACGTCTTTTTTTATTTTTTACGTAAGTCGTCCAGGAATAGGAATGTTATTAAAAAAAAAAATGACGTAACGACGTGATTTCGCGCAATGCACGGCGGGAAATTTCTGAACGGAGTTCGATCGCCGCGGGGACATGCATAATTTAAATGCTTCATGCCCCCTAATCGCGTATTTCGATTACGCGGCGAGAAATAGACTACGCCGCCGTATCATACGGGCAAAAATCTACCAGAATTCGATTTAGAGCCTGGTAAAATACGGCAGCGTAGAGTATTTCAAAAACGCTGCGCAAATTTACATGTACCTGAATCTGGCCCAAAATGTTTACAAAGCCAACACATATCAGGGGTTTTAATTCTGCCCCCTTCATCGGGATTTAAGAAAATGGAAAATGCTGACTCATTGAAGTGTATGGTTGGGTGTAATGATAGGGGGTGGGTTTGCCTGAGACTGTTATAACCAGCTGCTGGTGGGTACTGTCCAATAGACATGTGCAATTCATTTTGTTCCAAATTATTTTTTTAACAAATTTTTACAAATGAGTTAATTTGGAAATATCCGAATTAACGAAATCCAGTTTAACACATATTTCCGAATATTTGTAAATTTGTAAATTTGAAAGATCGTAAATTCGAAATTCAAAAATATAAAAATTGTAACAAATGAATAATAATAAATAACAATAATATAATAATAATAATAAAAACGTTTTATTATTAATAATATTTATTAATCATTCTTTCTATTCCATTTTTTTAGATGCCGAATTTGTAACTTCGGAATAAATTTGTTTTCGTTACATTCACAAACAGCCAAATTTGAAAAGAAATTCCAATACCTATACTTTAATAGTTAGTTATTATTAATTAGTTTGTTATTCTTTAGAATTTTAGATTTTCTTCGGATTTTCCAATTTTCTGATTTTTGAATTTACGAATTGCGACCCAAAAAACGAAAAAAAAAATCGAAACAAATGAAACGAAAATGCAAACAAACACATTTTTTGGCAGTGCACATGTCATAACACACAACTATACATCGATTACTGAGTTGATATAGATTGTTATTTTTATTTATTTTTTAAATCCTGATGAACAGGGCAGTTTCAGTCCACAAAATGGTTTGGCTTTGTAAACATTTTGCAATGGAGTAAATCTTGACCACAAATAGAATATTGTAATGCAGAGCTCCAGTTCTACAGTAGGTTCATCTAAACTATGGACCTGACAGAGTATACAGTCCTTACCCATTCTATATAAAAGACATAAAAAATTTGCTTTAAAAAACTTTTTTTTGCGCAGGCACAAAGTGTGAAAATTATTAAGAAAAAAAATGCTAACCTTTTTTTAGGTGAAAGTGATATTTTAATTATGCTGCATTTGTTCCTAAAAAAACTGTTAAAGATGGAAAGGCAATATTATATTTCAATACTTTTATATTTATAATCTTTGTTTTATTTCACAAAATTTCTAGCAGCGTGCCGAATGTAATAACTTAACTGTTTTAAGACCAGATCCCAGATGAAGCCTTTGAAATCTGCAGCTCAGTTCCGAATTAATAACACAACCAGTTTGTATTATTGTTGGCTATGAGTTTAAATATTATTTTTATTAAACTGTAATTGCAGTGGAATTAGACACTTGTAAAAAATAACATTACAGTACCATTAGTATCTGCCAGTACAAAATTATTTTTGTAAAAAGGGGATTATGGGGTCTAATCAAAACATCTCATGGATCCTTTTATTTCATTTTGAGGTCGTAACCCAGAGTCTGAGGCTCCATTGTCTGTATCGGCATTTTGTTGCTTCTGATTTGTAGAAAATGTTCAGACTTGCATTTCTGCAACAAATGTTCGACAGATGTTCACAGGGTGCAAGAGATGGTCTGTATGGTACTTTGGGACCATGATATGAAATACCTGTAACATATTGTTACCGTATATACTGGAGTATATAAGCCAACCCAAATATAAGCCGAGGCACCTAATTTTACCACAAAAAAAATGGGAAAACGTATTGACTCGAATATAAGCCTAGGGTGTCCATCTGCATGCCTCACTGTGCCTCACTTTTCCTCACTGTGTCCATGCCTCACTATGCCCATGCCTCACTGTGCCCATGCCTCACTGTGCTCATGCCACACTGTGCCCATGACTAGACTGACGTTTAACATAGAAGTCTATGGAAGGGGTGCCCGGATTTGAAAAATCAGTGCTCCCTGACCGTAGGTCCCCGGACAACAAACTTTGCACACTTGTAGAGGAAGAGTGGGGCTACATGTGTGCCATGTGGGCCAGTACCAGGTCCCCAAAGTCCAGGAGATCAGGCACAAAAAGATGACTCGAGTATAAGCAGAGGGGGTCATTTTCAGCACAAAAAACTGTGCTGAAAAACTTGGCTTGTACTCGAGTGTATACAGTACATTATATTAATGCAAACAATAGAAATATTGACCTTAATGTACATTATATGACCATATATGCCTCCAAATGATTGTGTTCTGGTGTACAATGCCAAGTCCCCAAAGACATTGGCCCGGATTCACGTAACACTTACGCCGACGTATCTACAGATACGCCGCATAAGTACAAATGTGTGCCGTCGTATCTAAGCGCCGGACCCACAAACTAAGTTACGTTGAAAAATAGGTTTCTTCCATAACTTTTCTACGCTGGCGCCCGGCGCATGTTTAAAGCGATTTGCGCAAGGGTTACGTCCGGCGTAAAGTTATTCCTCATACAGGAGGCGCAACCCATGCAAAGGTATGGACCAGGGAACAGCCGTAGTATTTTACGTCGTTTACGTAGTACTACGTGAATAAGGCTGGGCGTAGGTTACGTTCATGTCGTAGGCAGTGATTCAATGTATCTTAGGCAGTTATTTCGACGTGGTAGTACGCATGCGCACGGGGATACGTCCGCATTACGATGCATGCGCACTTCGTTTTAAGTACTTGGATGACGCTCAGCCCATTATTTGCATGGGGTCACGCTTCATTACCGTGCATCATGCCCACTTCCAGCCCACTTCCACCTACTTTGACTTACGTCGGCTTACGCCAACTAATATACGCTACGCCAGCGCAACGTTGGGCGCATTTTCTTTGTGAATTTTATACTTGACTCTCAACGTTGCGCCGGCATAGCGTAAAGAAGATACGCTACGGCGGCATAAAGATGTGTCAATGTACGTGAATCCGGGCCATGGTTTTGATGAGTTTGGTGTGGAGGAACTCAAACGGTCAGCAAAGAGCTGACAGGCGCTTCCAAAAAACACCCCTTTATGGATGCACCGCCACTGGGTTCTAGATGTAGCATAGATACAGCATACATTGGGTTTTCCCAGGGTTTTACAAGAAGGTTCAAAAAGTACCACTATGCAGTAACCATACAACATTAGAACGCTACAAATGAAAGCTAACATGTAGGCTTACAATGTAAAACTCCATAGCAGAAATAACAACAATGTAGTACCTTAAAACCCAGTAGTCTAATGCAAAAGAATATTGTATCCTCCAGTACTCTAGTGATAGAGACAAGGATCCCCTTTGCCAAGAAGTTATATAATATAAATGTTAAGGAGAATTTTATTTTTGTTTAGTGTCTCTTTAACCCCTTCCATACAGGGCATTTTCACCCCCTTCCTGCCCAGACCAATTTTTAGTTTTCAGCGCTGTTGCACTTTGAATGACAATTGTGCGGTCAGGCAATACTGTACCCAAATTAAATCATTATGTTTTTTTCCCCACACAAATAGAGCTTTCGTTTGGTGGTATTTGATCATCTCTGCGGTTTTTATTTTTTGCGCTATAAACAAAAGAAGAGCGACAATTTTAAAAAAAACACAATATTTTTTCCTTTTTATTTAATACATCTCACAATATTTTTTTTACGTATTTTTGGTAAAAAAAAAACGCAATAATCGTATATTGATTGGTTTGCGCAAAAGTTATAGCGTCTACAAAATAGGTGATAGATTTATGGCATTTTTATTTAATTTTTTTTACTAGTAATGGCGGGGATCTGCGTTTTTTTTTTTTGTGACCGTGACGTTGCGGCGGACATATCGGACACTTTTGACACGTTTTTGGGACCGTTCACATTTACACAGCGATTATTGCTATAAAACTGCACTAATTACTGTGTAAATGTGACTGGCAGGGAAGGGGTTAACACTAGGGGGCGCTGAAGGGGTTAAAATGTGTCCTAAAGTATGTTCTAACTGTAGGGGGAGGGGGGACTCACAGGGGGAGGAGATCGATGTGTGTTCCTCTGTACTGGGAACACACATCAGTCTCCTCACCGCTGACAGGAGGTGGATCTGTGTGTTTACACACACAGATCCACACTCCTGCCGTGATTTCCGGAAATCGCGGGTGCCCGGCGGCAATCACGGCCGTCGGGCACGCGCGCGGGATCGCGGGTGGTGCCGCGCGCGCGCGCGTGCCCTAGAACGCCGTGAAGACAGGACGTTGTGCAACGTCCTGTCTCATCGGCAAGGGGATCACCATGACGTGATTCCCCTATAGGCCGGTATGGAAGTGGTTAAAGAAAACCTATAATGAGGAAGCGTGGAAGCTGCTTACTTCTCCTTTGGAGAGTTTTTGAAAAACCACCCCACACCATAATCCCCCCTCCACCAAATTATTTGGACCAGTGCACAAAGCAAGGTCCATGAAGACATGGATGAGCGAGTTTGGGGTGGAGGAACTTGACTTGCCTGAACAGAGTGGTCAAACATTCCCATAGACACACTCCTAAACTTTGTGGGCAGCCTTCCTAGAAGAGTTGAAGCTGTTATAGCTGCAAAGGGTGGGCCAATTCAATATTGAACCCTACAGACTAATGCCGCGTGAACACGAAGAAAGAAGAAACGTCATTTAAATTGATCGTGTGTGGGCAAAACGTCGCTTTTTGTCTTTAAAAAAACGACCAAAAAAAATTCCAACATGCTTGAATTTTTTGTGTCGTTTTTCAAAACGTCGTTTTTTGTGTCATAAAAAGTGATGGTGTGTGGGCAAAACGACGTTGAAAACGACGTTTTTAAACCCGCGCATGCTCAGAAGCAAGTTATGAGACGGAGCTTCAATGGAAAAGAGTGCCGTCCAACGTGGTGTACATCACCACGCTTTGCTAGAGCTTTGTAGAAAAACGATGGTGTGTACGCAACGTCGTTTTGGAAAATGAAGTTTGAAAAACGTTGTTTTTTTTCATGATTGAAAACGTCGTTTTTTTTCATCGCATAAAGTGATCGTGTGTACGCGGCATTAGAATGGGATGTGCGTGTAAAGGCAGGTGAAAGTAGATACTTCAGCATAAATTACAGAGGCAATATTGCCACCATCAGGAAACCTGTTCTGAGAAATTCTATGGAGCCACCAAGGCGTTCATGAGGACAGCAAAATTAAAGTTATTTTGGAAAACAACATTTGTTTATGTACAGTGCTTTAGCAAACTAAATGTAATTTGGTTAGGATTTCCTTTTACTTTAAATAAAAATGTAGCAAGATATAAATTGTACAATAAAGTTTAATCAATAGGTTAAAATTTGCAGCCATGATCAGATTTTCCGACAGCAAAACTGAGCCTTTGATTGGAAATTCTGACCGTGTGTATGCTCCATCGGACTTTTGCTGTCGGAATTTCCGCCAACAAAAGATTGAGAGCTGGTTCTCAAATTTCAGACGGAAAAAATTCCTATCGGAAAATCCGATCGTCTGTAGCAATTTCGACGCGCAAATTTCCGAAGCATGCTTGGAAACAATTTGACACATGCTCGGAAGGATTGAACTTAATTTTCTTGGCTCGTCGTAGTGTTGTACGTCACTGCGTTATTGACAGGCGAAAGTTCTGAGAACTTTTGTGTGACCGTGTGTATGCAAGCCAAGATTGAGCGGAATTCTGTCGGAAAAAACATCCAAGGTTTTTCCGACGGAAAATCTGGTCGTGTGTACGTGGCATTAGAACCTAACATTTTCAGGATTTTTATCTTCTTATGTGATGAGGCTGATATAAATGGTAAGCGTGTACTCTTTAACCACTTCCTGATGGCCGTACGACTTTGTATGTCCGCAGTGTGGATCCCAATTGCCGGGAGGCCGTCTTTATATGGCCCCTGGCCTCCGGCCTCCAGCCACTGGGGGGGCACACGAGCACACAAATCCACGTCCTGTCAGAGAGAGAGGAGACCGATCTGTGTCCCTTGTACTTAAGGTCACAGATCGGTCACCTCCCCCAGTCAGTCCCCTTCCCCCACAGTTAGAAACACTATGCAGGGTACACATTTAACCCCTTCCTC
This sequence comes from Rana kukunoris, assembly GCA_029574335.1. Classification (NCBI taxonomy): domain Eukaryota; kingdom Metazoa; phylum Chordata; class Amphibia; order Anura; family Ranidae; genus Rana; species Rana kukunoris. The sequence continues at coordinate 214,702,147 of CM056054.1, read as the reverse complement.
ACCCCCTAGTGTTAACCCATTTAATGCCAGTCACATTTATACAGTAATTAGTGCATATTTATAGCACTGATCTCAGTATAAATGTGAATGGTGCCAAAAATGTGTCAAAAGTGTCCGATGTTTCCTCCACAATGTCGCAGTCCCAATAAAAATAGCAGATCACTGCTGTTACTAGTAAATAAAAATAATCAAAAATATTAATTCTGTCCCCTATTTTGTAGGCGCTATAACTTTTGTGCAAACCAGACGCTTATTGCCATTTTTTTTTTAGCAAAAATATGTAGAAGAATACGTATCGGCCTAGACTGAGATTTTTTTTTTTTTTTTTTTTTTTTAAATGGGCTATTTATTATAGCAACAAGTTAAAAGTATTGATTTTTTTTCAAAATTGTCGCTCTTTTTTTGTTTATAGCGCAAAAAATAAAAACCGCACAGGCGATCAAATACCATCAAAAGAAAGCTCTACTTGTGGGGAAAAAAGGACGTCAAATTTTTTTTGGCAGCCACATCGCACGACTGCGCAATTGTCAGTTAAAGCGACGCAGTGCCGGAAGCTGAAATTTCACCTGGGCAGGAGGGGGGTATATGTGCCCAGTAAGCAAGTGGTAAAATGCTGCAATATGTGTCAGTTCTATGTTTTGTGTGAATAGAATATAAAATCAAATCAAAAAATCAAATCTGCACATATGAAATAAATTAATTAGTGCAATGAATATGCATATTCTACTCATTTCATGGTTCACAGAGTTATTCTTGGAGACCTAAGAAAAATCCTGCACGACAGAAGTGTACAGACTTGTAAAAGAATAAAACAATAGAAGGAATAGGAGAGTGATGATTGGATCAAACAATTGCAGATGTTCAGTGCTTCTTTTTTTCCGCCAGTGGTGCCTGTCATGTTAAGTTGTCCCAGATTTTCCACTTGTTTGATCTTGCACGTGGCCTGTGCTACAGACTATGTCACCATAAGGGTAGATCCACTCTAGTAGCTCCCATTGCCAAATCCTAAATAACCTTCTTTAAGGAGTTTAGCGATTTACTTATAGATTTATAAATTCTTAAATATTTGATTATGTAGCGCCCCCTTGCTTTCAGCATGGGCACTACGCTAAATTATTTGCCTAAATTATGACCTCTGTCATTCCGGGAAGGTTCACTGGGTCAGTTTGCATTATAGGGATGTGGTATCATCTCTGGTCAGCAGTTGGCGCCAGAGGGGTTTCTGGCAGAGCAAGTCTTCCCCAGCAGCCAATTGGAGGAGTTCTTCCCTCGCGGGGCATGCTGGGGAGGGGTATATCTGGGACAGGGGTCATGTGTTCTGAATCTTCGCGGGGTCCCGGTTCCAGGTGCGGCATCCACCTTTATGGTGCGCGCATCCATGGACCCCGCCGGCGTGGCCCTCCTGGCCAAGCTTACAGGCTTCACCAAGCCTCAACCGGAGGCGAAAAGGGGACCCCAGTGACCTACTGGGTTCCCAGTCCTATTGAAGGGATCCCAGGCTGGGTGCCGTGCAATTGGGGAATAGGCTTGAGTGGAACCCGGAGGCAGGTTGTCCAACAGGGCTTGAACAATCGGGGATCTGGTGACCAGGATGCTGACAGGTACGCTTTACTGTCTCCCAGTGACCTGTGCTAGAATCTACTGGGAGAATTCGCTCTGTTCATCCACCTAATCTCGTTTAAGTAATTGGCCTGTGGCAGAGGCCCTAGAGCCAGGTCTGTGTTAAGATCTGTTCCTCCCAGAAAATCTAAAGCGACACCTCGGCTGCCAGGCTCACGCAGGAGACCTGTCCGTGGGCACTTCACCCACTCAGGCAGGAGTGGCGACGAGTTTACAAAGTGGTACTACTGGGGCAGGCATGTCCATTCATATCCAGGCCTGACACCGCAAGTTCTCCTCTTTTTTCATCAACCCTTTTTCTTCCTAACTGAAGTTGATGTTGGCTGTGTTGGCCTGGAAATAAAGCATTGGGAAAAACCTTTATTGACTGTCTGGACCTCCCCTCACTACTCTGTTCCTGCATCACACCCCTAGACAATGCTAGGGTAACTTAATGTGCCGATCCCAACAATCAATCAGAGGCTCCTTCGGGGGTAGCGCTACAGGTGGGGGCTTGTAATCCGGGATTCGGCTGTTACCCCTCGCAATCAGAAGTGAGTGATTATTTACTAAAGAGCGGAGAGTGTCCAGTGTTGTGTATTGAACTGTCCAGCAGAGAGGGAGTTAACCTCACATCACTGAGCTGGGGCGTACGTGCGACACAGCACACACCTGAAACGTGTCCGGACAAGTTCCTTCAAGTGGGAGGAGTCACCCTCCCCTGTGTGAGATGTGCACTGGGATTTCATGCCAAACGAGCGACGGAACGCCCGTCTGCGCGCCAAGGAGCAGAACACCACTCACCTCTAAGAAGAAGAACGACATAGTGATGTCTGCCCCCGACAACCGGGTGTTGCCGCCCAGAGATTGAAGGCTCCAACCACTTCACCGGGGTCCTTTAACACATTTGTCCCATCCGTGGGGGGCCTGTAACAGACACAGGTGTCCGTCTGACCACACAGGGACAGTTCGTCCTCTATCTATCTGTGAAGATCCAGCCCTTTGCCCGATGCCAGAGATGCCGGGCCTACTTGTTTGTGGCTGTTTCGCCCACGCAGGCTCCAAAGGAATACCGGGCGAATTTCATCACAGACACCCTCACCGCAGAGGAGGAAGCCGTATGGCTGAAACCCTCCCCATCGGTGGTGATCGTGGAACCAGAAGTCTGCATATCGTCCACTTTGACCCTACCGTCGGCTACCTTGCCACCTTCCTTATTGGAGTTAAGCCCTGGAGACAACCCGGACTTGGAAAGTGTCCTATCCAGCGTGTCAAGCTCATCGGACGTGACAAACCCTCAGGATGAGGCCATTTCGGAGACAACTGCAACTTCCACTGTGGTCTCTGTGTGGCATGCCCCTATTGGAGAAGGATCCACTACAGCCTCTCGTGGCTGTGGTCAAGGCCTACCTGTCCAGAGTCCTCTATCGGCAGAAGAGTGGCGCCTAACAGACTTTAATCTATTACCGGATGACTCTATGATTGATGATTATGACCTTTCCCCAGAGTTGCAAGATTCTAGGGAATCCAATACCTCTGATGATATTCGGGGAAAGAAAAAAATGCTCTGACCGGAGCGGCTGTCCGCGGAGGCCCAACGCCTGACCTGGGGAGTAGATGAGTCAAGCTTTGTATTCTGATCGTGTGTAGCCCCATCAGAGTTTTTAATCGGAAATTCTGATGAATTCCATCGGAGTTTAGATATAGAACATGTTCTATTTTTCTCTGATGAAATTCCGTTGTAATTCCGTTGAAATTCCCGATGAGATTTGGCCGGGCAAAAGCCTGATCGCGTGTACGCGGCATTACAGTAATTTTCTAGGCTAATAAGCAAGGGATTGTCAAACAAGTGGCATGGGGGTTGCACACTGCCCCAGGGAACCATCAGACCAGGTAACCTTCTTCCATTGCTCTGTGGTCCAGTTCTAAAGCTCATGTGCCCAATGTAGGCGCTTTTGGCTATGGACACGGGTCAGCATGGGCACCTTGACTGATGTTCTGCTACGCGACCCCATACGAAACAAGCTGCTTATTTAGTCAACTTCATGGGCAAGATGTTTACTTGCTGCCTCATATATCCCACTGACTTTCAGATGTCATTGTAATGAGATAATCCATGATATTCACTTTACCTGTCAATGATCCTAATGATATGGTTGATCGCTGAGTATGGTGTATATATCCAAACCACAATGAATATCTAAAATTGTTTTGTGGATTGGAGCACTTTGTTGTCCAAAGGCTGGAAATTTACTTTAACGAAGCACTCCTTTTTCCTGTCCTTTTGTACTTGTAAGGTTTTGCTGTGCCACTAAATACAGACACAAAAAAAAAAAAAAGAAAATGTGAAAATTAAGTTTTAAAGCCACTTGCTTCAAATGGTTTCAATGTGTGAATTTTTGTGGCTTGCGATCATGACATGCTCAACAATGAAGCATATTTTTGTGCTTTTTGTTATAAAAACAAAACACATTGCTACAAAGCCTCGAATGTAACTCCAAGCGCATTAATGACCATTTAAGGGTTATGTTTTCCTTCCTACAACTTTTAAAGCATGTGCATACAGATCCAATTAACAGCAAGGACCATTACAGAGGTATTGTGCTGAGGCTCATTCATTTGCAGGCTCTGAGCCACACACGCCGATTCTGCTACAGTTAGGACATGGGACGTTTTTATTGCCCCATCTCCTGCATCTAGATCCTGACACATGCATTTGTAATAGAGACTTAAAGTGTTACTAAACCCAGGACCCTGCATTTAGTATTCCTGGACTCCCACAGTACACAGAACATGGAAATGTAATTATTTTAGTAAATATACTGCTAAATACCTTTTCTCATCAGCAGTATATAGCAGTCTTGTAACGTCTATCAGTTTCCAGCTGAGCACTGGTTAATGCTTGTAGGAGGAGTTTGAATTCTCCTCTGATTGTCCTTTGAGGCTGTATGACCCCTGACCCTCTGTCTGGACAGTGCTGATTGGCCCTGTGCTAATCACATGCACCCTCCCAAGAAAAATAACAAACTCACCAAACAATACACACCAAACTGAGCATGTGCAGAGTGCCCCCAAGGTTATGTACTATCAGGAGATGGATCAGGAACAGTTGAAGAAGGGGAGGGACAGAGAATACAGGATCAAACTTACACAATGCACAAGATTAAGCCCCTGGGTTCCATAGTGAGTATGACAAGCATGCTTTACTGCAACTACAGACTGTTGTGGGTTCAGTGACACTTTAAAGTTGAACTCCTCTAAGAAAAAAAATATATATTTGGATGGTGTGGAGAAAGTGGAAGCCTCCATCATTGTTTTTCTGTCTGCCTACACAGATTTTAACTCTTGTGTGGTGACCTTAACCACTTCAATACCCAGCCATAGACAATTGACGGCCTGGGATGGGATTTACCATCCTAAGTGGCCGTCAATTGACGGCCTGGGTATTGCAGGCGAATATCTGGATGATGCCTGCAGCCAGAGGCATCATCCAGATATCCTCTTCTTCAGCCGGCGATTCTGCACAATGTAAGAACCGCCGCTATGATCGTTCTTACAGGCCGCGGGAGGGGACATCCCCCCCCTCCCGCCGCCATCCGGTGCTTCTCCGGGCTTACCTGTACCTTCGGGGGCCCGGAGAACGAATCGTCGGCGGCGGCAGGAAGCATAGAGATGACTGGTGACCAGATGGTCACCAGTCATCTCTATGACCGTCGGAGGACCCGGGCGCGATCTGATGACGTCACGCCCGGGTCCCCGTATGTAAACAAAGCCGCAATTGCGGCTGTAAGCCCCCATTCATGAGATCGGTGAATTTTTTTTCACCGATCTCATGGTTTCCAGCCTGGAGGTGAGATGTGAGGTCTTATTGACCCCACATCTCTCCATAAAGAGGACCTGTCACACACATTTCCTATTACAAGGGATGTTTACATTCCTTGTAATAGGAATAAAAGTGGAAAAAAAAAAAAAATCAAAAAAAGTGTAAAAATATATAAAATATAAGTAAACAAAAAATCAAAAAAGATAAAAAAAAAATTAAAACGCCCCTGTCCCCGATAGCTCGCGTGCAGAAGCGAACGCACACGCAAGTCCCGCCGACATATGTAAACGCCGTTTAAACCACACATGTGAGGTATCGCCGCGTGCGTTAGAGTGCCAGCAACTAATCTAGCACTAGATCTCCTCTGTAAATCTAAACTGTAACCTGTAAAAAATAAATAAAGCGTTGCCTATGGAGATTTTTAAGTACCGAAGTTTGGCGCCATTCCATGAGTGTGCGCATAATTAAAGCGTGACATGTTGGGTCTCTATTTACTCGGTGTAACATAATCTTTCACATAATACAAAAAAATTGGGCTAACTTTAGTGTTTTGTTATTTTTTTAATTCATAAAACAATTTTTTTTACAAAAAAAAGGCGTTTGAAAAATAATTGCGTAAATACCGTGCAAGATAAAACTTTGGAATGACCGTCATTTTATTCCCTAGGGTGTCTGCTAAACAAAACATATATAATGTTTGGGGGTACTGTGTAATTTTCTAGCAAAATAATGATGATTATTACATGTAGGAGAGAAGTGTCAGAATAGGCCCGGTATGGAGGTGGTATAAAAGCCTAGTATTGAAGCGGTTAAGAACCCTTACACACTGAAGGTGCTTTACAGGCATTTAAATGCTAAAAATATTGCCTGCAAACTGTCTCCCATGCCTCCCCAGTGTGAAAGCCTGAGTTCTTTCACTTTGGGTTGGTGCGCTCGCAGGACTGAAAAAAAAGTCTTGCAATCAGTGTCTTTGGTGCAGTTCGGGAGCAGTGTATACACCGCTCTTAAACCACCCCTGCCATTGAAATTTATGGGCAGCATTGCCGAAGCGCCTGCAAATTTCTTCACAGCAATGCATTTTGGGTGCATTTTAACCCCTTGTTAACCCCTTATTTGGGGTTTTACCGCTAGCGCGTGGCGGTTTTCAGTGTGAAAGGGGTCTAAAAAGCATGGGCATTCTAGTCCCAGTCGAGACATGCTTGCATAAAAAACGTGTCTCCCTATCAATGTGTAATATGGCAAACAGAGCTATGTCACACTCCTTTGCAGTGTGGCATAGCTATGTTTATTAACAAAGTCAAGTATATGGGTCAGTGTATGGAATTCCTGAGTCTTGTTGGTAATAGTAAATCACTATTGCATTGGATACTGCAAAATAATTCAGCTGGGGATTTCTCTGGATTGCTTGCAGCATAGAGGCTTCAACCAGAAGTGGTGGCAGGGGAGGTAAGTGATATTTGCACCTTTACAGGCAACAGCTTTTAATGTGCAATTTTGTTTTTAGTGTAGGCAATTGACCCCCCTGGAAAATCGAGAAGGTGTTAAAGAGTCTCACGGCCGCTAGGCTGTCTGAGCGTTTCCCGGGCCGGATGTCACACAGACACAGCGAGCAGAGTGAAGCTGCCTCCCCCTCCAGTGTTTGTGTGTACTCAGGGGGAGGGAACCTGCTGTGGCCCGGCCATGCTGATGGCTGATCTGAGGTACTGAATGAGATGGGAGGTCCGTCTGTGCTGAAGGGGGGGTCTCTGCTGAATGGAGGGGTCTGTGCGGAATGGGGCGCTGTGCTAAAGGGGGGTCCATCTGTGCTGAATGGAGGGGTCTGTGCAGAATGTGGGGTCTGTGCAGAATGGGGGGTCTGTGCTGAAGGGGGGGTCTGTGCTGAAGGGGGGTCTATACATTCTCTAGGCTATATTTATATGGGCATGGAGTGAAGCTGGATTATCTCAAGAGCTATTACCCACTGCCAACTGGCAGCATTATCGCTGCTAAAATGTGCCGCTTTACCATCGTTTTAGCTGCGCTATTCGGCCACTAACGGGGCGCTTTTAACCCCTGCTAGCATTTGAAGAAAGGGTTAAATGTGTATCGCCGCTGCGGAAGTTTCCCCCCCCCCCCCTGAAAAGATTTCAGCGGACGCCCATGAGTGCAGGTTCTCCTTGGCAACTTGATCCATGTCTACCTAAAGTGAACCTGAACTCACAAAGTGAAAATTTGGTCTCATGTAATAGGAAACGGAGCGGAGAGCTGAAGTCACACTCTGGAGAGCTTAGTGGTGATAGCTCTGAGAGCTGATTGGTGGGAAAGGACACACCTCCCTTCACACAGCACACAGGAACAGAGCTGAGGCTGTCAATCTGCTGGAGGTTCCTCCGCTGTCACCATTTTTCTCTTGGTGTCAGGAAAACATTGCGTGGTCATGCATCACTGTTCTCAAACAACATTTTTATAATTTTCTTCCAACAAATAGAGCTTTTTTTTGTTGTTATTTGATCACCTCTGCTGTTTTAATTTTTTGCTAAACACACTAAAGAAAGACCAACATTTTAGTTTTTTTTTTTTTTTAGTTTATGTCATAAAATGTGTTTTTCCCCTTCACTGATGGGCACTGATGTTGCGGCACTGATGAGGCGGCATTGATGGGCACTGATGAGTTGGCACTCATAAAGTGGCACTGATGGGCACTGATGAGGAGGCACTGATATGTAGATTTAATGGACACTGATAGGCGGCACTGATATGCAGCACTGGTGGGCACCAATAGGCAGCACTGATAAGTGGCACCGATGGGCACTGACAGGCAGCACTGAAGGGCACTGATAGGCAGCACTGATTGGCACTGACAGGTGGCACTGATGGAAAGCACTGATGATGAGGTACTGATAAGTACTGACAGGTGTTACTTCTGGGCAGTGATTGGCACTATGGTGGGCAGAATTTTTTTTTTGTACATTGATGGGCACTGGCTGGCAGGTGATTGGTACATTTCAATGGGCTGTGCTGATAAACAATGTGCTGATTATCATCACAGACCCTTCTTCTGATAGGGAGGCCACTGATCGGCTCTCTCTGCAGCGCAAACAGAGGAATTACGTTTACGGCACTTCCTGATTTACGTGATGCCGGCATGTTATCGTCATATGACGCCCAGTCAGGATAACAGAACCACTTCCTGGACGTCAATATGCTATTGACCAGGGGGAAGTGGTTAATTAAGACAAGTACACACTATAGAGCAGTGATGGCGAACTTTGGCACCCCAGATGTTTTGGAACTACATTTCCCATGATGCTCATGCATGCTGTAGTGTAGTGGAACATCATGGGAAATGTATTTCCAAAACATCTGGGGGGTGCCAAGGTTCGCCATCACTGCTATAGAGGGATATGCTTTGTTCACGTTTGTGGTTTAGAACCACTTTAAGGGATTTGATTGCTGGTCTCACTGTATTTAAAATAAGATTGGTGATCACTATTCTCTTTGCTGGAGTGGAAGCTGTATATGAAGACTTGCAGTGCAAGGATCTCCCTGTTTTATCAAATGTGGATCTCTTCTTGCTGAACCCCTCCTGCTGCTGTAGCATTTCTACTCTATCAATTCACATGTCAGCAGTCAGCAAGGGACAACTCTGAGGCCTCGTACACAAAAGACCGTTTTTCTCAACAGAATGAATCAAGAAACTTGCTGGCAGAGATTATTTTGCTAAGGAAAACGGTAATGTATATGTTTTTCGTCTAGAAAACTGTTGTGGAACTCGACGAGAAAAAAAGAGAACAAGTTTCCTCGTCGTGTTTCTCGTCGGGCTGGTTTATGACGAGAAACACGTTCGTGTTTATGCTTAGAAACCCGCGCATGCTCAGAATAAAGTATGAGATGGGAGCGCACCTTCGGTAAAAGTAGTGTTTGTAATGGAGATAGCACATTCGTCACGCTGTAACAGACTGAAAAGCGCGAATCGTCTCTCACCAAACTTTTACATAACAGGCAGTAACATGAGATTAGCAAAATCAGCCCCAAGGGTGGCGCCAGTGGAATCGAACTTCCCCTTTAGGCTCCTTACACACGGAGCTGTCCGTTTTTCGGTCCGCTCCGTGTGTCCGTCAGCTCAGCGGGGGGTCTCCGCTCAGCTGTCGGCGGACAGGGCGGTCCCCGAACACTGTGCAGGGACCGCCCCGTCTCTGCTCCGCTCTCCCCTATGGGGAGTCGGATGGAAACGGACCGTCTGTCCGTTTGCATCCGATCCGTTTGGCCGGACGGAAGAAAAATAGGACATTCTTCCGTCCGCAAAAAACGGATGCGGATCTGGTGGACGTTAGCGGATGCATCATCCGCTAACGGATCCGCTCCCATAGGGGCCCATTGCAAGTCCGTAAACGGACTTGTAATGAGCGGACGGACAGTCCACTAGTGTGAAAGGGCCCTTATAGTGCCGTCGTACTTGTTGAGAACAACAAGATTTTGTCTTGACAGTGTGTACGCAAGGAAAGCTTGTCAAGATTCTCGACAAGTCTGACAAGGAACTCGTCGAGGAAAACGGTGTTTCATTTACGACGAGTTCCTCGGTTGTGTGTACGAGGCCTGACACCAGGAATAAAGGATCTGCTCCTCTATCAAGACGGCTGTGTGGACAAGGAGGCACAGTGTGACACAAGGCATGGTAAGGTGGCATTGTAACTGAATGGAGATTACAGGTAATACTGAAGACTAGTCCTTTGTCCTCTGATTGCTTTTTTCTTTTCTTCTTTTTTTTTTTTGGACACAGCTTTCCAATGTTCCTTTAAATTTTTTGAGTAGTTTTTTTTTTATTATTACTGCTAAATATAAACCCATTCTTACCTGAACCGAATGAGCTTTTAAATGACGTTTTTATATGTGCTCCTTTCAGTGTGATAGCTACACACATATCCGACTATTCAGTGTCTTTTCAAGTCAGTCCAAATACCCTTCTGATACATAATCTTCTTTCATTTGCAAGCCTTTGATCTAAACATTTCACAACAACCAAGGTTTTGAAGAGAAGGTTTATAAATAGGTATAATGGTAATAACGCTTATAAATTTCCCCTTAATGTGAACAATGGCCTTTTTTTCATTCGGTTAAAATAGAACACACTCTATGACTATAAAATTGTAAATCCTCCTAAACTACCTTCAAACGTTTTTAAGTAGAGCCCTTAAAAACTTGAAGAACCTACAATATTGTATAGTAAGTATTGAGCAGCTCTGAAAGTAAGGATGTGTTGCAAAATGGGATGGGACCTTATAGCAAATATTAGCCATATGTCACAAAATCAGATCCATAAAATGTTTTTATTTTTTTGGGCTTTTCAGTAAAAAAGAGTGATAACTCATCTGTTACATATTAAAGCCTGTTTGTACTTTAAGTTTAAAGTGTCACTAAGCTCACATCATAAAAACTATCAATGAGACCCAGGGGCGTTGCAAGGTGGTAAAAAGACCAGGGGCTTCCGCCCAAAGTTCAAGGCCGGAACCCGGGGGGGGGGGGGGGGTAGGGGGAGGGGAGATGGTGTATGTGATGCAGGCTTTTAAGCTTTTTTTTTGGGCTGGGCCGTGATCTACCTGACCTACATACACTGACGGTAGTGACCTACATACACTGACCTACATACACTGACGGTAGTGACCTACATACACTGACCTACATACACTGACAGTAGTGACCTACATACCCTGACCTACCTGACCTACCTACACTGACCTACAGACACTGATGGTAGTGACCTACATACACTGATGGTAGTGAACTACATACACTGACCTACCTACACTGATGGTAGTAACCTACATACACGGACCTACAAACACTGACTTACCTGACATACACTGACCTACCTGACCTACATACACTGACCTATGTACACTGACCTACCTACACTGACATTTACATATACTGTCTGACCTACCTCAGCTCAGCCGTGGTGTGTGGTGTCACAGCAGGCAGTCAGTCATTCCATCAGTCGCCCGAGGAGGAGAGAAAAGCCGAGGAGCCTGGAGGGGAGGAGAGCCGAGGAGCCTGGGGGGGGAGCCGGGAGGAGAGCTGAGGAGCCCGAGGGGAAGGAGAGCCGAGGAGGAGAGGAGAGCCAAGGAGGAGAGGAGAGGAGAGTCGGCTGCCCGAGCGGGGATGTGGCGCGGCAGCCACATTGTAATTCCCGCCTTCTGGAGCCTGCAGCGCCTATGATGGACGTCACACGTCCCGCAGTCCTGGCATTGGACCAGTGGGATGCACATCATAGGCGTTGCGTAGGCTCCAGAAGGCGGGACCTGCAATGGCACTCGGCCGAACTAGGCCACACTCGGCAACATTCGGCCACATTCGGCGGTGCTCCGGATCAGATCAGTCCCGGCCCTCGCCGCTCGCTCAGGGCTAACAATGGAGACTTGCCAGCATCAGACTCTGAGCTTTTCAGGGTCACATTCGGGCTCCAGCCCCCCTAGCCACCTCCTCCCAATACCTCTGATGAGATCCCTTTCACAGCCGAGCCGCGACCGCATTACCGGTAAAGACCCGCTCGTTTTAGCGGGGCTTTACAGCTGTTTAACTGGCGCTTTTCGGCCCCTGGCGGGGCATATTTAACCACAGAGAAGGTGTTAAAAACTCCCCTGTTGTGGTGCTTTCGAAATGCTTTTCAGGCTTTCGAAATCCAATGGGAAAAGTGTTTTGGGAGCGCTAAACAAAGCACTCTTAACCCACCCCAAAGATGTCCGGCAAACGCACTGCCGGAGTGTAAAAAAATGTCACACTTCAATGAATGGGAGGCGCTTTTCAGGTGCTTAGCAGAGGCTATTTCCAGCGCTAAAGCGCCTGAAAACCACCCCAGTGTGAAAGGGGTTTAAATGGTATATTACATGCTGCTCAAACTCACTTAGTTACTATGAGATTTGTTTTCTGTATTCTGCAAAATACCTGGTTGATCCTCTTACTCTCTATCTCCCCCTTCTGTTCATGTCCCCAATTCAGCTAAGGATTTTGCAGCTGTGGTGGCAACTCTGCACATGTTCAGTTTTCAGTGAGTTTCTATACTGAGCATTTCCTCCCTATCACATCTGACGGCCAATGTGACTATGAAGTTACACATGTGAGCGTAATCACAGTGGCAAAGGACAGCCTATCGCCTCCTTCCTCCTCCATGTCCACTGACCAGATAAACACAATGGGGGCGAGAAATTAAATGTATGTAGCGGGGTCAACCTGTCAGAGTCTAGTGACAGGTCCCCCTCTCGCTAGAACCTTACTTGTTATTGTAGATATGTTATTTATGCATTGCGGGACTACAAGTAGCAGGAGGTATGGACTCCATTGACTCGTAGGAGAAACGGACTACGTTTCCCGCAATGCTTTGCTCTCCAGGAGGATGTGACGTTTCACAGAGACCGGTGGAGGAGGTTACTTAAAGCGGATGGTTCACCAAAAACAAATATTAAAAGCCAGCAGCAACAAATACTGCAGCTGCTGACTTTTAATATTAGGACACTTACCTGTCTTGGAGTCCAGCGGCGTCCGCAGCAGAGGATGAGCGATCGCTCGTCACCCTGCTGCTCCCCCCTCCATCCACGGCGAGGGAACCAGGAAGTGAAGCGCTCCGGCTTCACTGCCCGGTTCCCTACGGCGCATGCGCGAGTCGCGCTGCGCCCGCGATTGGCTCCCGCTGTGTGCTGGGAGCCGAGAGTTCCCAGCATACAACGGGAAAAGCCCGTCTTTTGCCCGAGACTGCGGGCCGGAAGTGGGTGCGGATACCTGTCTTTAGACAGGTATCTGCACCCCCCTCCCACCTGAAAGGTGTCAAATGTGACACCGGAGGGGGGGAGGGTTCCGATCAGTGGATCTTCACTTTAGGGTGGAGATCCGCTTTAAGGAAAGGGAGTGGCGCCCTTTCGCTCTCTGGAGAACGGCCTTCTCTCCTGTGCGGAGCTGTACCCAGGGCCGGGAGTACTTCTAGGCCAGAGCCTGGATCTAGATTTGCTGAGAGACCAGCCATCCAGACGGAAGCAAGACTCCGAAACCCAGCCAGTGTTCCCGGAGATTGAAGAGGCAGCCCAGCTGACAATTGTAGCAGTGGAACGTCCTAGTCCGGGATCCGGTGTGTTGCGGAGCGACATCTTTCCAGCGCGTTTTTTTTCCCTGAGAAGAAGTCAGGCGGGTCGGCCTGTTGGGTGAGAGAGCACTTGCTCATTTTCTAGCACCTTGGTCACCATAGACACCAAATCCCACTTCACCGGCCACGGGCATCTGTTTGGCCCATAGCCGAGACTTAGAGGCCTAGTTAGACCCACAGCCAAAACTTGGAGGCCCAGTTAAACTGTCTCAGAGTTTCATAGCAGTGATTGCCGCTGACCAGCGATTAATCCCATCACACTCTACCGCCACTGACATCACGCTGTGTACCTCCCTCTTCTAACCATTACCCTTTGGATTACAATTTGATGTGCACCGACAGGCCGCTACGTGAACTGTGACTGATTAGTAAGGTTGCCCGCTAGTAGTGCTCGCGAGCATAGACTGATCTTTTGAATTTAGGCGGGTGGTGCCACTCTTAGGTTTTAGAGTAGGTTTTTGTTTTATAATAATCCTTGGTTCCTGCAAGGGCCCTTGCGAACCAACCGAATTGCTGTTGATTGATTGTGTTTCTGCATTTAAAAATCCTATGCTTGTTACCCCTGAGTTCCATGCAGTAAAACGTACCCGTTCTTTCATTCAATCATATTCATTGTGTGGAGTGTAATTTCTTGCCTTGAGGGACCGTACCATTGCAGCAGGTAATTTATTATATTGTCTTTACACATTCTGGGTCTGTTATGGTGACTCCGTGTCAACAGGGGTCACCATATCCCATTGTCAGAGTTCTGATGTGTCAAGGGCGGGTTCGAGCTAATTAACCACTTCCCGCCCGGCTAATAGCCGATTTACGGCCGGGAAGTGGTTATGAAATCGTGACTAGACGTTCTCAAACGTCTAGCACGATTTCATGCCGCGCGCGCCGATCGGTGATGCGGGGTGTCAGTCTGACACCCCGCACCTCCGATCTCGGTAACGAGTCTCCGGCGGAGCCCCATTACCACGTGATCAGCCGTGTTCAATCACGGCTGATCACGATGTAAACAGGAAGAGCCGCCGACGGCTCTTCCTCACTCGTGTCTGACAGACGCGAGTACAGGAGAGACGATCAGCGGCTCTCCTGACAGGGGGGGTTCGTGCTGATTGTTTATCAGCGCAGCCCCCCCTCGGATCGCCACACGGACCACCAGGGAGTGCCCACACTAGACCACCAGGGAACTTAGAAAAAAAAAAAAGGACAAAAAAAAAAAAGTCAGCAAGAAAAAAAAAAGGGGCAGTAAAAAAAAATGATGCCAATCAGGCCCACACATGGGCACTGATTGGCAACATTGATCCATCAGTGCCACCCCTCAGTGATCATCAGTGCCACCCCAGTGTCTGTCAGTGCCACCCCACAGTGCCAATCCATGCCCAGTGCCCACCTATCAGTGCCCACCTGTGCCACCTATCAGTGCCCACCTGTGCCACCTATGAGTGCCCACCTGTGCCGCCTATGAGTGCCCACCTGTGCCGCCTATGAGTGCCCAGTGCCGCCCATGAGTGCCCATCAGTGCCGCCCATGAGTGCCCATCAGTGCCGCCCATGAGTGCCCATCAGTGCCGCCCATGAGTGCCAATCAGTGCCCCATACCAGCGCCGCCTATCAGTGCCCATCAGTGCTACCTAATCGGTGCCCATCAGAACTACCTCATCGGTGCCCATCAGTGCCACCTCATCGGTGCCCATCAGTGCCACCATATCAGTGCCCGTAATTGAAAGAGAAAACATACTCATTTACAAAAAAATTAACAGAAAAAAATAAAAACTTTATTTTTTTTTCAAAATCTTTGCTCTATTTTTAGTTGTTGCGCAAAAAAAAAAAATCGCAGAGGTGATCAAATACCACCAAAAGAAAGCTCTATTTGTGGGGAAAAAAGGACGCAAATTTTGTTTGGGTGCAGTGTAGCATGACCGCGCAATTGTCATTCAAATTGCGACAGTGCTGAAAGCTGAAAATTGGCTTGGGCGGGAAGGTGCGTAAGTGCCTGGTATGGAAGTGGTTAAGTGGGGGAGAACTGAGTCAAAGAGAGTAGGTCCCAAAACTAACCAGCGGCTCCTTCGGTGGTAGCGCTACATGTAGATTACAGTATAGGGTTTGTAAACCCTCGCAGTTTTCATCTCAATGCATTCCATGAACATATAAACAGGATTTGCATTAAGACTTAATGCAAGGTCCCAGATTATATTTCTCTGAAGAAGACAGAAAGCTATGTTTTTTCCATAAACTTGGATTGGAGACCGGAGCTTTAGTGTTTCAATTTGTCTTGGGTTGGGCAGAACCTTCAATCCTGTGTCTGGATTTTAATGGATGCCTGCAACCTGTGTACTGTAAGTACACAGGTGTGTAGGGCAGTTATATACTCAAGTATAAGGATAGCTCAGAGCTCCCAGTTTGGAGACAGCTCTCATACTGGAGGCAGAAGGTCTCACCCAGAGGTCAGTGGTGTCCCAGTCAGGAGTAAGGTGCCCCAGCCAGAAGGTCTCATCCCAGGCGTCAGGTCAGCTCCTATAAGAGTATCGGAAAACCCATATTTAGAGGCCAGGAGTGGGTTCTGCAGTAGGACGCTGAGACTAAAGGCTGAGAGAGCGGGGAGATCCAGGACAGCTGGACAATACAGTCAGAGGGACTAGTAAAATGGCCAGATGGCTCTGCATTTTCAGTTGACTGTTGATGCTGGAAGCCCATGACTGGGCAACTAATAAAACTCATAAAAGGTCCATAAAGACATGGATGATCAAGTTTGTGGTGGAGGAACTTGACTGACTTGCAGTCCTGAATTTAACCCGATAGAATACATTTGGGATGCATTAGATGGTGACTGTGAGCTAGGCCTTATTGTCCAACATCAATGTCTGACCTCACAAATGCACTTCTGGAAGAATGGTCAAACTTTCTTATAGACACACTCCTAAACCTTGTGAACAGTCTTCCCAGAAGAGTTGAAGCTGTAATAGCTGCAAAAGGTGGCCAACTCAATATTGAACCCTACGGACTAAGACTGGGATGCCATTAAAGTTCATGTGTGTGTAAAGGCAGGCATCCCAATACTTTTTTTTTAACAGAAACGTTTTTAACTACTTGTCCACCGCCCACCGTCAAATGACAGCGGGCGGAGGACTCCATTATCCTGATCTTTTTAAAGCCGCGGGCGGGTGCGCGCGCGTGCACCCGCCGCTCTACTGGGATCCCGGCGCGAGTGCCCGGCGGCAACGATCGCCGCCGGGCACACGCGATTGCCCAGTTACTGAGCGGGGACGTGGAGCTCTGTATGTAAACACAGAGCTGCACGTCCCTGTCAGGGAGAGAGGAGACAGATTGTGTTCCTTGTATATAGGGACACAATCGGTCACCTCCCCCAGTCACCCCCCCTCCCCCTACAGTTAGAACACTCATAGGACACACATTTAACCCCTTCCCCGCCCCCTAGTGGTTAACCCCTTCACTGCAAGTCACATTTATACAGTAATCAATGCATATTTATAGCATTGTTCACTGTATAAATGTAAATGGTCCCAAAAATGTCAGAAAAGTGTCCGAAGTGTCCGCCATAACGTCGCAGTCCCAAAAAAAAAATCGCAGATCGCCGCCATTAATAGTAAAAAAATAAAATAAAAAAAATGCCATAAACTATCCCCTATTTTGTAAACACTATACATTTTGCGCAAACCAATCGATAAACGCTTATTGCATTTTTTTTTTACCAAAAATATGTAGAAGAATACGTATCGGCCTAAACTGAGGAAAAAAATATTTTTTATATATATTTTTTGGGGATATTTATTATAGCAAAAAGTAAAAAATATTGCATTTTTTTCAAAATTTACACTCTATTTTTGTTTATAGCGCAAAAAATAAAAACCGCAGAGGTGATCAAATACCACCAAAAGAAAGCTCTATTTGTGGGAAAAAAAGGACGCCAATTTTGTTTGGGAGCCACGTCGCACGACCGCGCAATTGTCAGTTAAAGCGACGCAGTGCCGGAAGCTTAAATTTTGTCTGGGCAGGAAGGGGGTGTAGGTGCACAGTAGGCAAGTGATTAATGGAACAAAAAAAAACAATACAAAAAGTAAAACAAAACAGCGGTACAGCATAGGCTTAGTACAGTGTGGAATTCAAGACATTAAGATTATCAGGATAGTCATAGAATAGTAGGTGAAGCTAGACCCTGCAAGGTCTAGGATGGGCAGTGAGATGAGGCAAGTCCCAATACTTTTGGTAATATATTGTATGCATATATTTCAAGTTCAGAAAAAAAATGTAAAAATAGTAAATAATGTATATATATACGTATATATATATATATATATATATATATATATATATATATATATGCAGACAAATCCAATCAGATAAGAAAACATATTACCAGGAAGGGCATTCATTCTGAAGGTGTGTGGGATAGAATGAAAAGTATCTCCCGTCATTAATACAGCTGTCAGGAGTCTCACCTCCTCCTGATCCTCTTCCTCCTCCTCCAATTACGTTACTCTCTTCCTTCATGTCAAGGGGTCCAGTTCATAGATAATGTCCTTATACACAACAGGTCAAAAAAGGGACAGGAAGCTTTGAATCTACAGTTCTTTGTGTCTCCATTATTTCTTCCATTTTATTTAGGACATTTATATATAATTTGCCATTATTATTTATAACTGTTATAAATAAATATATATGTTGTATATATTAATATTATTACATAAAGTCTTTAATAAACCCTGCTATTCCAAAATGTTACCAAGGGCAACACTGATGCCATAACTGTAGTCAATACTAGACTTCTGAGGGTCTCATTATAAAAAAAAATCATCTCCCTCCACCCTTGAAGTTTGCAGTAAACTGGTATTCATATTTAAAATGTAAAAAAAAAAAATGTTGGCTAAGAGTGGCCAGGCCTCAGCAACCGCTCTTTGCAGACAGGGGGCGTGGGCCCCTTTAATGTAGCAAAAATAGAAATAGGAAGTCTTTAGTGCTAGCTGTCCTATGGCGGACTACTGCTCCCAATCAGTCCTCTTCAGGCCCGCCAACCCTCCTGGCAGCAGGTTCCTGATTTTACTGCCCGTGACATTGCAATCCGATCTGCTGGCTCCACACCCAGCTCTGACTGTTTCCTCTCAGCCCCCTCTGGCATGTCTCTTCAGTCCTCCCAACTACACATGTCACTCACCAGTAGGGTTGCCACCTCATCCCTTTAAAACAGAACACATATGAATTACACAGGTTCTGAGGCTCAGGCTAATGCAAATTAGGCACCGAGTGAGTTTAATTACCACCATAATCAGCCACAGAACCTGTGTAATTCATATGTGTTCTGTTTTAAAGGGATGAGGTGGCAACCCTACTCACCAGCCCTCTTGGCTGCAACCAGTGTTTCCCTCCTGAAGACTTGCCCAGGAGTACTAGCTCCCGCTGTCCTCTCTGACTAATCCTGTGCTCCTGTTCAGATCCTTCATGAGTTCTTGAAGGGATCCATCCTGCACCGAGTCCCAGGCCCAAGGTCACCACCCCCAGACTGGGGAGCTCCCTCAAAGGCCCCGACAGCTTAGTACTCCATCCTCAGTTCTTCCATATCTCCCCAGCTCCCCAGATATTCTTCCAAATCCTCCCCAGCTGGGCTGACACTGGGTATTTCAAGGAGGCCTGCCACCTGCCAATACTAGTTGGGGATTGGTCAGGGCTGCCGGAGACACTCGGGACAGCTCCACCTCTCTTCCCCTCCTCTTCTTTTAGAATCCTCTAAAAGAAAGAGGAAGGTAACAGTTAGGTGATGCTGTCTGTGAGTCACAGCTGCTACTCTGAGCTTCCCCCAGCCCACACAACCCAAAACAAACAGGCCTAGCTTCCAGCCAAGCCTGCCTAAATTTACCTACTCTCACAAAAAAAAGCCTAATCTAGCACCTACCTAAGTAGAGGGTGCTACAGAGGCATTTGACAGGCAACTCAAAGGCAATATGTTGCCTGCTCGCCTCTTCTACTACCCACTGAAAGTCTGTAGCACCGCGCTGCAACCTTGTGCATCATCACAGTGCGGTTATAGTGCAGGCCTATTCACTGGAAATGGTGAAATTTGGTAGTGGTACTGCCTGCTGAAAGCAACGTGTGGCAATGCGTAACAACATGGCCACAGGTCATGTTAAAGAGTAACTCCACTTTTGTTGATAAAACAACATTCCCCTCTGGGTGATCTATGTACATCGCAAGGATGTTATCAAACGTTGTTACAGATTCCTACCTTGTGTTATTCTGAAGAAATAGCTGTTTGTGTCCATGTGCAAAATGATCTTAGTTATGGACACTGTGCTTGCCATGGACCCCATATATATTATGGGATCTATCTTTCTCTGATGGATTTTGAGGTTCATTTCTATTAACAAACAATGTTAAAGAAGAAGTTGGAACACTCAGGGGAACGTAGGAACACCTCTACATTCACATGTATGGGAACAAAGTTGGTAAGAATCTTTCCCCTGGGAAAAATGTGAGACTGCAAAGGTTGAATTCATCCAGAGCACTGCACCTATACATGTTATTCTTGGTGGACTGATCCTTAAATCTAGCCATACGTTTTGGATGATCAATATCTACACATGTCAATTGCAGAACAGAAACCTGGTAATGATTACAATGGCTTGGGTTTACTCTGGGAAAATCCTACAAGGGATGTCCAAAATAATGGCTTGCTACTTACCTTATGTATAAATGTGTAGCCCATGTCCCAAATACACTAGACTACCAAACGTATTGGGACACCTGCCTTTACACACACATGAACATTAATGACATCCCAGTCTTGTGCCGTGTACGATCGAAATGGAATGGATATCCTAAATTTGCATAGATTTCCTCTCACTTCCTGTTTGGCTATGAGGCAGGAAGTGAAGGGAAATCTCTGCAATGGTACACAGATGGTAAAAAATAAACTGACAGGGGCTATAACCCTCCCTTACTCTATCCAAAATGAAAATAAAAAGTGTTGCCTAGTTCTACCTTAAGCACAAATCTCTGATAATTTTATGAAGAGGACTAAGAAGATATAACCATGCCAATGGTGCAGCAGAAAACATATAACACAGTGAGGGAGGTTTGTGGTCCAGGCTGATAGGACAGTCCAAATTAGAAGCAGCTTGCGTTACACAAACAGTGTAGCACAAGCCGGCGGGGGCTCTTTCCGTGCTGCCCCCCTGCAAAGTGTTGCCCTAGGCCTGGACCTTGTTGGCCTATGCCAGGATACAGCATTGATCCAGGGTGTCTGCTTTCAGAAATAATATAATGTTTTTGGGGCTTTATGTACTGCTCGTGACCCGGTGCTCGTGCCCGGCGGCCGCGATGTCCGCCAGGCACCCGCAATTGCCGGTGATCACGGCAGGAGTGTGGATCTGTGTGTGTGAACACACAGATCCACCCCCTGTCAGAGGTGAGGAGACCAATGTGTGTTCCCAGTACAGAGGAACACACATCAGTCTCCTCCCCTTGTGAGTCCCCTCCCTCTACAGTTAGAATCACTCCCAGGGAACATATTAACCCCTTCATCGCCTCTAATGGTAACCTCTTCCCTGCCAGTCACATTTACACAGTACAGTTTTATAGCACTAATCGCTGTATAAATGTGAATGGTCTTAAAAACATGTCAAAAGTGATTGATGTGTCCGCCATAATGTTGGAGTCACAATAAAAATCGCAGATCGCCGCCATTACTAGTAAAAAAAATGCCACAAATCTATCCCCTATTTTGTAGACGCTATAATTTTTTTGTGCAAACCAATGAATATACGCTTATTGTGATTCTTTTTTTTTTACCAAAAATATGTAAAAGAATACGTATCGGTCTAAACTGAGGAAATGTTTTATTTTTTTATTAAATCAAAAAGTAAAAATTATTGTTTTTTTTTTAAATTGTTGCTTTTCTTTTGTTTATAGCGCAAAAAATAAAAACCGCACAGGTGATCAAATACCACCAAACGAAAGCTCTATCTGTGGGAAAAAAAAACCAAAGATTTCAAATGGGTACAGTGTTGCATGACTGCGCAATTGTCATTCAAAGTGCAACAGCGCTGAAAACTAAAAATCGGTCTGGGCAGGACGTGGGTGGAAATGGAAGTGGTTAAGCATGCGTGGGAAAAAAAAATTGCAAAAATGGCTCTGGCAGCCAAAGGGTTAAAGGGATCTCCTCCACATTGAAGATGATGACAGACAGTGTGTGGCTGTGGTGTGAAGTACAGTACAGTCACAGGTGTGTCGGAGAGACAGACATCTATAACATGGAGAATAATATGAGATCCAGCTGGGAACGGACTGAATGGGGTTATTGTTCACCTTAAACATTCTCTAAAAGCCGGCACTATCATTAGACTTGATAACATTTCTAATTAGTGGAAAAGAATCCGCTTTGTGCTGAGGTGAAAAAAATACAAAAAAGAAAACAAATCATAGTCAATTTCTCATTAATAACAGCTGCCTGTGCTCTATAGAAAAGCTGCTTGCCTTGTAAACTACCCAACACGGTCCCAACTCAAGAACAAGGCAGAATGTCTTCTGTCCCACAGCTTCAGTTCACACCAATACACTGGGCTGGTGTGCTGAACACAAAGAGAATGTTGCGTTTTGTGCACAGGACAGCGCGGTCTGGTGCACTATAATGTAGTAATGTACCACAACGTGCTGCTGTGCAAAGGATTGCATAGAAGATTTAAAAAGGCAAACACTGCAATGCTTTTTTAACAATGCACTGCAGTGTAGACATGTGCAGAACAAAAAAATGTGTTTCGATTCAATATTTACATAAATTTGTTTAGTTAAATTAGTTTAACTAATTTAATTCATTTCCAGAATTATTTTTGTTTATTCGTTTTCAAATCGATTCGAAAAGTTTTCAAATCAATTTTGAATAGTTTTTAACCAATTCAATACCAGGCACTTACGCACCTTCCTGCCCAAGCCAATTTTTAGCTTTCAGCGCTGTCGCACTTTGAATGACAATTGAGCGGTCATGCTACACTGTACCCAAACTATTTTTTTATAATTTTGTTCCCACAAATAGAGCTTTCTTTTGGTGGTATTTGATACATTTTTGTAAATAAGTAAGTTTTCTTCTTCAATTACGGGCACTGATATGGCGGCACTGATGGGCACCGATGAGGTGGCACTAATGAGCACAGATGAGGCAGCACTAATGGGCACTGATAGGTGGCGCTGGTATGCGGCACTGATGGGAACTGATGGGCACTCATAGGCAGCACTGATGGGCACTTATGGGCGACACTTATGCGTGGCACTGATGGGTGGCACTGCTGGGCACTGATAGGTGGGCACTGGGCATGGATGGGCACTGAGAGGTTGCACTGATGGACACTAAGGGGTGGCACTGATGGCATTTCTGGGCATCACTTGTTTATTTACTATTTTTTGCCAGTCAGTGCTCAGCCGTGATTGGACACGGCTGATCATGTGGTAAAGAGCCTCCGCCGGAGACTCTTTACCGAGATCGGAAATGCAGACTGACACCCTGCATCACTGTTCGCCCACAGGCGCGCCGGCATGTTATCCTGCTGGACGTCAATAGACGTCCAGTCAGGATAACACAACCACTTCTCGGACGTCAATTTACTATTGACCGGGCAGGAAATGGTTAAATTAAAAAAAAAGTTTTCGAAATCAAATAGTTTTCGAATTCGAAAAGTTTTCCAATTTCCAAAAGTAATAAAACATAATAGAAAATTAAGGAGTTTAATATAATTTTAGTTAAATTAGTTTAATTTGTTTAATTCGTTTTCAGAATTCTTATTCATTTTAAAATCTATTCGAAACGTTTTTTAATCAATTTTCAAATAGTTTTCAAATTTGAATTTTTTTTTAATCCAAATAGTTTTCCAATTCGAATAGTGTTCCAATTTCCAAAAATAATAAAATATAATAGAAAATAAAGGAATTGAATATAATTTTTTTATTCTATTCCTTTATTTTCTATTCTATTTTATTCTCTTTGGAAATTGTAAAAACGATTCGAATTCGAAACGTTTTTGAATTCGAATTTTATAACTATTCGAAAACAATTTGATTTTGAATTTCGTCCGAATTTTTTATTTTTTTTCGTTGTTTCTGATTTGGTACTATTTTAATGCGAAAATTCTGAATTTACGAATAACTAAAATTTGTAACGTAACGAACAGAACATGTCCATTGCAGTGCACAACAATGTAAAATTACACAGCACACTGTGTTTAATTCTCTTAATTTGTTTTCAGAATTATTTTCATTTATTCATTTTCAAATCGATCTGAAAAGTTTTCGAATAAATTTTGAATAGTTTTCGAATTGAAATAGTTTTCTAATTTGAATAGTTTTCCACTTTCCAAAAGTAATAAAATAAAATAGAAAATAGAGGAATTGAATATAAAAAAATATATTTCTTTATTTTTTATTCTATTTTATTCTCTTTGGAAATTGTAAAAATGATTTGAATTTGAAAACTATTCGAATCTGAAAAGAATTTGAATTCTAATTTCATCAGATTTTTTTTTTTTTTCGTCATTTCGGATTCATTTAAATTTAATACTATGCAAATTATTATTGGATTTATCCGAATTTAAATTCAGAACGAAACGAACCACACATGACTGTTGCAGTGCAAAACAATGTATAATTACACAGCACACCGTCTAAATATTACAAACTGTGTGAATGAACGCTTAACCAGTTCCCGACCAGCCACTGCACATATGCTGCGGCAGGTTGGCTCTACTGCACTAATTAACGTACTGGTATGTCGGTCAATGCACTAGCTTTTGCGAGAAAGAAAGGCAGAATGGGAATCTGCCTTTGTAAACTAGGCGGATCCTCGTTCTGACAGGGGAGGGGAGAGAGATCAGCTGTTCCTAGTGAGCAGGTACAGCGATCTCTTCTCCCAGTCAGTCACCTCCCCCCACAGTTAGAAACACCTCCCTAGGGAACACTTAACCCTTTGATCGCCCGCTAGTGTTAACCCCTTTCCTGCCAGTGTCATTTATACAGTAATCAGTGCATTGTCATATGACGTCCAGCAGGATAAAAGATGCCGCATGCCCATCGGGGTGCGCATCGCGGCGATCGGTGTTGCGGTGTGTCAGTCTGATTTTCTGACGGAGGCTCTTTACCACGTGATCAGCCGTATCCAATCACGGCTGATCACGATGTAAACAGGAAGAGCCGTTGATCGGCTTTTCCTCACTCTAACCTGACAGACGCAAGTAGAGGAGAGCCGATCGGCTGCTCTCCTGACAGGGGGGTCTGTGCTGATTGTTTCAGTGCAGCCCCCCCCTCAGATGCCTGCCCAGGACCACCAGGGATTCTGCCAGGAACACCAGGGATGGGCACCCACACTGGACCACCAGATATGCCACTCTAGACCCCCAGGGATATGCCAATGAGTGCCAAGGCAGCTGGCCAATCAATGCCCAGGCAGCTGCCAATCAGTGCCTATCCACAATGCCTGCCAGTGCCACCAGGGATGTCTATCAGTGGCATCTATCAGTGTCGCATATCAGTGCCACGTATTAGTGCCCATCAGTGCCGCCTATCAGTGCCACCCATAACCCTTTAGTGCAGCCTTTCAGTGCCCATCAGTGTTGCCTATCAGTGCCCATCAGTGCCCACCAGTGTCACCCATGAGTGCTCATCAGTACCACCTATCAATGCCCATCAGTGCTGCATATCAGTGTCACCCATCAGTGCCCATCAGTGTCGCCCATTGTCAGTTCCTGTCAGTGCAACCTTAGGCCCCGTACACACGTCCGAGAACCTCGTCGGGCTAAACTCATCGTTCCGCCCGACGAGGTTCTCGGCCGGCCGTCGAGTTCGTCGACCAGGCTGTCGAAAAAGGCGTCGAGCCATTAGTCCCGATGGCCCGTCGAGGAAATAGAGAACCTACTCTCTATTTTGACTCGACGCCTCACTCGACAGTTTGCTCGGCGAAAACGTACACACGATCGAGCTTCTCGGCAGAATATGGATCCCAGCGAGCTTCTCGCTGGATTCTCCCGAGAAGCTCGGTCGTGTGTACGGGGCCTTATTGGTGCCACCTCATTGGTGCCACTTTATCAGCGCCCGTCAGTGGCGTCTTATAAGTGCCCATTAGTGAAGTAGAAAACGTACTTATTTACAAAATATTATAACACTAACAAAATAAAAACGTATTTTTTTCAACATTTTCGGTCTTTTTTTATTTGTTTAGCAAAAAATAAAAACCGCAGAGGTGATCAAATACCACCAAAAGAAAGCTCTATTTGTGGGAAGGGGGGGGCAGGAAGGGGGTATAAGTGGCCGGTATTGAAGTGGTTAAACTCATACAGGTGGTATTCCTATGCGGCTCAAGTTTAACATATCCTGTGAGTCAGAGTGCAGAGTGATGGAGAAAGTCGTGGAACATCCAGCAGTGTGCGATGGAATGCTGAAGTTACAGAAAACATCAATTTTCTCAGCAGTCTTGGAAAGCGGTGCCCGTGAGTGGGAGATGTGCAATCTCTAACACACACACAAGTTTAATGATGAAGGATTGGGTGTAACTTTGGCCTTGCTTACAAACTGGCCCACTTGAGTCTCGCACACGTCCCACCGGGGGAATCTGTGGTTTGAAACGAAATCATGCATTTAATTTTATTCACACAAGTGATTCAACTTGGCATTCCAAGAAAGGATTAAAACGAAAATGTTCATCATGATTAGTGACCCCTCGCCGCGCTATATGGTTTTTTTTGGACCGCAAAAATGCAAATTCCAATAAAAATCCTGATTTATGGCTTGCAATATTACAGGTACGGAGGAAAGAACTTTCTTCCAAAGTTCTCCAATGAAATAGTGACCTAATTGTATTGGCACCGTCGTTAAAAAAAAAAAAAATACTTAGAGCGCTCAAAAGAGTTTAAGAGCACAATATGCTTTCTGTTTAACAAAAGTATTTTTTTTTTTTCATTTATAATATTATTCACTGTTAAAGGGGATCTATGGCCAGCATAAAAGTTTCTAATATAGACACATTAAAGCTAAACTCCAGACGCACATTAATGCAGCTCTACATTCATTGATATTTGATTAAATATAACTTTTATAAATGCAAGTAATTGAAGTCCTTAAAGTAGTTGTAAACCCCTTTTTGCGATTCGGCACTGCGTCGCTTTAACTGACAATTGCACAGTCGTGCGATGTGGCTCCCAAACAAAATTGGCGTCCTTTTTTTTCTACAAATGTGCCGTATGCGCCGGTCGGAAGCACGTCAGTCACTTAGCCTGTGAATAGGAACGCCCACTCCCGCGGGATTAACTACCCGGAAGCCGGGGGGGAAAATAGCGATAAAACGGTATGTACGGCAAAAAAAAGAGCAGCATTCTGACTCTCTGTTAGAGACTTCAAGGAGGTGTGAATTACTGGGCGTGCCGCAATGCGAGTTGCCGAAAGAAGCCGAAAGTTGCCGAAAGAAGCCGGACTGCGAGTCGGCCCTATACGGCGCTATACGGCGCCTGCGCACCAAAGTTCGGCTTCTTTCGGCAACTCGAGACACGCCGTATGCGCCGATGGGAAGCACGTCAATCACTTAGCCTGTGGATAGGAACGCCCACTCCCGCGGAAGCCACTACCCGGAAGCCAGGGGGGGAAGAATAGCGCTAAAACGGTATGTACGGCAAAAAAAAGAGCAGCATACTGTCAGTCTCACAAGTCAGCTCAATGTAAAGTTAGAATTTTTTTTAGGGTGAACACCTGCTTTAAAGCGGAAGTAAACCCATCGATTTAACAGTTTCAAAAAGCAGTTAAATTTCCGGCATGCCGGGATTGCCAACTGTCACATTGGTTGTGCTCTCAACCAAACTGTCAAACCTCCAATGGCTGGTGTCATAACTGATCACATGTGCAGCACCACGGCAGTTGAAGATTAAACAGAGGCCAAGATGGCAGCTTCCTTGGCTGAAAATGATAGAAGGGTTTACTTCCACTTTAAGTGGTTAAACAATTATGGGTTTACCATCATGGTTTGTTTTTTTTGCCTTTTTTTTTTTCTCACATCAGACTCAACCAGAAAGCAGATCAGCGAGACATGCTCACGGTGTCTCCGCCCTTCACGTCTCGTCTATGGTCTCGCATCACATGTGGTTTTACCTTCGTTAGATTTTTTTTTTTCCTTTTTTTTTTTCTGCGTTAACACACTTTGGAGAAGCCCAGCTTCAAGATCTTTAACCCAGGACAGTGTCAAAATCTAGGGCCAGATTCAGATACACTTAATATTGCGCTGCGTAATCAAAATACTCTACGCTGCCGTATTTCACCAGGCTCTACATCGAATCCTGGTAGATTCTTGCCCGTACGCTACGGCGGCGTAGTCTATTTCTTGCAGCGTAATCGAAATACGCGATTGGGGGGCGTGAAGCATTTAAATTAAGCGCGTCCCCGCGGCGATCGAACTGTGCATGCTCCGTTCAGAAATGTCCCGCCGTGCATTGCGCGAAATCACGTCGTTACGTCATTCGTTGTTTGAGTAGCAGCGTTTACGAACATTCCTATTCCCGGACGACTTACGTAAAAAATAATAAAGGACGTCGGAAAACGTAGAAATTCGACGCGGGAACGACGGCCATACTTAACATGGGCTGTCTAATTTTAGAGCAGCAAAAAGCTGGTATAGTGTTACGTAAAAAAAAGATGACTAAAGGTGCCGTAAGAGATTGCGATTGAAGATCGTAATTTCTGGGATCGCCGGCAAAAGCTCATTAGCATACCCCGACGCGGAAAACGACGGGAAGTCCACCCAGTGGCCGCAATTTTATTGCAGCGTAGATCCGAAGGCGTACGAACACGTAATCCAGTCGAATTGAAGCCCGCAGCCATCTATTCATGGTTTGAAGTTTTCGACTAGCTAGAAAACGCGCGTAATTTGAAATTACTCCAGTCTAACACCAGTTAGACAGGCGTAATGGCTCTGTGAATCTGGCCCCTAGTTTTCAGCTGATAATGAGATCTGCCAGCACACTAAGACAGGGTTAATTTTGGTACTCATTAACTTGCCAGCCCCCTCTACATAGCAGAGGAAAACTCTTTGGTTTTGGAGTTTTCTGACCAGAGCAAGTGAAATGTAAGCAAGTTATGCTATTTGAATGAAAACATCTAACAAATGTAAGGAAGGGGTTATCCCAATTTGGCGGCAAAAGTAGAAATACACTTTAAAAACGATGAATCCATTTACAGAAAGTGCCAAGGACATCCAGACGTCAGTCAGTGCTTAGGACGTGGAATTAAAAAGGAAAGAGGTGGCTCTCTGGAGCCGTCCGTGACCTATCACCTGAAGAAAGAGTTAAGTGTCGTCTCCTAATTGGCATAAAGTTTTCAAAGTTTAAAATTACACCCTGACTGCAGCGCACAGACATGAGAAATTATAGAGCAGACACTGTCCAGGACAACATGTAATTTTGAACGTGCTAAAGAATGTACACCACATCGCGTTGTTACTGAAGGGCTTCTTGAAATGTGTATTTTGCATAGAAAGGATGTAATTATCCACTCCTGGGCAAACGTTTGCATTGAGTCCAAATCAATATTTACTGTTCTTTTCTTGCCTTTTACAAAACAACAGCGCAACTTTCCACATTTAATGAGAATTTTACTAATTCTGCCAGAAATGCCCACTTTTATGTCTTTTCAGCCACGATGGATCCGAGGAAAGATAATCCTACTGAATGTACAACCGTTAAAAGAAAAGTTATAACAAACAAACATTTATTAAAAAATCACCAGTTGTTTAGTACACATTTAGAGGTTATTTACTAAACCTGAAGAGCGCAAAATCTGGGGCAACTCCGCATAGAAATCAATGAGCTTGCAGGTTTTATTGCCAAAGCTTAAAGGAGTTGTAAATAATTTTTAATTTTTTTTTTGCTGAAATGACTGTTTACAGGGTATAGAGACATAGGGCCAGATTCTCGTAAATCTCAGATTTTTGTGCGGAGCGTAGCGTAACCCATTTATGCTACGCCTCCGCACTTTTTACAGGCACGTGCTGTATTCTCAAAGCACTTGTTCCGTAATTTGCAGCGGCGTAGCGTAAATGGGATGGCGTAAGGGTGCGTAACTCAAATAGGGAAGGAGGGGGGCGCGCTGTATTTAAATTAAGCATGCCCCCGCGCCGAACGAACTGCGCATGCGCCGGCCGTAAACGTAGCCCACTGCGAATGCTCCATAGTACGCCGCAAATACATTGATTTTGACTGCAACATAATTAACGTACAGCCCTATTCGCGACGAGTTACGTAAACGATGTAAACGATGGAAAAACACGACGCTGTCCCGACGTCCATACTTAACATGGCTTACCCCGGACCTAAGCAAGGTTACCCCTCATATAGTGGGGGTAACTTTACGCGTACGCAAACTACGTCGACGGCACGCAACTTTGTTTGGGAATCGGCGTATCATGCTAATTTGCTTATTCGACGCTGAAATCGACGGGAACGCCACCTAGCGACCAGCGTAACATTACAACTTAGATCCGACGGTGTAAGTGACTTACGCAAGTCGGATCTAAGCAAAATCTATGCGTAACTGATTCTAAGAATAAGTCGCATAGATACCCAGGGCCAGATACAGAGATACGACGGTGTATCTGGAGGTACACCGTCGTATCTCTTTTGAGAATCTGGCCCATAATAGTTAACTGATTCCTTTTAAAAATGATAAAAAATAAATACAAATCTATCATATAATGTACCTGTAGTTTCTAGTTTCGTTTTTGCATGTTGTTTCCTGCCTCTCTGCTGTGTACAGAGCCACAGAGCCAATACAGGGCAGTGATGGTTTGGAAAACGAAACCGATTGTTGCTGAGGGGTTTTAGAAACACAGTAATCACACCTCCTTGATTAGTGACCACAGAGAGAAAACTCCCAGTACTGTGGTTATCAGGAAACAGACAACCAGAAAGTGTGGAGATCAGAGAAGAATTACAACAACTTGAGAGCAAAAATCGAACAATGAGGACATGAAAACAGCACTGCATTAAGTAAAGGAAGCTATTAAGAAAAAAAAAAATTCCTTTACAAACCCTTTAACCCCCTAAGCGGTATTCCCAAGTGTGGCTCGGGGTGACATTTCAGTACCATTAGCGGTAAGCCCGAGCCAGACTCGGGATCACATCGCAGTATCTAGGCATAGTTTCCATATTTTTCGCTCCATAAGACGCACCTAGATTTTAGAGAAGGAAAATATGAAAGAAAAAAAAAATCCTCAAACAAATGGTGTACTAAAATATTTAATACAATTGAACAGAATAATATTTCTACTAGGGTTATCCCAATACCACTTTTTTGAGACCGAGTACAAGTACCGATACTTTTTTTCAAAGCGGAGGTTCACCCTAAATATACTCTTTCCCATGTGATCCAGCATACTGGCGTCAGCGCCAGAATGCTGTTTTTTTTTTTTTAAATGCCCCACTTACTGTGTAATCTTTAATCTTGATTTATTTCCCCCGCGGTGTATGGCGCCTGTATAGCCCGTCACGGCTTCCGAAAATACCTGATTTAGGACTCGGTATTTCCGGCGCAATACGGCGCCTGCGCACACACCTACAGTAGGAGCTGACTGCGCAGGCGCCGTATTTCTCCGAGTCCTATTTCGGCTTTTTTCGGAGGGCGTGACGCGTCATAGCCATAGGACTCGGAGAAATACGGCGCCTGCGCAGTCAGCTCCTAGGTCTGTGCGCAAGCGCCGCATTGCGCCGGAAATACCCGAGTCCTAAATCGGATATTTTCGGAAGCCGTGATGGGCTATACAGGCGCCATCCACCATGGGGGAAATAAATCAAAATGAAAGATTACACAGTAAGTGGGGCATTTAAAAAAAAAAAAAAACAGCATACTGGCGCTGACGCCAGTATGCTGGATCACATGGGAAAGAGTATGTTTAGGGTAAACCTCCTCTTTTTTCAAGTACTCGCCGATACCGAATAGCGATACTTTTTTTTAAGGTCATGTGACAGTGGCGGCAATTTTTTTTTTTTTTACAGTGATTTATTTATTTTTTTAGAGGGGGGGGTAGTGGATTGTCAGTGTGTTTTTTTTTTTATTATATTTATTTCCCCTTTAAATTATTTATTGCATTTTTTTTTCTTTTTTTAATCAGCCCTCTTTGGTCAGACCTCTGACATCTCCCCTTTAAGACAGAGAAAGGAACTAAGGACACAGATTCCCCAATCCCTTAATCAGCAGCCTCAGCTAAAATGAATGGAGAGAAGCTCCTCTCCATTCATAAACTGAAGCATCGTAATCTAAGGTTACGTAACACAGGGGGAGAAGACAACACGGGGGGAGAAGACAACACAGGGGGAGAAGACAGCACGGGGGAGAAGACAACAAGGGGGGAGAAGACAACAGGTGGGGAGAAGACAGCACAGGGGGACAAGGCAGCACGGAGAACACTTGTAACTCCCCCCACCACCCGATACCTGACTGCCCAGGTATCGGGTGAAGCATCGGAGCATTTCCCCCGGGTACAAGTACTCGGGAAATGCTGGGTATCGGTACCGATACCGAAACTACCGAAAACTACCGAAACTACCAAAATCCCTAATTTCTACACTGACAACCAATGTAAAGGGGCACCCTACACTGATCCTCAATGTAACTGGGACATTTACATGACCTCAACACAACAGGAGTATTTGCATATTGAGACATTTACACTGACAAGTGATGTAAATGGTTTATTTACAGTAACCCCCCATCTCTCTACTAATTTCTGCATTCTTATCTTCCTTTAAGTACAACATTGCACCTCTAACTCATCTTCTAACCTCTATCCCCCAAACCCCTACTCTGCTAACCTCTGCAATCCAACCCCTCTTTCCCATTCAACTCTGCACGCCTCTGCTCACCTCCTCTGCACCTCAAACCCCCCTCTTTGATCCCCTCTACATCAGTGTTGCCAACCTACCAGATTGAAATTTACTGACACAAAACCCCAAATTTACTGGCACAGCCAAGTTTTTTCTGGCATTTCCAAAAGTTACAAAATTACAGTAATGAGAATATTTAGGCTACAAACAAATACAATATGCAATTAGCAGTATGATTTAAGGTAGATAATAAGGCAAAAATCATATTTCCTTATTTATTTTTGATATAGTAAGTAAGTAGCTCAGGGACAGGACACAGGTGGGCAAGAAATTAGAATAGGCACACACACATAAACATTTACTTTCACAGTGACAATGACAGCAGTGTGCAGCCGCAGCCACACAGATGATGATGGTGATGAGACCTTTACTGACACAACATGTCCCCTCCTGAGTTACAGTGACAGTCTTTCTCCAAGGCCAAGTGGTCCCAACAGCACTGACAGTTCCGGTCCCAGCCTGCCTTGCTTCCATAATGCAGATCCGCACATGAGGCCGCTCTGCTTGGCTCCATTGCACCATGACATCACACGACGTGTCCAAGCTCTGCCTCCACCAGAGCTGCCCAATAACACTGTAGCAACCATTGGCTGCCAGTAAAAATACTGACGGTTGGCAACACTGCTCTACATGCCCCCTATACTCACCTGTATGCTGTTCACACCTTCTAAAGTAGGTGAGCCGCAAGCAAGTAAAAGAATTACGAAACAGCAAGCAAGTAAAATAATTACTTTTACATGGAGGTTACAAAGATAACTCAAAGGGGTTGAATTACTAAAACTGAAGAGTGCAAAATCTGGGGCAGCTGTGCCTGGCACTGGCGGGTTTCTAAGCACAGCTGCACCAGATTTTGCACTCTCCAGTTTTAGTAATTCAACCCCAAAATGTGTTAATAATATCGCACAATATTTTCACTGCACATTTGAAGGTCAGTCTGTTTCTGAACTAGACCTGGGTTTTGCTTTATAATATGTAAAAAAAAGAAAAGAAAAGAATAATAACTTTTCCCCATCCGACTTTTGCATAACAATATAACAGATTAATATCTACAGGTGCTACAATTCATTGATGACTAACACCTACGATTCTGGACGTCTCTGAGCACTGCTGGGTTATTCCCAGGGACATCGTCAGTCTGTGGTCACCTCTTTACCCAACAACTCTATAGCGGAAATTGCTTGTTACGCTATGACGTGCTGAAATTAAGCTTTTCTATTACTGTGTTCATTGACAGATTTCCACTAACATCATTTTTATTTATGATTTGTGGAGACACTGGAGAGTGCTAAACTGACCCCAAAAATTTTAATTTCAGAGTAAGGGGACCAAGCAGTTTGGTGGCGAATAGCTGCTGACCAATGTGTGTTGCACTCTACTGGATAGTGAGTTGGTGTTCTATTTACAATGAACAACACACTGCACAAAGAACGGGTGATTTGCCAAGTATTGTGGCATTGTGCATTGATGTTTTTTAGCATGTATTACCCCAACACACAGCTGTGAATGGTTCCTTAAAGTACAACTATAGGCAAAACTTTTTTCAATTTTGGATAGAGTAAGGAAGAGTGAGGCCGCGTACACACGATCGGTCAAAACCGATGAAAACGGACTGAAGTTCAGTTTCATCGGTCTAAACCGATCGTGTGTAGGCCCAGTGGCGTAACTAGAACCTTCAGGTCCCCGATGCAAGAAACCATGAAGGGCCCCCCTGACCCCCCGGACAGGGCTTTTTTCTCCGAGCACGGTGGCGGAACAACAGGACCCGGTCGCAAGTGGGTGGCTGCATATAAAGGAACCGATTTCTCCATTCCGCCTGCTTCTCCTCCTCTCCCTCCCGCAGGCATTCAGCGGCTGCAGGAAAATTGAGAGATTGGTTCCTCTATGCCAGTGTTTCTCAATATTTTTCCAGCCAGGGCACCCTTGAAGTATACTCTTAGGTCAGTGAAGGTGAACCTTGGCAACCGAGATGTTTTGGAACTACATTTCCCATAATGCTCAACTACACTGCAAAGTGCATGAACATCATGGGAAATGTAGTTCCAAAACATCTGGGGTGCCAAGGTTCACCATCACTGCCCTGGGTGAATGGAGCTGCACTGCAACCACCCTGCAACTGTGTGCATTGCAGCTTAGTGATGATGCATTTAAGGGGTTAAAACAGGCAGTCAGGAGGCAACACATTGCCTCTTTACCAGCTGTCAAATGCCTCTGAAAAGTGATCTGAGCATGGATTGCTTTTCAGTGGAACAGCATTTTTTTGCTAGTACTATGAACAAGCAAAAAAATAAAAAAATCGGTTCTGATTGTACACATATAGGGGGTCATGTAAACACACATACATGCACATACACTGTTTATATACATATATATAAATGCACATATGCACACACATCTAAACCAGTGGTGGCTGGTGCTTAACATTTTTGGGGGGGCGCAAGCAAACTGAAAAATTCTTAAAAAAATATTGCAGTATCACTGTGCCCATCAAACGCAGGCACTGTGCCCATCAAACGCAGGCACTGTGCCCATCAAACGCAGTCACTGTGCCCGTCAAACGCAGCCACTGTGCCCATCAAACGTAGCCACTGTGCCCATCAAACGCAGGCACTGTGCCCATCAAACGCAGGCACTGTGCCCATCAAACGCAGCCACTGTGCCCGTCAAAAGCAGCCACTGTGCCCATCAAACGCAGCCACTGTTCCCGTCAAATGCAGCCACTGTTCCCATCAAATGCAGCCACTGTGCCGTCAAAAGCAGCCACTGTGCCCATCAAACGCAGCCACTGTGCCCATCAAACACAGCCACTGTGCCCGTCAAACGCAGCCACTGTTCCCGTCAAACGCAGCCACTGTTCCCATCAAATGCAGCCACTGTGCCGTCAAACGCAGCCACTGTGCCAGTCAAACGCAGCCACTGTGCCCATCAAACGCAGCCACTGTGCCCGTCAAACGCAGCCACTGTGCTGTCAAAAGCAGCCACTGTGCCCGTCAAACGCAATCACTGTGCCCGTCAAACGCAGCCTCTGTGCCTGTCAAATGCAGCCACTGTTCCCGTCAAATGCATTTCGGGAAATCTAGTCCGTTTCATTTACGAGTCAATGGAGTCCATATCTCCTGCTACTTGTAGTCCCGCAATGCATAACTTGTATAACTGTATCTAACATATTTACAGGCTTTAGTAAAGTTCCAGCGGGGGAGGCCTGTCACTGGACTCTGACAGGCTGAAGGGTCTGGAATGGATATTTGGGGGGAACCCCACATAATTTTTTTTTTATTTGACGCAGGGTTCCCCTTAATATCCATACCAGACCCGAAGGGCCTGGTAATTGAATTTGGGTGGACCCCCACGCATTCTTTTTTTATGAATTACTTTTCTCTGTATTGCTGGTATCCGACAATTCATTATAGCCATTATATTACAATTTTATTGTTTCACTTTAAGCATTATTAAAATCACTGCTCCTGAAAAAACTGACGTTTTTTAAAACTCGTTTTGCATTGATACATGACGCCTGGGGCAGGACCCAGGTCCCCAAACACTCCTCTGGGGCAGGACCCGGGTCCCCAAACACTTTTTAGGACAATAACTTGCATATTAGCCTTTAAAATTCGCACTTTAGATTTCAAACGTTCGAGTCCCATAGACTTTAACAGGGTTCTAAAGTTCACATAAACTTTTGGTCTGTTCACAGGTTCTGGTGCGAACCGAACCCAGGGGTGTTTGGCTCATCCGTACTGCCGAGTCAGGGATGGAAAAGGTTAACATCAATCCATAGGTGAGTATGGGTCCCCAGAGTAAAACTGTCAGAACTTCAACAAGGTGACCACCGAGTACAGGTGGAATGAGGAAAGTGTGGTGTAATGGCTCTGGTATGCCTGCTATAATGAACATCCCTGCTACTCAACAGAGTGTGGAACGTGGTACAGGGATCCCGAAGATGGAAGCAGGTGTCACTATGAGAGACAGACGGGCAGACCACTCCAATGTACCGACATGTACAGGAGCCAGTAAGTGTTACCACTACTATGCAAGGAGCTCTGTGACAATCACACAACAGATGGATGGACGGCTCAGCAGAGAGCATAGGGGATGATGGACCAGCAATGGCCGGAACGGTGGAGGGCGATGGACCAGCCAATGGGGAGCCAGGCAATCTGGAGAGCAGTGAACCAGCCAATGGGGACCTGGGCGCACTGGTATGGTGTCAGCGATGGCGTTTGTGTAACCACAGCGATGGAAATAAGTGGAGGAGATGGAAATAAGACTCAAACAGCAGTGACAATCGTTTAGCTCAAACGGGGGGCCGTGACTGACGTGTTTCGCGTTGCTACGCTATATCAAAGTCGGAAGGAAGAGTTATAACCCCTGTCAGACTTTTTTTCACTATCTGTATCCCATTGTGGAGATTTCCCTTTACTTCCTGTCCTATAGTCAAAAAGGAAGTGAGGGGAAATCCATGTAAAATTAAAGGGAAATTCCTTGGGGACCCCCAGACCAACAGAACTAGTGCCCCCATTGGAAGATTTCTCCTCTATTACCTTTCTGTTGACACCACAAAATTTTAAACAAAGGACTTGTTTAAAGCCCTCTCATATTTTACTCTCTTACTGTCGTAGGGCAGCTGTTTTTGGCTTTCATCTCACTTTTAGCCTTTATGACAATAGTCAAATAGGCCCATAAGTGTGCGCAGCCTATTGCATTCGGGTGTGCACCCTAAAGCTCAAAGACATGCCCATATGTGTGTGTCTACATATTGAAGGCTCCTACACATTAATCTATCTGCCAGCACAGTAAAAGAGAAGTGTGTAAGCACTTTTCTTTTAGCTCAGCTGGTGAAAGGGAGATCTTTACCATTTTCCTGTCAGCACACAGAGTGATATTGCTAATACATATGGGGTGATTAAGGTGTGCCCAGGCACACTCGGCATAACCTGTGTGCATACCTGTGAATAGGCCCCTTTCACACGGGCGCCTCCATAAAGTGGGATGCATTTGATTAGCGGGGATCTCTCCGCTGATCCCTGCTGAGCCAATTGGATGACAGGTACTGCTCTGCATAGCGGAGCAGACACAGACACAACCTGCTCTCGTCTATGGGAAAATTGAATGAAAACGGACCAGCTGTCCGTTTCCATCTGATGCCATCCGATTCAATCTTCCAAATGGATGGGGAACAGGTCCAACTTCTTTTGCAATTACCTTTTGAGGCTTTTCCTCCTTATGGAGGGTGTCAATGATGGTTTTCTGCACAATCGTCAGGTCAGCAGTCTTTCCCATGATTGTGATTCTTACTGAATCAGACTGAGAGACCATTTAAAGGCTCAGAAACCCTTTGCAGATGTTATTGCTTAACTAGCTGATTAGAGTGGGACACTTTGAGCCTAGAATATTGCACCTCTTCACAATATTCTAACTTTCTGAGATTGTGGATTTGGGGTTTTCATGAGCTGTAAGCCATAATCATCACACTATGACAAATCATGGCTTGAACTATATAGCTTTGCATGTAATGAGTCTCTCTCATATATTAGTTTCACCTTTTAAGTTGCATTAGTGAAATAAATGAACTTTTGCACGATATTCAAATTTTTCGAGTTTCACCTGTAATTCCAATTCAACTCATGGATATCTGCAATATTCAATAATATATACTTTTACATCCCACCGGAGAAAGATAAAAACAGATGGCCTCTTACCGGACAAGATGGACCCCAGATTATAGGGATCAAACACTCCTGGTTAACACAATGATCACCTGCAATGCTCCACTCGGTCGGCTCGAATGTTAACGACTCTTCTTTACTGGAAGAACAGGGAATAATTTAACAATCCCAAAATTTCCAACTGATCTGCTTTATTACTCTCCAGTATATGTGAAATTCTAAGAAAAGGAAATTTCATAGTGCAGTAGAAATGGTTATATTTATTCCAAGTATTGCACACGAACAACAAAGAAATCCATACAAACACAGCCGCGAGTTTTTAAACTGCAAAGTGACGAGTTTTCCTGTAAGAAGCATCGACTGGGAATGGAGATCAGGCGGACCTGATCGGATCGCCTGTGTGAAGAGGGCCATAGAAATTCCAGTACTGACACAGATAACAATAAAAAACTGACAAGAGTTTTTGACACTTTCCAACTCTATGCAAAAAACTCTAAAGGTTGAGTTTTAGATATACTTTAAAGTGGTTGTAAACCCTTACATATACTCAGTTAAGTGACTGGCCTCAGGTGATACACAGAGATGAACAAAATCCACCTACATAAGTTGCACCTGTATTATTTTCTCTACATCCAACCTAAATTTATACAGCTTGTCTGAGATGTCAGAAAAAAGGGTGCAGAGAGCTAAAGTTACACTCTGCAGAGCTCAGTGAGGAGAGGTCTGAGATCTGATTGAAGGAAAAGGACACACCCCCTTCACACAGCACACAGGAACAGAGCTGAGGATGTCAATCAGTTGGAGGTCCCTCCCCTGTCACCTATTTTCTCTTGGTGTCAGGAAAACTTGTCAGAAGTGATTCATGCTGATAGCAGAGGAGCGAAGCAGCAGACAGAAATTACTCTCAAGCCTCCTACACACGCACGCTCTTCTCGGCAAGAAAACTGCTGGCAGAGCTTTCTTGCCGAGTAAACTGTGCGTGTGTACAAGGCTTTGAGGTTTCTCATCAAGAAAACTTCCCAGAATCTAGACGAGAAAAATAGAGAACCTACTCTCTATTTTCTCGTCGTGATTCTCGGCAGTGTTTTCCTGCTGAGAAACCCAAGCGTCTGGTATACTTACCTGCCTCCATGGAAACCGGCGCATGTTCGAAATGACTTTGACACATACGTGGTAGCTTCCAAGGCATAGGTAGGGTGAAGCAAGATGGCGGCGATGGCATCGAATGTGATGAGCGGTTCTTTTGAATCGTACGTCTGTACATTCGGCAGGCAAGAAAATCTTGCCAGGAATCTCGTCAGGAAAAACTATGTTTTTTTCCTGACGAGAATCCTGGCCGTGTGTACAGGGCTTCAGTGGTCTTCATTGAGAGTACTCACTATAGAGGAATATGCTTTGTTCATATTTCATGTCCACTTTAAGCTACATATATGAAGACACAGGGATGTAGCCTTTAAGATGGTTCTAATCAACCTAAATGAATGCTCCTGTTAACTTTTCCTGAATATTAATTTGGCGTGTATCTCGCACTGACACAATGGAAAACGGTAATGTACATTCTACATAAGAAATAAAACGCTTTTATTCCTCCCATGGAAAAACAGAACACTGTGTAATTCCTGTTAAATATGTATGAAAATGTACCTCACCTTATTCTTGACACAACTTCAAGATTTGTAATATTAAGTATGTATTCATCAGAGCCAAGATTTCAATGCTCCACCTCACTCTTTGGCACCAGGCTTTTGAGTTGTTGCCACTGTGAGTTCGACATAAATTATCAGTCAGATGACTCATCAGAAAAACAGCACATAGTCAACACATAGTCAACTGTGTGTAACCCCTTGGTCAAGCCAAACACGGGGGCACGCTTGCATGTGTTCGTGTTACAAAACAAGACAGCAAAGTTTATGTAAGGTCTTCAACTGGGCGAAATGTAAAAAATAAATAAAATAAATTTAGAGGACATTTAAAGATACTAAATACTAATTAAAATATAAACCAATTTAAGCAAGCTCGATGGATGTATTTGTATCAAGTTACTGTTAAATTGTGTGTCCCTCTTTTCAAAGTACAGGCAGTCCCCTAGTTACAAACATTTGACTTACAAAGGACTCCTACTTACAAACGGAAGGAGACAACAGGAAGCGAGAGGACATCAACCACTAGGAAGGGAAATTCTCTCCTGTAATGCCGCGTACACACGATCAGAAATTCCGTCAAGAAAGACGGAATTTTGGCTCAAACTTGTGTTGCATACACACGGTCACACAAAATTCCGACCGTCAAGAATGTGTTGACGTACAACGCTACGATAAGCCGAGAAAAATTAAGTTCAATTCATCAACTTCTTTCCGAGAATGCATGGTTTTTGGCGCTGGAATTACATACAGAAGATCGGAATTTCCTTTTTCCTTTTTTTGTTGGAAAATTTGAGAACCAGCTCTGAAATTTTGACAGAAAAATTCTGATGGAGCACAGGGTCGGAATTTCCGACCAAGAGCTCACATCGGAATTTCCGATCGTGTGTACGCGGCATTAGAGTTATTACAGGAAAAAGGTGCCTCCATTCATGCTTTATCACCAATCCTTGTTTCCACAATAACCCAATATTTTCAAATTCCAATTGTCATTGGGACAGAAAGTGAGGTGAAATCTTCTGAACAGGGGCACAGACAGCAAAACAAATGTTACAGGGGTGACAACCCTTCCCTATGCTATGCAAAAAAATTAACATTTTTTTTTTTGGCTGGAGCTACTCTTACAAAATGTACCTGTTCTGACTTACAAACAGATTCAACTTAAGAACAAACCTACAGACCCGATCTTGTTTGTAACACGGGGACCGCCTGTATACAGTAGCTCCATCCAGAAAATATTTTAAGTTTTGGATGAAATGGGGCTGAGATGGATCTTCCTGATGGCTCTTACCTACTGCTCCGGTGGAAAGTGGAGATCTCTAGCCACCATTAGTTTAGCTATAATTTTATAAAAATACCGAGGATTCATCCAGCCAGATTCTAAAAACAAAAATCCAGGCACACAG
Source organism: Rana kukunoris (assembly GCA_029574335.1). Classification (NCBI taxonomy): domain Eukaryota; kingdom Metazoa; phylum Chordata; class Amphibia; order Anura; family Ranidae; genus Rana; species Rana kukunoris. Next base: position 214,661,011 of record CM056054.1, on the reverse strand, counting down.
ACCAGAGTGAAAAGTCAAAAAGAAATACATTTAAATGAATATGTTCACCAAGGCATACAGCAGTCAAATGATGGTCAGAGACTTGGATTAAAAAACTGAGAGTACCTGGAGGCTGCACCCGCATGGGTGACACAGGGGCTCAGGGAAACCCAGCACAAAGCCATTGGACAAAGAACACAGAAGCACTGCTGGTGGGGGGCCCATTCAGGACCGTGGGGCCAGGGTGCCGATGAAAAGGGAACCAAACTGTAGGCACAGGAACTGTTGTGCCCAGTATACAGTGGCCACTCGCACTGTATATGAAGCCCAGAAGTGTTGTCACTGCCTGGCGGAAGTCAGCCAACAGAATCCGAAGAGTATGGGCAAACCCGGCTGCTGGGGCCAATTGGGAACTGCAGATGACAGGGGAGCAAAGAGAGTCACACATCGCCGACTGGAGACACATACATGTTTTGGGGACACGCTCCTTCTTTAGGTTTCCCTGGTTATCCAGCCAGATGCCCAGCAGTTACCTTGACACTGTTGTTCATCTGAGGTGCAATAATGTGTTGGGTGGTAGAAAGACAAGTGATGGTATTACATTAGAATATGTTAGTAAATCCTGCTGCTGAGCTTCCTTAGACCTCCTCCTAATCCTATGGCGTCTTCTGAGTTCCTCATGCCTATTTGTTGCTGGAGGACCTATGGTATCAGTTTGATCTTCCTCATTTGTCTTCCCAGCTCAGGCGGGAAGTGGAGATCTCCACCCACCACCAGTTCAGATATGATTGTATAAAAAGTCAGCATTCAGCAAACAGTTAGGAACTCACCTGCTAAGGATGCGTCCCGCCAGGAGTCCAACAGTCACCTCTGCATTGTTGCTTATCTGAGGTGCAATAATTTGTTGGGCGATAGGCTGCCAAGTGATTCCATTACATTAGAACCTGTTAGTGAATCCTGCTGCTAGACTTCCTTAGACATTTCCTGATTCTGTGGTTCCTGCTGGGTCACATACTATTGCCTGCTGTGGCCACTTTTACTTTCTCCTCCATGCAGCACTAATGTACATCCTTAAAATTAATTGGCCATTTATTTTTCTGTTTACTTACCTGATTTTTGCCTATATGTAATTTCACTTTCTTCTTTAGCAGCCGCGAACATCATTTCCAGTTTTGCATTGGCTTCTGGGAGATCTTGGTCAGCTTGACATGGCACTGCTCCCGTAACATTTAACATTGGCATCTATGGAAATTTTTGGTCAGCTTGGCATAGCATGGCACGGCTCAGTAACATTTAACATTGGCATCTATGGAAATTCTAGGTCAGCTTGGCATGGTACTACTCCCGTAACATTTAACATTGGTGTCTATGGAAAATCTTGGTCAGCTTGGCATGGCAAGCTGACCAAAATTGCACCACACTGCACATGCGCGAGATCGACAGGTGCATGCTGGGTAGCCAACATGCAGAGAATCCAGGAAGAAGGTCACTGTGGCTTCAGATGCCCATACTGGAGATCGCCACACTGTGCATGAACTTCACAAAGTAAGAAAACGATGCTGCGCAAATAGAAAACTGGACATAGTTTATAGCATACCGTTGTTACATTGCATGAGGCATGAGTATTCTAGGAGTATTTTTATCTTAAAAAATATTTTGTCCGGAACTCCACTTTAAGAAGGGATTCTATGCGTTATTATTATTCTGTGGAACCACTACTCTCTTCAACAAGACACATTATAAAAACATTATAAAAAAAACACTTATCTTCATAGTTAAACAAGTTCTCTTCATATTTTTGTTGCTAATGGCAAGCAGCTATTTTAATTTTCAAAAAAGAAAATAGAAAATTTGAATAGCAAAGAAAGAACCTTAACATGTATGCACCGTGGTTTGATATGTTTCTGTCCCTCCAAAACAATTTGTAACATGGGCTTTTAGTAAACAGAAGTTCCAATAAACGATCTAATGAGATTAGCTCATAAAATCTTATTTGCTTCATGTTGTTCTCATTCCAAATGCCAGCACCCCCTCCCTTTTCCATATGAGCCACGTTTCCCCCTAAAACGATAGGTATTTAAAAAGTTCAGAAATCTAGAACGTGTTTATAGACAAGTTATTTAATGGGCTGTTAGGTTTATGTTTCAGACTTGGTGAGTCGAAACAGAGGTTGTGGGGACATTGCAACTGTGACCAGTTTTATTGCACAACTGGAGTTTTTGAGACAGATTCCAGGTACTGTAACTTACTTATGAGCAACAGCTGAGGTGTAATTTATATGGGTTTTATAGTCAAAGAACCCTGGGTCAATGGAAGGTTAGAGAAACAACGTAAAAAGTGTATAAAGGCAAAGAGATTAATTTGGTAAATATTCACCTGAATATTTTTTTATTTGATTATATTGCCTCAAACTGGGTTCCCAACAAAAACACATAAGTCAAATTGTACCACAAACTATTGCCAATGTTTTTTTATTTTTACTTTTTATTTCATTACATTTTTTTATCTCAGTGCTGTTGATCACTTCTAGTTATATTGACAATGTAGAACTAGAAACATGCCTTATGTGTTGGCACAGCTGCTTGTAGTCTTCACCAGGAGCGTATGATTGGGTGAGAACGAAGGTGCACAATTGGGAGGCATTATTGCCAAGCATTATTTTAATGAAAGGTACATCGTTTGTATGTATGTATGTATATATATATATATATATATATATATATATATATATATATATATATATATAAATATATATATATTAGGGCTGCGGAAATTAACGATTAATTGCTTGATCAAAATTGTTTTGATTGGTACTCACCTTTCCGTGGATCAGCACACCACGCGATCCACGGATTGAGCCCATAGGAAAGGCCGCGGCTTTGGCCTAGCTCTGAAGCAGCAGCCATCTTGGTACACCCGGCGGTGGCCTAGGTGAGCTCCACAGAGTGGCTCGCTGATGGAGGAGATGTGGATATTACAGTGGGGTGGGGGAGATGTGGATATTACAGTGGGGGAGATGTCTGTGGATATTCCAGTGGGGGGAGATGTGGATATTACAGTGGGGGGAGATGTGGATATTACAGTGGGGGTGGGGGAGATGTGGATATTACAGTGGTCCGGAGATGTGGATATTACAGTGGGGGGAAGTGTGGATATTACAGTGGGGGAGATGTGGATATTACAGTGGGGGGATATTGCAGTGGGGGAGATGACGACATTACAGTTATAATTAATCAAAATTAGTCGATTAATCGATTAAAATTTTCGTGTTTGATCGATTTTTTTTAATCAGTAACAGCCCTAATATAAATATATATATATATATATATATATATATATATATATATATATATATATATATATATATATATATATATAAAATTCACTGTTATTTTTTTGTAGTTAATGCTGTCCTGAATCTGTTTGGCAGCATATGTGGCACAAGCAGAGTAATTTTCATTAAAAAATAAATAAAAAAAAAACATAAGACTATATCTATATATATCTATATATATCTATATATAGATATATATAGATATATATATAGATAGATATATTTTTTTATTATTATTTTAATTTTTTTGTTTTTTGAGTTTGGTCATTTCTTATGCTTTTTTTTTTAATTAAAATTACTCTATTTGTGCCACATATACTGCCAAACAGATTCAGGACAGCATTATCTAAAAAAAAAAAAACAACAACTGTGAATTTTGGTAAATTAATGTTCAAAAAGTATTGGAACATTCCCTTTTTTGAAGAACACTGCATTATGTATTTCAACTTACAAAATCTTGCCCAGATAGGGTTCCAAATTTCAATTTAATTTTGGAATGATTATGAAAGTTGATAATAAAGAGAAGTGTCGAGAAAATAATACAGCGATTTTCTAATTAAATCCAAGAGCATCCAGAAATGCTGCCACGACGGTGAAATATTATGCTAACTGTAAACAATAATTTTCAGCTAAATTTTCAAACCTGGCATACTTATGTTCTTCATAATTGTCTGACATCATACCTTAAATAGGGTGTATAATATCTCTGAAAACTTTATTACATACATCATTCCATTTCACACTCTTTAATGGCCTTTGGGGAATATAAGTGACACTTCCCAAAATGAACCAAGCTGCCATTTCAATGATGTCAACTAGATATTTTGCAAATTGAGACGGTTTATTTAACCAAGCTATTTAAAAAACAAAATGAAATGTAATGGCAAGGTTCCTAGAGTAAAATAAATAATGTTAATTGTATTTATACGTTTAGGACATGGAGGTTCAATGAGAACTTTGGTAATAAAATTTGAGATTGTGGAAAAAACATATCACATCTTAGACTGAAGCAGAGGAATGTGTCACTGCAGCCTAAATCACCCTGGTCTTGTACTAGTCATGGTCACCAAGGGGCAGGATTTCCTGTGAACCTGATTGGCTATTTTAAATGAATAAAACCCAGTGTGAAATAAAAAAAAATCCTTTAATATATTAGCTTTAAAAAAAAAAAAAAATCATTTTTATTTATTTTTACTTATTTAGAAAAAAAAAAAGGTTTGTGGATCAACAACCCTCTGTAACCTAAAAGGTAATTGTGTGCTTGATGTTAATTATTATTATTATTTAGGTACTTATATAGTGCCGTCAACTTACGCAGCGCTTTACATATACAATGTACATTCACATCAGTCCCTACCTTCAAGGAGCTTACGATCTAAGGTCCCTAACTCACATTCATATACTAGGGCCAATTTTAGTTATTATTATTCATATTATTCATATTATGCTGGATTTATATAGCGCCAACAGTTTTTTCAGTGCTTTACAACATCAGGGAAGACATTACAGTAATGCCATGTACACACGATTGGTTCATCCAATGAAAATGAACCAATAGATGCAGAGGCGTATCTAGTGAAAATAGCGCCTATGGCAAGCACTGAAACTGCGCCCCTGTCGAAACATTTGAAACCCATCTTTCGGATAACCTTAACAAAAAAAACGGCTAACAAAACTAGTGATATATTATCATCCCTTGTGATACCTTGGGGAGTGACATATCCTCTTTATGGAGAAATCTGGGGATTATTAGACCCCTGATCCCTCCTCTACCCTCCAAGGCCAGGTTAATGCAGAACCAATACTGGAAGTGATGAAATCTTCATCACTTAAGGCCTCAGTTTTCACAGAGGAGAGGGAGAAACTGATGTTCCTCCTCCTTCTTTGTGCGCTGACAATCCGACCAGATGGAATGGGAAAGCTTAGGAGAACAGGAGAGGGCTGTAGCTGAACACAGCAGGGATAGCACTGCCATTGTCCATTAAGAAAGGTGCTGAAAAGGAGTTTTTTAACCATAAGAACATTTTATGTTTTAATTTATTTTTATTCAAAAAAATAAATAAACATAAATATAATTCGCATTACATTTCCAATAGGCGTACATCATAGATTTACATTTAAAATACATTCAACATTACATAAACATACATAACAAAAATAACAACAATAACAACATTATCAACATGGGTCTGTCCTACACCCCCCCACAGAGAGAGAAGGAGAGAGAAGAGAAAAAAAAAACCATCAGAACATTTTAAAACAGGTTCTATTTTTTTCACCGATGGGAAAAAAAATGATGGGGCCCACACACGATCGGTTCATCCATCAGTCCATTTTCATCAGACAAACCGATCGTGTGTACAGGGCATTACAAAAAAATTCAATACAGGAGGGATCAGAGGGCCCTGCTCGTAATAAATACAAGTAAATGAAATAATAATTTCTGTATTATTTTTCCGTGATAAAAATTACTAAAATAGTTTTAGCTAGAATGTTAAAAAAATATTAATAGTTTTATATTTATTGGTTTACCTTAGCTAAATTGCAGCATTTAATGCCCCATGTTAAATCAATTTTATTTGTTAAACTGCATTTATATATATATATAAAACAAACAAAAAAACTATTGAATATATTTGTCTATGGTTTTAATTTTCCAAATAAATGTATTGTGCAAATAAATTATAATAATAATAATATTTGAAGACTGGTATGCAAAAATCATGTCTTCTCTTTGCAATGATATCAAATTCAATCAAAGTTTTTATTTCCTTACGTTTTTTTTTTTTTTCTTGTTTAAACCATGATTAAAAGCTCTTCTTAAAATAGTCGATTATGGCAGCACCCATGTGACAGTGCAGATTTCTGTAAAGCGTCCAGTATAGCATGGGGAATGATACTCTAGGGGGTAAACTGTGCTTAATTACTATAAAGAAATTTAGTCTGCCCGGTCACCATTCCTTTTGATGTGAAATCTCCTTAATATGTATAAGAAAAGTCAGAATCCAGGGAATTCCCTTATCTGTACAGGGAGTAGACTAAGCAAGCAGTTTATCTGACTGCAGCCTTTTCGTTAGGGTAGCTCATTAAATGTACAGCCATGTATGAATACGGGATACAGTTGTACCTTTTATCTCATAATACATGATAAAACACAAAGAATGATTTATTTCTCATAAAACAGTATTTAATGAGCACAAGTTCTGGTGACCACCAAACCTTTATCAAGAGTTTTAGTGGGCAAAATGCTTTTTGGGTCACTTTACTTATCTTGGCTTCTAAGACTTGAAAGCCTTAACCACTTAAGGACCTTGCCTCTTTTTCAGATGTGTTTTTTTTTTTTTTTTTGCTAGAAAATTACTTAGAACCCCCAAACATTATACATTTTTTTTCGGACACCCTAGAGAATAAAATGGCAGTCATTGGAATACTTTTTGTCACACCGTATTTGAGCAGCGGTCTCACAAGCGCACTTTTTTTTGGAAGAAATACACTTTTTTTTAATAAAAAAATAAGACAACAGTGAAGTTAGTACAATTTTATTTTGTGAAAGATGTTACGCCGAGTAAATTGATACCCAAAATGTCACGCTTCAAAATTGCACCCCCTTGTGGAATGGCATCAAACTTTCACCCTTATATATCTCCATAGGCGACGTTTAAAAAATTCTACAGGTTGCATGTTTTGAGTCACAGAGGAGGTCTAGGGCTAGAATTATTGCTCAAATGTTGGATGACAGGCTAGTACATGTTTGTTAAACAACAGCTCCACATCAGATTTTCTGATGGTCTGTACAAAAAAAATTGCTACTGAGACCTGAAGTAATATTGTCACACGCCAAAGACAACCAGGACGTGCAAAACTTGTTATCACTATTATTCAACATATTTTTTTTTTTTAACCTTTCAAAGTCAGGGTAAAGTTTTCCTAAAACATGACTCTTTACAATGGACTGGCTTAAAAAGATAGTGAACCCTGAGAGGTTTTACTCCCTTTTTGTTTCCCTGCAAAGGTAAAGAATAATGGGCTACTAAGCATCGTATAGTAGCCCATTATGTGTCACTTACCTGAAACCGAAGCCTGCAATGTCCCCAATTTTCTCGCCTCCATGAAGCATCCATCTTTCACCTTCTTCCTTCCAGGTATCGCTGCTTGAGCACTGTGATTGGCCTGAGCCGCGATGCCGTCACTCCCATGCGTGCACGCAGGAGCCTCCAGTCACGGCACAATCTCCTTTATAAACAGCACGATCAACGTTTCTAAAGGTTTCCACAGTGCGCCTGCGCCATTGTCTACGGTGCATGTGCCGTAGACATCGGCATCTGTCTCTTTTGCAAATATCTCCTAAACCACAGAGGTTTAGGAGATATTTCGAGCACCTACAGGTAAGCCTTAATCTAGGCTTGTCTGTAGGTAAACAGGAAGAACAGTAACAGGAAGAAGTTCAAAAAAGGAAAACAGACAGATATTAAGACTATTTAACTACACATGGGGGTGCCCAAATCACTGTAAAAACAAGGAAGAATATACAGAACACCTAAGCTCTAAGGCTGCATTCACGCCTAGGCGACCTGATCGTGGCGTTTTGTCCTGTGAATTGCAGCGACAAATTGCAGCGTTTTGTTCCCGCGATTTGCGGCGACAAAACACAGCGATTTAACCCCCATTTAACCCCCAGGTCCACATCTCCTATGCCGAACGCCGAAAGCCGCCTGAAAAAAGGGTCCGGGACTTGTTTTGAGCTTCAGGCGTACGGCGCTTCGGCGTTCGGCGTGGAGATGTGAACCATCTCCATAGAGGGAAATGTTAAATTTCCCCTCTAGCGTCTTAGGGCTGCATTGGCGTCCTGCTTCAGGCGACAAAACGCCTAAGTGTGAATGCAGCCTAAACAACTTTCAAAAACAAACATCTTCATGCTCAGGCACTTGTATACGTGGCTATGTGACATGCCACATCAGCAGTAGCAGTACACTTCACTGTCACCGATCAATAGTAATTAAGACGTTCTAGCGCCTAGTTGATACATCACAGCAAACATTTGATCTGAATTACCAAGCCTATCCAAAGCTGTGCAATGTTTACATCCTTTTTCTCACGGTGTCCTTTGGGGTGGGAACAGGGAGGATATGTATTCGAGAGAGCAGCCGAGTGTGTGTCAATAGCGATGAGCAGAGTGATGTTACTGGTTTTGCCATCTGCAAAATGAACGCGCCAGTGACAGCTTTAACTGTACTTTTATTAGGATTTTTTTTATATATTTTTATCAACTCCTCAAAAGTAAAAATATTACAATTTTTAATTTTTTATATCAATTATAATGTAAAAAATAAATATATAAAGAGTTTTCCTATCCCTAAAGAGTCATTTAAAGGTTTTTTACCTTACGGGTCCTTTCACACAGGCTTGTCAATTTGATGGACTCTATTTGCTCAGTGGGGGATCCACTTGTTGATCCAAGCTGAGCAGGCAGAAGACAGGTCCGTCCCCGCTCACTGTGCAGAGATTGACATGTCAGAACCCGCTATCCTCCAAGAGGAGATGAGATGAAAACGAACAGCCTGTCAGTTTTCATCTGATCCCATCCACCAGATGGATGGAAAATAGGGTCACCATCCGTCTGGATTTGTCATATCGGATCAGATTGGATAGTGGCGGATGTCAATCAGACATGTCATAGGGGTGGATGGAGCGTCAGATTAGGTGGGCCTGAAAAACTGAGAGGCAGATCTGATCGGACCTGCCTGTTTTCCTGACCTTTGGCTTGTCTTGACCATCCTTGTCTGCTTGTCGCCCTCACCTTGGCCTACCTACTGACCATTCCTCGTTGCCCTTGGCTGCTGCTTCCTCTCGATCTTCCAGAGCCAGCCGTATGAGTGAGCTGGGAGACCCTGTGGGCCACGACCTGGAGTCAGCTGCAGCATAGTCCATCCTCACCATCAGAGGCTCTGGTGAAAACCTGCTTGCTCTTAGACCCCAGGCCCTGGGGAGTCTAATGCTCTAATTCCCTGTCCAGGACCGTGGCTGCAACCCTGTGCATCCCAGAACCCTCAGCAGTCAGTCATTGGGTCCACAACCTCCATGGGGTGTCCCTAGTCCATTGGATCGCAAGGGACCTGACAGTTACTGTACAGTATATTGTGGCTGGTATTTTGTGTCACATTCATAAATTGCAGTCTTTGGTATTGAGCATTTGGCCCCCTCCAAAGTTCCTCCTTGATTGAAGGAGAGACTGGTCATGTCACTGAGTTCTTCTCACAGATTTTATTTATTCTGATTTTCCAAAAAAAATAGCACTAAGCACATATATAAAGCACTTCACCCAGATAAGGTCATACCACTGTTTTTTAAATGAAGCCCTGTAACAAGAGCTGTGTGATTTAAATACCACACAAGCCCTCCACAGGTCAAGCACAGGTTTATATACATATTTGTTCTTTTGCCCCTTATTCACTACCTGTTTTTGCTATGCATTTTTTTAACTACAGTTATCCCTTAGGCCGCGTACACACGATGAGACATGCCCGCTCAAACATGTCCGACGGACCGTTTCCAGCGGACATGTCTCATCGGATTTTGGTCCGATGGCGTGTACACACCATCGGATGAAAATCCCCTCGGGCTGAGGACGCAGTGACGTTGACATCGCCACGTCACCACTCCAGGAAGTAAAATAGTTCCACGCATGCGTCGAATCCATTCGACGCATGAGCGAAGATTTCTGTCCGCTGGTTAGTGTACTAACCAGCGGACATATCCGACGGACATGTCTCCGGCGGACAAATTTCAAAGCATGCTTTGAAATTTGTCCGCTGGGAAAACATGTCCGCTAGGTCGTACACACGATCGGATATGTCCGCTGAAACGGTCCGTCGAGCCAGTTTAAGCAGATATATTCGATCGTGTGTACGCGGCCTTAAAGTAGAACTATAAGCAAAGGGAGCGTTATAACCCATCAGATTTTGTTCACCATTTTTGTCCCATTGGGGAGATTTACCTTCACTTCCTGTCCCATAGCCAAACAGGCCATCATTGGAAGATTTCCCCTCTATTACTTTTCTGGGGACAAGCCAAAATTTGGGGTTTTCTTTTACTTTCAATGATAATGGCACACAGGACCAATAGAGAGGATGAATTTCCCTAACAGGGGCACAGACAGCAATAAAAATATTAGATGTTCCAATCCCTATATCCAAAACTAAAAAAAAGTTTTTCCTTTAGTTATACTTTAATATTGCGATCTTTAAAGGGGTTGTATGTGTTATTTTTTCATTTATTTTTTGAAAACAAACATGTCATACTTACCTCCACTGTGCAGTTTTTATTGCACAGAGTGGCCCCGAAGGTCCTCTTCTGGGGTCCCACGGTGGCTCTCCTGGCTCCTCCCTGCAAGAGCTAACCCCCTCTGGGAAGCTCTCTCCTGAGGTGGTTAACTTGCGGGAGCGCTCCCGTGTGATACACTCGGCAGCCATAGCCGCCAAGTGAATGACTCGGCCTCGTCGGGCCGCGTCATTGATTTGATTGACAGAAGTGGGAGACAATAGCTGCGCTGCTATCAATAATCCAATGAAGAGCTGACTAGAGCTCGGTAAAAGCTACACGGGATCCAGAATATTCGGCTCTCGGGTAAGTAAAACGGGGGCTCGGGGGACCGGACATAGCAAGGTGTTTTTTCACCTTAATGCATTAAGGTAAAAAAATCACAAAGCTTTACAACCCCTTTAATGTCCCATCTTAGCGCTTTCGGCAGGCTTAACAGCCTGTCATGATACTGATTTTTTATATTGTCATTCACCATTGTTTAGAAGAAAAAAAAAATAAGGACTGACTATTAATGCCTCAAATTTCTTGGCTACAGTATTGTAGAGCAGAGATTTCACAATTAAGCCTTTTAAAAGAAGATTTACCTCACTTGAAAGTCACCCGCCTAGGCTACGCCTAAACACTCCAGAGAGTGAGGTCACCGCAGTTTGATCCTCATCATTTGCAGAGCAACCCACCCAAAATTCATCACAGTTCTCAGGTGACGTCCGAAGAATGGAAAGAGATTGCAAGGCAAGCTTTACCGAGAAACCAGAGCAGGGTGAGCTTAATGTCTTAAAGTTGCAACCTGGTAAACTGCTAAAACAACCATACAGACGATTATGTTTCCCCTGGACTACTGGCATTTTTATTGTAGAGTTATAGACACATTCAGAACAGAAAAAAGGATGTAGGAAAAACAAGACAACAGCAATACCGATATTAGAACCACGCAAGGGATTTAATAAAGGTTTGTAAAACATTAGCAAACGTTGTGAGACTTGGGTTTCAGAAGAATGGCATTCAGTAACAACTCATTATAAAGAATATCAATGTTGCAGTATTTTATTATCGAGCTGGGTTTATTTCTTAGGCAGCAACTGAAAGAGAAATCTCTCACTATTCCTACTTACAGGACTAGTGTCCATTACTATGGCAAAACAAGCTAACCACAATCCATGTAAGCTATAGAAGAAGAAATTTTGATTCCTGCAGACGCGAATTGAAATCAGATCACCATAAAAGAAACCTTTTGAATATGCAGGCTGGCATTACTAAGTTCTCCTGAAAATGGTAGTTGCCTGGTTGACTTTTTTGCTTCAGTACTTTAAGTAACTGACACAACAAATCATGGTATAAAAGCTACTAACTTTTCTGAGGCCTCATCAGAGAATCCTGGGAAAGATGAGGATTCTAAATATCAAGGAAATATTCTCCTTTACTCTGCAGGAGGACATTCCTGTAGGATCCTCAGCTCTCCCAGGATTCCATGAGAAGGCCCATTGATGTCACAACCAGGCGTCAGGCTTGAAGATCAGTTGCTATAGCAGTTTCAGGACAACCACCGACCAGTAGGATAGGTATACAGGCAGTCACTATGGCAGATGACACAGGCTCACATGAGGTGCGGAGTCTAAGTAATAGCCAGTGTTCACCATAGCTCCTGATGGTGGAGATGGATTTAGCTGGGTTCTAGTACCAGGTAGCGGTCCTCAGGTATTTCCCACCAGGGTGTGAGCAAGTCGGGGTCCAGTAGCGGATGAGTAGATAAGGATTAAACAGCAGCGTGGTCAGTAAACAAGCCAAAAGATTGATAACAAGTAGTTGCAGGTTGGGATCGGGCAGTAGAGTAGTCAAGGAACAAGCCAAGGGTCAATCACAAGTGGTAGCAAAATACAGACGGCAGCAGGGAAGGCACTTGCTGAGAAGGCACAAAAATCTGGCAAAGAGGAAGTGCTGAGACAAGGATTATATAGGAAGTTTATGGGAGGAGCAAGGATCAACAGCAATCAAGACAAGGCAGGGTTGTCCAATGGATCAGATAGGATTTTCCAATAGATCAGGCAGGGAGCAGTCCAGTATCCCAGATAGCTCTGTGGAAAGAGTCAATGTCAGGCACAGAAGAGGTCCCAGGTTCAGTACCAGGTTCCTGACAATTGATTTAACACTGGAGGACTTCAGCTGCCATCATGCTTTGTTGTTCTTCTGGTGTGTTCCTGCATCTTTTAAGATGAATGGGTTAAATACAGGCATACCTGTCCTAAAAACAGTTTTTAAAGGTAAAGTTTAGATATTTCAATTTTTACATGGTTACATTCAACATATTGGTCCTAAAGGCCCCTTTCTTAAGGTAGCAATATACTCATCTCCCTCAGCTCAGGTTAAGCTCACTCGTGTAATGTCATCTACTTTTCAATAGACACGTGCACAAATATTTTGTTGCAGAATTTCATTTTCGTCCGGAAAATACATTTATTTAGTTATTCCCGGTTTTTGTTTTTATTTATTTCATTTTGTAAAAAAAATGCATTAGTCCGAAAATCCGAATTAAGTTTGAATCTGTCGATTGAAGGCTTATGGTGTCTGTTGAATGTTCTAAGGAGATTTGACAAAGCAGCTAAACTGAACAACGCTGCAATCGTACATTTCCAGTTGAATGCTCCGCCCACAAGCTATAGTAGAATTCTAATGTTGTATGACTAGTAACAATTATATTTATTTATTTGTATTAATAGTCAACCAACACTAGGCCTATGGGTGGAGCATTTGACCGTAAATGTCCACTTGTGGTGATCAAATGTTTTTCGCTGCTTCGTCGAATCTTCGTGTTGAATCTTTTCTCTCTATGTCAAATAATTTTGGTTAGGCACATTCAATCACAGGTTCGATAGACACAGATCGATATGGTCACCCTCATGTCAAATCTTCTATCTATATTGAACTGTCGTCGCAACAAAACGAAAATAAAGCCTTTTTTATGTCAAATCATTCATATTTCGGATTCTGCTCATTCGTTATACTTTGTTAAAGCGAACGTAAAATCCCAGAAATAAGGACGAAAAAGCATTCGGACGGAAACAAATGCACATGTCTACTTTTCAATGTATAATGGTACAAGGCAAGGGCGCCCTTTATGTCCCTGGCAGTTTGTCCTATGTTTAGAGAAGAGGTCTTAAACTGGCGATCCTACAGCTGTTGTAAAACTACAAGTCCCATGAGGCATTGCAAGGCTGAAAGTTACAAGCATGACTCCCAAAGGCACAGGCATGATGGGACTTGTAGTTTTGCAACAGGGCTAAAGGGCCACCAGTTTAAGACTCTAAGTTTAGAGCCTTTGGCTGAAGCCTTCTGCTCTAATAGACATTTACAGGGGATTCCCATTAGGCATCAAGATTACATAGTTATATTTCTCCAACTTGGATCAATGTAAGTATATCTGTGCCATCCCCGTGGAGGCTGGAAACGACTGTAGTAGGCACCGCTACTGCAGTGATTGCCACTAGATTGCGGGTCCTGTGCACTGTGAACACAGAAGGTCGCTCGATTGTCATGGGTGCCATTGAGGGAACACTTTGCATATTCTTAATGAATGCAAAGCTTTCTCTAATTGGATTCAGAAGAGAGGCGAGATGGTGATGTCACAATTTCCACCTTGTCCGATGATCACAGGTATCCAAGCTGGATCAATGAAACTATGTACAAATTGCCATATTTAAACTTTAACATTAACAAAAGTTGTTGAAATTGTTTTATTTGCCGTTATGAGAGCTGGTAGGAGAGCTGGGAAATGTATGTATTTTATTACGCAGCCCAATGATGTCGCCCTCCCCTAGGTGACCCTGCAATTAGCCAAACTGACACACATGGATTTTAGGAACTGTTTAATTTTCAAATAGCATTTATTTTGCACTTAAAGCGACGTTAGGATTTTAGTTATAGTCTGCATCTCATTTATTGAGTCAAGTCCTCATAGGACTGAATCAAATTTCTTTCCATCTTTGGTCACCTCTAAATACAAAGTTAGTAGACTGAAAAAGCACGGCCACCAAATTCAATATTTCACAAATTCGAATAAATGAAGGCAAAAACTCGGGAAGAAAAAGTCTTACTCACCAGAAAAAACAGAAATTGGATTTCTAGATCAAAACAATCTCACACTGTTCTATTTGAGTTATATCTGTTGATACGAAAGGCTTTTTTTTGTATTACGCCTGGTAATTAGTGTATTTGTTTTTTATACAGCTGTTAATACCTATCATTGTAATTGTTTTACATTGTAATGTGTTACATAAATTGCAAATAATAACTTAATTAGTGTAAATGCATTTAATAGGTTTTTGCTGTCCTGTAGGTAAAAAATAAAGAAAGTTTTATAGTATAAAATACATTGACATAAAAATGATAAATTTCTGAGGAAGTTATGCCTGACCACCTCCTCTGCTTCATTTGTCTTTTACTTTTTAATACTCCTCTTTCTGCATAGTTTGGGCTTTTCTATAATCTGATTATAGATCAATGCCTTTCCATCTATAGGGCTCCCTGCCTTGTCATACTTTAATAAGGAAAGACAGTGGAACCTCGGATTGCAAGCAACATGGTTAACAAGCGTTTTGCAATACGAGCACTGTATTTAAAAAAATCCTTATTCGGGTTGCGAGTGTTGTCTCACAAAATGAGCAGCATTCAGGCCAAATCGGTGTGCAGTACCGCATTTGACCTGAGGCGGGGGGAACCAGAGCCGAACGGCGGCGATCAGCGCCGCTCAGACTTGCTCAGAAAGACACGGAAAGACATGGAAATACTCAGTTTCCGAGCCTTTCCTGAAGTTTGTCGGGGTCAGCGAGGTATCCCTGGCCTTTCCGGCCGTTTCCGAGGCTCTCCCATGCCCCCCACCTCTGGCCACATGCGGTATTGCATGCCTTTGAAGTCAATGCGGAACAAATAATTTTTCTTCAATGGCTTTGATATGCGAGTACTTTGGATTACGAGCATTCTCCTGGAACAGATTATGCTCGTAATCCGAGGTTCCATGTAATATTTTTTAAAGGAAATTTGGCATGGCATGATCAGAGACTGTGGAATGACACATGGCATGATCAGAGACTGCGGCCATGGTACAAGAGACACTAATAAAGCTAAAAGCAGCATCAAACTTGCTTATCCTAGTTCTCACTACACCTGTGATTTCTCCTGGGCCCTGGCTTCTCCTCTTTGTCTACTTTGCTCCTCCCCAGCATCCCCCCTCATCTTACACAGCCTCTAGTTCAGCGGCAATTGTCTCTGTGTGCTGCTGGACTGGAGGTGTTTGTGTCCATTTGCTACTGCCCAGGTGGGAGGAGGGAATGTCCTTATGCTGCCATAGTAAACCTTGAGGGCTCTCTGGTCTCTGAGGAACACTGTCCTGCTCTTCCTGTCCTACATCTGTCAGTGAGGAAGAGGAGGAATAGAGTAGATGGGGCTGGGATTTGGGAGAGCAACTGCAGCTGTGGAAGTCAGTGAAGCCTGGTGGTAGTGGGCGGCTGAAGTTAATTGCGCCCGAGGCTGTGCTGCGCCACCTGTCTGTGTCAGTTTACTGAGCTGGGTAAAGATGAGAGGAGGGCCCGGTGCCAGCAATAGCACTTCTTGGGAAACCCCTGTCTTGGCGCCCTCAGACGGCTCCTTGACATTGAGTGTGGGAAGAAACCAATGTACACAGAGGAAATCCACACAGGCACAGAGGAAACATGCAAACTCCAGGCAGGTAATGCCATGGCTAAGAATTGAACTGTAGTGCTGCTAAGGGGAGGTGTTAACCCTAGTTTGTGCTGCCCTAGTTTGACTATAAAGCATCTTGTATGCTAAAATATGCCAGACAAGTTTATTTTAAGTTAAACATGTATTACCCCTAAACATATAATGTTAATAGCAGTCCAACAAGGCTTGAATAGCAAGGTGCAAACCCAGAAATTCAACTGTAAATTGTGGGAGTCTTATGCCGCGTACACACGATGAGGAAATTCCAACAAGAAAACTGTTGATTTTTTTCGGACTAAATTTTGGCTCAAACTTGTGTTGCATACACACGTTCACACACAAAATTCTGACCGTCAAGAACGTGGTGACGTACAACAATACGACGAGCTGAGAAAAATTAAGTTTAATGGTTCCAAGCATGTGTTGACTATATTATTTTGCGGTTTTTGGTGCGTCAGAATTGCAGACGATCGGAATTTCCTCCAAGAACTTTTGTTGTCGGAAAATCCCAGTCTTAGTCCATAGGGTTCAATATTGAGTTGGCTCACCCTTTGCAGCTATAGTTTTGGGCACCAGTTCTCAAAAATGATATTGTGGAACTGGAGAAAGTGCAGAGAAGGGCAACCAAACTGATAAGAGGCACAGAGGAGCTCAGCTATGAGAAAATATTAGATTAATTTATTCACTCTTGAGAAGAGGAGATTATGAGATATGATCAACATGTACAAATATATAAGGGGTCCATATGGTGAACTTGGTGTTGAGTTATTCACTTTACGGTCAACACAGAGGACAAGGGGGCACTCTTTACGTCTAGAGGAAAGGAGATTTCATCTTCAAATATCTCAGTAGATTGCTTCTAGGAAGGCTGGGTACTAACATTTATAGGTAAAGTTGATCCGGGGAAAATCTGAATGCCTCTCGGGGGATCAGGAAGGAATTTCTTCCACTGCTGTAGCAAATTGGATCATGCTCTGCTGGGGTTTTTTGCCTTCCTCTGGATCAACAGATAAAGATTTCATACCTAAATGATTGCCACAGGCACCTTTTCAAAACAAGGTCAGCAATGACAGTGCCCCTATCATTTTACTTTCACTTTTCCACAGAAATAATGGAAAGCCTAAGAAAGGGAAATACAAATACATACTTGGCCTTTAATATTTCTGCTAAACCAATGGAGCAGTAAAATCTAAAAATATTGGGTTACACTCACCTTAAAAGAGTTATCAGTAGTCTAGTCAGTGTCTTAGGGATGCCTAAAGATAAGACAAAAAAATCCTGAGGAATTGAAGAAGATGTCGGGTCAATATACGTCTTACCTGTCCTGCACAGTTTTCCCTCTCAGTAGTGATGAATTTCTTGCAATAAAGAGTGTTCCCATCTGCTCTCTATTGAATAGAGAAGATGGAGTGTCTTCTGCTAGCTTGGTGTACCTGTCACCGCACTGCTTCAATAATGAACATGATTTTTCAAATACATGGGCAGAATTAAGGCCCGTAATGTACTATTTCTGAAATTAATAAGAATGAGACCACGGCAGACTATTAGAGAAAATGATGGGGGCAGATGATGGCTTTCTTGAAATGAGAATATGTGCAGAGATAGAGACATAATTTTACATTAAAGGCAACATTCAACACATATGAATTTTGTAACTTAATATACACAATACACGTTAGACCTTTTTTTTTCTAGTAAAGCACGGCTGGGTCTCTGTTTTGTAATGTGCTGCATGTCAGCAAAATCCATCGTCAGTATGAAGAATGACATGGGGTTATAACAGTGCAAATTAATCAGTACGCAGGGATCCATTAATTGCATATGATGTCAGGGGCTTTTTTTAAAGTAATAAGCATTACGGAAAGGTCAGCTTCCTGGTCTACGAACTGGGGGTCCAATACCACCAGCATACTAGATGAAGTGGAAAGTGGTTACCAACCCGCACTCACAGTTCGGTCCATATGTAGCGAGGGGCAGTTTCCTTTTCCAAACAACTTTTTATCCAGAATGAAAGATTGTACAAAACTTACAGTACTAAATGCTTTTCAGTTTAAGATCAATGCCTTTCTATCTATAGGGATCCCTACCTTGACACACTTTAATAAGGAAATACAGTGGAACCTCGGATTGCGAGTAACATGGTCAACGAGCGTTTTGCAATACGAGCACTGTATTTTAAAAAATCCTTACTTGGAGTGTTGTCTTACAAAACGAGCAGGATTCAGGCCAAATCGGTGTGCAGTACGGCGTTTAGCCTGAGCTGGGGGGCGCCTAAGCCAAACGGTCCCGATTGGCGGCGTTCGGACATGTTTAGAAAGACACGAAAAGACATGGAGATACTCAGTTTCCAAGCCTTTCCGAGGTTTGCCGAGGTCAGCCGAGGGGTCTCTGGCGCTCCCCACGTCTGGCGGCATTCGATATTGCATGCTATTGAAGTCAATGCGGAACTAATTATTTTTGTTTCCATTTCCATTGACTTCAATGGCTTTGATATGTGAGTACTTTGGATTACGAGCATTCTCCTGGAACGGATTATGCTCATAATCCGAGGTTCCACTGTAGTACAATTTTTTAAAGGAAATTTGTAAGTTCTGTATATAAATGTACTCTATTTTGTATGTATTGCACACTGCCCTCACTGTGCACACGGCACTAATAATGTTTTCATTACATGTTTGCATTTTTTTGAGTCCTGATTAGAATTATGCCGCGTACACACGATCATTTTTTGTGATGAAAAAAAACGACGTTTTCTGTGAAGTAAAAAACGACGTTTTTGAAACGTCACTTTTCAAAGACGATGTTGCATACACACCATCGTTTTTTTCACAAAAAGCGAGGTTACGTTTACCACTCTTTTCCATTGTAGCTTGCTTCATAACTAGCTTCTGGGCATGCGCGGTTTGAAAAACGTAGTTTTAAACGACGTTTTTGCTACACACGGTGACTTTTTGTGAAACAAAAAACGACGTTTTGAGAAACGACACAAAAAAATTCAAGCATGCTGGAAAAAATTGTTGGTCGTTTTTTTTAAGACAAAAAACAACGTTTTGCCCACACACGATCAATTTAAATGACGTTTTAAAAAACAACGTTTTTTTTTCATCGCAAAAAACGACAGTGTGTACGCGGCATAAGTCTGCCTATGTTACACTCCTTGTTACCATAAACTTACAATTGTAATATTAATGTGATACCCACGTAATCATGTATGTAAAAACCTTTAATTGCATCATAATAAAGCAGAACAGTTATTTGGAAAGATGTGGAGTGTATGATTTGTGTCTGTTCCCTACTGCAGTAGTTATTATTAATTTGGAACCACTAATCAATATGAGGATAGAAGTTGCCTATCTATAAATTGTCCATGTCAGTGCCATCTAAATAAGTAAGCACAGCACTTTTTTTATTGGGGTAATGATGTTGCAAGGTTGCTAATGTTGGGGGGGGGGTGCATTTTGGGGACTACTGCCACATTATAAGAGCCCTTTCACACTGAAGCGTTTTTACAGCGTTTTAGCGTTAAAAATAGCGCTCTTAAAATGCTCATAAAACGCTCTCCATGCATCTTAATGGACCTTTTCACACTGAGTCCTGCAAGCGCTGTAAAAACGCCTTACCCTTTCACACTGAGGCGTTGAGAAAAGTCCTGCAAGCAGCAGCTTTTGGGCACTGAAAAAACGCTCCATATAGCCCCTCTCCATTGAAATGAATTGAAAGCGCTGTAAAAACGCCTTACCCTTTTACACTGAGGCGTTGAACTGGCGGGGCGTTGAGAAAAGTCCTGCAAGCAGCATATTTGGAGCAGCTTTTGAGCACTGAAAAAAACGCTCCAAAATGCCCCTCTCCATTTAAATTGATTGAAAAGCGCTGTAAAAACGCCTTACCCTTTCACACTGAGGTGTTGAGAAAAGTCCTGCAAGCAGCATCTTTGGAGCCCTTCCACACTGAGGCGCTGCTAAAACGCCCTAAAACTTTAGAGTCTTAGCAGTGCTTTACCAGCACATTGGGTTTGCAGTTGAGGCTTTGCTCGAATAACGCTGTAATAACGCTTGAAAAACGCTGTAAAAACGCTCGAAAAACGCCCCAGTGTGAAAGGGGCCTTATAGTCAACTGGTAAATAATCCAATGTAAGGGGTAACTCGATTCCAAACAAGGACACCTCAACAGGAGTACAGTACAAATGGTGCAAAGAAAAGTCTCTGCAGGCCAGGTTCAAACTCTCCCTCCCACTATATCCCAGAGCTCAGTGGGATGCAGGGGAAGGTAGCTAAGCCTTCACCAGCAGAAACTAGAACAGGCTCTAACAAAAGATTACTGCTCTACCTGATTACAGGGAGGCGAAAACATTTACCTGACACTTTTAACCTACTGAGAGGTGCTACAGACCTATAAAAGAAAAACACCTTCAAAGTATTGCATCTTTTGCTGTAATTGTTACCTTTAATCTGGAGTGTTCTCGAGCAGAAATGTCTGCTACTAGATGTTGTTGTTTTATCATTCAACCCACTTTCTCTGGCCTGGAAATGTCCCGTCTTAATATTTCTGCTGTAAAAATCACTTACATATTCTTACATTCAGTGCTGGATTAAGGACTTTCCATTACTGCAGATGGGGTAAAAATTGAAGGGCCAAGGATGTCATGGGATCATTACGAAAACCCTTGGAGAAAAGGTATGTATGTATGAGCAGCACAGTAACTTGGTGGTTAGCACTTCCGCCTGGCAGTGCTAGGTTTGTTAGTTCAAATACCAACTGTGATGAAAACTTCCCCCCAGGTCGATCCCCTGTAAAAAGGCAACCCCTGCTGCCCTCAACACACATACTCGTAGTTGCCGGGCGGGAGGGTGCTCGCACACAGTCTAACACTGGCTGTTAAACACCCGAACACACTCGAAGAGCTCAGTAGCCAATGTTTGGGCGCAGCTTGCAAGGTTTGCATTTCTATTGGGTAGAACTGGAGGAGGGTGTGCGGCCGGCCTCGCGCCCAGCCTACCTTCTACTGCTCTGGTGCATGCGTGAGGCTAGGCACTGAAGACTGTGGGAGCACTGGAAGAGAGCAATGGAGAGGTAATATAAGTTAGTTTTGTGTGACAGGACACAAAGTGTGTCCATCATTTTTTTAGTAGTGGCTGCTGATCTCCTGGATAACCAAATGTTGCATAACCTGCCATGCTCAATATCACTACAGCGCTAACTTGCCAACATACTACCCCAGCCTGTCCCTATACTTCCCTAGCCTGTCTATATACTACCTTAGCCTGACTATATACTTGTACTACCCTAGCCTGTCCCTACACTGCCCTAGCCTGTCCATATACTTCCCTAGCCTGCCTATATAGTACCTAGCCTGTCCATATACAACCCTAGCCTGTCTATATACTATCCTAGACTGACCCTATACTGCCCTAGCCTGTCCATTTTTCTACCCTAGCCTGAATATGTACTACCCTTGTCTGACCCTATACTACCCTAGCCTTCCCATATACTACCCTAGCCTGTCTATATACTATCCTAGCCGGTTTATATACTACCCTAGCCTGCCCCTATACAACCCTATCCTGCCCCTATACTGCCCTAGCTTGCCCCTATACTGCGATAGCCCACCTCTTGGAATTCAATATAATAGTATGTCATATAATTTTGCATATAGACAAGGTGCTGTTGCATGTAAATCTGACTCTTAGTTTTGAATGATCATGATATAATTAATGGATGTGGCAGCCTTTTGGTGGGCATGATTTTATTTTGGGTCAGCCAGGCAGGGACTGATGGGAATGTGCAATATATAGAGAATGTTATGTACTGTACAAATTGTTGGCACCCTATAAATGTCTGTAATAAATATATTTTTTATGTTAAAAATTGTGTTCATCCAAGTGAGATCGGCTTCTCACTCTATTTGCCCATATTTGTTGCCCCATCAGTCATCATCCATCCTCTCTCCAAAAGGGCTTCTCTGTTGCTAGATTTTACGTTGTATAACCTACTTCTTCCAAACGTAATATATGTTAAGAAAGACTGTGTGATCTAATAGAGGAATATCAGGCTCAAATGAAAGTTAAGTACATGGGAAAACCTTTTTCTCCAAGGAAAGTCATAATGTGCATTAAATCAATTCCTGAGAAAGTGTATGTCTTCCTTGCTTAGCCCAGAGATATTGCTTTCTGGCGAGCCCAGCAATGATGTCATCTGCCGCCAGCTTCCAGAGAGCATAATAATGCTGGATTCATTCTATAACACCATGCAATGTAACTTCTTCAAGACATTTACAATAAATACACAAGAACAATGTGTATGGGAGGATACCTGCAAGCCAATTTTATGTTACTACCCCAAGATTCAAACTATTTTAGGTAACATTAAATATAATGTCCTGTTAGGATTAAAAATGTAAATGAATCTATGGCCAAAACTTTTTTCTTAGTTTGTCAGTTTTATTGCTGGTCTGTGTTTCTGTTGGGGAGAATCACCTTCTCTATTTGTCCTGGTTACCGCATTTTCCAGGAAATATATTGAAAGTAAGCAACAACTTTACAGTTGTTACCTCAACAGGAGGTAAGGGGAAATCTTCCAATGGGAAGGTCTGTTCTGGCGACAATTGTCTAAGTAAGAATTTCTCCTTGCCTTGGATAGATTTTCTATAACTTCCTGTTGAGTTTCTGGGGCAAGTCGGGTTTATCCTGGGTCAACAGGCAGCAGACAATGCCTGCAGAGCCTCCCTTCTAACTCATATGGCACATTGACGTTGAGTAGCCATCTACTTTCTGTCTTTCAATGTGTGGTCATATTTGCATTACATCCTCGAAAAGTAGGCTTTGGCTAACTTTCTCACTATTTGGGATCTCATGCTCACATAAAATACAAGGGTTATCCCCCCAGATCGGTTTGCTATAGTGCAAGAAAAAAAGCCAGGGATGTCCCCTATCCTTTCTACTTTTTGTGCTGGCTAAAAAGCCCTTGGCATCTCTGATTTACTCTAACCTAGACATATGAGGTATCGATGTGGCTGGAAATCAACACACGCCCTGCTTATTTGCAGATGATGTACTGTTGTTTCTTACTGGCCCTCTTACTTCTACACCTAACCTTTTCCGAATCCATGATCAATTTACCTCTGTCTCTGAACTTGAAGTGAACCAATTCAATTCTGAGGCTCTAAATATCATGCTTGCTCCCTGTACTTTTTTGAACCAGCTACAATCCACTTGTAAGTTGAGAAGCTGACTTTTCATCTCACTACATTGTTCCAAGCCAACTATCCTGCAATGTTCACTCATCTGACATCACTTACAGAATGTCCGGATTGTCCTCTTTATATATGTCTAGGATGGGGAATATGACCGCAGTCAAGATGACCCTTTTGCCCTGAATCCTGTTTTGTGTACTTCCTGTTATGGTTCCACCCTACTTCTTACGCATTCTGCAATGTCACGTAAATGGATATATATGGGGTTCCACTAAGCTCATTTCTAGCTCAATCTCAATGTGCTCAAAGCTACAGGGGGACCAGGTCTTTCATATTTCACAAAATATCAGGCGGCCCAGATCACACAAATTGCTCCGTATCATACAAAGGAATTTCCTCTCTGGCTAAGTTTAGAGGCAGCCAACTGTAATCTCCTAGCTGTGGATAAACTACTATGGTTATCCTCCAAGGAGTGGAAATCGTAGACAACCTCATTACTCTGCATAACTTGACATTATGGGATCGGCTGAAGGTCCCCTTCCAACCCTCTCCTGTCCTTTTTAGGACATCCCTCCTTCTATCCAGCTGATGTAGCTACTTTGTCGTTCTCCCATTGTTCTGCGCGTGGTGTCACATACTAGTGTCACATGGTTACAGCCTCTTCTTTCCAGCCATTTACCCCCTTGCAAGAGCAATCTGAGTTTTCTAGTTTCAAAATATTTCGCTACCTCCAAATTTTGAATTTGTATTCATCCTGTTAAGGTCAATCAGATTTACTGTTGCGACTTTTGTTATTCGCATCCTCCAGCCCCTGGTTTAATATGCAAACTTTATATGCGTACCTGTCCTTTTCTTCTACCTCCACACTCCCTTTGTATACATATCTCCAGACTTCAGATCTCGGCATCCTGGTGGAATCCAGTGAAATATAACGCTTTACCAAGTCATTCACAGTGAACATTTTAGCCTTAGGCCCCGTACACACACAAGCAAATACATCTGATCAAATCGGTCGGACAGACCGATTTGAACAGATCTGTCTGCTGGGATGTATTGGTTTGATCGTGTACACACGATCAAACCAAAATCCCCGCCGCCAGACAGCGCGCTGACGTGGCGCTGACGTGGCGGTGACGTTGACGCCGCCACGTCACCGCACCAGGAAGTAAAACACTTCCGCGCATGCATCTAATCCATTCGAAGCATGTGCGAGCAGATATGTCTGCTGGTTAGCGTACTAACTAGCAGACATATCGGTCCGACGGGTTCCCAGCCGACAGATTTCAAAGCATGCTGGCCAAATCCGTCTGTTTGCCCGTACAAACGATCGAATCTGTCTGCTGAAACGGTCTGTCAGACCGTTTCCAGCAGATAGATTTGATCGTGTGTACACGGCCGTAGATAGGCTTACTAGATAGTGTCTAGTCCCTGCAAGAATCACCAAAATCCTTCCAACCTACCCCCCACACTGTTTTCGAGGTTGCACGGATGTGGGGACCCATTTGCACATATGGTGGTCCTGCTCGCTTATAATAGCTTTCTGGGCTGAGCTATTTCATCTGCTATCCACGTTTCTTGGCACGACACTACCGCCTGAACCTGTGATATCGCTTTTTAATAAACGACCATCTGATATAACTATCACACAGTTTAAACTATTGCTGTACGTTACCAACACATCCAAACAAACTCTAGTTAAGACATGGAACACCCCAACCTTTCTTTCCTTAAAGCGAAGCATAGGGTAACGCAATTTATGATTCACAGAAAAATAGAAGATTGAGTCCCTACAAGATTTATAATTTGGCAGTCTTGGGTTGATATCTACCTGCCACAGAGCTTCGACCAGTCTTTGTTGAAACCTTAACCCAGACTTGTGTCTATACCAAGTGGTTCCATTAGATGCCAGCTGGCCCGCTGCGACTACTATTGGACCCCCTGCTTTCCTTTTCTCCTCCCCTTCCTCTCTCTTTCCTTTGTTCTCTATTATATTGTGTAAATTTAATGGAAAGTTTTGCATTTTAATATTGTGGAGCTCTTAAGCGAAGCTATCCCTGCGAGTTGGGGTAACTGACACAAGTTCTGTATGATTTTCCTTTGTGGCAGCTCTGCATTGCATGGCACTTTAGTGCTGCTGTACTTTTATTCAGGGACAAACTGACAACTCATGGGGCCCCCGGGCAATAGAAGATTATGGGGCCCCTGGGCTTACAGATGGCCACCACGCCAGGAGGCAGTGCAGAGGCGGGCCGCTAAAATCTCGGGATTTTCACATCAAAAGCATGTCGGTTTCGGACATATCAGGGACAGATGTAAAAAAAAAACATGGATTTTTACATACTGTCCCTGGTTTTACTGAGCCTGGCAACCCTGATGGGCCCCCCTAGTGGCATGGGGCCCTTAGGCAGTGCCCGAATGACTCAATGGTAAGTCCGCCCCTGCTTTTATTCATGCCTGCTATTTTCCACGTTTTTGTATAGAGCAATCACCTGAATGGCAGACTGTGCTCTTATGTTTGGTTTGTTTTTACCCATTAAAAAATATTGAAGGAGTTTCTGGGGCAAGAAATTAAAGGCTAAGTCCAATATTTAGACCTTTATTTCATGTTACACTTATATTCAGGGTGTAACATAAAGCTTGGCCAAATATAACTTAATCTAAACCCCCCTAACTGAATTGTGGGATGCTTATAAATGCAGCATTATGTTTTCATTTATATTCAGCAGGGATTTGCATGGCCTTCACAGCTGTGTCATCTAGGTCTGCTATGGTGCTTTCTGAATCACTACAGGTTCCATCTGCCACAACCACAAATGGACATACGCAGAGAGCTTGGCAATCACTTCTCCCTTTCCCCACTTTGTAGTAAAACCACACTTCCTCAAGCAGGTCCTCATCTCCTTTTGGACCTGAGGCTGGGAAAAACACTGCAAGAGCTTGTACAGTGCAATAATCTCTGCAATGCTTTGCAGACTTTGTTGCAAAAAAAATGTAGATGCACATTGATCTTCAGATTGCATTTACTACTTTTTACAAAAGGTAGGATACCACTTTAAGGAGGATTCTCCTGATTGGGACACAAAATAAATAAATAATCCAATGGTATTTAATGATTTCCTACCAAACAACAGTGTTGTAAGGCGATAGACTGACTCCACCTTGATTAAAAGTCTACCACCATGAGTGATCCAGATATCAATAGTCATTTAGAGGGGCTGCCTCAGAGTGACCACTATGATAGTGGAGAGAAATATATAAGAACATAACACAAGGAGCTCCTGAAATAACATGCAGGTGTGGTCTCAAATATGCACGCTATGATAAGACCTCAAAGGGCTGATTAACAGTGATAATAAAAGCTCAGGAACACAGAGGACAGTGTATGCAGTGAAATAGTCTAGGTTTATTGCACACAGGGTTAAAAACAAATTAAATGAACAGTGGTTACCAGTTCATGACCAGCCCCATACCACAGTCATGCAGGATATGCTGGGAAATCGGGTTACCGATGAGGACTGTGGGATCCATGTTGGAACATTTTCGTCAGCCGAGACAAGAAGGCGGGCAGATCCAAGTCATCGGAAGTACCCAGAACCAGAAAGTCTGTGGTGGTGGTTCCTCGGGCTGGGGGACACCATTTGCCAGGATAACATGTTTTGGGGTACGCCATTTTGTCAAATCCTCTTTGATTTGACAAAGGGGCACGCCCCAAAGTTTTTTCCTGATGAAGGAGTCTTATTCATTCTCCAAAGTCCTCCAGAACTACCAGTTCCTCAGCACATGGCTTGTTCACGTCATTTCCCCTTCCTCTAATTTCTGTAGCATCACTTCCTGCACTAGGTTCATGAACCAGTCCAAAAGGTTTGCTAGATAAAGAATAGGGGAAGCTTAGCTTCTAAACAACACATGGGTTTTAAAATGTTATTCATTATTATAAAAAATCTTTAAAATAGCAGCACAGGTGATTACCCTACAAATAGGGTTGCCACCTTTTCCTCAAGCCAAACCCGAACACGCCACTACATATGGTGGGTGTGGCCATATTGAGGGAGGGGCCTCACGAGGCATGATTAAATTAAACAAAATAATTATTTTACCTATAAAATATGCTTACTTTGCTGTGCCACAAGTAAGAGTCTCACTGACACGAATAAACCTTAGCACAATCATTTAAAAAAAATAAAACTCTTCCATTACTACAAAGGTAAGTGCAGTGGAGATCAGGGGCATTAGTTCACCTTTTAATTTTCATTAAGTACAGAGGGTATTACAGTATGTGCAGGGAGGGAGTGCAGAATTTACAACAGTATATACAAGAGTGTGGCGCGTATGTTGGTATGTGTAGGAAAGGAGTGCAAAGTGTAAGACATTATGTACAGGAAATGAGTGCAGAGGGTAGGTATTACTTGCAGAAAAGGAGTGAAGAGGGTGTAACAGTGACCAGTATATGCAGTAGAGGAGTGTGGAGGGTATGATGGGAGCACTATGTACAGGAGAGGAGTGTGGAGGGTATGACAGTGGGCACTATGTACAGGAGAGGAGTGTGGAGGGTATGATAGTGGGCACTATGTACAGGAGAGGAGTGTGGAGGGTATGATAGTGGGCAGTATGTACAGGAGAGGAGTGTGGAGGGTATGATAGTGGGCACTATGTACAGGAGAGGAGTGTGGAGGGTATGGTAGTGGGCAGTATGTACAGGAGAGGAGTGTGGAGGGTATGACAGTGGGCAGTATGTACAGGAGAGGAGTGTGGAGGGTATGACAGTGGGCAGTATGTACAGGAGAGGAGTGTGGAGGGTATGACAGTGGGCAGTATGTACAGGAGAGGAGTGTGGAGGGTATGATGGGGGCAGTATGAACAGGAGAGGAGTGTGGAGGGTATGACAGTGGGCACTATGTACAGGAGAGGAGTGTGGAGGGTATGACAGTGGGCAGTATGTACAGGAGAGGAGTGTGGAGGGTATGACAGTGGGCACAATGTATAGGAGTGGAAGGATGTTTAGGGACTGCATAGTGGTTAAGCGGGTCATACATGAATTGAAATTACACCAATTATGCAGAGACCAGCCATAGTCGATCTATGTATGGGCTAGCTGGTTTTTCACGAGTCAATCTATTAATTGACTTGAGTACAACCAGCCTGTTTTTCCAAAAACAATCAGTGCTGCCAGCTATAGATAGCAACACTGATCATTGTACTCACTGGCAGAACACAACAACACTACAGGAGTGATTCCCCCATCCACAGGTCAGCAGGTGAGAGGGTGTGTGGGGACAGGCTAGGGAGGGATACCAGTCAGTGGCTGGGTAGGCACTGGCTAGTATCAGAGCCAGATACACACAGGTTACATACGTCACGATCGTTAGAGCGAGAGCAATAATTCTAGCACTAGATCTCCTCTGTAGCTCTAAACATGTAACCTAAAAAAATTTAAAGCATCGCTTAGGATACCAAAAAAAATCGTGCTAACTTTAGTGTTTTTTTTTAATGAATGAAACAGTTTATTTCCAAAAAAAAAACACGTTTGAAAAATTGCTGCGCGAATACAGTACCGTGCTAGAGCTGCACAATTAATCGTTAAAAAATTGTGATGTCGATTCAACCCCCCTGACCTCTCCAATGCAGAGTTTGCTGATTCTTTCATATAACAAGTGGAGAGACTTTCAGCTGTCAAAAGAAAATATCTGGACAGTCTGCTAAGTTAGCAGGAAACATTGTAACAAACGCTTTCTTCATAGATCAAAGGGATAAACTTCTGTGTGTAAAGAAAATATCCGGGCAGTCTGCCAAGTTTGTAAACAACATGAAACACTGTAACCAACTTCCTTTTTAGATCAAACTTCTGTGTGTAAATGCAAGAAATGTAACCACTTAAAGTCCAACACTTGTTAAAAAGCAATATTTTTTGCTAGAAAATTACTTGGAACCACCAAACATTATATATATATTAGCAGAGACAAAAATGGGAATTGCTGCAATATTTTATGTCACGCTGCATTTGCCCACTTCATTGAATAATAAAAACCATAAAAACAAAACAGTAAAGTTAGTCCATTTTTTTTTTTTTTCATTTTAATGTGAAAGATGATGTTATGCCGCACGAATCGTGAGAGAATCGTCATCTATCTTCTAAGCAAAAAAATTGCAGTTGTCGTTTTAGCCAGAATCGTGCAGCTCTATGCCGTGCAACATAAAAAGTTGCAAAGACCACCATAGAGTCATTTTCTAGCAAAAAATTAATGATGATTTTTTTTTCTCAGTCTGCTGCAGTGTGTCAGCTTGTATTTATAATGGCCGCTCTGTATGTAGCTTCTGACAGGCTGTGCAAGCAGACCCGTATCTCCAGAACCATAAATGATAGCCATCCCATATTTTGACCAGTTGTGGGGTAGGTCTTCAACTGACTACCCCCCAAATGTGGGGCTTCTGTGACCTCTGGTCATTGAGCTACAACCCCCGCTCCATCAGCCCATCTGTTAATCCGGCCCTGTATGGAGGGGGGGGGGGCAGGACTGTATGTATGGCTGTGGATGGTATATAGAGGGGGGGGGGCAGGACTGTATGTATGGCTGTGGATGGTATATGCAGGGGGGGCAGGACTGTATGTATGGCTGTGGATGGTATGGAGGGGGGGCAGAACTGTATATACGGCTGTGGATGGTAATGGTATATGCAGGGGGGGGCAGAACTGTATGTTTAGTGTATGGTGGGGGTAGTGTATGGTCCGCCCATCCACCCACCTCCATGTGTATTCTGTAGCCAGTCAGAGAAGAGCTGAGCACTCTGTGTCCCATGTGTCCTCTTCCACTCTGCAGCACACAATGCAGACGGAGGCGCGCCGGAGGGAGGGAGGGGGAGGGGCTAGCACAGTGAGAAGTTGCACACATGTTTACAGCCCGGCCGGGGGGCTAACAGAGAGCACTGCTGCGGGTGGCACACCTTCTACTAACACTCAGGCAAGCTGGTGGAGCCGGGGATGTGCAGCTCTGTTGCGGCCGGGCCAGGATGGACAGCTAAAAAAAAAAAAAAAAAAAAAAAAATATATTTTTTTTTTTTTAAATGTGCCCGGGTTTCAGGAGGCTTCAAAACCGGGCACATGTGTCCAAACCCGGACTGTCCAGGTCAAAACCGGACAGGTGACAACCCTACCTACAAGTGAGGAGGTTTGGGTAAACTAAGGAATACATTTGCAGTAATTACTGGCCTTGCCCACTGAAAATACAAAGTTGTTGTTTGTTGTGTGGATGTTTTTTAGCTTCTGTACTGTCTGGGTCACTAATTCAAAACAATTTTAAAGATAAGGAATTCTGACCTCTATCTAACAGTTATTTGCACTTGACTCTTGCAAAACTGGAAATTCTATTCTGAAACTGGTCTCATAGTGAATGTATTTACAAGTACAATAAAGGGTACTTATTATTGCCATAAAATAATCAAAATCAAAAAAAATAAATAAAATAAAAATTAATCCTAAGGAAAAAATGGAAGCAGTTAGTTAACCATGGCCAACTTAGGCCGCGTACACACGATCGGTCCAACCCGATGAGAATGGTCCGACGGACCGTTTTCATCGGTTCACAGACTGATGGTCTGATGTGCGTACACACCATCAGTTCAAAAACCAATCGTGTCAGAATGAGGTGAAGTAAAACACAACGACGTGCTGAAACAAATGAAGTTCAATGCTTCCAAGCATGCGTCGACTCGATTCTGAGCATGCGCAGGTTTTTGAACCGATGCTTTTGCGTACGAACGATCGGTTTGGACCGATGGTCAGGCATCCATCAGTCTGATTTTAAAGCAAGTTTTAAAACTTTTAAAACTTTGGTCCGAAGGACGATGGACCGATGGGCCGTGCACACGGTCGGTTTGGACCGATGAAACTGTACTTCAGTCCATTTCCATCGGTTTGGACCAATCGTGTGTACGCGGCCTTAGGGTTAATAGGAGCTTAAAGAGGAGCTCCATTCTGGGCTTAAAAAATATATAAAATTCAGCAGGCACAAATACTGTGTGTCGGCACCCCAAGCTGATTCGTCAATCAGCTTCGGGTGCAGGCGCCGGCATCTTCACTAAGAGAAACCATCAGTGTGTCCCAGAAGGGGACCAACATGTGTGTCCCAGAAGGCAGCAGGGGGAAGGAGGAGGGGCGGGAAATACTCACGGCAATCTTACCTGGAAGTGGGAGCGGGTACCTGTCATAACCAAGTACCCTCCCAATCCCCCACCAAAAAAGTGCAAAATGTGGCAGTGGAGGGGGGTTAGGGTGAAGTGGATCTCCCCCTTTTGAGTGGAATTTTGCTTTAAATCACAACATTCTTTTTTCCAATGGCAGGTTTTTCGATCAAAAGAACTTTGATTTGCAAATGAGTACTGATCAAAATACATTGTAACAATATTGTTACGATGTATTTATGAATGAAGCCTGAAAACCTCAGTTGTGCTGCCCACCGCATTACTCAAGACAGACAACTATTCTGCCACTGCGTCTACCCAGCCCTGCCCTTGAGGAGTCAGGTAGTTACTTTGCAGAGGAATAAATGCAATGGGTTTTTCTAATCACTTCCGATCTCTAGTGGTTTCATCTTCTGACCCCTACAGCAGTGCTGTGTCCTTTAGTGAGGTAGTGGTTAGAGGATGGAACTGCAGCACACTGCAGGGGATGCAGGCATCCAACCCAACTAGAAGAGGCAAATGCTTAGAAGACAGAGGCTGTAGGACTGGAACAGCAGGAAGGTAAAAGACACAGGCTGTCAGAGAGTGCCTATTCAGTGGTATATTCTTAATGTGTGCAGTGGCCAGGGGGACGGGACCCTCTGTGCTTTCATACTTTGCAGAAATTGAGGATCCCTGTCAGTTTGCTTCTCCTCTCTGCAGTCTTCTTTTCTGGTTTCCCTCACTGCCACCGCTGTCAATGTTGGTTGCTAGGACCCGCCCTGCTGTCATGCTGTAAGGTAAGGAGGCTCCTGATCTGATGTACAGAGGGACTCTAATATAAGAAGGGACTTGTATATAAGGGGGACTTCAAAGTAAAAGGGAACTCTGATGTCAGGAGGACATGGTAAGGATGGATTCTGGCAGCCGCAGCAAAGTACACAGGAACTGAACCTTGGAAGCTTGGTACAAAGACTGTGAGGACATACTGTACATTCAGAGGTACAGTAGATGCAGACACCCCATAGGATCAATAATATGGTTAAGCCATGGTCAGCAGGGGTGGACAGCAAGGACATAGTCAATAGCCAAACAAGAGTCATAAACAAGGAGCAGGAGTAATATCAGGACGACAGCAGAGCATGGTCAGAGACAAGCTGAGGTCAAAATCCAGATGGGACTGTAGTCATAACCTTTTAAGAACTAATATAATATTTTAATAGATAAATAAATAAATAATACTACAAAATATACCTGTGGTATGAAATGGCCGTGGCCTTTATTTATAGGTGTAAATAAATTGATTATATCAAACAATTCTTAAATCAAAATTAAATAATCAATTTAAGTATATTAAATCAATTTTATTAACATATAACCATATATATATCTTATAATAATAAAATTAGCTTAGCCATTTAAGCTCAAGCTAAAACAATCATGAAATATACCATCCCCTTACAAGAAGGGATTAAAACCTCATAAAAAAGGCCACGACAGGGAGGGAGGGTGGGATGTGCTTCTCCAAATCTTCTCCAATCTTCTGCCCACTGCTGACGCATCCTCTATCTTTTTATTGGGTTAGAGGACCGTTGTTTGGGGCAACTGTCAACAAAAGCTCAACCAATCATAGGTAAGTATTTTTTTTTTTTTTGTTATTAAACTTTAATTTTATTTTCTGGTATGACACAGTCCCATAGGTGGTGGGGGCGGGGACATTTCATGCCCCGCCCTTCACCTTCATGGGACTGTAGTCATAACCTTTTAAGAACTAATATAATATTTTAATAGATAAATAAATAAATAATACTACAAAATATACCTGTGGTATGAAATGGCCGTGGCCTTTATTTATAGGTGTAAATAAATTGATTATATCAAACAATTCTTAAATCAAAATTAAATAATCAATTTAAGTATATTAAATCAATTTTATTAACATATAACCATATATATATCTTATAATAATAAAATTAGCTTAGCCATTTAAGCTCAAGCTAAAACAATCATGAAATATACCATCCACACGCCAGGCCCAATTTTAAGGAGCCTGGCACCCCACCAAGGCGACAGCCAATTCAACACAGGTTTGTAAATCTAAATTGAAGATGTCAAGAGCAATGTCAGATAAATGCACATTGTCTGGTCTATAAAAACCAGGCAAACCACCTTCTAAGTTCATAAGTTGGTATGTCTAAAAGACATACCATGAACCAAAGGCATGAATTTATCCAATGACCTATTAAGTCTCCTGTGAATTCTTTCTAAATACTTACGCTCACAGGGCAGAGCAACCAATCTAGTTGAGGAACAATTTCAGAAAAGACCAAAATAGTATTAGGCAAAACCACATGTAAACATAACATATCAAGCTTAATTTGAGAAATCAACTATAACGTCTTGCGTATTCCAAGATCATTACCATATAAGTGGAAAATGATGATCTGTGGTATGGGCCAACAAACCTGTAAATGAGATAGCACAGAACGTAAATTGCTCCAAAGCATACAACATAGCCCATACCAATAAAAGTAAAATTCCAATGAGGTAAACCTAAGTTATCGCCATAGACTCTCCATTCAGCTCTCTTCTGAGCCCAGAAAATATAAGAGTGTCCTATTATCCAGACGTTATATCAGGCATCTAAAATCAAAATTGAAAATTAGGTCTAACATACGATCTATAAAAATTCGATCGCCAACCACCAATTTCACAGATTCATTAAGACCAAACATAGCTGCCGTAGTGGCTGCACCGATACGAAAAGAGTGAGATGAAAACCGCAGGTGTCCCAACTGTAATGCTTTGAGGCATCTACGTAGAACGGCCTGGAACTGATAAATAGTCACCGGACGACCCGTGACATGAATCAAAAATTGCCTATGAAAGATAGGTCTCACTTCCAAAAAACGTCTAAGTAAAGAGAAAACGCAATAGCGAGCGCCAGGATTAGCCCGCAAAGTAATCCACCGACCATGATCCATACTCTTATGAAGCAACTCTTATGAAGCAGAATTTGAATAGAATCAGATCTAACAAAAACCTCCCGAAAGAAGAGACCAGAGTCATCAGAAACCTTACGTGGCAACAATTCCGAAAGGCCCCAAAAAAACATAAACAAAATGACAAAGAAAGTAAGAGGGATTCATATGGAGAAAAACAGACATCCTTAGAAACGTCACAAAGACGACCAAAAAGGTCAACAGAAATCGGTAATCTATCATCAGCGACCAAATGTTTCCTTCTATAACCCTGCAAGGCATGCTTGACCGAGAAAAAGGACATACAGGACCTGATACCCTGCAGATGCATAAAGAAGGAAACACGGAAAAAGTTTTAACAATGAGAATGTGAATAACCACGAGACATTCGAAAATTTAGAAAGGACAGAACCAAACCTTCCGAAAACGGGGGTTGATCACATCCCAAATAAAGCAAGAAAGAACACCACAATTTCCACAAAGCTGTATACAACGCCCACGTGGAGGGTGCCAAAGAACACCTAATGGCAGCAAAAACAGGATTCACCGAAGGTCCCATAAGTGTGGAGGGCATAATAGGCCAATAGAATCCGCATCCGTCACCAATCGTCAAAATTCTTGAATCCGAGAGCGGGGCAATGCATCAGCAATAAGATTATCTTTTCCAGGAATGTATTTTGCTTTAAGCCAAATATTAAGGTCTAAACATTTAAACACCAACAATCTAAGTACAGCAAGAACAGGAAGACATGTAGACGATAAGCAATTAAGAGCAAAAACTACACCCCTATTATCTGAATAAAGTAAAATATGACGATTCCTAAAATTAACACCCCACAATTCCAAAGGCCACTAAAACAGGAAAAACTATCCAACAAAACAATATTAGAAGTCAAACCCTCATCCTTTCAAGATTCAGGCCACGAATCAGCAGACCAATGACCATCCCAATAAGCACCATATCCACACGATCCAGCAGCATCTGTATGCAGATGAAGAGCAGAGGCCGAACAAAAAGGAGTATACCACAAACAATTACCATTAAACGTAGCCAAAAATGTACGCCAAACTTTAAGGTCTTCTTTAATTCAAGATGTAATTCTCACAAAATGGAAAGGAGAAGAAATTCCAGAACTGACCCGATACAATCTCTTAGAGAAGACACGACCCATTGGCAAAACCCTGGACACAAAAGCCAATAAACCAAGAAGAGATTGCAACACTTTCAACCTAACCTTATGTTTGGAAAGAACGAAGTCCAATAAAATCCTAATTTTAACAATCTTTTCATCAGGAAGATGGAATTCCATTGAAACCGTATCTATCTGAACACACAGAAAGTCAAAACAAGACGTAGGGTAAACAGATTTTTTATCGGCCAACGGAACACCAAACTCCCGACAGACAATCTGAAATTCAGTAAATAAATATAAACAATCAGATGTACCAGCTTCACCAAAAAACAGAAAATCATCCAGATGCAATGCAATGAGTTATTAGAACCAGCACGAAAACCAACAACCCATTCAATAAACGTTAAAAAGAGTTCAAAATAACAACAAGAAAGCGAACATCCCATCAGGAGACCCCTATCAAAGTAATATTAATTTTGAAAACAGAAACCCAAAGAGTTAAAAGCGGATGGATGAATAGGAAGTAACCGAAACAAGGATTGAATATCAGCTTTAGCAAGTAAAGCAGAGGCACCAACACTCCTAATTTTTAACAAAGTGTCATAAAAAGAAGAATATTGAACAGAACACAACGAGGGGTCAATATCATCGTTCAAAGAAAATCTAAACGGGAATAAGAGATGGTGTATCAATCTAAAAGAGTTTGGATCTTTCTTAGGAATAATACCAAGCGGAGAAACCCAAAAATTAACACAAGGAGGAGTAGAAAAATGACCTTCAATTCTACCAGCTCGCAATTCTTTATTCAATTTCTCACAAACAACAGCCAAATTAGAAGAAACAGAATGCAAATAGGAAAGACACGACAACCGATTCCAGAAAAAGAAGGTTATCGAAAACCAAACAAGAAACCAACACGCAGGACGATTGCCCTCTGACATTCTGGATACCTGTGAAGCCAAGGTAGCATGTTTAGAATGTTCACCGGCGTTGTGGCTTTTAATAAAAAGCTTCTTCGAAGGAGCAGAAGCGTTCTTAAAACAACGAGAAGCAGGGTGAGAACCAGCGCAATGACTACACTCATGTTTGTATTTACAGCTGTTAGGCCGCTTACACATGCCATCATTGAAATTAAAATACACACACCTCTCCTATACATATTACTGGCATTGGAAACATTAACTTTAACCAACGGCTTCTGAGTTAATAAAAGATTGAGCCACAGACCTATATCTTTTGAACCCCACTTCAAAGATTTGTGCACAGACAACTTCTGGCGAAATGCTTTGTCATAATAAAACCATGAAAAACGTTAAAAAATGTTGTATGCTTCCAAAATAATTTTGATATGTTGGAATAAGCCAGAACACAAATCAGGGCGCTGTTCACCCAGCACGCTAGCATAAATGCAAAATGCCTACAGCCAGTTGTTAAAAGAGCGTGGCGGCAATTTTCGTTTTTTATCATCTTTACGATCACCATCCTTCTTAACCACCTTAAGCTCGTGGTTGGACGGAAGCAAAGTCAGAATTTAAACTTAGTCTCTTTTCCAAAAAAATTCTTTCACTGCACTAGATAAATGAAACCCCAGAGGACACAAATCGCACGTCAAAACTTCCCTTAAGCAAGATTCTGGGACCAAAGGAGGAATCAAAACATCATGAGCAGCAGGAATAATCGTTGCAGTGGCAACTGAGGTAGAGACAGGGCTAATATGAGCCTCAGACAAAGGATCCAGCCACACAGAAGCAGGAGTTGACTGTGGTTGATTAACAGAATTAAAAGAATTAGCAAACATGGACATAAATTTAAAAAAATAAATAAATAAATAAATAAATAAATAAATAAATAAAGTAATTCCCTGACTGGAGAAGAATTATTAAACTCACCATCAGGAGCTGAAACCAACTCAGTCGAGGCATTCGCAGGCAGCGGATTTGGAGAAACGACAAAATCAGGAGATGCATGGTCATGATCAGGCGCCATGGTAACGGGAACCGTCAACAAAGAAGGAGCTGTATCAATAAAACTGGAAGCATTTAATTGATGATCAGAAAACCCATGCATCAAAACATTAGAAGGTATTGCAATACCTATAGATTTACAAAGACGCTTCCTCCCAGAAATCTGTTTACTACCAGTTGCCATGACAACAGGATTGGCTGGCTGTGATGGACCTACAAAATTAATCTGAGGCATTCCAGCTGAAGTAACAGCACTAGAAGGGGTTAAAAAAAGAGGCAGAACAATTAGAAACCCTAAGTAAATCATTATTACAATTATCAATAAAATTTAAATGAAATAACTTGTCTTCTTTCCCCTAGAGACCTGACCAGGCGGAGATTCGAACCTGAGAGGACACTTAAGCTGCCTCTGTGTTGATCTGCCTTGATGTACTGTGCACGCGCCAGCGATTCCAGCCGAAGTAGAAGGCCGAACGACATCGCGGATGAAGGAAGGGCCTGAAGCCGATTACACAGGCGGAGATGACAACATCTGACGGCAGGAGACAGAGAAACCGCCACTCACTGCACCGGAGGAGAGTCCACTATAGGACACCAAAGGTCCAAGGGGGAGAAAGTATATCAGGGGGGATAACAGGGAGAGAAAGGGAGGAAGAAAGACATGGCACAGCAGGACCGGAAAAAAACAGGTCCACGACCAGCAGAAGAGGGAGAAGGAGAAAACAGGGGAGAAGAGCCAGGAAGAGAGAGCCATCACCATCCTCAGCTGCGGCCCGGTCCCTCATCTGGCGAAGCAACTGCTCCATGACAGGTAAGTAGTGCAGATGTGCTTCTCCAAATCTTCTCCAATCTTCTGCCCACTGCTGACGCATCCTCTATCTTTTTATTGGGTTAGAGGACCGTTGTTTGGGGCAACTGTCAACAAAAGCTCAACCAATCATAGGTAAGTATTTTTTTTTTTTTTTGTTATTAAACTTTAATTTTATTTTCTGGTATGACACAGTCCCATAGGTGGTGGGGGCGGGGACATTTCATGCCCCGCCCTTCACCTTCAATCCACAAAGCAAGGTCAGGAGCAGGCTGGGACATCAATCAACGAACGCAGGAAAACAAGAACACAGGACACAAGCACCTGAAGAACATCCAGCGATTAGCACACATCAGGGCCCCCTTTAAATAGGCAGCTTAGCGCTATTCCCAAGATTGAACATACACAGGTGTGCGCCAAAGCATACGCACGTGTGCCAATGGGCACTGGTACACATGTTGGATGGACATGTTTGATGCTCCAACAAGTCAGTGCGTGCCAGTTACTGGTCAAAGTCCGTCTGTGTGCTGGCACATGGGCACAAGGACGAGCATTAGCTGCATTGGTCGCCTGACACACACAGGCACACTGTATGAAGAAAATACCCCTGCCTCTATTGCATGGCACTTTCACCTGGATTTTTTTCAGGAGAAGGTTGCTTTACCATAACAATAAGTTTAAATGTGCTGGCTTGCTCCACTCTCCTGGGAAGAGTATGAGCTGTACTATGTATAAAGTACACAATGAAGTAGGGGGGTTCCCAGCACCCTTTTTACTCTCTATACATAAATCTTTTTCATCCATGCCAAACAAGCAGCAACAGCATACAAGAAGAATGGGCAAACCAAGAATATTTATGATGACAAATACCCACCAAATAATTGGGATCATGGCCTTGTGGGGTGAATATTCCACTCTTCTGCAACTATTTAGGTGAAAATCCTACGGTGACCACAGAGAAATTACAGGTTTAAAAAATAATTATATGATGCATGGAAAACCTAAAAGTATCCAGATAATACTGGCATTATTTCAATTGCTAATATTATCCATAACATATATATATTATATATACTGCAATACAAACTTCAGAGGCTGAGCACATCAGCAGTACATTGAGAGCAATGTAATGCATAACTGTTGACTTAATAGTTCGGATGTGTAATATTTCCTCTCCGTATGAAACATGGAAAATGCCATAAACCTCTTAATTTGATTTATCCCTCTGCTTTTAAAAGCGAATTTTAGTTACTAAGAAATCATCTCCAACAATTTTTTTTTCCCTGTAAGAGCTGCCGAATGGTTGGGGAAAATTGTCTTTTTTTTACTGTTTTAATCAGATTTTTAAGATCTTCAAATGTGCACATTAGAGGGCTCTGCCTGCACTTTGGACATATTTAAAGTGATTGTAAAGTCAATTTTTTTTTGCCCTATAAAAATAACAAACATGTTATACTTACTTCCTCTGTTGCAGTGCTCCTGGCCCATCTCCTGGCTTGTTCGGTGCCCCCAC
Organism: Rana kukunoris; assembly: GCA_029574335.1. NCBI lineage: Eukaryota > Metazoa > Chordata > Amphibia > Anura > Ranidae > Rana > Rana kukunoris. Next base: position 214,620,924 of record CM056054.1, on the reverse strand, counting down.
AACAAGCAGCTTGCTATCGGGGCACCCAAGCCGAGGACTGGAGTTGAGAAATACTGTTCTAGGGCCTCTGCTTAAAAAATAATAAATATATATTGTTAGCATATTGTATATTGTTATGATTGTTAGCATCCCTGTCTGCAACGTCTGCAGTGAATAGACAAAACATCTCTCTCCTAACCAGCCAACATAACCTGTGTATAAGGATGGCCTCAAACTACATGTCTCCTCCAAGAGACCACGCCACCTACGCGTTTCGTCCTGCCTACCGGGGCTTAGTCACAGGTTGGGAGCCTGGAACAAGATATGGACATTAGACATGTGCACTGCTGAAAAATTAGTTAATTTCCGTTTCATTCGTTTTTTAGTTTTTTTTTTCGTAAATTCAGGAAAAATTTGGAATTCGAAAATTCGGAAATTTATAAATTCAGAAATTCAAAAATTCGGAATTTGTAAATTCAGAAATTCGAAAACTAAAAAAAAAAAAATCCAGATTTTTGAATGTATGAATTTCCAAAATTCAGAATTACCAAATTTACGAAATGTAGTGTTTTTGAAGCTTCGATAATTCGAAATTTTGTAAAAACGGAATTAGACAATTTGGAAATTCAAAACAATCTGAAAATTCGGAAGTAACTAATTTGTCAAAATTTGTTAAAAAATGTATTCGGAACTAAACAAATTGCACATGTCTAATGGACATTTTATGTATCATCAGCTGCTTGGAGAATGAGTGTGCAGCAAAGGAAAGCACCGTGATGTTGTAAAAAAAGGCAGTGAAAACCAGTAGGATCGCCTGTCCTTACAGCCAGCTGGGTGGCGGGAATCAAACCCGCTTCCTGATTGGCTGAGAGGAGGATCAGTGTTGCAACAGTGAAAATTCATTCGTTGTTGCAACACACCAATGCTTTGCCCCCTGGGCCAACCCTATTTTGAAGCTTTTTAGAGCCTCTGGCTCTAAACAAGTCCTTCAAAACCCGGACGGCAGCGGCGGATAGGGGAGGCTGCTCCCGTGCACCCCCCAATGGACGAGCTGCCCCTGCATTCCCAGTGATGACCCGACCCGTAACTGGATACAACATCATACCGACACAACAGTGGCAATAAATGGGGTTTATTAAGGGGTCTTTTACATTATGTGTGCGGACTGGCATTTTTATACACTGGACAAGCACAAGGCACTGCAAGGCCCATGGAAATGGATGGTTTTCTATGTGCCCCATTATATATACAAGTATTTACAGAATTAAGGCACACTTACATTTTAAGAGATATTACCTGCTTTCTCCCACCAGCCATGATCTGATTGCATTTCACAGAGAACTACAGAGACCTACTAATAAAGTCACTGGGTCTAAAATAAGGTATGTCATGAAAACAAAAAGGTTTTATTTATAAATGTCATTAGCATGTTTATAATGGAGGAACCAAGGAAAGAAAAATATAAACTTCACTTTAATTCACATTGTAGCGAACCACAACCTGTGCTATGAAAAATATAGAGGCCTTTTGTAATAAAATCCGCTTTTTCTTGCTGAACTTTTTTTCTCTGGTCTATAAAAAAAATATATTTACCCTGAAGCACTGATTTTTGATGTTGGCATATTGTTTGTGTGGATGCCACAGTGTTTCCATCAACAGTTCCTGATATTTTCAGTGAATATAAAATACAGGTTAGAAGGGGTTAATATAGTATATCTAAAGGTGTGTTTTTTTTTTTTTTTTTTGGATAGATTGGGGATGAAGGAAATCACCTCGCTGGAGAGATTCACCCATCTTTAATAGGCAGGTTACTTACATTCCCTGATATAAAGATGATCACTAGAGGGAGCCTTTACAGATATAAGCATTATAATAAAGCATGCATTAAAGTCAAATCTAAAAAATACCTTTAAATATACAAAAAATCTAATAAATCAAAAGATGCTCTTACCAGATATAAAGCACATTATAGTTCCTCTTTAAAGTTGTGATGGAATGACATTCTCAACTACAAGCAACCTTTTTAATTTATTTTTCAACGAAAGCTTTATAATTCCATATTTTTTTTTCTCGCAATTTTGTTGTCTAGTGTTTTCCTTTCATGTTGACTGATATCTGTGTCTTAATACATCAGAATCGCAGGCAGCCGATGGCTAAAGCTGTCTCGGGGATCCTGTCTGGGCCTCCTGCTGTAGACAGCAGATGTTCCTTAATATGCCCAGGTTCTAATGGGAACCATGCCCTACTGGGAAATGACTTTTCTAAATGACCACTTAAAGCAACAGTGCTACTTAATAATGACCCCTATGCATGATTGAAAATGCATTAAGGCCATTAGAAGCCTTCCTACCTGAAGATCATTTTTTATTCTTTTTTTTTTTTTTAGCAGGAGATTTTTAAGATACCTGTAAAACAGCATTTTTTTTCCTAAAAAGAGTGTTTGTTTTTCTCAGACTCTTTATACATGTTGATATATGTATATATTATCCCTCTGATCCCTCCTGTATTGATTTGTATTGTGAATGTACTGTCTTCCCTGATGTAAAGCGCTGCGTAAACTGTTGGCGCTATATAAATCCTGTATAATAATAATAATAATAATAATAATATTGACTAGAGTATTTTCCCTAAAATACTTATATATTTTTTCCACTTATTTAATAACCTATTCATAAAGTCATAATTTCATATAAAAAAAAATACAATAAATAATTACTGCACACACCCCTCAAATATAAATACCAACAACAACAAATAAATCTGCCAACACAAGAAAAAGTGTTTCACATTCTTTGTAGAAAAAAATAGGCAAAAAAAGTGCAGCGCTATTAGCCGCGTGAAGACCATGCTTTTTCTGGGACTTTTTGTTTAACCATCCTTTTTTTCCCACAAATAGAGCTTTCTTTTGGTGGTATTTGATCATCTCTGCAGTTTTAATTTTTTGCACTATAAACAAAAATAGAGCGACAATTTAAAAAAAAAAAAACAATGGGCCAGATTCAGAGAGCCGTAACTTCTGTCTAACTAGTGTTAGACTGGAGTACTTTCTAATTACGCATGTTTTTTTACTAGTTTGAATCCTCAAACCATGAAAAGACGGCTTTGCGCTTCAATCCGACTGGTTTACGCGTTCGTACGCCTTCGGATCTACGCTGCAATAAAATTGCGGCCGCTGGGTGGAGTTCCCGTCGTTTTCCGCGTCGGGGTATGCAAATGAGCTTTTGTCGACTATCCACGAAATTACGAACGTCTATCGCAATCTCTTACGGCATCTTTAGTCATCTTCTTGCTGCGTAAAACTATACCAGCTTTTTGCTGCTCTAATATTAGACAGCCCGTGTTAAGTATGGCCGTCGTTCCCGCGTCGAATATCAAAGTTTGCCAACGTCTTTTTTTATTTTTGACGTAAAACGTCCGGGAATAGGAACGTCCATAAACGACGCTACTCAAACAACGAATGACGTATCGACGTTATTTCGCGCAATGCACAACGGGACATTTCTGAACGGAGCATGCGCAGTTCGATCGCCGCGGGGACGCGCCTAATTTAAATGCTTCACACCCCCTAATCGCGTATTTCGATTACGCGGCGAGAAATAGACTACGCCGCCGTATCGTACGGGCAAAAATCTACCAGGATTCGGTGTAGAGCCTGGTAAAATACGGCTGCGTAGCCTATCTCGGATACGCTGCGCAAATGTACGTGTACCTGAATCTGGCCCAATATTTTTAACTTGTTGCTATAATAAATATCCTATTTAAAAAATAAAAACATTTTTTTTTTTTCAGTTTAGGCCAATATGTATTATTATACATATTTTTGGTTAAAAAAAAAAAACGCAAAAAGCGTATAGTGACTGGTTTGCGCAAACGTTATATTGCCTACAAAATAGGGGATAGAATTATGAATTGTTATTTTATTTTTTTCACTAGTAATGGTGGCGATCTGTGATTTTTGTCAGGACTGTGATATTACGGCTGACACATCGGACACTTTTGACACATTTTTGGTACATTCACATTTATACAGTGAACAGTGCTATGAATTTGCATTGATTACTGTATAAATGTGACTGGCAGGGAAGGGGTTAACACTAGGGGCGAGGAAGGGGTTAAATGTGTTCCCTGCTAGGTGATTCTTACTGTGGGGAGAGGGGACTGAGGGAGGTGACCAATAGTTGTCCCTATGTCCCTGACAGGACGTAGATCTCTATGTTTACACACAGAGATCCATGTCCCTGGCTCTGTGAATACTGATTGCAGGTGCCTGGTGGACATCGCGGCTGACAGGCACGTGCATCGGCACCTGAGTGACGCGGCGAGAGGCCAGAGGCCGTATATTGACGACCTCCTGGCATTTTAGAGCCACCTTGTGGCTGTAAAAAGTGGGTGGGCGGATGGGAAGTGGTTAAATTAGTATTGTTTGCTATAAATTTACTTATAACCCAAAAACATTATACATTTTATTTATTTTTTTGCAGAGAAAAAAATGGCAATCGTTGAAATTTTTTATGTTACACATTATTTAATCACTTGCGGACCGCCGCATGTACATTTACGTCGGCAGAATGGCACGTACAGGCACATTGGCGTACCTGTACGTCCCTACCTAGACGCGGGTCGGGGGTCCTCCAGGTACATGCGACGGTTCCCGTGGCTGTGGGAGCGATTCGTGCTGAGGGGGCGGCGGTTCGTTTTTGTCCGCCCCCTCCGGATCGCTCCCAGCCAATGCATGCGCTCCCCTGCAGTGCACTTCCTCCTCCTGTGTAAACACAGGAAGAGGGAAGTGATGTCATCTCTGCTCTCAGCTGTATTTTCAACCGCCGCTGAGGAGAGATCACATCACACAGTAAGTCTGCACAACACTACACTGACACACACTACACATAGTCACATTAACCCCTTGCGATCAATCCCCACCCCCCTGTCACAGTGTCACTGATTGCAGTGATCATATATGTACTGATCACTGCATTTAGTGTCAGTGTGACAGTTAGTGTGACAGGCGGTTAGTGTTAGGTCCAGGGTAGCCCCATACACCCCCTAATAAAGTTTTAACTCCTTGATCACCGCCCTAGTTAACCCTTTCACTCCCTACTGCCAGTGTCACTAAGCGATCATTTTTCTGATCGCTGTATTAGTGTCACTGTTCCCGCTAGGTAGCTATTTTTTTTTTATTGCGATTTTTTTTTACTTAAGACATGTGGCTGAATAAATTTTGGCCTAAATGTTTGACTAAAATGTAGTTTATTTGATTTTACTTATAACAAAAAGTAAAAAATATTGTTTTTTTTTCAAAAATGTCGCCGTCTATTTTTGTATATTGCGCAAAAAATAAAAATCGCAGAGGCAATCAAATACCATCGAAAGAAAGCTCTATTTGTGGGAAGAAAAGGACGCAAATTTTGTTTGGGAGCCACGTCGCACGACCGCGCAATTGTCTGTTAAAGCGACGCAGTGCCGAATTGTAAAAACCACTTGGGTCATTTAGCAGCATTTTGGTCTGGGGCTTAAAGAGGAGTTCCACCCTAAAATATAAGTTTTGTTTAATCCACTCCCCTCCCCCTTACATGCCACATTTGGCATGTAATTTTTTTTGGGGGGGGGAGTGGGGGCTTCAGTAGGAGTGGGACTTCCTGTCCCACTTCCTGCTTCCGCCGAGGGGCTGGTTAGGCGATTAAGCCTTAATCGCCTACACCAGCCCCTCCCTGTAGGCGATCACATGGGATACATGACAGGTCCCATGCGATCGCCTCTCCAATCAGCGGTGAGGCGCGCGCGCATGTGCAGTGCGGCTCGCGCATGCGCAGTGGGTGCCCGGCCGTGAAGCCGAAGGCTGTCACGGCTCGGTGCCCACAGTCGGCTGGGGAGGGGGGGGGGAGAGGAGCTGAGCCCCGGTTGGCGCGTCGCTGGAACGCAGGAGCAGGTAAGTGAGTGTTTATTAAAAGCCAGCAGCTACACTTTTTGTAGCTGCTGACTTTTAATAAACACCATTTTTGGCTGGAACACCCCTTTAAGTGGTTAAGCAGCGGTAAAAAAAAAAAAACAATTATACCTCACATTTTTTGTATAATATGAAAAAGAATGTTATGCTGAGTAAATAGATACCTAACATGTCACACTTTAAAAATTGTGATGTTTTAAATGCCTTTACAGGTTACCTGTTTAGAGTTACAGAGGAGCTCTAGTGCTAGAATTATTGCTCTTGCTCTAATGTTTGTGGTGATACCTCACATGTTTGCTGTGAACACCGTTTACATATGTGTGCGTTCACTTCTGTGCAAAAGGGGGTTGGGGGGCCTTTTTCATTTTTTTTTCTTATTTATTTTACTTTTTATTTTTACTCTTTTTTTTTTTCTTTTTTTTTATCACTTTTATTCCTATTACAAGGGATGTAAACATCCTTTATAATAGAAATAAAAATGACAGGTCCTCTTTATGAAGAGATCTGGGGTTAGAAAGACCCCAAGTCTCTTCTTTTGCTTTAAAAAAAAAAAGACTTGTTTACTTCCACCCTGGAAAGGAAGTGATGTCATGGTGCTGCTCCGGTCCTCCAAGGCCATAGAGGTGATCATAGCAGTGCCGAATCGCAAAAAGTGGGCAAGGTCCGTTAGCAACAAAATGGTCCGGGGGTTAAGTGGATAGGGATTCAAAATAGTCAATGTTGATTGAGAGAGTTACTAAACTCTTTTAATCAATATTGACTACCGTATTAATAATGGTAAAATTGGGGGAAGTCCACTGAAAAAGAAGATCTAAAACAAGCCTTATCTGCAGACCATGTGCATGTGTATGTTGGCTTCCCTAGACCCAGTACAGCTCTACAACACGTATTTCATACTGCTACATTCACAAAGCAGTGATAAGTAACCAGTACGGAGCTGTAAAACACAGAAGAAAGAAAATAAAGGAATAGAGTTGGCAAGTCTTCAGGAAGACACACAAAAGCCAGTAAATGAAAGCCGTCTACCTTCAGACATTGACATGCAGACAGATGTAACCTTTAACCTGCGACTTTAAGCTCCTGGTGGGCTCCCCAGCCATGATTGACAGAGAGAAGCTGTACACAGCTTTATAGTCTATGTGGCTAATGATGAACATACTGAAAGGTATCGCTATAATTCTCTACAACAGGCTGGGCTGCAAATCCTCCCAGAAGTTTTAAGACCAAACAATGAACTCTTAAGATCTGTTACTAAAGAGAGATGCACAGCATCATATCACACTGTATATCTAATTTAAACTTCTAAACTACTTTGAATGTTAATGGGAACTTATATAGATTTTTGTATACAATATTAATATAGATTTTTTTTAATGGACACTTACATTAACCACTTCAGCCCCAGAAGAATTTTCCCCCTTCCTGACCAGAGCACTTTTTGCGATTCGGCACTTCATCGCTTGAACTGACAATTGCGCAGTCGTGCAACGTTACACCCAAACAAAATTGGTGTCCCTTTTCTCCCACAAATAGAGCTTTCTTTTGGTGGTATTTGATCACCTCTGCAGTTTTTATTTTTTGCAGTATGAACAAAAAAAAGAGTGTACATTTTGAAAAAAAAGCTATATTTTTTACTTTTTGCTATAATAAATATATAAATATCCCCCAAAAAATATATTTAAAAAAATAATTTCTTTCTCAGTTTAGGCCGATATGTATTCTTCTACATATTTTTGTTAAAAAAAACACAATAAGCGTATATTGATTAGTTTGCGCAAAAGTTATAGGGCCAGATTCTCAGCGGCGCTACGACGGAGTATCTCAGATACCCCGTTGTATCGCCGTTTTTTTTGGCTCGTATCTATGCGAGTGATGCTTAGCATCACTTTGGCATAGATACGCTTCAACATCCGACAAGTGTAATACCATTACACTTGCGGATCGTAGTTGTAATGACAACTCCGGCCACTAGGTGGCCTTTACGTTGTTTTCTCATTTGCCTATGCAAATGAGGCTACTACGCCGATTCCCGATCGCTTTTACGCCGCACCGTCGTTTTCGTTCGCGTAAGGTTACCCCTGCTTCTATGAGGAGTAACCTTATGAAGTACCGTCGGATGTCGTCGGGTGTCGTCGGATGCCATGTTAAGTATGGCGTCGGGTCAGCGTCGGCTTTTTCCGTCGCTTACGTCGTTTTACTAACTCGTTCGCGAATAGGGCATTGCGTAGTGACGATCACGTCGTTTTGATGTCGGTTTTAATGGCGCTTTCCGACGTGAGCTGGAGCATGCGCACTGGGCTTTTTCCCCGGCCGGCGCATGCGCAGTTCATTCGACGCGGGGGTTTAAATACAAGCTGCCCCATTTGAATTACGCGGGCTTACGCTGGGCCATTTTCGCTACGCCAACGCAAACTACGGAGCAAATGCTTAGGGTATACGGCACTTGCTTTAGTGCGATGCGGCGGCGTAGTGTAAATGGCTTATGCTACGCCGGCGAATTTCTTAGAGAATCTGGCCCATTGCGTCTACAAAATAGGGGATAGATTTATGGCATTTTTTTATATATATTTTTTTATTAATGTAGATAGCAAATAATGTAAATAGTAATGGCGGCGATCTGCAATTTTTATAATGACTGTAACATTATGGTGGACACATTGGACACTTTTGACACAATTTTGGGACCATTGTCATTTATACAGCGATCAGTGCTATAAAAATGTACTGATTATTGTATAAATGACACTGGCAGGGAAGTGGTTAAAGGGTTTGTAAAGGATTTTTTTTTAATCTAAATAGCTTCCTTTACCTTAATGCAGTACTGTTTTCAAGAGGTTAAGTGTGTCCTAGGGAGTGATTCTAACTGTGTGGGGGCTGGGCTACGTGTGACAGGACAGTGATCACTGCTCCCGATGACAGGGAGCAGTAGATTACTGTCCTGTCACAAGGCAGAACAGGGAAATGCATCTCCCTGTTCTGCAGCTCCGTGACACGATTGTGGGACACCGGCGGACATTGAGTCCGTGGGTCCCGCGGGCACGGTCACGGAGTTTGCAGCACACCCGCACGGCAGGATTTTTAATGTTTTATGTTTTTTTCTGTCAGTGAGCTCCATTTAGAAACACGAACCAGAAGGTTTTTTTTTTTTACCTGCCTCTAAACGTTGAGCTAAAAATATGCCTGTAAATGTCCTAATTTGCATGGATACATAGGAGAATATACTGAGCTGCTTCTATAGGCAGAACACAAAACCCCTGTAAAAACAACGGGCCAGATTCAGATAGTATTTACGTCGGCGTATGAAGAGATACGCCGCGTAAATACTAAGAATAGCCGGCGTATCTTTCTTTGCTATTCAGAAAAGAAGATACGCCGGAATTCTGCTAATATACGAGTGGCGTAATTCTGTTACACCGTCGTATATTAGTTGCAGTTTTACGCTGGCCGCTAGGTGGCGCTTCTGTCGTTTTACGCGTCAAATATGTAAATTAGGGATTTACGGCTTTTCACAAACATACTTGCGGCTGGCCGTCATAGTTTACGTCGTTTGCGTAAGCGTTATTGCGGCATAAGGTTACCCCTCCTATAGCAGGCGCAGCCAATGTTAAGTATGGACGTCGGGACAGCGTCGAATTGTACGTCGGTTACGTAGTTTGCGTAAATCGTTCGGGAATGGGGCTCGACGTAAGTTACGTTTACGTCGTTTACATTGGAAAATAGCGCCGTGATTTGACGCATGCGCGCTGGGATTCGTCCACGGACAGCCCATGCGCCGTTCAGAAAGAACGTCATGAGCGTGGGGTCAAGATTAATTTACATGAATCACGCCTCATCCTCAACATTTGAATTGTGCGACCTTACGCCGGGCACTTTGGCTAGGCAGGAAGTAGAGTGAGGACAAGATAGCCTCCACTTGCCTCTATGCCCTTGGAGGACATTTGATATCACTTCCTGTACTTGAAGAGACAGAAAGGATTTTTTTTTCTCTTAAAGGCAAAAATTTTTTTTTTCTTTTGCTTTTTAAAAGGTAAATGAGACATCTGGGGTCCTTTTGACCTTCTAAATAAGAGTGCTTTCACATTGAAAGGGCCTAGCATCGGCAGTAAAACGCTGCTATTTTTAGCAGCGCTTTACCATCGTTTTTTTGGGCGCTTTTCGGCTAGCGGTCGCAAAAGGAGGGTTAACAGCACCCACAAAGTGCTGCTGCAGCATATACACCACTCCTAAAACGCCGCAAAGAAGCTGCTTGCAGGACTTTTTTTGACACCCTGCCAGCGTAGCGCCCCAGTGTGAAAGCACTCGGGCTTTCACACTGGGATTGCAGCTGTGGCTTTTTTAGAGCTAAAGTGCCTCCAGTGTGAAAGTGGTTTTAAGAGGACCTCTCATGTTTATTTCTATTACAAGGGATGTTTAAAAGTGATCCAAAAAAAATTAAAGGGACAGTGTAAAAAAAAAAAGTTAAATAAATAATAATAAAAAAAAATGTAAGAGCCCATACCTCCGAGCAAATACATACGTAAGTCGCACCCGCATATGTAAACAATGTTAAAACAACACATATGAGATTGTTTGAGCGAAAGCAAGAATTCTAGTGCAAGACCTCCTGTGTAACTCTAAATAGGTAACCTGTAATGAAAACTAAAACGTTATCTATGCAGATTTTTAAGTAGCGTAGTTTGTCGCAATTTTAAAGCGTGACATGTTTGGTACCTACTTACTCAGCATAACATCATCTTTCACATTATACAAAAAAATTGGGCTGCCTTTTATGGGCCAGATTCAGGTAGAGTTAGGCTGGAGTATCAGTGATACTCCAGCCTAACTCTCACTTTGAGCTGGCTTATCTGTTTTCTGTAAGCAGAAAACAAAAAACGCCGGGTTGGAGTTCCTATACGAGTGGTGTAATTGTATTTCGCCATCGTATCGGAACTGCAATTTTAAAAATAGCGCTCGGGGCGTTCCCGCTGATTAACGCCAAAAATATGTTACTCAGCGAGAATCGGCAATTCACGATCGTATTCGGGCCCGACGCAGTGACTTTCCAACTTTTCTGTAAGAGATACGCGGAGTAAAGAAAAAACAGCCCCCTAGTGGAGTATCCTATGTTAAGTATGGCCGTCTTCATCGCGTCGAATTTAAAAAATTTTTGCGACGTTTGCGTAAAACGTCCGTGAATGGGGATTGACGTCATTGACGTTCACTGACAGAATTTGGAGCATGCGCACTGATAGTCGACGCATGCGCAGTACGTTCGCCGCGGGATCACGCCTAGTTTAAATAATACACGCCCCCTACCCGCCCAATTTGAATTCCGCCGGCTCATTTTCGCTACGCCGCCGCAACTTTAGGAGCAAGTGCTTTGTGAATACAGTACTTGCTCCTAAAGTTTCGGCGGAGTAACGTAAATGAGAAACGCTACTCCAAAATAAAGATTTGCCCATCTACCTGAATCTGGCCCAATGTTTTTTTTTTTTTTTTTTTTAATTCATTAAAGTATATATTTAAAAAAATAATGTGTTTAAAAGACCACTGCACAAAAAATATGACATAACATATTGCAAATAAATGATTTCTTTCCTAAGGCATATCCAAGGCTTGAGAAAAGAGTAGAAGCACTCTGAAGCGCGTAGCCAAGCCTCCTTAACACTAAGGTCCTCCTAGGTGTGACGTCACGTGCGGTCCTGTGCATTGGATGCATTCCACAGGGGTTACTCTGCCCGGAGTTGTGCTCCCAGTGTCCCATCCATCCGGGCCAGTGGCTGCATCAGCATTGTATCATATAAACAACACACCATGAGCTTCACTATGAACGTAGAGGAACTAATGGGGACTAAGGGAAGGTTGGGACTTTAAATGAAACAGAACATTAAGGGCAAAACGAATTAGTAGGTAAAATAAAGTAGGCTGTTTATTAGTGGCACATATGGATACGTTGCATTGTAGGTACATAGTAATAAATAGTATGTTAGAATGCATAATGGTAACATGATCGATCAGTCATGAAATTTACAATAGTATCATGATAATCAGAGTAACACATGATAAACAATGCAACCAGCATGAATGCATGGTATATTCATGGTAGATCAATAAATATGTTAAAGTGCATGATGGAGAAATGACTGATCGGCCCTGATAGGTTCCAATATAGACATAGGGCCAGATTCAGGTAGATGGGCGCATCTTTATTCTTGAGTAACGTTTCTCATTTAAGTTACTCCGCCAAAACTTTTGGAGAAAGTACTGTATTCACAAAGCACTTGCTCCTAAAGTTGCGGCAGAGTAGCGAAAATGAGCCGGCGGAATTCAAATTGGGCGGGTAGGGGGCGTGTAGTATTTAAACTAGGTGCCATCCCCCGGGCGAACGCACTGCGCATGCGCCGGCCGTCAATGTATCCCAGTGTGCATGCTCCACATTAGGACGGTGTTTTCTACGTGAACGTCAATGACGTCAATTCCCATTCACGGATGAGTTACGCAAACGACGTGAAACTTTTTCAATTTGACGCGGTCACGACGGCCATACTTAACATAGAATATGCGTGCTTTTTGTTGCTTTATCTTTACGCCGGGAAACCCCTTACGGAAACGTCGTAAAGTGACTGCGTCGGGCCCGCGTACGATCGTGAATTGGCGTATCTCGCTGATTTACATATTCTCTGCGTAAATCAGTGGGAACGCCCCTAGCGGCCATTTTAAAATTGCAGTTCCGATACGACGGCGAAATACAATTACGCCGCTCGTCTCTGAACTCAATCCCGTCATATCTTGTTTTCTGAATACAGAAAACAGATACGACGGCGTAGGTTAGAAGTTACGCGGCTTATCTACAGATAAGCCGCGTAACTTCTACCTGAATCTGGCCCCTAGTAAACGATGTAACACATGGTAAAAACTGTGATCAACAGCAATCAGTAGTAGTTGTTAACAATAAAAATATGAAAAAATAGAAACATGTTCGGTCAATCATGTCAGATAATAATTATAACAATGTAGCACATGATAATCAATGTAACCAGCAATGATGCATGATAGGTATACATGGTGAATCAATAGTTACGTATAGAGTATGTAATAGTAGCATGACCAGGGCTTTTTTTCTGGGGGAACTTGGTGGAACTCAGTTCCACCACCTTTGGCTCAGACCCTTTGGTGCCCGCTCACCACAATCACTTGTGAACACAGAAGTCTGGTTTCTGTGTTTACAAGTGACTGCTTTGTAACCCCCTGAACTCTGCACACTGTATGTAATGCAATTCTGGTATTTAATGCCCCTTTAAGACCCTTCTACTGTTTGTGAAATCTGACCGGGTCGTGGTTGAGTTCCTGCACCTATTTTCTGAGAAAAAAAGCTCTGAGCATGACTAATCGATCATGGAAAGTTAAAATGATGACATGGTAAACAATGTAACACATGGTAAGTACTGTGATCAGCAGTGTATCCAAAATGGTGTAAAAATTGTATATAAAGGTACATGATTCGAACACCCCTTTAATAAAATAAGTATTTTATCTTTATGGATATGTCTATATTGTCTATATGTTTGTAGCACCACTTCATTTACCATAACCACTTGATGGTATTAGTGAGGAAAAGGGAGTTAGACAGGACACAAGAAGACATTTGCAGCTAAAACAAGGTTGGGACATACATTTGAGATCCTAAAATAATTATTTTTGCCTAGAATTCTCCTTTATACTTTGAGTTCTTGGCTAAATATGCCTCCTTGTGTTACTACACCCACAATTCTTGGCTGGAGTTTTTTTCTTTAAAGCAAACAAAATTCAAAAAACATTCTGTAATGCTAAAGAAAAAAAAAAGGTTAAAAGCAAAGAAAAAAGTACAAAAAAAGAGAGAGAGATAAGTAATTTGCCAGAATGTTACCTATAAAGTTTGTTTTTATAAGGCAACCCTTACACCTCATTCAGGGAGAGGTCCTCCTGTTAAAAAAGTCAACGTTGACTGTCCAATCTGTTTATGATTTTCAGCATTACACAAAATAAATACCAGGAGACTGGTGAGGTTTATACAAGGGCTTGTAGGAAAAAATATCCGCCCTCCATCTCCCTAGCTGAGGATTATGAGTAGAAGTACGCTGCCAAGTTCTGTGTTTAGGTAGAGCCATGAGAAAATCTTCCAATTTTTTATTTTTTTTCTCCTCCTCTGGGTCTCAGATGGGTTTCAATGACGTGGGCAGCGGGCCAGTGACAGTTTCCTTCCATATAAAAGGCAGCTGTTCTATCTCAGGTAGTATCGTTAGAGAGCGCTACTGTAATGTTTGCTCAGATGTACCGCAGCAAAATCATTTCCTGATCTGGGAGAATTGTTAAATGTCGCCTGTCATAGATGTGTGCAGCCTATTGCATTAGGGTGTGCACCCCAAAGCTCAAACATACATGGGTGCATGTGTATGGGTATGTGATCTATATATATATATATATATATATATATCAGTAGGACAATGGACAGTGTCACTAAAGAAGAGCTTGGTGTTAGTATTTTTTTTTTATTATTATTATTATGACTCTTTTTTCAATTTTTTTTTTTTACAATATTTTTTATAATTTTTTTTCATTTTTGGAGTCCAATTGGGGGGCTTTGGTGAAATTTCAGGGGTGTAAACAGACCCCTGATATCTCACTTTTGAACCAGAGAAAGAGGACAGAGATTGACCAGTCTCTTTTTCTATAGCCAAGCAGCACCCCCTGCTGCTTGGTGTGCCTGGGCACATCCTAATCCCCCAAACTGCACAGCCTAGGGTAATTAGGGTGTGCCCAGGCACACCTGGCACACCCTGTGCGCATGCCTATGTCACCTGTGCGCATGTGGACCAAGGACTGTGCCATGTTAAGAGCAACTAATGTCATGTGTTCCTCTACCTGTGAAAAGTAATTCTTGATTCATGTGAAGAAGGTGTGCTAAAGTTGCATAATGTACTAGGTTTTGAAATATTTATAAATTGTATCATTTTTATATTTTTTTTTTCTGTGATGAATGATGTGATAACATTTTCAGCTGAAGTTAAACCCATCAATAATTTTAAAATGTAAAAAATAAAAAGTCCTGCCTAAGAAAAGCAGCACATAGTACACTTTGGTAAGCCATCTTCTTTACTGTCTCTCTCTTCCTGGGGTCATTAGTACTCACTCAGAGGGTCCTGGTTGTAGACGTGTGCGATTCCGTTCGCAACGAATGGATTTTTGTACAAATTTTTTAGCATTCGTACATTTGGATGAATTTGAACATCCGAATAGCTGAAAGTACTAAAATACAAAAATTAGAGGATTACGAATAAGCAAAACTTCACGAAAATTACGAACAATATGAACGTACGATTGGACAAACTTACTAAAATACGAAACACCGAAACAGCAAAAGAACAAAAATTACATCTATTACATCTATCACATTCCGTATTTTAAATCCTTTGTTTGTAATTTTGTGTATTCGTATTTTCATTTGTGTGTTTTGTAAAACCGTTTGTTTGTCTGTTCGTAAATTTGTTCTTTCGATTGGGCACTGGGCAGTGTAGTCAGTGAGTGATGTATCTTACTTAATATCTTCTTAGCCAATCAGCTTATCTCTTTTGTGCTGAGTCACATTGGACAGTGTAAAGCCTCGTACACACGACCGGTTTTCCCGACGAGAAAACTGACATTTTTTAGATTGGTCGGGAAAACTGGTCGTGTGTATGCTTCATAGCAGTTTTCCCGATGAAAAAATGCGAACCTGCTCTAATTTTTCCCGTTGTGTTTCCCGTCAGTCTTTTTCTTGTCGCAAAAACTGCTCGTGTGTATGCTTTTCCAGGGGGAAAAAACCCTCATGCTCAGAATCAAGTATGTGACGGGAGCGCTTTTTCTGGTAAAACTAGCATTTGTAATGGAGATAGCACATTTGTCACGGACAGAAAAGCACAAGGCTGAAAAGCGTGAATCGTCTCTCACCAAACTTCTACTAACACGAGGATCAGCAAAAGAAGCCCAAAGGGTGGCGCCATCTTAATGGAACGTCCCCTTTATAGTGCCCTCGTACGTGTTTGACGCCACCGCGCTTTGGTCGAGCGTTTTCTTTTTGACTGAACGTGTGTATGCAAGGCAGGCTTGAGAGCAATCACATTGGTGAAAAACGTTGGGTTTTGGCATGTCAGGAAAACCGGTCGTGTGTACAGGGCATAAGACACTATTCTGGCACAGAGTCACCTAGAGGCAGACTAACACTGACAGAGGGTGTGGCGAAGAGAGACAATCAGCCGCATCTCATCGCAGGGGGAGATCAAGACATGTAACCAGGGCATTGATTATCAGTGCCCTGATTACAATAAAGCGCCACCAGTGCCAGCAATCAGTGCCCATTGGTGATGCAAGTCAGTGCTGGCTATCGGTGGCACCTATCAGTGCTTCCCATTAAAGCCCATCATTGCTGTCCATCAATGCCCATCATTGCTGCCCATTAATCCCCATCAGTGCCACCCATCAATGCCTATCAGTGCAATCCATCAGTGCACATCAGTCCTGCCTATGCGTGCTGCCTATCAGTGCCCATCAGTGCCATCTATCAGTGCCCACCAGTGCCCACCTATCAGTGCCGCCTATTAGTGCTCATCAGTGCCACATATCAGTACCGCCCATAAGTGTGGCATATTAATGCCTCCTTGTCAGTGTAACCTAATCCTGTGCCCATAAGTGCTGCCTATCAGTACAGCCTCACCAGCGCATATCAGTGCAGCCTATCTGTGCTCATCAGTGAAGCCTCATCAGTGCCCATTAATGCTGCCTTACCAGCGCACATCAGTGAATGAGAAAAATTACTTATTTACAAAATTTACTGACAGAAACAAATATTATTTTTTTCAAAATTTCCTATTTTGTGCAGAAGTGTTAGTTTTTTTCCATCTTAGAAAATCTGGTATGAGGGTAAATCAATTCATTGCTGAAATCTGGATAAAAAGCAAAGCAGGCCCCATAGGATGGGAACCATTCTCCGTACATCTGTAGCTGGGCAAAGTAAATGGTCAATTTGTCTTTATCTTCCATCTACAGTCCGCGTCTTCCTGTATTCTGCGAATCATTTCACTTTGGATGGTTGCAAGTTGCTTTTTGTTTACTCAATGATTGTTTAATCTGGACGGGTAAATCATCTTTAAATCTGAGAGTTCCTCTTCCTTAACAGCTGAATCTCTTACTGTGTTATTTGATGAAGGTACATTGAGGAGGTCAGTGACCAGGCATTATGTCCCGTTCCTTTTCCCACAGTGCCTCATGCTCCCAGGCAGCTCGCTCTCCTTTCAGGTTCTTCCCAGCAATGTTCTCAGAGAACGTTGCTCCAAGTTACATTCCGACTCTTTATCCTTTATCTTAAGCTCCCTGTGATGACAGCATTTATAGGCCTTGTATTCCAGGGGCCAAGAACAACAGGATTAATCATGATATTTTTTTTTTCCTTCTTTCAAATGTACATTCGACATGTAATGGTATGCCCTAGCAAATAACAATTTGCCCTGATTTTTTTTTTTTAACTGAACATTTTCAAGTAGAAGTAAAATTGTTTCTTCTGGCTTATGGACACAATCGCTTAAGAGGAGCTAGCAGCCTAATATGGAACAGGAGAGTCCAACGCCAGTATGCAGGTATTTTTCTGCAACATGTAGTATTTAGATCACAGTGTCAGAGAGGTAAGTACGTACCTAGGTGTGGCACTGATACATATTGGGGTCACTGTTCCTGGCTAAGTATGAACGTTTTTATTTTAGTTAGGCCGCGTACACACGATCAAATCTATCTGCTGGAAACGGTCGGCCCGACCGTCCCAGCAGACAGATTCAATCGTGTGTACGGGCGAGCCGACGGATTTGGCCAGCCGACAGATTGGAAAGCATGCTTTCCAATCTGTCAGCTGGGAACCCGTCCGCCCGACATGTCTGCTGGTTAGTACGCTAACCAGCAGACGTGTCTTCTCGCACACGCGCCGAATGGTTTCAACGCATGCGCGGAAGTGTTTTACTTCCTGGTGCGGTGACGTAGCGGCGTCAACGTCACCGCCACGTCACCGCCACGTCAGCGCGCTGTCTACTGGCAGGGATTTTGGTTTGAACGCGTGTACACGCGATCAAACCAAAACGGCAGCAGACAGATTTGTTCAAATCGGTCGGCCCAACCGATTTGAACAAATCTATTTAGTCGTGTGTACACGGCCTAAGAGTAAAGAAATGAAAAAAAGACAAATACCCTATATTCTCACGTATAAGCCGACCCGAATATAGGCACCGAGGCACCTAATTGTACCACAAAAAACTGTAAAGACGTATTGACTCCAGTAAAAGCCTAGGGTGAGAAATGCAGCAGCTACTGTAAGTGGAAAAGAGGGTCAACAATGCTCATCTGCAGCCTCACTGTGTCCATTTGTGTAAACACACAGCTCCCGGTCCTTTTAGGGGGAGAAATGACTGATACAATGGGGTCAATTCACAAAGAGAAACGTTATTGGTTTTCTTCAGTTGTTAAATTACCGCTCCTTATTTAACGCTAGCAAACATGGTATTCACGAAAGCTATAATCGTTATTCAACCCAGTCGTTATGGTTTTCAACTGACTCTTTATCCAATCGTCATGCTAACTACTCAAGAGTTATTTTAAAGTCCCAAATCGTAATAATAACGTCTAAGATCGTTAAATAATGCTGGAGAGATGCATTCTGGGAGCAGAAGGGGAAGAGAACAGCTGCATGTGGAAAAGAGCAGATGCAAAGTGAGAAAGACACACGTGAAATTGAGCATGTGATGTGCATAACTTCTCTGTGTGCGTTTTTCTAAAGCCATGTGTATTTCCTCATACAGAGAATAAATCATGGGAGATGATAATCGGAATTTAGCTATCACCTGGGTTTCAGAAAAGTCATCCAAAATAGTACGTGAACGGAATACACGTTTATAAATCTGAACAACATTCTAACGTGTTCTTCTTCGCCTCTGGATAATTTTAAGTTCAAATAGAGCACGGTTCCATCTTGCCCAACACTACTAAAAACTTCACTACACTACAAAAATCGGCAAAAGCTTCCTCTAACAACGAAATATCGCCTGGGAAATGTCATAACGCCACTCTGAGGGAGGTGTTAATTTAACGATTGCTTAACGATCGATAACTGTCAAAAAAATCTTTGTGAATTGCACTTCTGTACCTATCTAACGATTTGACTCGTTAAAATAACGATTTGACGCTTTAAAATAACGATTGAATCGTTAAATAATGATCCACACCTTAAAATATCGGTTCCGTGTAGTGAAACGTTATTTGATGATTTTTCAAAGCATTAAATTGTTTAGTGAATTGAACTAGCTTCAATAACGTGCAAAATTGTTAAAATTACGACCGAAATCGGGAAAAAAAAGCTTTGTGAACAGCGATCTGTCTTTTCCCCATGTCAGTCCCACTCCCTCTTCAGTTAGAACACAGAGAGGGAACATAATTAACCCCTTCCTCGCCCCCTAGTGTTAACCCCTTCTCTGATCGCTATAAAAATGCCAATGGTCCCAAAATGTGTCAAAAGTGTCTGAAGTGTCCGCAATAAGGTCGCAGTACTGATAAAAATCGCAGATCGTCGCCATTACTGGTAAAAAAAAAATATATTAATAAAAATTCCATAAATCTATCCCTTATTTTGTAGACGCTATAACTTTTGCGCAAACCAATCAATAAACGTTTATTGCCTTTTTTTTAACGAAAAATATGTAGAAGAATATGTATCGGCCTAAACTGAGGATTTTTTTTTATATATATATATATTTTTGGGGGATATTTATTATAGCAAAAAGTAAAAAATATTGAATTTTTTCCAAAATGTCGCTCTATTTTTGTTTATAGCGCAAAAACTAAAAACCGCAGAGGTGATCAAATACCACCGAAAGAAAGCTCTATTTGTGGGAAAAAAAGGACGCCAATTTTGTTTGGGAGACACGTCGCACGACCGTGCAATTGTCAGTTAAATCGACGCAGTCCTGAGTCACAAAAAGTGGCCTGGTCTTTGACCAGCAATATGGTCCGGGACTGAAGTGGTTAACCACTTAAGGACCAGACCAATATGCTGCTAAATGACCAAAGGTGTTTTTACAATTCGGCACTGCTTTGCTTTACCAGACAATTGTGCAGTCGTGCGACGTGGCTCCCAAACAAAATTTGCGTCCTTTTCTTCCCACAAATAGAGCTTTCGAATAAACTAAATTTTAGTCAAACATTTTGGCCAAAATGTATTTAGCCACATGTCTTTAATAAAAAAAATCGCAATATAAAAAAAAAATAGCTACCTAGCGGCAACAGTGACACTAATACAGCAATCAGAAAACTGATCGCTTAGTGACACTGGCAATAGGGGGTGAAAGGGTTAACTAGGGCGGTGATCAAGGGGTTAAACCTTTATTTGGGGGGGTACGGAGGCTACCCTGGACCTAACACTAACTGCCTGTCACACTAACTGTCACACTGACACTAAATGCAGTGATCAGTAAATATATGATCACTGGAATCAGTGAAGGGGTTAATGTGCCTATGTGAACTGGTGTCAGTGTGCTGTTGGTGTGACTTACTTGTGATGTCTTCTCTCCTTTCGTCGGATTGAACATACCGCCGAGAGGAGAGGTGATATCACTTCCTCTGCCAGTGTTTTCATTACACAGGCAGAGGAAGTGCAGGGCAGGGGCTCTGCTGATTCGCTGGGAGCGATCGCGAGGGGACGTACAGAAACCAACAGCGGTCCCCACATCCTGCATCATTCCCAGAGGTAAAACGACCGCCGCACGTAGCGGGGGGGTCCTGATCGAACCCCTGACCCGCGGAAAGGCAGGGACGTACATGTACGCCCATGTGCCTGTACGTGCCATTCTGTGGACGTACATAGTCGTGCGGCGGTCGTTAAGTGGTTAACCACTTCAGACCCGCGCTATTGACATAATACGTCAACAGCGCGGACCTGAGGCGCCAACTAGACGTCTTTGGACGTGATTTTTGTGCATTACCCGCACGCGCCACTGGGTGGCGTGCGGCGGGTAAACACTGTCCCGCCGCATCGCTGGGGATCCGATGCATGTACCTGGCGGCCACCATGTACGTCGGGTACATGCGATTGGCTGGAAAACGAACAGATGACAGCAGGGACGTGGAGCTCTGTGTGTAAACCTAGAGCTCCACGTGCTGTCAGCGGAGAGGAGACCGATCTGTGTCCCTTGTACATAGGGACAGGGCATCGGTCACCTCCCCCAGTCACCCCCCTCCCCCACACAGTTAGAACACACCCAGGCAATACATTTAACCCCTTCCTCACCCCCTAGTGTTAACCCCTTCCCTGCCAGTCACATTTATACAGTAATTAGTGCATTTTCAAATCACTGATCGCTGTATAAATGTGAATGGTTGCAAATTTGTGTCAAAAGTGTCCGATATGTCCGCCGCAATATCGCAGTCGCAATAAAAATCACAGATCGCCGCCATTACTAGTAAAAAAAATAATAATAAAAAAAATCATAATTCTGTTCCCCATTTTGTAGGCGCTATAACTTTTGCGCAAACCAGTCGCTTATTGCGATATATTTTTTTTCAAAAATACTTAGAAAAATACGTATCGGCCTTAACTGTGAAAAAAAAATCATTGTTTAAAAAAAAAAAAAATTGGGATATTTAAGCAACAAGTAAAAAATATATATATATTTTTTTTAAATTGACGCTCTTTTTTTGTTTATAGCGCAAAAAATAAAAACCGCAGAGGTGATCAAATACCACCAAAATAAAGCTCTATTTGTGGGGGAAAAAGGACGTAAATTTTGTTTGGGAGACACGTCGCACGACCGTGCAAATGTCCGTTAAAGCGACGCAGTGCCGGAAGCTGAAATTTCGCCTGGGAACGAAGGGGGTTTATGTGCCCAGTAACCACGTGGTTAATATCACATTAAAATATTTTTGGAATTAATTTAGTAAGATACAGGAGCAGAAATGTTTTTATTTTACCACCAACCCTATTTTATTTTTCAATGGCATTCCTTTACATTTGTTTTTAACACATACTTAGTGCAATCCAAGGCATGATGACACTACAAAAATGAATACAATAATAGTAACACAAATAATATATGTAACCTTTTGATTTTCTCATTCTGCGCTTCGCTGCGAACAATAAAAAAGGAACGTCTTCCCTGTATGAGATCTCGGAGCGGAGTATCTGGCAAGCGTTCAGTGATATCTGTTTCTTTTCATAAAATGTGTCAGAATCTGTTTAAAACTGAAAGAGCAAGCAAGCAATCTATTCTACATTTATATATATCTTAAACCTGGGTGGTTGTGTGTGAACAGATTGGTGGATTCTCACACGGGGGTATGAGCAGAAAACACAATAAACATTAAGCTAGGCTTCGCTATTTCGGAGTTTTGCCGGATCTCAGGAAGTGTTTTATGACTGGCGGTGTAGGTTGTATCACGCATCGCTTCTTCTACGCTCATTGTGATCTCCTAATATTTACTATATGGCATGGATCAGCACAATTCATCTTGTAAAGTGTCTTAAAATGACAGTCAATCCAAAAGTGATTTTTCAGTTATAGGTGGAGTGCGGTGGATTGGATAATGACTTTTTATGCAGAGTCTAGTGACAAGTAGTAAAGGTGATAATCTGATTGATCGTTGAGTAAACACGGCCAAAAATCTGCAAATTGGGAACTTTAGACCCCTTTCACACTGGGTCGGTTTGCAGGTGCTGTAACGCTAAAAATAGTGCCTTACGCACCTTCCTGCCCAAGCCATTTTTCAGCTTTCAGTGCTGTCGCAATTTGAATGACAATTGCGCGGTCATGCTACACTGTACCCAAATGACATTTTTATCATTTTGTTCACAGAAATAGAGATTTATTTTGGTGGTATTTGATCACCTCTGCGATTTTTATTCTTTTAGCAACAACTAAAAAAAGACCAAAAATGTTGAAAAAAAATAAAGTTTTTATTTGTTTCTGTAATTTTTTTATTTAAATAATTACATTTTCTTCTTCAATTGCGGCACTGATGGCCACTGATAAGGCAGCACTGATGAGCACCAATGAGGTGGCACTGATAGGCACTGATGATGGTCACTGATAGGCGGCACCGATGGGCACTGATAGGCGGCACTAATGGGCACTGATAGTCGGTGCTGGTATGCGGCACTGATGGGCACTCATAGACCGCACTGATGGGCACTCATAGGCAGCGCTAATGGGTACTTATGGTTGGAACTGATGGGAATTTATGGGTGCCACTGATAGGTGGTACAGATAGGCACTGGTGGGCACTAATAGGTGGGCACTGATGGGCATGGATAGGCACTGATATGTGGCATTAATGGACACTGAGGGGTGGCACTGATGATATTGATGGTGGCATTGCTGGGCATCACTTTTTTTATATGTTTTATATGTTGTGCCCATTTTGCCAGTCAATGCCCATTTGTGGGCACTGATTGGCATCTATTGCAAATATTTTTTAACATGTGAATGGGGTACATACCTGGCCATCCACATGTTGCCACCTTCCCTGGTGGTCCTGGTGGCTTCCCTGGTGGTCCAGTGAGGGAATCCGTGGGGGGCTACGCTGATAAATAATCAGTGTAGAACCCCCCATCAGGAGAGCCGCCAATCAGCTCTCCTCTACTCGCGTCTGTCTGTGTGATTGGACGTGGCTGATCACGTGGTAAAGAGTCTCCGCCAGAGGCTCTTTACCGAGATCGGAGATGCAGGGTGTCAGACTGACACCCCGCATCACCGATCAGCGCGCGCCGGCATGTTATCCTGCTGGACGTCAATAGACGTCCAGTCAGGACAACAGAACCACTTCCCGGATGTCAATTGTCTATTGACCGGGCGGGAAGTGGTTAAACAACCGCTTCTGTGTCTCCAGTGTGAAAGCCCGAGGGCTTTCACACTGGAGCGGTGCGCTAGCAGGACGGTTAAAAAAAGCTCCGCTAGCCGCATCTTTGGAACGGTGAAGGAGCGTTGTGTATACTGCTCCTCCACCGCTCCTGGCAATTGAAATCAATTGGGCACCGCGGCTATACCGTCGGAAAAGCGTCTCTGCAGAGGTGCTTTGCGGTGGTTGTTAACCCTTTCTCGGCTGCTAGCGGGGGTAAAACCACCCCGCTAGCGGCCGAATAGCGCCATAAATCCAACGGTAAAGCGCTGCTAAAAATAGCGGCGCTTTACCGCCGACGCATCTCCCGCCCCAGTGTAAAAGGGGCCTAAATGCAGTATTAAACCCAAAAGCAAACATTTATTATATGGCAGCTTACAGTTTCTTAGATGTGATGGCGGCTGGTGCTCAAAATGTGTGGGTGTGGGGGGGGGGGGCGTAAACAAATTGAAAAATTCTGAAAAAGAAAACCACATAAATTGCAGACTCACTGTGCCATCAAATGCAGCCACAGTTCCCATTAAACGCCACCACTGTGCCATCAAACACAGCCACTGTGCCCATCAATCGCAGCCACTATGCCATTAAACACAGCCACTGTGCCCATCAATTGCAGCCACTGTGCCCATCAAATGCAGCCATTGTGACATAAAATGCTACCACTGTGCCCATCATTTGTAACCACTGTGCCAATCAAATGCTGCCACCGTGCCCATCAATTGTAGCCACTGTACCCATCAAATGCTGCCACTGTGCCCCATCAAATGCTGCCACTGTGCCCATCAAATCCCGCCACTGTGACCCCCACCCGCCTGCTCACCGTCTGCCCAGCACTTACCCTATCTATATGGGATAGCAGGTGACAGCGGCAAGCTGTGTCCTCCATGCATCTCCTCTCCTCCCCTCCTTCTGATAGATGTCCTATCACAGCACCTGTCGTTTCAGCCAATCAGGTGATGGGTGACACATCCGCACTTTCTGATTAATAAGAAGGAGAAAACTGCAGCTCCAGGTGAATGCACTGTGTAATCAATGTCCTCTCAAAACCAAATGGGTGCCGGCAATGCACAAAGCAACACTTGAAGAGGAGGTATGGACAGCTGCACACCAAAAAAACTTGAAAAGGTAGCCTTTAATGGTAAAAGGAAAAAAGCACTACAAAACACAGCAAGCAGTGGGGTGTAAACTGACGCGTTTCTCACTAGGGTTCAGTGCTTAGTCATAAGTGCGAACCCTAGTGCGAAATGCATCATCTACACACCCCACTGCCTGCTGTGTTTTATAGTGCTTTTTTCCTTTTACCATTAGGCCGCGTACACACGATCAAATCTATCTGCTGGAAACGGTCGGCCCGACCGTCCCAGCAGACAGATTTGATCGTGTGTACGGGCAAGCCGACGGATTTGGCCACCCGACAGATTGGAAAGCATGCTTTGAAATCTGACGGCTGGGAACCCGTCCGCCAGACATGTCTGCTGGTTAGTACGCTAACCAGCAGACATGTCTTCTCGCACACGCGCCGAATGGTTTCGACGCATGCGCGGAAGTGTTTTACTTCCTGGTGCGGTGACGTGGCGGCGTCAACGTCACCACCACGTCACCGCACCATCTGGCGGCGGGGATATTGGTTTGATCGTGTGTACACGATCAAACCAATACATCCCCAGCAGACAGATTTGTTCAAATCGGCCGGCCCGACCGATTTGAACAAATCTGTCTGCTCGTGTGTACGCGGCCTTAAAGGCTACCTTTTCAAGGTGTTTTTTGTGTGCGGCTGTCCATATCTCCTCTTCAAGTTTTGCTCCGCACTTTCTGATTGGTAGAGAGTTGATTCAGTGTTAGAAAAGCGAATATTCTCAGTTTTGTTGTGTATTGCTAGAGAGGTTTTTTTTCTTGGTAGAGTGCATGTGATCAGCACAGGGCCAATCAGCACTGTCCAGACAGAGGGTCAGGGGTCCTGCATTCTGATAGGACAATCGTGGGAGAATGAAAACTCCTCCTACAAGCTTTAACAAGACACTGGTAGAAGTCACAAGACGACTATATACTGCTGCTGAGAAAAGGTATTTAGCAGTTTATATTTACTAAAACTATTGCATTTCCATGTTCTGTGTACTGTAGGAGACCAGATATAGTGAATGCAGGCTCCTGGGTTCAGGAACACTTGAGGAGGGCGCTAAGAGTGTGTGTTTTTAATGCCCCCAACAGCAAGTCTATACAAACCATAACAGTGAATGTTAAGTAAAAGTCACATTTCTTTACATGCTGCTCCTCAATTCTATCCTGTTAGAATTTATCTGTACAAAATTATCAACGTAAAAAATATATAAAGAAATAAAACTGTATCACTGCATTTCTATCACTCTACCTGGTAGTATAGGGCGAAAATAATATTCTTTTTGTGTAAACCGTTGTCTCACAGATAAATACATTTCTTTCCCATATTTCATTTAAATGGTTCCAAAACGCAATAAAAGCAAACGTTTAGCCTATTTTACAGCAACATTAAGGTCTCCTCTATTTGGTATATAGCAGATCATCTTGAAAAAAAGTCAATTACTTTATTTAATAGGCTGAACGTTTATCTTTACTTATATACAGCTGTAAATCTAACCCGCTAAGGTACGAAGGTTCTACAACCCATCTGTTTAACCTCAATATCCTTTTTTACGTATTACAATGTGTCCTAATGAGGTGATATTTTCTAGGGGTACATCCTCTACCTCCCAGGTTGATATCCAGTAGCCTTTGGAACAGGACGGAATGTGACCGAAAGCTCATATATCATATAGCCAAGTCTCCCGGTGAATGTAAAGACAGCTATAGTCATGGATGTAATAACATTTTTAAAGTTTAATAAACTCTACTTTACATTTCAAGTGTTTGGGGATTACTGCTGTAATTGAGACTCCGGTCCAATTTTAAATTTATTTTTTCTGTATCTTTCTCAGTATTTGTAGAGAGATGTACAGTTTTATTTTGGAAAAGAGACGCATTCTTTTTACTAATACTTCTCATACAAATGATAGAAATTCTACACGTTTTACTTATTTATTTGGAATTTTTGCCCACGATGTAAAATTTCAATCTCTAATGTGATCTTAACGGCTATTACAACTTTAACTAAAAAGATAGCATTGTATAATTTTATGGTGTTCAAAGAATGTTGGAGGCCAAACATTACTGTATAAGCTTTGGTAACATATTGCTAAGGAAACAATATTGCAGCTAGAGCTTAAAACTGAAGTACAGGCAAACAGCTAAATAAACAGATGCAATACAGTGGAATCTTGGATTACGAGCATAATCTGTTCCAGGAGAATGCTTGTAATCCAAAGAACTCGCATATCAAAGCGAGTTTCCCCATAGAAGTCAATGGAAACAAAGATAATTTGTGAAGAGGGATTAGAATACCATTCAGCTTGTTATTGCTGTCTGCACCCCCGTTAAGGAGATTCACTCTCTCTATGTTTACCTATTTACCATTGTAGCGGCCTGCTACTTTTATTAGCTGGCCCTGCTTTAAATTTAGAGGGTAGTCAGAGATTTAACTACCTCTGACTGTAATGTTTGCCAAATGTGGGCCTTTCTTCCAGCCATGGCCAAGGGTGGCAGCAGTCAGGTCGTGGTTGGGTATTTGTCCTCGCCAGCCAGTCAGTGAGGGTTGATCGCCTTGCTGTGCATGCTGGGGGAGAGTATTTAAGGGACAGATGTCACTAGTTGGTCACCTTCCATCCCTGGTCAGTTGTTCCACCACCCCCCGTGAGACGCCCTCCTGGCCGGGGGTGCGTATTCAAGAGTTCCTGGCTTCGGGACCATGCTGGTCCGGAGTTGTGATCTACCAGGTAGTCCCAGTAGTCAGACTGGGTCTACGTTTACAAAGTGGTCCTGTGCTGTTCATCCTGAGGGAGGAAGCCACTTAATGAAGCACCTGTTCTGGAGAGCACCGAGCATGAGGCTGGTATGCTCAGGAGAGGCCTGGAACTTCATTGAAGGATGCACAATTACTGAGTGAAGGTCGCCTCACAGTTCTGAGTTCACAAGAGTTTGTTCAAGAAGAGATCCGGGTGCTTAATCCTATGCTGAGAGGATTCTGGACCAAACGCATCTCCGCTCTTTGGGAAGGTTGGTGGCAGAGACTTTTCCAAAATTCCGTGTGACATTCTGGCTGCTAGGTTAGTGAGAGAGGCCTATCCAGGTGCACAACACCCACTCTGGCTAGAGTGGCGACGAAAGCTACATTGCTGGAAGCAGAAGTGTTTCCGACTAAAGTTTTACACCTGAACTTACTACCTATACCCTTCCACCTCTTCAACCTCTATGTTCGGTCTTTTACCACGTTTGGTAAATAAAGCAGAGAAAAAGAGACACAACTTGTGGACATTAAGGTAACATGCCACCCAAAACAAATCAGCAGCTCCATTGAAAGTGAAAGTGAAAGTAAAAGAAAATCCCAAATTTTGGGCTGTCCCCAGAAAATTAAGATAACTGAAATCTTTTATTGGGGGCCATAGTTCTGGTAATCTATTAATTTTCAGGGATTTCCTATCATTTCCTGTTTTGACTGTGGGGCAGGAAGTGATGTGAAATCTCCCCTATGTAACACAGATGGCAACAAAAAAATTGACAGGAGGTATAACTCCCCTTTACTCTATCCAAAATGAAATAAAAGTGTCTATAGTTCTAATTTGAATGTAAAACAGCATCATATACTTACCTTTGTTTCCTTCCCCCACTGCCCCAATCATTGTCATAGGCCAAAGGAAATGCTTAGGTATGGAAAAGCATGTGGATCGTTTCATACTAGGAGTTCATAGCCATGTGTAGGATACCTTCTTCAATGATTTTGACTCCAGCCTACACAGAGTTTTCCTTCTACTGCCAGGGCCTAAAAAAGAGCAGCAGGGAATGAATGCAAAAGGAAGGTAAGTGTAAATAATTGGAGAGGTCTGCATTTTAGGCGCACTTGATCTGCATGAGCACTTTAACCACTTAAGACCCGGACCAATACGCTGGTAAATGACCCAAGGTGTTTTTGCGATTCGGCACTGCGTCGCTTTAACAGACAATTGCGCGGTCGTGCGACGTGGCTCCCAAACAAAATTTGCGTCCTTTTCTTCCCACAAATAGAGCTTTCTTTTGGTGGTATTTGATCACCTCTGCGATTTTTATTTTTTGCGCTATATACAAAAATAGAGCGACATTTTTGAAAAAAAAACACTATTTTTTACTTTTTGTTAAAAAAAAAATCAAATAAACTAAATTTTAGTCAAACATTTAGGGCAAAATTTATTTAGCCACATGTCTTTAGTAAAAAAAAAAATCGCAATAAAAAAAAATAGCTACCTAGCGGGAACAGCGACACTAATACAGCGATCAGAAAAATGATCGCTTAGTGACGCTGGCAATAGGGAGTGAAAGGGTTAACTAGGGCGGTGATCAGGGGGTTAAAACTTTATTAGGGGGGGTGGGGGGGCTATCCTGAACCTAACACTAACTGTTTTTTACACTGCCTGTCACACTGACACTAAATGCAGTGATTAGATCACTGCATTCAGTGACACTGTGACAGGGGGGTGGGGGGGGGCGATCACAAGGGGTTAATATGCCTATGTGAGTGTGTGTCAGTGTTGTGTTGGTGCACACTTACTTGTGATGTCTTCTCTCATCAGCAGCGCTGGGAAACAGCGCTGTGATGAGAGAATACATCATTTCCTCCTTCCTGTGTAAACACAGGAGGAGGAAGTGACAGATTGGGAGCGCGCTCCCATTGGCTGGGAGCGATCGCGGGGGGGCGGGTATTCGCCGACATCCGCCCCCAGATCCCGGATCGCTCCCGGAGCCAGGGGGACCCCCGCACGCCGCGGAGGGGGTCCCGATGGGACCCCCGAACCGCACTTAGGCGGGGACGTAAATTTACGCCCTTGTGCCTGTACGTGCCATTCTGTGGCCGTATATGTGCGTGCGGGGGTCCTTAAGTGGTTAAAGTGAACTTGTGTTTTTCTTCCTCTTCTTATGCCCCGTACACATGATCAGAATTTCCGATGGAAAAAGTCAGATAGACTTTTCCATCAGAAATTCTGACCGTGTGTGTGCCCCATCGGATTATTTCCATCAGAAATTCTGAGGAATTTCGTCAGAGTTTATATAGAGAACATTTTCTCTTTTACTCCGATGGAATTCAGTCAGAATTCCGATGTGATTTTGGTCAGACAAACCGATTTTGGTCCGACCGCGTGTACGGGGCTTTAGAAGAAGCCTGGTGAAAGCTCCCATTCATGACTCTTTGTCCTGCCCCATGTTTCTGAATTGGTTGACTAAGAAGCCCATCAAGCACTAGCGCTATCACGTGATAGGAAGGGAAATAATTCACTTGACTCCCATAGCCAAAAGTACCAAGAATAGGACTTTGCTTCCGACACTTGGAGTAGCTTGGGAGTGAAAGAAAGAAAGGTAAGAATACGCAAGTGATGGATCTGCCCTGCTAAGAGCAAAATATGGGTTCACTTTAATATGTATTCCACTTTTGTGAGCCAAATTGGGATAAAACCAACGTTATATTTGTTCTTGTTCTACGTGTTCTTCTCGTAAAATAGCCTAAACACAATAAAATGAAAACAACAGAATTGGGAAACGCATATCCAGGAGGTGGCAAGGAATCAATTGGAGATGGAATCCATATGAAATTTAAAACAGTTTATTGCTGATAAAACATGTAACCAATACACAATACAAATGGGAAAAATAATCAGAATGGCCAAACTCACTGTGATATTGTCAGAAAAGAAGTCAAAGGTGGTGGAGAAATGGCTGTCCCGCTTCCGTGAGGGCTGTAGACAGAAAGGGCTGTCCACCAAAAACGAGAAGCCTGAAAACACTTTCCAACAGCTGGGAGCGGTGACTATAACCAAAGCCAGGCTACATCAGGGAGGGGAAAGGCTGGATCCAGATCCAGGAAGCACGATCACTGTATAACCAGAGTGGAAAATGGCAGAGCCACTGCGGCGGCAGGTGAGACCAGAGATGGATACCGGAAGGGCAGCGGGTACGAGGCTGAGCTGCAATGTGTCCCAACACCACAGGACTTCTCCCTGGCCACATCACACACTCCGACCGCAGGCAGATATCTGCAAGGCCTGATGGATCAAATGGACCAGAGAAGGGGATGTGATGAGTATCACAGCAGGTGCTGAAGCGTGCGTATACGATTAAAGTTTCAGGGTTTAACCCTTTCCTTAGATAAAAATAGCTGCTTACCATTTTGAATGCACTTTTCTGAGAGCTCCAGTACCGAAAAATCCTACTTAGATCTCTTTGTTTATGAGGAGGCTGGAGAGCTGTGTTTGACATAATTAAGCCTGATATGATTATCAGTTGGAAACTAGATTTGACCCCTGTTTGTCCTAAAAGGATTTAAAGATTACATAGTAAAAATTTAGAAGCTGGGCTTAATATAAATATGTAACATATAAATGTCCCATCAGTGCTTGGTCACATTATACGTAGCCATGTCATTGTCTGTTTTCCATCAGATCTTCATATCATTCAGGACAAGAGACATCATGAATATATGAAGTCATTAAAGCGAAGATGGCTATTTTGAGAAATGAATATTGAGTTACCCTACAAAGTAAATGGTCACCTTTATTCATGAATGGGTCAAAAGTTTGATTGAACAGCATTAATAGTGTTGAGCAAATCAGTTTGAAAACCATAGGAACAGCGTTTTTTTAAATTCCTATGAATAGAAGGATGCAGGTTTGTCCATAATGCAGATTATCATACAATTATTGTATTATAATTGCTTGTATTCCATAAACTGGTTTCTCATGAGTGCTGGATCTAGATCATGATCGAACCGTTATGTTTTTGGAATGGCAATCCACAGTCTAACCATTAATAGATTGAATAGTTGGCTGCAGCCCAACCATGATCCACCTATTTCAGATAATGTACAGGCACACCCCCTTCCCGATTCACTTTCATACAGGGATTAGTAGAGTGAATATGGCACGGCTGATTTTGCAATGAAATTGGCCTCAATGTTTGCCATGCAGATTGTTTAGACAAATGTTCTTTTATTTCTAACGTAGACATGGTGATCAATGGCTTTGTTACTAAACAAAGCCAACCCTAATCTAATGCTGGCGCTTGTGCTAACCCTAGGGCTAAAAGCAACCCTTTGGTTATAAACAATAATTAGTATTAGACTTAGGGTTCTAGTAAGGGTTAGGGTTTCTCTGTTCATTAACCACTTCCATACTCGGCACTTAAACACCCCTCCTGCCCAGAGCAATTTTCAGCTTTCAGCGCTCTCCCACTTTGAATGACAATTACTCAGTCATGCAAAACTGTATCCAAATGATTTTTTTGTCCTTTTTTTCATACAAACAGAGCTTTCTTTTGGTGGTATTTGATCACCTCTGTGTTTTTTATTTTTTGTGCTATTAAT
This sequence comes from Rana kukunoris, assembly GCA_029574335.1. NCBI lineage: Eukaryota > Metazoa > Chordata > Amphibia > Anura > Ranidae > Rana > Rana kukunoris. Next base: position 214,588,633 of record CM056054.1, on the reverse strand, counting down.
GAAAAAAGACCGAAAATTTGGAAAAAAAATGATTTTTTCTTAGTTTCTGTGATAAAATTTTGCAAATGATTAATTTTTCTTCATAAATTTTGCCCAAAATTTAAACTGCTACATGTCTTTGATAAAAATAACTCAAAATTTTTGGAAATTATTTGGTCTGTGTGAAAGTTTTAGAGTCTACAAACTATAGTGCAAATCATAAAAATATATCACATCTGATCACACCTGATGTATTGAAGGCCTATCTCATTTCTTGAGACCCTAACAAGCCAGGAAAGTACAAATGCCCCCAAATAACCACTTTTTAGAAAGTAGACATTCCAAGGTATTTATTAATGGGCATGGTGAGTTATTTGAAGTTGTAATTTTTTCCCACAATACTTTGCAAAATTAAGATTTTTATTTTTTATTTAAAAATGTTCTCAAAATTTTCATTGTAATAGCTTATTTCTCTCACATGGCATGTGCATACCACAAATGACACCCCAAAATACATTCCGCTACTCCTCCTGAGTAAAACGATACCCCATGTGTGAGACTTTTTCACTGCCTGGCCACATACAGAGGCCCAACATGCAGGAAGCGCCATCAGGGGTTTTAGGAGCATAAATTGCACATCTAACTAGTTGACTACCTATTACACTTTTGAAGGCCCTGGAACACCAGGACAATGGAATTACCCACAAAATGACCCCATTTTGGAAAGCTAACACCCCAACGTATAATCTATGAGGCATAATGAGTCTTTTGAACGGTTTATTTGTTTCCAGCAGTTTTTGGAAAATGTGGAAAAAAAATGAAAACGCATTTTTTTTACACAAAGTTGTCCGTTTCTAAGATATTTCCAACACATAGCATTTAGATAGCAAAAATGACACCCCAAAATACATTCTGCTACTCCTCCTGAGTAAAACGATACCCCATGTGTGAGACTTTTTCACTGTCTGGCCACATACAGAGGCCCAACATGCAGGAAGCGCCATCAGGGGTTTTAGGAGCATAAATTGCACATCTAACTAGTTGATTACCTATTACAATTTGAAGGCCCTGGAACACCAGGACAATGGAATTACCCACAAAGTGACCCCATTTTGTAAAGCTAACACCCCAACGTATAATCTATGAGGCATAATGAGTCTTTTGAACGGGTCATTTGTTTCCAGAAGTTTTTGGAACGTGGGAAAAAAATGAAAACGCATATTTTTTTTACACAAAGTTGTCGGTTTCTAAGATATTTCCAACACATAGCATTTAGATAGCAAAAATTACACCCCAAAATACATTCTGCTACTCCTTCTGAGTACAACGATACCACATGTGTGAGACTTCTACACAGCCTGACCACATACAGAGATCCAACATGCAAGGAACAACGTCAGGTGTTCCAGAGACACATAGCATGCACATACCAAGAATTACACCCCAAAATACATTATGCTGAGCAAAGTGTAAACAAAAGATTACCTGTGGTAATAGTAGCGCAGTTCTACACAGCAGGATAGCACGGGTCCAGGCAGCAGGCAGGGACTTGGTCAGCAACGGCATACACAAGTAGTCAGTTCATGCAACCGGCAAAGGCATGATGTCATAGGTCCTACAGGTAACAGGCAGAAGTAGGGCCTCGTTTAGGACAGAATGGGGACAGGGGTAGAGGCTTCTCCCACCCAAATCTCTTTGAAGCCTCCGGGCAACCAGACCCTAATCTAGGATGAGAAAACAAAAAAAATGTTTTTCTTCATCTAGAAAAACTTTTCTGGAGCCCCTCACATTTGTGAGACCCCTGTGTTAAATCCCACTAGTCCAGTAGCAGGGTACAAGATCAGTCCAAGGAGCAGGCAAAAGGCATGGTCAAACAGTCCGAGGTCAGTTCCAGATCAGGCAGAGGCATTACAGAATCGTTAGGCAGAAGAATGGTCAAAAAACAAGCCGGGGTCAGTTCCAGATCAGGCAGAGTTATTACAAAATCGTTAGGCAGAATCGTGGTCAAAAAACAAGCCGGGGTCAGTTACAGAGCAGGCAGTGGCATAAGGGGTGTGAAGGTGTATGAAGGCAGGAACGGAGGATTAATAGTTTAGTTTGGTATGGTAAATCCGAAAACAGTCAGTTAGACAGAGGCCAGGCTGTGAAGGGCAATCGGCACACTAGAAAGTTGTGTCTCGTCTGATTCCTTGACTGGAACACACCTTGCATCTTTTTTGACGTCGTCGGCCTGTTTCTGTGGGAGGGACTCTACCGGGAAAATGACGCTCGACGAGACGACTTAAAACGTCAGATCGGATAGTTTGGGGTGGGCCGTTCGGGAAAATAAGGGCAGTGATAAGGTCCTCTTGGTAGCCAAGGAAGCGTTTGGGGTTTTGGGTGGAGTTGCGATAAATTACATATGAGTTGTATATGGCCAATTGAAAAAAATAAATGGCAACTTTTTTGTACCAATGGTACGTCCGCCTTGTGGCAAGATAGGGTTCAAGCATCTGGTCATTGAAGTCGACCCCCCCCCATAAACAAATTAAAGTCCTGGATGCATGTTGGCTTTCGAATGACGGTGCCACGCCTTCTGCGGGTTTCAATGACGGTGTCATTGTGGATGGTGGATAGCATGTAAACATCCCTTCTGTCCTTCCACTTCACTGCCAGGACCTCCTTATTTCGCAGACTTGCCGATTCTCCACTTTTCAGCTTCTTATTCACGAGACTTTGAGGAAAGCCTTTCCGATTATTCCTGATGGTGCCACATGCTGGCGTCTTCTTCCGGTGCAGGTTGTGGAACAGGGGAAGGGAGGTATAGAAGTTATCCACGTATAGATGGTATCCCTTTTCCAATAGAGGGGTGATGAGGTCCCAAACAATTTTGCCACTTGATCCCAAGTAGTCTGGGCAATTAGGGGGATTCAGCTGGGTGTCCTTGCCTTCGTACACTCTGAAGGCATACAAGTATCCTGTGACTCGGTCACACAATTTGTAGATCTTCACGCCATAGCGGGCTCTTTTGCTGGGGATGAATTGTTTTATTTGAAGCCTGCCAGTGAATTTCACAAGGGACTCATCCACACAGATGTGTTGGTCCGGGGTATACAATTGGGGGAATTTTTCAGAAAAATAAGTCAGTAAGGGCCGAATTTTAAAAAGCCTGTCGTGATTTGGGTGACTTCGGGGATGGCACTGGGTGTTATCGTTAAAATGTAGAAATCTCATGATGGCATAGTATCGGGATCTGGGCATTATGCTGGAGAAGATTGGCATGTGATAAATTGGGTTTTTGGACCAAAAGGCACGTGAAGAATTTTTTGGGTTGAGTCCCATACATAATGTGAGGCCTAAAAAAATGTTCAACTCCTCCACCGTAAGGTCTCTCCACTGGAAGGGACGGGCATGATAGGATGTGGGATTTCTTTCAATAAATTGTTGTGCAAATAGGTTGCACTGGGCCACAATTTCAGATAGCATGTCCTCTGTGAACATCAGGTTGAAAAAATCGATCGGGGAAAAATTCTCCGTGTCCACTTGGACTCCTGGCTGGGCCGTGAAAGGGGGAATGTTGGCTTCCCCGGAATTTGGAGGAAGCCACAAAGGGTTCTGAAGGGCATAGGGAAGGCCGGCATGGGTCTTTGGCCTTTCTTGCTGAGGCACTGCGGTGCTGGTGGAAGGCACTGCGGTGCTGGTGGAAGGCACTGCGGTGCTGGTGGAAGGCACTGCGGTGCTGGTGGATGGCACTGCAGTGCTGGTGGATGGCACTGCCTCCTGACCAGAACGCCTTCGTTTAGCGGGCCGGCTATCTTCCTCCTCGGAGTCACTCAGTGTTCCGCTACTGGGGGCAGGCTCATAGTTGACGTCCGACTCAGAAGAAAAATTGGAAGTGGAGTTTGAACGAGAGAGGTCCATGTTGCTCTCATCGGGCGCAGAAATAATTTGGAATGCCTCCTCTAGTGAATAGGATTTTTTTGACATGTTTTGGCGGAGCAGATGGGCACGGATTGGCACAGGTGGGCACTGAGGTGGCACTGATGAGGCGGCACAGGTGGGCACTGATTGGCGGCACAGGTGAGCACTGATTGGCGGCACAGGTGAGCACTGATTGGCGGCACAGGTGAGCACTGATTGGCGGCACAGGTGGGCACTGATTGGCGGCACAACACAGGTGGGCACTGATTGGCGGCACAACACAGGTGGGCACTGATTGGCGGCAAACACAGGTGGGCACTGATTGGCGGCACAGGTGAGCACTGATTGGCGGCACAGGTGAGCACTGATTGGCGGCACAGGTGAGCACTGATTGGCGGCACAGGTGGGCAACTGTATTGGCACAGGTGGGCAACTGTATTGGCACAGGTGGCAACTGTATGGGCACAGGTGGCAACTGTATGGGCACAGGTGGCAACTGTATGGGCACAGATGTGGCACTGTATAGGCACTGTATGGGCACTGTGGTGGCACTGTATGGGCACTGTGGCACTGTATGGGCACTGTGGTGGCACTGTATGGGCACTGTGACACTGTGATGGAACTGTATGGGCGCTGTATTAAACTCACAGAACTTTCTCCCTCCTCACACGCTGTCTCTGTGTGAGGAGGGAGAAGCGGCGATGAGAGATGATCTCATTTGTTTACATTTGAGATCATCTCTCATTCTTCCTCAGATCGCATCTGAACGGCCACTCCGATTGGCCGTTCAGGGCGATCTGTGATTGGCTGTGTCCAAGGGACACGGCCAGCAACAGAATTTCCCCGACGCGCACTCCAGAGCGCGCGCAGGGAACCAGGAAGCAACTGCCGTCAAATGACGGCATGTTGGAAATTGAGGTCCGCGCTGTTGCCGTCATTCGGCGATACGGCGGGCCTCAAGTGGTTAAAGCGGAGTTCCTGGACTTTTTTCTTTTTTTCTTTTTAGGGCATCCCATCATAATGCATTGATAACCCCAATAAACGTTATAAATGTTTGCTAGTGGATCTTAATTTTATATATACTTACTATTTAGAAAATCCTCTTCTGGCCGTTGCCATGATGATTGTGGGCATGTGAAGCCCAATCACAGCCTCTTCCTGGATTTGCGATGGAGATGTGCATGCTGGGTAACCAAAAAGGGAGTAGAGGAAGGTGTTTTGGAGACAATTCAAACATTGATTACCCACACAGAGGTGCAGTCTGGGGACTGTAGGAATTACTAACATTGGTAAAGTGGATTGATCTTGGAGGACACATGGAGTGATCTATAAGTTTTATACTCATCCTTGAGGTGAGCAGACATTTTAGCAGGTGGGGGTGTGCACTGAATATTGGATCTATTTAGGGAAGATTTCACATAGCGGTGAAAGTTTTGGAAGTATATACATGAACTGTTTTGTTTTTTTTCAGATATTGTTTTATAGAATGTAGAATCATTTTTTTAAATAAGATTTATAGATACACAGCGCTGCACTATTTTCACAAATCAATATGTTCTGGACTTGCTTTTCCTGCTGATTCGGTATTACACTGCCCGGTTGCTGCTGACTGCTGCTTGTCTCCTGGTTCTGCTTCTGTCTCACACTTGGTGCCAAGCTGCTCTTACATCTAGTTCCGAGGACTGTGACTACCAGCTCTACCCACCTACAGAGTGGACATCACCAGCCAGATGCTACTGAACTTGTGCCACTCCTTGTCTTTATACTCTCTGTCCCCACCTTCAGGAGTGTTGGGCGGGGAGGTGCAAGAGAGGCCTCCACAACATTCCAGTGTTTACCAGGTACGTGATACTCACTAAATCCTGGAACTCTCTAAAATAACAGGGGGAAGCAGTCAAACTTTCAGCCTGCAGAGCCCAGAGCAAGTAATCACACACTGCTCTGCTGAGTACAGGAGACCACAGCACAAAATGTGTCTAGTCAAACCAAGTAACCCATTTAGGAGGGTGCAACATGTGACATATCCAGGGGCGGACTGACAATTTGGGTACTCCGGCACTGACCGGGGGCCACATGCCTCTAGGGAGCCCCAGGGTTGCCAGCCTCAGTAACACCAGGGACAGTATGTAAAACATCTTGGCTTTTTTTTAAATCCCAAGATTACAGCTGCCTCATCTTTTCAGTACCTTTTCAGTGTGTGTATGTGTATTCTGTGTGTGTATGTTGTGTGTATACTGTGTATGTATACTGTATGTGTGTATACTGTGTGGCCCCATAATCTATTGCCTGGGCTCCCATAATCTCCTATCGCTTGGGGGCCCCATAATCTCCCATTGCCCGGGGGTCCCATAATCTCCCATTGCCCGTGGGTCCCATAATCTCCCATTGCCCGTGGGTCCCATAATCTCCCATTGCCCGTGGTCCCATAATCTCCCATTGCCCGGGGGTCCCATAATCTCCCATTGCCCGGGGGCCCCATAATCTCCCATTGCCCTTAGGTCCCATAATCTCCCATTGCCCGGGGGACCCATAATCTCCCATTGCCTGGGGGTCCCATAATCTCCTATTGTCCGGGGGCCCCATGAGTTGTCAGTCCGCCCCTGGACATATCAGAAATGTATCCATGCAGGCTTGTAAAGTTTGGAAAGATTTACTTTCTAGTTGATGACTTAAAGCTTACACAAGTCTGTGTACTCTCCAACTACCTCTATGTGACAGGGTGGTGCAGGGTGTCTAGGCACCGGTTCTATCAAATGGGAGGAAGGGGAGAGAATCACATGCTCATCATACCCAGAAGTACTGAATATTTATCTTTGCTCACTGTAGTTAAATAGCGGATAAGTGAAGTAAGGTGAGTATGTGCAGCTCCGAGCGGTAACAGTCAACTGTTGCTTTGGCTTGCGCAGGTTCACTTTAAGTCTGACTTATCTTTTTATACAAGGAATCTCATTGTATTTCAGCACTGTTTGCTGTGATGACTAATTTGTCACTTTTAATTAGCATTATATTCTTTACAAATGCTAATTACGTTTCTTTTTATCAAGATTACTTGATTGCTAATGACAACAGTGCCATGGTTACAGATTTTTGCAGAATTCCCAAACTGAGCCGGTTGTGTGTTTTTCAGTTCCCTCCGGATTTGGGAGCCTGCAGTAAGGATAATTCACAAGAAAAACACATATTTGCTGACAGGGAGATCAGCAAAATTAGTGGTATCCTTTTTGGCAGTAGGATAATTGTTGAAATATTTACTGCAAACAATTACAAATGGCACAACAGAGGACTTACTCTATCTACAGGGATAACGACAAGATGCTACCTTGTTTTATCCTGTAAAACAAAAGCCTTTTTTTTTTTTTTTTATTATTCTCAGAATTTTTAATGATCAGATGCATGTGGAGAATGTTGTTTGGCTAGAAAAGGAAAAGCGTTCGAGTAGTAATTTTTGTATCCCATGGGAAAAGAGTGCAATGATCGTAAAAGATCTATACGATACATATTTGCATAGCACAACAATGTCTTTATATTGTAAGAAAAAAAAAAGGGAAGCACTTTATGTATTTGCAGATTTAATTGCCTTAGTTTATTGTATCCTGTTTCACTTAAAAAGAAATAAAAGCAAAAATAAATAAAAAATGTGTAAATATTTTGACGTGCCGAAGAGGTGAACTGTACTGCGTCATCGTTCTTTGGGATGTCAGGTCTTTTTTCTTTTTTTTTTCTTTTAGGAAAAATATTTTGTGGATATTCAATCCATGGTAGGTTTATTTTGAATCACCCAGACTTATTTAACCCTGTTACAGGCAGACCGGCAAGGCAGTGAGGACTGGACACTGCTGGTGCTTGGATACATGGAAATTCCTTACCAAGACTCACAAGCAGACACAATTCTTTTCAATTCTTCTAATAAATTGCTTAGCTTTTTTTTTTCTTTTTTTTTTTTTTAAGCTGAGGCATTATGTTTGTGGATCATTTTTGTTGGTTTAAACTCCACTCCAGCAATTTTTTTTTTAAGTATAAATATATGTATAGCTAATTTTATTTACTTATTATTTATTTATTTATTTATTATTATTTTTTTTTTATTATAAAAAGAAGTGAATGGTTAAAACATATAGGCCCGGATTTGCTTAGCTTTTCTTCTTTTTTTTTAAGCTGAGGCATTATGTTTGTGGATCATTTTTGTTGGTTTGAACTCCACTCCAGCAATTTTTTTTTTAAGTATAAATATATGTATAGCTAATTTTATTTACTTATTATTTATTTATTTATTATTATTTTTTTTTATTATAAAAAGAAGTGAATGGTTAAAACACATAGGCCTGGATTTGCTTAGCTTTTCTTCTTTTTTTTTTTTTTTTTTTTAAGCTGTGGCATTATGTTTGTGGATCATTTTTGTTGGTTTGAACTCCACTCCAGCAATCTTTTTTTTTTTTAAAGTATAAATATATGTATAGCTCATTTTATTTACTTATTATTTATTTATTTTTTATTTATTTTTTTATTATAAAAAGTAGTGAATGGTTAAAACATATAGGCACGGATTCACATACATCGGCGCACATTTATGCCGCCGTATCGTATTTCTTTTACGCTACGCCGACGCAGCACAGAGAGGCAAGCATGGAATTCACAAAGCAAATGCTCCCAACTCTGCGCCGGCGTAGCGTATATTTCGTAGGCGTAAGCCGGCGTAAGTGGAAGTAGGTGGAAGTGGGTGTGATTCATGTTAATGAAGCGTGACCCCATGCAAATGATGGGCTGGGCGCCAGACAAGTACTTACACATGAGTCGGGACATGGACGTATCCCCGTGCGCATGCGCACAACCACGTCGGAACAACTGCCTAAGATACGCCGGATTACTGTGTACGCCGTGAACGTAACCTACGCCCAGCCAGACCCACGTCGGCCCATATTCACAGACGTCCAACGTAAAATATGTAGGCTTGTGTTCCCTGGTCCATACCTTTGCATGGGTTGCGCTCATCTATGGGGAATAACTTTACGCCGAATGTAACGCGTTTACGCAAATCATGCGCGTGGCGCAAGTACGTTTGTGAATCTGCGTATCTCCCTCATTTGGCTATTTGAATTGAAAATCAATGGGAGCACCACATGCATCCAGCGTAAATATGCGCCAACTCTACGCCGGCGTAGGCAAGTTACATCGGTGGGATAAAGTCAGTTTTTAGGCGTATCTAAGTTTGCGGGTCCCGCGCACAGATATGACGGCGCATATTTGTACTTACGCTGCGTATCTGGAGATACGTTGGCGTAGGTGCTTTGTGAATCTGGGCCATATGATTTATCTTTTTCTTTCTCTATCTCATTGGGGAGATTCTTCTTTTCTTCTTTACCTCCTTCCCCAGAAAGGCAGCAGGAAATGAGAAGACATTTTTGCGAAGTTAAGCCCCGTACACACGGCCGAGGTTCTCGGCAGAAACCAGCGAGAACCTCGCTGGGAGCCGCATTCTGCTGAGAACCTCGGCCGTGTGTACGCTCTTGGCGAGCCCCGCCCGTCGGGAAACCCGTCGAGCAAATAGAGAGCAGGTTCTCTATTTGCTCGACAGCCCGTCGGGATGAATGGCTGGTTGCCTTTCCCGACGGGCGGGTCGCTGAATCTGACGGCCGGCAGAGAACCTCGACGGGCGGAACGATGTGTTCCGCCCGTCGAGATTCTCTGCCGTGTGTACGGGGCCTAAGGGAAGTTTTCCTCACATAGAATTTTCATTGGAACAGATGTTCCCATTGGAAGAATTATTCTTAAACACTTCAGCCCTGGACTATGTGGGTGGTCAAAGACCGTGCCACTTTTTGTGATTCGGCACTGCGTCGCTTCCGTGGTCGTGCGACGTGGCTCCAAAACAAAATCAACGTCCTTTTTTCCCACAAACAGAGCTTTCTTTTGCTGGTATTTGATCTCCTCTGCAGTTTTTTTTGCACTATAAACAAAAATAGAGTGTCAATTTTGAAAAAAAAATATATATTTTTTACATTTGCTATAATAAATATCCCAAAAAAATATATAAAAACATTTTCTTTTTTCTCAGTGTAGGCTGATACAAATTCTTCTACATATTTTTGGTAAAAAAAAAATGCAATAAGCGTTTATTGATTGGTTTGCGCAGAAGTTATAGCGTTTACAAAATAGGGGATAGTTTTATAGCACTTTTATGATTATTATTTTTTACTAGTCATGGCGGTGACTAGTGACTGCGACATTATGGCGGACACATCGGACACTTTTGACACATTTTTTGGGCCATTGTCATTTTCACAGGGATCAGTGCTATAAAAATGCACTGGTTACTGTGAAAATGACACTGGCAGTGAAGGGGTTAACCACTGGGTGGCACTGTAGGGGTTAAGTGTTCCCTGCATAGTGTTTCTTACTGTAGGGGGGGATGATCTCTCTGTCACATGACACTGATCTCCGCTCCGAGTACAGGGAGCCGAGATCAGTGTCATTATCATTCCTACAACATCGCTGGATCTAGTGGTAAGTATTAGAGAAGGCTTTTTATCTTAAAGGGGATGTAAACCTTCCTGTTTTTTCACCTTAATGCTTCCTATGCAATAAGGTTAAAAAAACGATATTTGCCGGCCCCCCAGAATACTTTAATGAGAGCTTGAAAGTACGCACTGGCTTCTTGGCTCTTCTTGGCCCGGTCTTCTCGGCTCTTCATTGGATGGATTGATAGCAGCGCAGCCATAGGCTCGTGCTGCTGTCAATCAAATCCAATGACGCGGGCGCCGGGGGGCGTGACCGAGTCTGGTATTCGCAAATGACTCAGGAGCGCGCCCTCAAGGTAACGCCCTTGGCAAATTGCTTCCCAGAGGGGGTTATCTGATGCAGGGAGGAGCCGAAACAGCCGCTGGGGGACCCCAGAAGATGAGGTTCAGGGCCACTCTGTGCAAAACGAGCTGCACAGCAGAGGTAATGTAAGTATAACATGTTTGTTTTAAAAAAAATAATAATAATTGAACCTTAAATATCACTTTAATGCATGAAAAGCATTAAGATAAAAAAAAAAAACCTTCTGACTTCACGACCATTTTAATATCCATTTTTGTGACTTCAATTCAACTTTTTTACTTGTTGAGGCCTATGTTAGCCAGGTGCCATTTTTTGGTGAGCCCCAATTTCAGTTTTTAAAGGAAATAGCTTTAGACCTCAGTTTAATGTATAACATATTTAGCAAATCGGGGGCTCAAAGTTACAATGATTTGGAGTCATGACCCCCAGACTGTGCATCTTTGTAATAGATCACGATGGGCCTATATCTCATTAGCCAGACCCGATTCAAATAATGAGATTCCATGCTCGGTCCCTGGAAATGTCACAAGGAATTCCCTTGTGTAATTCCCTTCATTAGAATATGGTATTCTGGAGGAATTTCTGGAAACTGGTCATTAGCGTTAAGCTGTCTTTAAACACCTACTATAATTTAAATTTCCAACATTACTTGGCTTCCTGTATTTACAGGGAAGAAGTTTGTTTAGAAAGTCATTCTAGCTAGACTACATAAATGAACTCGCCTCAGCATGGATAATTTGTTTATTTGTTTCATTACAATTTTTGTAAAACTTTCAAATGCCTTTCCAGCTTAATGTGCGACGTAGGCAATAAGTAACACCAACAAGTTAACTGTTGATGCTATTTAGGCTAAAATCAGCGGTGCACCCATTTTACGGGGAATCTGAGTTTTAAAGGGGTTGTAAAGGTAAAAAATTCCCTAAATAGCTTCCTTTACCTTAGTGCAGTCCTCCTTCACTTACCTCATCCTTCCATTTTGCTTTTAAATGTTCTTATTTCTTCTGAGAAATCCTCACTTCCTGTTCTGTCTGTAACTCCACACAGTAATGTGAGGCTTTCTTCCTGGTGTGGAGAAAGCCTCTTAAGGGGGCAAGCAGGAGTGTCAGGACGCCCACTAACACACGGCTCCTTTCTCTATCTGCAAAGTAGAGAGTGTCCTGACTCTCCTGCTCGCCCTCTCCCCCCTCAAGAGGCTTTCTCCACACTAGGGAGAAAGCCTTGCATTACTGTGTGGAGTTACAGACAGAAGAACAGGAAGTGAGGATTTCTCAGAAGAAATAAGGACATTTGAAAGCAAAATGGAAGGATGAGGTAAGTGAAGGAGAACTACACCAAGGTAAAGGAAGCTATTTAGGGAAAAAATGTTTTACCTTTACAACCCCTTTAAATAATCCATTGAAGCCAGATTAACCACTTTCCTAGCAGCCTATAGAGGATTGACGTGCGCAAGGTGGCTCTGTTATCCTGACTTGGCGTCATATGACGTCCAGCATGATAATCCACTCATGCGTTCCCTGGGGGTGAGCAGTGCGGCAGTCAGTGGTGCTGTGTGTCGCTCAGAAACACCACATCTCCGACCGTGGTAAAGAGCCTATGACGTAAGCTCTTAAACACATAATCAGCTGTGACCAATCACAGCTGATCCCAGCCGTAACAAGGAAGTGCCGGTAATCGGCTTTCATCAGTTTTTGCTGACAAGGAAAGCTGACCAGCCCTATCCTAATGGGGGGGGGGGGGTGTGGTCTGTGCTGAAAATCAGTGCATTGATCATCAGCGCAGCCCCCATCAGAGGTGCCCATCACAGATGCCAATCAGTGCCCATCAGAATGACCATCAGTGCCAATCAGTAACACATTTCAGTGCCCATCACAGATGCCAATCAGTGTCCGTGAGTAATTACTGTCAGTGCCTTCCCATCAGTGCCATCCATCAGTGCCACCTATCAGTGCCCATCATGCCACCCATCAGTGCTGCCTATCAGTGCCTATCAGTGCTGCCTATCAGTGTGCATTATCGCTGCCTATCAGTGCCACCTATTACTCCTATCAGTGTCACCTATCGGTGCCACATATCAGTGCCCATCAGTGCTGCATATCAGTGCCACTTATTGGTGCCAATCAATGCTGCATATCAGTGTGCCTATCAGTGCCCATCAGTGCTGCCTATCAGTGCTGCAAATTAGTCCCTCCTCGTTAGTGCCCATCAATGCCACCTCATCAGTGTCCATCAGGCAGCCTCATCAGTGCCACCTTATCAGTGTCCATCAGTGCAGCCTCATTAGTGCCTGTCGGTAAAGGAACAATTAAAATTTTATAAGAGAAACAAAGAAAAACTTTTTATTATTTTTTTAAATGTTGGTCTTTTTAAATTTGTTTTGCAAAAAAATAAAAACCCAATGGTGATTAAATACCACCAAAAGAGATCTGTATTTAGTGGAAGAAAATGCTAAATGCAATGTCATTAAGTGTGACAGCGCTGAAAGCTGAAAATTGGCCTGGGCAGGAAGGGGGGAAAGTGCCCACCTGGTCTACTTTTTTTTGGCTAGGCCGGAGTGGCGTCATTCCATGCACACGCCTCCTTTTTGTTTTTGTTGTGCAACCGTAGGCAATAAGTAACACCACAGATGTCCACCCATTTTCTCTTTTTTTATTTAAAGTGTATTTTTGTGCGTGAACTCGAGAGAGAGGAGCCGGACTGCAGGAGTTGGGAGACCCTCCCCCCGGAGGCAATCGCCATCCTTCTCCATGCCCCTGGTGGCAATGGCGGGTGTGAGGGGGGGACTCCCACTCACCCCATCCTACCTGCTCCTCTAGGGAGCCCAACTGGTGCCCAACGGGACCCCAATGGGGCAGAGGGAATCCCCCTATGAGGGAGTGAGGGGGCCTAGCCCACCCAGCCAGCCCCGTAGGTCCTTCGCCTCTCTTTATTTTAGGAGACCGCATGGCCAAAGTGCATGTGTTTTTAAACCAATTTCGTGTGTGTGCAAGTGTGGTGGTTTTTGTGGGGGTGGGGGGTGGGCGTACTAAGCACAGGCGTACCTTGCATAGCACACCCACCGGGAGCCGGGCTGAGACCACCAAACTCAATTCACATGTAGCCCAGACCAGGATCCGAACTCTAGGCTGCAGAGGTGAACGGCTTGTCAGCGCAGTGCCAATCACGTTTGAGCCACCACAGCTCCCTCTATGTCCACCCATTTTAACACAAATCTGAGTTTTAAATAATCCATTGAGGCCAAATTAAAGGAGAAGTCCAGCCTAAGCTTCTTAAGGCTGGGCTCCTCCTCTGGGTCACAGGAGTGCGATTAGTTTTTCACTCCTGTGACCCGTTTTTAGCGGAGAGCGGTCTGAGGTCCACTCTCAGCTGACGTCAGTCACTTCCCAAGTCTGGATCAGCCAGCTGCCTTGATTGATGGCAGTCTCAGCAAGACACTGAGACAGCCGGTCCCCAATGAGCTGTGGAAGATCAGAGAAGGAGAGATGCTGACTGTCAGGCAGGAGGAGGAGGAGTGAAAACAGAGCAATCGGCGGTGTTTGGTGGCTTGGTTCTCAGTACAGAGAGTAAAAACGCATCCAATTTGCATATATATGTGAACCCAGCTTTAGAGCTGAATGCTAAATCATTCTGGCAGCCCGTGCTACGACACCTCCTCATGCCAATTGGCTTATCACTGTGATAAGCTACCACACTGACTAATGGGAATGTGCAAGATCAGGACGGAATCGGTGCCCTATTGTCTGATTAGCGCCCTAGAGAGAGGAATCGTTCTCATTTATGCTGTTGGTTGGAAGAAACTTACCACTTCTATAAGGCTTGATTATTTTGTAACTCTGGTGAGTTTGCATTTTTTATGCATTTTTTATGTGGAGTACCATTTGAAGAACTTTTTCTTTATCTTTTTTTTCACGGTGATTTTAAAAAAAAATGTATATTGAAGAAATTGATTTGGACTTTGTAATTTACTGGCCCCTTCCCATTCTGAATGAACACTGTGAGCGATCGGTAGTGTGTGTTTGGGCTTTGGAGTGCACACCCTAATGCAAGAGGCTACGCCAGGGTTTCTCAATTCCTGTCCTCACGCCCCCCCAAAAGGTCAGGTTTTCAGGATTTCCATTATTTTGCACAGGTGATTTGATCAGTTTCACTGCCTTAGTAATTCCCACAGCCTTTTCATCTGAGGGAAATCCTGAAAACATGACCTGCTGGGGGGGCGTGAGGACTGGAATTGAGAAACACTGGGCTACGCACACCTATGTCAGTGCCACCTATTAGTGCCACTTCTCAGTGCCCACCAGTGGCACCTATCAATGCCCTTCAGTGCCATCCATCAGTGCCACCTCTCAGTGCCCACCAGTGCTGCCTATCAGTGCCCACCAGTGCCACCTATTAGTGCTCACCAGTCCTGCCTTATCGGTGCCTATCAATTCAACCCTTCTGTACCCATCAGTGCAGCCCATCCGTGCCCAACAGCGCAGCCTATCGGTGCCCATCAGTGCAGCCTCATCAGCGTACATCAATGAAGGAAAAATCTTACCCGTTTGCAACATTTTATAAAAAAAAATATATATTTTTTAACAAAAAATAAAACCACGAGGTGATCAAATACCACCAAAAGAAAGCTCTATTTAATGAAAAAAAAAAGATAAATTTCATTTGAGTACAATATTGTATGACTGCAGAATGGTCATTCAAAGTGCATCAGCCATGAAAGCTGAAAATTGGTCTGGGCAGGAGGGGGGTTTTAGGTGCCCAGTAAGCAAATGGTTGATGAATAATAATTAAAAAAAACTAACCAGTAAAGTTAGCCCAATTTTTTTTTGTATAATGTGAAAGATTTTTGCTGCGAAAATGGCGATCTTTATTCTAAGCAAAAAAAAATTGGGATTCTCATTCTGGCCAGAATCGTACAGCTCTACTTTGTAGTGAGGATCGCCACGCATTAACCTGCACTGAGTGTGCGCTCTACGCAAAGTCGCCACGAAACTAATAAAAGTCTTCTTATTTTCTAACTGTGGTACTTTTGAGAATCCAACAAACTTCATCAACAAACCTGAGAAATGGCATGTATCGAAGAAGAAATGTATTTCCACCCATTTTATAAAACGTTGACTGGATCAAACAGAGCATAAACTCTACTTGCAGTTTTAATTAAAAGAAAAACTGATAAATTGCCGAGATTCCAGTGTTTACAAGGTGGTTATCTGTTAAAGGAAGGAGTTCTTTAACGTGTGAGTAATCAAAGATGAAACGCTGCTTGGATTTATATTATCATAAGCAGAAATGGTGGCAGAAATAGTTTATCTTGTTACAAAAAAATGATCTCTTTTCATACGTGACAAACAAAATCAGAATCATTACACTGTGCGGGCGAGTCAGAGAGATTAGCGATATAAATGGGTTTAACGTGTTTAAACCTGATTACATTATCAATTAAACATGAAGCAAAACATTACACCACTATCTTCCCATAAAGAATACTGCATAGGCTGGATGGAAGGAAGAGGCAAAGGGAAGGGAGGAAGGAATGGACGGAGAAAGGAAGGAAGGAGGGAAGAGCTGGAGGGAGGGAAGTGAGGAAGGGAGGATGGAAAGGAAGGAAGGGGGAGGAAGGGAGTGAGGAAGGAAGGATGGAAGAGACAGAGGGAGGGAAGTAAGGAAAGGGAGGAAGGAAGGAAAGAAGAGAGGAAAGGAAAAAAAGGAGGGAGCGAGGAAGGAAGGATGGAAGAGACAAAGGGAGGGAAGTGGGGAAGGAAGGAAGGACGGAAGAGACAGAGTTAGAGAAGTAAGGAAGGGAGGAAAGGAAGGAAGAAAAGGAAGGAAGGGGGAGGAAGGGAGTGAGGAAGGAAGGATGGAAGAGACAGAGGGAGGGAAGTAAGGAAAGGGAGGAAGAAAGGAAAGAAGGGAGGAAAGGAAAAAAAAAGAAGGAGGGAGTAAGAAAGGATTGAAAAGGCAAAGGGAGGGAAGTGAGGAAGGAAGGAGGGACAGAAGAGACAGAGGGAGAGAAGTAAGGAAGGGAGGAAAAGAAGGAAGGAGAGGGGAAGGGAGTGAGGAAGGAAGGAAGGAGGGAGTGAGGATGAATGGAGGGAAGAGTGAGGAAGGAAGGAAGGAAGGAAGGAAGGAAGGAAGGAAGGAAGGAAGGAAGGAAGGAAGGAAGGAAGGAAGGAAGGAAATGAAGGAAGGAGGGAGGAAGTGAGGAAAGAAGGTCGGAAGAGACAGAGGGAGAGAAGTAAGGAAGTGAGGAAGGAAGGAGGGAGTGAGTGAGGAAGAAAGGAAGGAAGGAAGGAAGGAAGGAAGGAAGGAAGGAAGGAAGGAAAGAAGAGGTGGAGGGAGGGACATGAGGAAGGGAGGAAAGGAAGGAGGGAGAAAGTGAGGAAGAAGGATTGAAGAGGCAGAGGGAGGGAAGTAAGGAAGGAAGGCTGGAAGAGACGGAGGCAGGGAAGTAAGGAAGGGAGGAAGGGAGCAAGGAAGGAACAAAGGATGGAAGGGAGGAAGGAAGGGAGGGAGGGAGAACAGGAAGGAAGGAGAGAGGAAGGGAGTGAGGAAGAAGGGATGGAGAGAAGGAAGGAAGAGATGGAGGGAAGGCAGGAAGGAAGGCAGAGACAGAGGGAGGGAGGGAAGAGAGGAAGAATATATGAAAGGAAAGAAACAAATTTCAACTTGGTTGAGAAAACTCCTTCTGCACACATTGTAAGGCCTCATTTAAGCTTGCAGATGAGGGGTGGTAAAATAGGCTTTTGAGCCATGTTTTACTGCATTTCGACTCCCCACCTTAAAGGGACACTAAAGTCAGGACTTTATTTTTTTTTTTTTAAAAACATGTTATACTTACCTCCACTGTGCAGTTCGTTTTGCACAGAGTGGCCCGGAAAGCTGTCTTCTGGGGTCCCTCGGCGGCTGTCTGGGCTCCTCCTCGCAAAAGCTTTCCATCTTCATGCGAGGGCGCTCGCAGGGTGGAAAGGTTTTGCGAGCGCGCTCCCATGATACAGCAGCGGCCATAGCCTCCGACTGTATCACTCGGCTCCGCCCCCCGGCGCGCTGGGTCATCCGCTGTGATTGACAGCAGCACCAGCCAATGGCTGCGCTGCTATCAATCCGCCCAACCTAGCCAATCAACGGCCAGGCTGGGAACCGAAGAGGATGATGTGGACGCGCCCAGGAGTTTCGAACGGTAAGGCAAGTAAAACGGGGACTCGGGGGGGGGGGGGGCGGGTGCTGTGAGATGTTTTTTTACCTTAATGCATAGGACTCTGCCGAAAATGACATGTTGTGTGACAATAAAGTTGAGAAGGGGAGGAGTGGGCGTTGTTCTGCTGTCGGAATTGACATCTTACATTAAAGTGAGAAGTGGGAGGTGCTGACTTCTTACCTCTTCTCCCATGCAGCCAGCGAGTTAAGACGCGGGGTGAGGGGCCGAAAATGATTTCTCACCAGACGGGGCCTCTAGTAATTTGGGGGGCCCTCCGCAGCTTTGCGGGGCCCTAAGCGGCTTGCATAGTGAACCTATAGGGCGGATCGGCCCTACGCACAAGCAAATGTGAACACGCTCGTAGGTCCCACATGCGTATGGAAATGGTGATTGCACCACACATGTAAGGTATTGATGCTAACATCAGTACAAGAGCAATAATTCTAGGTCCAGACCTTCTGTGTAAGGCCGCGTACACACGTACGAGAACCTCGACGGGCGGGACACATCGTTCCGCCCGTCGAGGTTCTCGCCCGGCCGTCAGATTCGGCGACCAGCCCGTCAGGAAAGGCGACGAGCCATTAATCCCAACGGGCCATCGAGAAAATAGAGAACCTGCTCTCTATTTTCTCTCGATGGCTTGCCCGACGGGATGCTCGCCGAAACCATACACACGGCCGAGGTTCTCGGCAGAATGAGGATCCCAGCGAGCTTCTCGCTGGTTTCTGCCGAGAGTCTCGGCCGTGTGTACGCCGCTTAACTCTAAACTGGAAACTTGTAAAGGCTATTAAAGCGTCACCTATGGAAATTTTCAAGTACCATAGTTTGGTGCCGTGTTAGGTATCTATTTACTCTGGGTAACATCATCTTTTATGTTTTATAAAAACATTGGATATTATGGTGTGATTGTGTGCACTAAAAATCTGCATTTGATAAACCACTGTGCAAATATTGTATGATATAAAAAATTGCAACAACAACTATTCTATTCTCCAGGGTCTCTGCTTAAACAAATATATAGGGGCAGATCCACATACCTTGCCCGCCCGCGTGGCGTGTCCCATTTACGCTACGCCGCTGTAACTCACAGCGGCGCTTTCCTTATCCTCAAAGAAATGGCGCTGTAACTTACGGCGGCGTAGCGTAAATGGGCCGGCGTTCGCGGGTGTAATTCAAATTTACTAGTGGGGGGCGTGTTTTATTATAATTATGAATGACCCAACGCAAACAATGCTTTTTTTACACTGTGCATGCAGTGGACGTATCCTAGTGCTCATGCGTGAAATCACATCACAAACAGTCAATGAAAACGACATGTACGTAACTCACGCAATTCCCTATTCGCGAACGGGTTATGCAAACGGCGTAAAACGGCGAAAAAATCTACGCTGGCCCGATGTCCATACTTAACAATGCGTACACCTCCATATAGCAGGGGTAGCTTTACGCTAACGACGTAAAGGGAACGCGCCGGGCGCTCGTACGTTTGTGAATTAGCGTAACTCACTAATTTGCATATTCGACGCGAAAATCCGACAGGAGCGCCACTAGCGTCCAGCGTAACACCACAACTAAGAGACGACGGTGTAATATACTTACGCCAGTCGTCTCTTAGCGTTATTCTGGCTTATCATGTTTTGTGGTTACAAAACAATGATATGCCGGCGGGAAATTAGAATTATGTCGGTGTATCTGTAGATACTTTGTGTAATTCTTTGTGGATCTGGCCCATATACCGCGTACACACGATCACTTTTTGTGATGAAAAAAAACGACGTTTTAAAAAACGTCATTTAAAAAGTGTGTGGGCACACATCTGAAAGACGACAAAAAAAAAAATTCGAACATGCTTGAATTTTTTGTGTCGTTTTTCAAAATGTCGTTTTTTGTGTCATAAAAAGTGATCGTGTGTGAGCAAAACGACGTTGAAAACGCCGTTTTTTAAACCCGCGCATGCTCAGAAGCATGAGACGGAGCTTCAATGGAACAGAGTGCCGTCGAACGTGGTGTACGTCACCACGCTTTGCTAGAGCATTTTGGAAAAACGATGGTGTGTATGCAACGTCGTTATTTAAAATGAAGTTTGAAAAAATGTTGTTTGTTTCGTGAGATAAAATTACGTTTTTTTTTTCATCACAAAATGTGATCGTGTGTTCGCGGCAATAATGTTTGGGATTCAAAGTAATTTCCTAGAAAAAAAAAAATTTTTTTTTTCATATATGAGAGAAATGTCAAAATTGGCCCGGACTGGAAATAGTTAATGGTTCTCATTAACATGAGTGCCTAGTTTGAAAAGTATGAACAAAAAAGGTACAGATTCTTTTAGTTGCAAATGGAACAAGAATAAAACAAAGTTCTAGATCAATGAAACCAGAAAAGGAGAAAAGACCCTTTCTCTGCAGGAAATAAATCTCCACTATTAATTTCAATCACCAGAATTTGGAATCGATTGTTTTGTCAGCAGGGAAAATACTAAAGTAAATGACTACAGTTAAGAGATTGTCACCTATCCATTTGTTTTTTTGTGTGTGTTTTGTGCTGGATAGATCGCTGTAACACTCCTGCGACGAGACAGTAAGCTAGTTAAGTGTTGAGCGGCGCAGTGACAGCGCGGTCTGATCCGCTCAGTGTATATTTGCAATGATGTAAAAGAAAATTAAGGCTGGAGTATAGGTTATTACACTTGGGGCTCCTGGCCAACGAAGGATAATAAAATTCAGACTGTTCCAATTTCCTTTGAGCACATCAACATGTACAGGAATTTATTTCCTGAAATCCATAGCCCCCTACACAGGTACGGAATCCAAATTTAATTGCTGCAGCCAAAAGTGACAGAATGAAACATTCGAGGAAACAGAAACTTCAATTAGAGTTCATTAAGGGGGGATAAAATTACACATTCTTCTGGGTGTAACAATGGAGGCCATAAATGCTTATATATTTATGTTATAGACCTAAAGTTTCTGTACAGTGTAAAGGGCCTGAAAACTGAAAATACAAGTTCAAGTATGAGAAAAATCTTGTAGGGGTCCCACTGAAAATTTCGCCCCCGCTAATTTAATTACAGCACCCATTCTTCCCCTTCTTCTTTACCGCATACAATGTGTAAAACTGAAATCAGTAATAAACTCAGAAGCAAACATTTATTATATTGCAGCTAATCAATTCTTAGATGTGATGGCTGCATTTGTGTTCTTTTTTTAAGGCTTCCTTTATAGGGGTGCACAAGAGATGTGCTGGGTGTGCCTGGGCACACCCTAATTACCCCACATGTCGCTATTTCACACTTTTTTTAAAAGTAATAAAACAATAATATAAAAATAAATGAAGAATACTGACACAAACCTCTGCCCTACTGACACATCCACTGCCCTACTGACACATCCACTGCCCTACTGACACCAACCTTTGCCATACTGACACCAACCGCTGCCCTACTGACACCAACCTCTGCCCACCTGACACCAACCGCTGCCCTACTGACACATCCACTGCCCTACTGACACCAACTGCTGGCCTACTGGCACCAACCTTTGCCCTACTGACACCAACCGCTGCCCTACTGACACAAACCTCTGCCCTACTGACACCAACCTCTGCCTTACTGACACCAACTTCTGCTCTACTGACATCAACCGCTGCCCTACTGACACAAACCTCTGCCCTACTGACACCAACCTCTGCCTTACTGACACCAACTTCTGCTCTACTGACATCAACCGCTGCCCTGCTGACACCAACCTCTGCTCTACTGACACCATTCTTTGCCCTACTGACACATCCACTGCCCTACTGACACCAACCTCTGCCATACTGACACATCCACTTCCCTACTGACATAACCTCTGCCCTACTGACACCAACCTCTGCCCTACTGACACATCCACTGCCCTACTGACACATCCACTGCCCTACTGACACCAACCTCTGACCTACTGACACATCCACTGCCCTACTGACACATCCACTGCCCTACTGACACCAAACTTTGCCATACTGACACCAACTGCTAGCCTACTGACCCAACCTCTGCCCTACTGACACCAACCTCTGCCCTACTGACACCAACCTCTGCCCTACTGACACCAAACTGATACCTGAGCCATCTGCGGTTATTTACATCACTTGCGGCGCCTTCTCTGTTCCCCCCGCTGTCTTCTGGGAGACACACAGGTCCCAGAAGACAGCAGGGACCAGTGGGATAGTGCAGCGCGAGTCACGCATGCACAGTAGGGAACCAGGAAGTAAAGTTGCAAGGCTTCACTTCCTGATTTCCTTACCGAAGATGGCAACGGAAAGCACTCGAGAGCCTAACGATAGTATTTGTAGCTGCTGACTTAAAAAAAAAATTTAATCAGCGGACCTCCTATTTTTACCTTTAGTTATGCTTTAAGCTTGCCATACACGAGTATATTTTCCCACAAACATTTGTACAAAAACTGTCAGTACATTGGAGGACAAATACCATGGAAGTACATCAAGTACATCAAAATTTCATTTGCTTTTAACAATGAATTCTGGAAGAAATTATCCCTATCCCTCTCATCCCTATAAAGGAAAAAGAGGATCTTTATGTGCTATTCCAATAAGGAAGTATGGGGTCACCAGGTGCTTTTCAAACCAGGAAGTATAAGGTCACCGGGTGCTATTCTAATAAGGAAGTATGGGATCACCAGGTGCTATTCTAATAAGGAAGTATGGGGTCATTAGGTGCTCTTCTAACAAGGGACTATGGGGTCATCAGGTGCCATTCTAATAAAGAAGTATGGGGTCATCAGGTGCTCTTCTAATAAGGAAGTATGGGGTCACCGGGTGCTATTCTAATAAGGAAGTATGGGATCATCAGGTGCTATTCTAAAAAGGAAGTATGGGGTCACCAGGTGCTATTTTAATAAGGAAGTATAGGGTTATTAGGTGCTCTACTAATAAGGAAGTATGGGGTCACCGGGTGCTATTCTAATAAGGAAGTATGGGGTCATCAGGTGCTCTTCTAACAAGGGACTATGGGGTCATCAGGTGCTCTTCTAATAAGGAAGTATGGGGTCATCAGGTGCTCTTCTAATAAGGAAGTATGGGGTCACCGGGTGCTATTCTAATAAGGAATTATGGGGTCACCGGGTGCTATTCTAATAAGGAAGTATGGGGTCATCAGGTGCTCTTCTAACAAGGGACTATGGGGTCATCAGGTACTCTTCTAATAAGGAAGTATGGGGTCATCAGGTGCTCCCCTTTAATAAGGAAGTATGGGGTCATTGGGTGCTAAACTGAGGGAATAATACAGGGAATAATACATAGTTATTAGAGTAGTCTTGTGACACATGTCTAATACTATTACCTAACCTGAGAGGAAGCCCTGTCCTAACAGGCACACATGTGCAGCTGTTTCCTGAGTCCCGTAAAAAAAAAAAAATCTGTGGTAGGTAGACAACGTACCAGACTTTATTTATCCTCAGAAGTGCAAAGAAAATGGTTTATGTAATTTCTTTAATGTATATCTAAAGATAAAACTTGTTTTTGGAGAGTAGGGGATGGTCAAAGCCTTGTCAGGTTTTTTGTGGCCATTTGTTCCCCATTGGGTAGACTTTCTTTAACTTCCTGTCCTATAGACATAACAGGAAGCAAAGAAATCTCTCCAAAGCGAAGGAAATTTTCCTTTAAGCCCCGTACACACGGGCAGAATGTCAGGAGAAATTTGCTGGTACATAAAATGCTGGCCGTCATTCTGCCCGTGTGTATGTCGGTCTGTCCGGGAGCAGGAGAGGACAGCGGGGAATATTGCCGGGCAAGTCTCCAGGAGGGATCCACCAGGTGTCAGTGAGTGACAGGCACAGTCGGGAGAGCTGGCAGAGGCATGCCAGAGTGGACTGGGAGGCAGTCTGAGAGCCAGCGGGAGAGACTGTGAGGTTACCGGCAGTGAAGTCGGGCTGCTGCAGCCAGGAGGGCTGTCAGGGTCTGCAAAGGGCTTACCGGGATCAGTAGTCCACCAAATAGGGCAGTTAGCACTAGAACTTTCTTTGCGGTCCCTGCCTGTAATACGCCACCTTGCTAAGTCCTGGCTGAAGGCAGTGTCAGGCCTAACCATGTGCTAGCGGAGCAGGAATCTTTTCTAGGCATCCCATAAATTCCTCAACCCCATCCAAGTTAATCCTTAAATAAAATACAAAAACAAGGCTGATGGACTCGTTCATTATCTTGGAGTGACTGGAAGTGAATGTTGGGCTGGGCAGGGTGACAGGTGGGCCACATTACTCAGCAGCCCCTCCGGGGTACCGATACACCTACTTACCTTACCTTCGGCTTCTGCCTGCATTGCCCAGCCAAGGTTCACATCACCATCTTTCGAGCAAGATCTCAGGAGCAAAGAAGATCCCTATCTCACACAGTGAAGGAGCACCAACTAATGAAATTTGGGATACTCAACTTTCCCAGAATCACACAAGAGGGATCGTAATGTCACCCTTGGAAGGTAGAAGGTAAATATGTGTGGGTGCAAGGTTTGGATCTATGTAACCCGACACGTTTCGTGACATAGCATCACTTCCTCAGGGGTTGATGCACACACAATTGTCTATAAAGTAGAAATAGGAATATATGACACACAAAATACAATTTATTCTGCTATTGAAACATTGGGTATCAATCAAAAGGGGACCCATACTTACTCATGACTAAGGATGAGCCGAGTTCGCACCAGAACTTGCGAACAGGCAAAAAATGTGTTTGAACCATGACCACCATTAAAGTCTATGGAACACGAACATGAAAAATCAAAAGTGCTAATTTTAAAGGCTTATGTGCAAGTTATTGTCATAAAAAGTCATAAAAAGTGTTCAGGGACCTGGGTCCTGCCAATGCAAAAAAAGTTTTAAAAAACTGATGTGTTTTCGGGAGCAGTGATTTCAATAATGCTTAAAGTGAAACAATAAAAGTGAAATACTCTATTAAGTGGTGCATTTTCCCCGTGTTTAGAACAGTCCTTGCAGCAAAATCACATTTGTAAAGGAAAAAAGTAATTTAAAACTGATCGCGACTGTAATGAATTGTCGGGTCCCGGCAATACAGATAAATTTCATTGAAAAAAACAGCATAGGTTCACCCGAACCAAATGTAAAAAGAAATGCTTGGGGCCCCCCCCAATTCCATACCAGGCCCCTCATGTCTGGTATGGATATTAAGGGGAACCCTGCACCAATTTTTTTTTTTTTAAATGGCGTAGGTGTCCCCCTCAAAATCCCTACCAGAACCTTCAGGTCTGGTAGGGATTTTAATGGGAACCCACGCCAAAATTAAAAAAAGAAAATTGCATAGGGGTCCCCCCAAAAATCCATACCAGACCCTTATCCGAGCACATAACCTGGCAGGCTGCTGGAAAAGAGGGGGGCGAGAGTGCGCCCCCCTCCTGAATCATACCATGCCACATGCTCTCATCATGGGGAGGATGCTTGGGGTCTGGACCCCAAAGCACCATGTCCCCATGTTGATGGGGAGAAGGGCCTCATCCCCACAACCCTTGCCCGGTGGTTGTGGGGGTCTGCGGGCGGGGGCGTATCGAAATCTGGAAGCCCCCTTTTACAAGGGAACCCCTAGTTCCTGCCCCCTTATGTGAATTGGTAACACGGTACATTGTATCCCTACCATTTAACCCAATAAAGTGTCAAAAATGAAAAAAAAAAGAGCCAGCTTGAGACTTTAACGGTGTTCCGCGGATTTCGAATTTTCCAATTTTCTCAGAGCTCAGCATATTGTTCGGTGTTCTCCAGAACATCCGAACAACCAAAGTTCGGGCCGAACCGTCAGCCTATCCCTACTCATGACCTAATGTTAGTCACCTGGAAATGTCTGACCCAGGAACTGTGGGTATGGGGTATGGGATTCGAAGGGCCCAGCAGTGCAAACAGGACAAGATGGAATGGTGGGCATGGAGCGCAATCCAACAAGTCCTCCACCGTGAAAAATGTGTCTTATGTGCTTGTGTACATGACATACAAATACCACTTGGGTGTTGACAAGAAAGGAATAATGTGTGTAAAGAAGGCGGGATGTATGTATAGTACATACATAAAAGTGTGTGCAAAACATATATAACAAAAAAGGATAAATAGCAATAAAGTAAGAAAAAATGTTAAATCAAAAAGGAGGGTGAAGGGCAAACAGCCACCAAACCCTCATGGCTCCATAGGAAAATCATGAGTGTGAGTGTGCTGCTAAATTAAGTGCAAAGCCACATGAGGTATATTGGTAGGTAGAAATAAAATCAATCACAGGATAAGCCACCCAGAGATTATGTTGTGCTAGGTGAATCATGAGAGCTCTGTCCATACATTCCCACTGAGAAAGCAAAAGCATGCACATAGATCATCACATATCATTGCAAACTAAATGTTTTTAATATCAACATTGATAAGATAATTCATATCACGTTAAGTGGATGACATTCAGATACATGGCATATTTATAAACTTTACAAAGGTTCTAGTTTCCCTTCAGGCTTTCTAGGCTTTAGATTGATATCCTGTTTGCTTTGTAGCATAGACAGCAGGCCGTATTTCACAGGGATGATGGCCACCCATACAGCGAAAGGGTTAAGTTATTGTAGCTTTTAATATATACTGTAAGTCATTAAAAGCATAGTACGAAAACTTGCCAAAACAAACATTCCCAGCGCCTGGATGCTGGGCTCTCCGCTTGACGCTCTCTACCTGGATTTATAGCTGGGGATTCGGTGTCACGTATACAGTGCATATGTTGGCCCACTGCCTAATTAAAATATAAATACTGTGTAAGCCTCACTCTTCAAATAACTTATGTTAAATCAATATCGCCTGGCACAGCCTTAACAATCATTAGATCCCATGGTGATTTAATTCTACACAATGAAAATGACCTTCACAAATGAGGCTGGTCTGCTACAAACATGGAGATAGAGGAGGGGAGAGGAAGAATTTACAAAATGTTCACTATTTCATCCAAATGTCATGTACAGGACATGTTCAACGACTGAAAGAAAACTCCTTTCTGCTGGGACAAGGCCTGGTTTACAAAACTGGAGCAGCGGCCTATGGCAATCAGTTAGGACCCATCTTTTAAAGAGGAAATTAATAGATTACAACATGTAATTGCTCCGTTCTTGCTTTAGGTATTGTAAATCTTCCGCTCTGGGCAGTGGCATACCTAACAAATCTGACGCCTCATCATTTTTAACAACCCCTTCTCACAAAATATGCTTTCATTACTGTGCCGCAATGGGGAGTCTAACAGACACATATAAACCTCAGCACACTCATTAAAAAAACCAAAAAAAACCTTCAAGAATATATAATGTACTTAGTGTGAATTGGTCAGAATTATGTAATTTAAGCCCAGTGTACAGAAAGATCGTGTGTACGCGGCCTAATTTTCAGCCCAGAGCTGCAGTCTTTGCAGATAAAAGTCATAGCCACATCCAGTTACTACTGTGCATGCACACTGCTAGGCTCATTCATTCATTGGCTGGAGGTGTACTCTTCTACAGTGGGTGACCGCGATATTGTGTCAATCTTGCTCCCTTTCTCGGCGAGATTGACCACCTACGAGCCCCATCGCGGGAGCCAGCCCCGAGCTGACTTGCCGCGATGCTTTGGATACGGGCAGCGTGCTTTGGATACGGGTCTGGTATGGATTGTGGGGGGGCCCCCACGCCGATTTTTCGGTGTAGGGGGTTCTCCTTACAACCCATAGCAGACCTAAGGGCCTTGTATGCCTCCTGGGGGGGGGAACCCATGCCAGATTTGTATTTAAAATTTGGCGTGGAGTTCCCCCTCAGGATTCATACCAAACGCTGCAGCTAGATGTGGCGGGAATCCAAGTCGGATCCCCGTTGCTTCTATGACGTGCTCGCTGGAATGTGCTTTGTCTATTTCAGCGAGTGCGAGATGGCGGCACCCTGTCGCCGAGAATCAGCGCGATGTTGTCGTGCTGAATAGTGTTGAGCAGAATATGCCATATTCGATTTTGCGATATATCTCGAATATATAGTCGAATATTCGAGATATATTCGCTAAATACGAATATTCGTGATATTTTTTGAAAAAGAAATGATTGCGAAATTTCGCTATTGCGAATGCGAATGCGAAATTTCGAGAAATGCGGAATGGAGCACTCTGATTTGCTCAGAATATTCGTGATATTTTACAATACAAAATAATTGCGAATATTCGAGAAATGCGGAAGGAGCACTCTGATTGGCTCAGAATATTCGTGATATATTACAATACACAATAATTGCGAATATTCGGCAAATGCGGAAGGAGCACTCTGATTGGCTCAGAATATTCGTGATATATTACAATACACAATAATTGCGAATATTCGAGAAATGCGGAAGGAGCACTCTGATTGGCTCAGAATATTCGTGATATATTACAATACAAAATAATTGCGAATATTCGAGAAATGCGGAATGGAGCACTCTGATTGGCTCAGAATATTCGTGATATATTACAATATAAAATAATTGCGAATATTCGAGAAATGCGGAATGGAGCACTCTGATTGGCTCAGAATATTCGTGATATATTACAATATAAAATAATTGCGAATATTCGAGAAATGCGGAATGGAGCACTCTGATTGGCTCAGAATATTCGTGATATATTACAATACAAAATAATTGCGAAATTTCGAGAAATGCGGAATGGAGCACTCTGATTGGCTCAGAATATTCGTGATATATTACAATACAAAATAATCGCGCGATATCGCTATTGCCGAATAATCGCATTGCGATTTTTCGGCAATATAAAATGAGCGCTGCAGCTACTCGGCCCAAGGTCTCTAATCATACCAGCAATGCTTTTAGATGTTGATGGGGATCTCTAGGATGTGATCTGTTCTAAAAAAAAAAAATTGAAAAAATACGAATATTCGAAATAGCGAATATTTGCCGCGATATTCGTGTTATTCGCGAATACTCGAATATGCAATATTCGTAGCGAATATTCGCAATGCGAATATTCGTGAGCAACACTAGTGCTGAAAACACATTCTCAGCAACAGGCACAGTACATGGCTGGGACCTACCATCAGTAGGGACCAGCCATCGAATAAACAGAGCAAGTGGCACACAGTAAAGTTGTCTCTAAAAGCTGAACACCATCTATTCAATCTGAGCATTCTCAAAGATCTCTCTTTATCTTCAAGAAACTTTGCAAAACATCTCTCAAATTTGGCCAGCGGCCAACTGCAAGAGGGGTGCTCAGTTTCCTCCCAATGTAAGTGCACCCTGCCTAACTCCAAAGAACCTTCAGGCAGCAGTTAATCAGAGGCTGGCTCAATGACATTTTACACTTACCCAAAGTATTTAGATTATTTTTTGGGCATGTGTAATATGCCCCAAGTTAACATTTTCTTCATTGGTCAATGGCTAACATAGTACTCTCTCTACTGCTGCTACCGTGTTTCCCCCGAAAATAAGCCCATGTCTTATATTAATTTTGGCAACAAAAGACACAGTAGGGCTCATTTTCTTTACCCTCTCTCTTCCCTTGCCTGACAGGAATCCCCAGTGTGAACTGAATTAAAATCCTATAATACACTCTTTTACAGTAGTATATAATGTACAATTTTGTGTGTTTCTGTAATATAATTGTGTCAAATGCTTTTGTTATAGAATCGCTCTGCGCTTCTGTGAACTCCCTGGAGCTCTCATGCCCACAATTATATTACAGAAACACACACATTATACATTATATTCTACTGTAATAGAGTGGATTATAGGATTTTACAAGCATATTAAACTAGGGCTTATTTACGGGGTAGGGCTTATATTGCAGCCCTCCTGGAAAATAACGCAAGGTCTTATTTGTGGGGTATGTCTTATATTCGGGGAAACACAGTAGTATAAAATGTACATTGAGTAAGGGAGATTCAGTATAAAAGATGGGAAAAGTCAGATATAATAAAGTGGTGAAATTGAGATGTTGTATATTATTATTATTATTTAGGTACTTACGGTATATAGCGCCGTCAATTTACGCAGCACTTTACATATACAATGTATATTCACATCAGTCCTTACCCTCAAGGAGCGTACAATAAAAGGTCCCTAACTCACATTCATATACTTGGGCTAATTTAGGCAGAAGCCAATTAACCTACCAGCCAGCATGTCTTTGGAGTGTGGAAACCCACGCAGGCACAGGGAGAACATGCAAACTTGAGGCAGGTAGTGTCGTGTTCGGGATTTGAACCAGCAACCCTTTTAAAGAGTTAGTAAATTAAATTAAAATAACAAACATGTGATACTTACCTCCACTGTGCAGTTTGTTTTGCACAGAGTGGCCCCGATCCACGTGTTCTGGGGTCTCTCGGCGGCTGTCTCTGGTCCTCCCCGCAATTACTGACCACAGAGAGCTCGCATGGTGGTGAGTCGTTGCGGGCGGCCATAGCCACTCACTGTATCACTCGGCCCCGCCCCTGGCTGCGCTGATCTCAATCCATCCACTCTAGCCAATCAGCAGTCAGGCTAAACGGCGAAGAGGATCTTGGGACCACGCGGGACAGGTAAGTAAAATGGGGGCTCGGGGGTGGCATTATGAGATGTTTTTTCACCTTAATGCATAGATTGCATTAAGGTGACATTTTTTTTTTACTTTACAACTCCTTTAACTGCTAGGCGAGAGTGCCACTCACTACACCACTGTGCTGCCCGTATTTCAAGGTAACACCTATTTCTTTAAAATAATGGACTTGAAAACACATAAAAAAATGTAAGAGTCTGGAAACATCTTATAGCAGATAACAAATGCCTGCCAGAACTCATAAATATAGTAGTTATGTTTTAAGTGGACCATCCCTTTAAGAACAGTTATCAAGCAGAATTTAATATTAATATTTGCAGGTCATGAGTTTAGCTTTTAGTGTCATGCAGCTACACATCTGGAGGGTTATTGTCCAAGTCCAATGACAAGCGTACACTTCCAATAACAGCTTAGCTTTATCCAGATCTTTTTTAAGTAACCTCTGCAGGAGCATTTCCTGTTGAAGAATACCATGTATAGAAGACAGCCAGCTCAGGAGATACTGTATCATGTTCTTTTTTGTTTTTGTATGTTTGCTAAATGTCCTCCCCCACATGTGTCCCTTGGAATTCGTTTGTCTACATCCTGGACTGAAAGCAAAAAAAATGCCTGGGATCTGCCAGAAGGAATGTTTAGGGGCATGGGAATCTCAGTGTCACGGTGGTCACCAGTGCATTTTTTGGCGTGTGTTAAAACAAGCAAGCACCGTTGGGCTTACCGCAAGACAATCACAGCGCTTCTATCAGGATACCTATCGCACGCTAAAGTCCTGAGAAAAAGTGTGTGGGTTTTTTCTTCATGACAGAGACTAAGATTTTGCAGATCTCCAAATGAGAACTTGAATTCTAGCTCTGAGATGTAGTCTGACCTCGGCAGCCGTCCAGCGTACCGCTACAGTTCAGCTCAAGAATTAAACACTTGAGAGAGAACCAAGAGAGGGGGGTATTCACAAATATAGTACTGGGATGCCTGCCTTTACATGCACATGAACTTTAATGGCATCACAGTCTTATTCCATAGGGTTCAATATTGAGTGCCTTTGCAGCTATAACGGCTTCAACTCTTCTGGGAAGGCTGCCCACAAGGTTTAGGAGTGTGTCTATGGGAATTTTTGACCATTCTTCTGAAAATGCAGGCACTGATTTTGGACGAGAATGCCTGCCTCGCAGTCTCTGCTCTAATTCATCCCAAAGGTGTTCTATCGGGTTGGGGTATGGACTCTGTGTAGGACAATCAAGTTCCGCCATCCCTAAATGGCCCCTTCTTGTTCCAACATGACTGCTCATCAGTGCACAAAGCAAGTAGATGGTCAAACGTGCCAAACATTAATCAACCGCTTTCCGACCGCCGCACGCCTATATACGTCGGCAGAATGGCAATGGCAGGCAAATGGGCCCTTTGAATTTGCCGCCCAGTGGGCGCGTGCACGTCCTTTTTTGCCCACAAATAGAGCTTTCTTTTGGTGGTATTTGATCATTTGATTTTTGCGATAATAAATATCCCCCCAAAAATATAAAAAAATAAATGTTTTCCTCAGTTTAGGCCGATACATATTCTTTTACATTTTTTGTCAATAAGCGTATATTGATTAGTTTGCGCAAAAATTATAGGGCCAGATTCACATAGATTGGCCGACGGCGTAGCGTAAGCCATTTACACTACGCCGCCGCAACTTAACAGAGCAAGTGCCATATTCCCAAAGCACTTGCTACGTAAGTTGCGGCTGCGTAGTGTAAATGGCCCGGCGTAAGGCCGCGTAATTCAAAGGGGGAGGCTTGTATTTAAACTAAGCGCGCCCCCGCGCCGATCGAACTGCGCATGCGCCGGCCGCAAAAATAGCCCAGTGCGCATGCTCCAGCTCACGTCGGTAAACGTGAATGAAACCGACGTGAGCGCCGTTTACGTAAATCCCTATTCGCGAACGACTTTGTAAAATGACGTAAATGACGGAAAAAGACGACGCTGTTCCGACGCCATACTTAACATGGCATACGACGGAACTTCATAAGGTTACCCCTCATATAGCAGGGGTAACCTTACGCTTACGGAAACAACATAAACGATGACCGGGCGGCGTAAAAAAGGTCGGGAATCGGCGTATTAGGCTCATTTGCATAGGCAAATGAGAAATCAACGTAAGGGCCACCTAGCGGCCAGCGAATTCATTACATCTACGATCCGACGGTGTAAGTGTTTTACACCTGTCGGATCTTCACTGTATCTATGCGTAAATGATTCTATGAATCAGACGCATAGATACCCAATAAAAAAAACAGAGATACAACGGTGTTTCCTGCGATACATCTTTTGAGAATCTGGCCCTTGGTGTCTACAAAATAGGGCATAGTTTTATGGCATTTTTATTATTCGTTTTTTTTTTACCAGTAATGGTGGCGATCTGCGATTTTTATCATGATTGCGAGATTATGGCGGACACATCGGACACTTTTGACACATTTTTGGGACCATTGTCATTTAAAGGCTATAAAAATTGCAATACAGATGCTTATATCTGGGGCCTGTTGTATACTCTATGTTTTGTGGTTGTGATAACTGGAAAATGTGTGTTATGGCCATATTTTCTATATCTTTGTATTGCTATGTTGATGGTCCGAAATTCCTTTTTTACTTTATTCAGCCAATGTGTCTGTCTACTTCAGAACTTGTTTTTTCTTTAATAAAAAATACATTGAAATATAAAGGCTATAAAAATGCACTGATTACTGTGTAAATGACACTGACAGGGAAGGGGGTTAACCACTAGGGGGTGATGAAGGAGTTAAGTGTGTCCTAGATAGTTATTCTAACTGTGTGGGGGCTGGGCTACCAGTGACACAACATTGATCATTGCTACCAATGACAGGGAGCAGTTGATCACTGTCCTAGCACTAGGCAGAACAGGGACCCGCAAGCACACTTCCGAGGCATGTGGAGCGCGTGCCCGCTGGGCAGCAAATTCAAAGGGACGTACAGGTACGCCCATTTGCCTGCCGTGCCATTCTGTCGACATATATTGGCGTGCAGTGGTCGGGAAACGGTTAATTAATGTTTGCCGCGTTTGACCATCTATGGTTACAGAATCATTCCAATCATAGGACAAAGCTTCTTGTGAGGTGTGACTTCAAACTGCCTTATCCCTACAGCTCTTTGCCTGTATGGTATGTGAACTGTGCTATAATGGGTCTGCTTCTGACTGTTGCCCATCTGGCATAGCATGGTTTACAGTACATCTTTTCTGGAAAGATATATGAATAATTTTACATACACCGTAGAAGCCTCACACTTCAAAGACATTTTACTAACAGTGGGGCATCTGTAGTGACCAAACAGGTGTTGCAGGGCAATTTTGTCACTGTATTTATCAGAGAGGGGTGATTACATCCTAGGAAGCAGATGTCCCTGCCCCATACCTCTGAACATGTTCCAAATACTAAAGCTTAATCTGCCTGGACACCTATGGAGAGTAGAAGAATTTTCAAGTGCAAGGTGGGGAGTTACAGGAGCCACACTAGTCAAACTCACTTTGCCTTCACTTTCTCATTTCCCTGCTTGTTTCTACAAATAATTGATGGTTTTGTGTATCATTATTATTATTATTATTATTATAATACAGGATTTATATAGCGCCAACAGTTTATGCAGCGCTTTACAATATAAAAGGGAGACAATATAGTTACAATACAATAAAATACAAGAGAATTAAGAGGGCCCCGCTCAGAAGAGTTACAATCTAATAGGGTGGGGCAGGTGGTACAAAAGGTTTTAACTGTGGGGAATGAGCTGATGGAAGTGGTAAAATATTAGCTGGAGGGTTGGTAGGCTTCCCTGAAGAGATGAGTTTTCAGTGATTGCCTGAAGGCAGCTAGAGTAGGAGATGAGATGGACAGGTTGAGGTAGAGAGTTTCAGAGGATGGGAGAGGCTCTTGAGAAATCCTGGAGACAAGCATTGGAGGAGGAGACAAGGTAGCTTGAGAGTATAAGGTCTCGAGAGGAAGGGTTGGGTGATATTTGGAGACAAGATTGGTGATGTAGCTAGGGCAGAGTTATGAATGGCTTTGTATGTTGTGGATAGTATTTTGAATTTAATTTGCTGGGCAATCGGTAGCCAGTGTAGGGGTGGCAGACACTGAGCAGTTGATAAGGTGGATAAGTCTGTCAGCAGCATTCATCATAGACTGAAGAGGGAATAGCCTATGGAGAGGTAGGCCAATGAGATGGGAGTTGCAATAGTCAAGGCGAGAGATAACAAGGGAGTGAATGAGTGTCTTGGTGGTTTCATTTGTTAAAAACAGATGATATGGAGGTGAAAAGTCTACAAGCCCTTAACAACGATTGGATTTGGGGCTGAAGAGAAAGTTCAGAGTCTGGGATTATACCTAGTACCTGGGCATGATGGATGGATTGATGGTTGCATTATTGATTTTGATGGAAATTACCAGCTTAGTTTTAGAGATTAGAGATATCCCCTCAGGAGCCGCTGGCTTGATTTGAGATCGGCGTATTAAGTTACCTTGTAGTGTGTCTAGGGGTAGTAGCAGTGAGTAGTAGTAGTGAGCGAATGTCCAGTCACCAAATGGGTTTTCCAAATGCTTTATTCCAAGGCCCAACACGGCCAACATCAACAGGAGATAGGATAGGAAAGGTTGATGAAGTGATTGAGAACTTTGCAGTATTAGGCCTGCATATGAAACAGAGGAATCTTGCTCTCAGTAGTAGTAGATACAGTTCGTCGCTACTCTAGCCAGAGTGGGTGAAGTGCCCCCAGACAGACCTTTGTCACAAGCTTGGCAGTGTCACTTTTAAGTTGCTGGGAGGAACAGGCCTTTGTTACAGGCCTGGCTCGGGCCTCTGCCACAGGCTTAGTACTTCAGTACTCAAGAGAACAATTCGGATTGAGCAAATCCTCCCAGTAATGCAATGAAGGGGGTCACTGGTTGACAGCGCATGCACGCGCACGTATGCGGGCACGGTCCGGCGGCACGACGTGTGCGGGAGCGCGCGCGCGGCGCAAACTCACGCGATTCCTTCGGAGCCAATCACAGGGCTCACCACCCTATTTAAACCTGCCTCTGACACATGGCAGGTTGCTGGTTTGTCATCAGCTCCTGTATGTGTCTCATTGCTGCGAACCTGTTTGTCCTGAAAACCTTCTGGCTTACCTGTTTGAATCCTGATCTCGGCCTGCCTTGGACTCTGCTGACCTCTCCAACCCTTGACCCCGGCTTGCACTCCTGGACTCTGCTAACCTCTCCAATCCTCTGATCTCGGCTCGTATCCTTGGACTTCCGCTGACCTCTCCGATCCTTTGACCCTGGCTTGCATTACTGGATTTCCTTTGATCTCTCTGACCCGTGATCCACAACCAGTACCTTGAACTAGTTTTGCCTGTTTGGTCCTCTGTTCCTGTTGGTGCCACGGACTGTCTCCTCGGCCTGTCTGCAGATCCGGTGCCTTCCTTGATCTACACCTTGACCCAGTTTCCTGTTTCCGGTACCGGTGCCTCCCGGTGCTGTCACCTCTCTGTCTCCATCACCAGAGGGCGGTCAGCACTGGTTCGCAAGGGTGAGCCGTCCGCAGCATCTTGGCCTCGGTAAGTTCTTTAGACTCTGACAGTAAGTCACTGGGGGGCCCCTTTCAACACCTGGATGAATCAGGCCAGGTGGCCATGCCGGGGGGGTCCGTGGATGCGCGCACCCTGAAGGTGGATGCCGCACCTGGAACGTGGACCCCGCGTAAAAAGAGAGAGAGCCCCCAGAATCATGGCGCCTATTACAGATATACCCCTCCCCAGCATGCGCAGCGAGGGAAAAACTCCTCTAATTGGCTGCTGGGGAAAAGTGGCTGCCCCAGAACCCCTCTAGCGCCAACTGTCGCCCAGGGCTGGAACCGCACCCCTGGAACGCAGACTGACCCACAGGACAGTTCTGGAATAACAGCAACCTATAATTAAACAAATTATGAATGGGAGCAAAATAACTCTCCCATTCACCCACTAACTTTAGCGTAGTGCCCGTACTGAAAGTAAGGGGGCGCTACAGAGAGATTTATTTAAGGAAGTATTGTGAAAATTACATAATCACTGAGTCGTGCTGTTTTCTTTTTAAATTCTTGATTATTCACTTCAGTTGGTAAGAAAAGATTTAAAACCTCAAGAAAAAGTCATCATATGTGTGTATGATTTAGGATGGCATATACTAGGTTGTAGCCATGGTTCCCTCTAATTTCAAATGCCTGTGAGCAGGAGACTTACGTCATTCCATCAATATAGCAATGCAAAACTTTTAAGTGAAAAAAGTTGACTTCAGAAGGACATGAAACCGATGTCTTCTTATCTCTGGGCATTAAACAAAAGACCAGAAAAAGTATTAGCCTTTAGCAAATCAAACAATTAGGTTGACTTCATCAATCCATTGACATCCATGATCTATTCTGAGCTGTAAAAAAAAAAATCTTGGATTAATTTGCGGGGCCTGTCAAATTATGGATGCAAATAGAAAACGGTGTATTTCTTGGTCTGAATGGGCGAGCAGTGTGGATGTTTCAAAGCTTCGCCGATATTGGTAGGAAACCATTATCTACCAGCAGATGTTAACTATAAATGTATTATTGTTTAGGAAAAGAGTTAATTACCAACTTATTAATTAAATAGAAAGTATGAATCTGTTGTACTGCTAACAAATACATAATTTTCCTGGAGTATTATTAAAGACTTTTTGTTGTACCTATTAAAGATTCTTGTCTGGAAGTTAATTTCATTATGCTAATGAGCTATCATCATTACCAAAACCTAGGCTTTGATCCATGTTAATTGTCGTGATCTTCAAAGACAAAGTCGCCACTTACTTTAAATGAATTTTACATCTTTTTAAAGAATCATATGGAAATTAGGGGAAGTAATTAATTTTTTATTATGTCTCTCCATATTTTTTTTCGAGAGGAAGTCAATGGTATTGGCTGGAATTCATTTTAGCATTTAACTAGGGAAAACAGCATGAGGCAAAAAATGTTCAGATGCAAAAGATTAAAGAAAATTTGAAGCTAGGACCTAATTTGTCTTGATAAACTTTGGTGTTTAATATGCTTCTTTTGTTCTCCGTGCGAAACTGCAGGGTTTTGATTTGTAGAAAGAAATCTTCAAAAACTTTCCATTTCACTCCTCATTTCATAGTCTTTCATTTGTGGTAAGACAGCCAAGTTGACCTTCAAGCCATAATACTTAAATATCTGTGAACATAGCCAGTTAAATCTATTTTATCGTCTGATATCAGCTGTTGTGCACTCAACACTAAGGGGGCTTTTTTTGTAGATAACAGATTTCTTTTTTCAATATGACAAGCATCACAACCCGACTGAGTCTAAATTATAATTATATTCAAATATTTTAACAACTAGTTAGCCTTATGAGCATTACATGTCTTGCTTTGGCTAACGTTTCTGTACATGTGTTACACTATGGGCATTTATTAGGTCTTGTGTCTTACGAACATTTTTGCATTTTGTAGTCAATTTTGGCTGTGGTCAGTTAGGAAGTGGAGAAGAAAAAATTGTATTATTAAACGTTAAGGTTCTACAAACAATTTTACCTTAAAGTGTATTTAAAGCCATTTATTTAAATGTGTCCTGATGATCATTTCCACGTTTTTAAGGAATTAAGACAAAACCTTTACATTGGAACACTTAGACCAGTAACAACTGTTTAAGAAGGGATTCCCCTGATTTCGGAGAGGTGTCCTCTCACTTTCTGGCTTGTCTGGAGGCAGGAATTGTAGTAAGAGCTTCACAATAGGCCACAAACAGAAAAAAAAATTAAGAGGTTTTAACCACTTCCTTCTCTATCCAAAGCTAAATTGGCCTAAAAAAAATAATTATATATAACTATATAGATATAAAAATATATCTATACAGACAGATAGATAGATAGATAGATATATAGGCCCAGATTCAGAGAGCCATTACGCCTGTCTAACTGGTGTTAGACTGGAGTAATTTCAAATTATGTGCGTTTTCTAGCTAGTCGAAAACCTCAAACCATGAATAGACGGCTGCGGGCTTCAATTCGACTGGATTACGTGTTTGTACGCCTTGGGATCTACGCTGCAATAAAATTGCGGCCACTGGGTGGACTTTCCGTCGTTTTCGGCGTCGGGGTATGCAAATGAGCTTTTGCCGGCGATCCCCGAAATTACGATCTTCAATCGCAATCTCTTACGGCACCTTTAGTCATCTTTTATTTGCGTAACACTATACCAGCTTTTTGCTGCTCTAATATTAGACAGCCCATGTTAAAGCGGAATTTCACCCTAAATATAAGATCTCCCATGTGATTCAGCATACTGGCGTCAGCGCCAGTATGCTGTTTTTTTTTTTTTTATCCCACA
The DNA here is from genome assembly GCA_029574335.1 of Rana kukunoris. Taxonomy (NCBI): domain Eukaryota; kingdom Metazoa; phylum Chordata; class Amphibia; order Anura; family Ranidae; genus Rana; species Rana kukunoris. The sequence goes on along the minus strand of CM056054.1, from coordinate 214,549,814 downwards.
CTTACTGTATTATCCAGTAATTTCATTTTTTTCCCCCGCGGTGGACGGCGCCAGTACAGCGCGTCACATCTTCCGAAAATACCCAATATGGACTCGGGTAATCTCGGAGAAAATGCGGCGCCTGCGCACAGACCTAGGAGCTGACTGCGCAGGCGCCGTATTTCTCCGAGTCCTATTTCGGAGGGCGTGACGCGCCATAGCCATAGGACTCGGAGAAATACGGCGCCTGCGCAGTCAGCTCCTAGGTCTGTGCGCAGGCGCCGCATTTTCGCCGAGATTACCCGAGTCCATATTGGGTATTTTCGGAAGATGTGACGCGCTGTACTGGCGCCGTCCACCGCGGGGGAAGAAAATGAAATTACTGGATAATACAGTAAGTGTGGGATAAAAAAAAAAAAAAAACAGCATACTGGCGCTGACGCCAGTATGCTGAATCACATGGGAGATCTTATATTTAGGGTGAAATTCCGCTTTAAGTATGGCCGTCGTTCCCGCGTCGAATTTCTACGTTTTTCGACGTCTTTTATTATTTTTAACGTAAGTTGTCCAGGAATAGGAATGTCTATATACTGTATATATATATCTATAGATATATATAGATAGATAGATAGATAGATAGATATCTCTATATATATACACATACACACACATATATGTATATATATTTATATATATATATATACACATATAGATAGATATACATATAGGGCCAGATTCACGAACACTTGCGCTGGAGTATTTGGATATGCGCCGCGTAACTGTGATGATGCGCCGTCGTTTCTATGTGCCCGTACCCACCAAACTAGATGCGCCCAATAACGGGTCATTTGCGACCGGCGGAACGTTCCGACGCCAGAGTATCGTCAGCGCTTATTTTCGCTGGGCGCATCAGTCGCGCCCATTGATTTCCCCTGCAAATATGCAAATGAGGGATTTTTCCCAATTCACGAACGGATTAGCACCATACGCTGGCTACATGCGCCGGCCGTATCTCGTCCGTCCGGCGCAAAGTTATTTCTACAAAAGGCTGCTTTATCTTTACTCCAGATGGCCACAGGTCAGCAGGAGAGCAGCTACAGCAGCGTTACCGACGATAAGAGCTAGCTGAGCACCCCAACTTGCAGGACAACACCTCTGTCCATGCTTGTCTGTCAAATTTTACAGCCATGGAGGAAGACATCATAGGTCTCCATAGCCGAGATGATGGCTGACAGCTCCTGGCCATTAAAGTTCAGCTTTCTCCTGTGTGTTTGCGGGGAACGGGAGCAGCCATCTCAGAACAAAAGTAACATCACTGCGGGGAGGGGGAGCAGGATATACTTTAGTGCCGGAATGGCGCTTCTACGGGCGCATTTACACGCCCAACGGAAGGCATTGCGCTGACGTTTCCCGTGCAGTGGTGCCGACGGAAGTTGTGAGCATGCGCACAAAGGGGGCGAGTGGAGCCTCACTCACTGCGCATGCTCCGTGGTTGATGCGCTGAACGTAAGCCTCTGCGCTGGGCTCCGCCCATCATTTACATATGATCACACCCACTTCCACTTGCGTCGGGTTACGCCAGCGCATTATCGTTACTCTGGCGCAAGTTTACGCGCAACTGCTATGTGAATTACAGGACTTGCGCTGAAAGGGTCTTCAGAGTAACGTAAATGAGAAGCGTTACTCCAGAGGAAAGATACTCTCATCTACCTGAATCTGGCCGATAGATAGATAGATAGATAGATAGATAGATAGATAGATAGATAGATAGATAGATAGATAGATAGATAGATAGATAGATAGATAGATAGATAGATAGATAGATAGATATCTTGATCATCAACATGACAATTTGATATTCAAACAGTCCATTTGATATTCCTTTCAGTGAATTGTGTCTGTTAGACTTTTGAAACCATTACAATTTATCAAATAAAAAGTCAACTAACTAGTAAACATCTTTCGTGTTAGTTATTAAATGTATATCTAAAATTAAATCCCATTTAATAAAAGTTAAATATAGAAAAATACAGACATTGATGCAGTTTTATTAAATACCATTATCCACTAGCATGTGTTCATTTTATAAAGGTTAAGGAAATAAAATAAAAAAAATGACATTTCCCCCAAATCTACCAGCTCAGGCAAGTGGAGATGCATTGTTTCTGTACCGAGCTTGATCATTTTAAATGATCATATAAATATATGTATCATGTATATATAAAAAATGATAAACAAATATATATATATATATATATATATATATATATATATATACACACAGTATATGTTAAATGTTCAAATGATAATAATAATCTAAGTTATTTGTATTATATATATTTTTATATATATATATATATATATATATATATATATATATATATATATATATATATATATATATATTTATACATATATATATATATATTTATACATATATATATATATATATACACATTTACATAAATAATATTATAAAGTACTTTTAATTCTGTAAACATTTATGTTTCTTATCAGTTATCCTACTTTGGTGTGTGTGTGTATTCATTTGATTTATAAGTTTGATTTATACACAGAACTGTGGAATACGCCAAAGCTTTATAAATGTATAACAATAATGGTAAAAAAAAATTGTAATTTACAAATGGAAACAAGTCATTAGAAACAATACTATATTTGATGTGCAGTTATCAAACAGGCTAAACAAAATATATTTATCCCACTTTCACATAGATTTCTATTCAATTAAATTAGAAATTAGCACACTTCATATCCATCAAAGTTAGACATACTAGTCAATGTAACCATCTTTTTTATTCATCATAGTGGAAGCTTAGTTGAATCTATATACATCAAGTCATGTTATAGGTAAAATGTGATATTTTATTATGTTATCTATCTATAAAGTTGCTGTGCTTAAATTGAAATGATTTAAAATAGTTTCCAAGTCTACACTGAACCAGCTACGAGTCTGTGAAGAGACAATGAAAAATACTGATAATTAGCAGAGCTGTAGAGAGTTTTGTGTCTACTCTTTGCAGCCTTCACACACATGTATACACAAAATGTTGCCTTTGATTTTGTGCCAGATGTAGTAGCTGCCACTACTACAGTGATAACAGAAGTTATAAGGCTGTAGTGCCAAGCAGCTGCAATTTGATGGCAGAGGATCATTTTCTCAGCACTGGCACCATTCAGAGAAATCCTTGTATTTTTTTTTCAATGAATACAAGGGGCTAGATCCAGGAAATAAATAAGACGGCTTATCTCCAGATAAGCCGTCTTATTTCTGCGTCTGAGCCCTCCTATCTATGCGCCTGATTCATCGAATCAGTTACGCATAGATTTCCATAAGATCCAACTGGCATAAGTCTCTTACGCCGTTGAATCTTATTTTCATATTTTAGGCTGGACGCTAGGTGGCGTTCCCGTCTAAAATATGCAAATGAGCCTATACGCCGATTCCCGAACGTACGCCCGGCCAGCATTATTTTTTTACGTTGTTTGCGTTAGCGTAGTACCGTCGTAATGTTATTCCTGTGCAGCCAATGTTAAATATGGACGGCGTGCCAGCGTTTTTTACGTTGTTTACGTAAAACGTTCGCGAATAGGGCTTTGCGTAAGTGCTGTTTACACGTCGTATTGACGTCGAGATTTGGAGCATGCGCACTGGGATCAATTCACAGCTTGCGCATTCGCAGTTCGTTTGGCGCGGGGACGCGCTTCATTTAAATAATACACGCCCCCACGTATTTGAATTTGGCCGGGTCTTTTACGCTACACCGCCTCAACTTTACAGGCAAGTGCTTTGAGAATAAAGCACTTGCCTAAATAAGTTGCGGCGGCTTAGTGTAGATACCCTACGCTAGGCAGGTTTACATTTAAGCCGATCCTACCTAAATCTAGCCCAAGGTGTTCTTTGATTGGAAGAGGTGGAAATTATGCTCTCACTTCTCCCCTCTACACCTCATCCATTCAGGGACTGAAAAAAGTACAATACTTTCTCTGAATGAAAGTAAACAGCTGGACCCAGAAGACTGCCATCACTGTAGCAGCAACTACAGTAATTTGAGGCACACACATGGATCGATCTGGTATGAGATATGCATACTTACATTGGTCCAAGCCACACTGATTTAATTAAGCAAATTTTTTTTTTTAATCATAGTTAAACGCCAGCTTTTTGTGATTTTTCTGTGAGCTGCACCACACTTTGTTACAAACCTCTACCCAGCAGATGAAGGTGCATTTCTACTTAAAGCCCAACTCCACCAAAAAATATGTTTTCCCTTGCAGTGGGGCTATGCCCACACTGAAAGGGGCAACTACTCATTTTGTTTAGGAGAGTGTAGAAAGCCCATACTCACCCAGTCCTCCATTTCACCGGTGAACAGTGCTCCCCCAAATTCTAGCGATGGAATGTTCCTGGTGTCCTCACATCCAGAGCACGGCTATAGGCTTGATGAAGTCAGGAACAGTCCACCTCATAAGACCGCTAGAACATGGGGGGGGGCAGCAGCCGCAGCGACCTGTCTTGTTTGGGTAGGATCGAAAGATCAGGTAAGTATATCTCTGTTCTACAATCCCCAAGACAAAGATGAGAAATTAACCCTTGCAGTGGGAGCACAACCCCACTGCAGTGGAAAACTTTTTTTGTTGCCAAGTGTTGGGCTTTAACCACTTGCCAACCATATAAAACTTACATATACAGTGGCAAGGTGACTCGGCTGTGCCAGATCACGTACTTAGTATGTGATCTGACACTTCTAGGTAGAGGGTATGCATGCACGCCACCATCACCCCACTCCTGCTGTGATTATACACAGCGGGAGCTGATCTGCAGTTTAACGGACTCGATGTCTACCGGCACCCGCTGATCATCACACAGAGAGCCAGAAGGTAGATAGCTGTTCAGCCAGGAGATAAAGCATGGATCTTGTGTCTCTGCAAAGTAGGGACAAGGATCTATCTCTTCCCCTAGTAAAAGCACCATCCACACTGTACCTTAAAACACTGACAGTCTCCAAAAAGTGCCAGTTAGCGTCCAACTGTCCACCACAATATCACAATCGTGCTATAAGTCACTGATCGCTGCCATTACTAGCAAAAAAAAAAATACAAACATTCTAGTTTGTAGACACAAACCAATCAATATACACTAATACCTTGTACACACGATCAGATTTTTTTTATCTGATATTCCGACCGTGTGTGTGTCCCATCTGAGTTTTTCCATCAGAAATTCTGAAGGACTTAGAAAGAGAACGTGTTCTCTTTTTTTTCTGATGAAAAAAAAATCTATTGAAAATTCCGTTCGTCTGTATGGAACTCGGAAGCAATGAACTTCATTTTTCTCGGCTCGTCGTAGTGTTGTACGTCACCGCATTTTGGACGGTCGAAATTTGGTGTGACAGTGTGTATGCAAGACAGCTTGAACGGAATTCCGTCAGAAAAATCCTTCAGAGTTTATCGCGGCGGAAATTCGGATCGTGTGTACAGGGCATTAATGGATTTTTTTTTACCAAAAAAAGCAGAAAACATATTGGCACAAATTGATGAAATTCGATTTTTACTATTTTTTTTATTAGATATGTTTTATAGCAGATAGTAAAAAATATTTATTTATTTTTTTCCAAATTTGTTGTTCTTTTTTTGTTTATAGCGCAAAAAATAAAAGCTGCAGAGGTGATCAAATACCACCAAAAGAAAGCTGTATTTGTGGGGAAAAAAAGGACATACATTTTATTTGGGTACAGCATTGCATGACAGCGCAATTGTCATGTAACAAGCTGGGCACAAGCACTTACCTGTACTTTGCCTTCAAGAGCCCAGCCACTCATGACCTGGTCCTGTTCTCCGTGACCGCGCCCGCGGTACCCACGGACCCGATCACCGCCGGTGTCCCGCGATCGGGTCACAGAGCTGAAGAATAGGGAGACGTAGGTGTAAACAAACCTTCCCCGTTCTTCTCTGTGGCTTGTCACTGATCATCTGTTCCCTGTCATAGGGAACGACGATCAGTGATGTCACACGCCAAGCCACGCCCCCACACAGTAGTAATCACTCCCTAGAAAACACTTAACCCTTTCTGCGCGCCCTACAGGTTAACCCATTCACCGCCAGTGTTATTTTCACAGTAATCGGTGCATTTTTATAGCACTTTTCGCCGTGACAATGGCCCCAAAATAGTGCCAAAAGTGTCCGATGTGTCCGCCATAATGTCACAATCACGATAAAAATCACTGATCGCTGCCAAAACTAGTAAAAATAAAATTATTAATAAAAATGCCATAAAACTATCCCCTATTTTGTAGACGCTGTGGCCCAGATTCAGAGAGCGATTACGCGCGAAATTTGAAATTACTCCTGTCTAACACCAGTTAGACAGGAGTAATTTCTAATTTTGCGCGCCGTATCACTAGTTTGAATCCTCAAACCATGATACGGCGGCTTCGGGCTTCGATCCGAGAGGCTTACGTCTTCGTAAGCCTTCGGATCTACGCTGCAAACTTTTTGCGGCCACTGGGAGGAGTCCGCGTCGTTTTCAGCGTCGGGATATGCAAATGACTTTTTTCGGCGATCCACGAAGATACGAGCGGCCTTCGCAATCGCTTACGTCATTTTTTTGCTACGTACTGTTAGACCAGCTATTTGCTGGTCTAACGGTGCATAGCCCATGTTAAGTATGGCCGTTGTTCCCGCGTCAAATTTTTTTTTTTTTTTTTTACGTAACTCGTTCGGGAATAGGAATGTCCGTAAACGACGCTACTTAAAAAAAAAGGACGTAACGACGTGATTTCGCGCAATGCACGGCGGGAAATTTCTGAACAGAGCATGCGCAGTTCGATCGCCGCGGGAACGCGCCTGTTTTAAATGCTTCACGCCCCCTACTCGCGTAGATGGCTTGCGCCGGGAGAAATACACTACGCCGCCGTAGTTTACTGGACAAAATCTACCGGGATTCCACATAAAGCCAGGTAAAATGCGGCGACATAGAGTATTTCTGATACTCTACGCGAATCTAATTGTATGTGAATCTGGCCCTATAACTTTTGCGCAAACCAATCAATAAACACTTATTGCGTTTTTTTTTACCAAAATATGTAGAAGAATACATATCGGCCTAAACTGAGAAAAATACAATGGCCCAGATTCAGAGAGCCATTACGCCTGTCTAACTGGTGTTAGACTGGAGTAATTTCCAATTACGCGCGTTTTCTAGCTAGTTGAAAACCTCAAACCATGAATAGACGGCTGCGGGCTTCAATTCGACTGGATTACGTGTTCATACGCCTTCGGATCTACGCTGCAATAAAATTGAGGCCACTGGGTGGACTTCCCGTCGTTTTCCGCGTCGGGGTATGCAAATGAGCTTTTGCCGGCGATCCCCGAAATTACGATCTTCATTCGTAATCTCTTACGGCACCTTTAGTCATCTTTTTTTTGCGTAACACTATACCAGCTTTTTGCTGCTCTAATATTAGACAGCCCATGTTAAGTATGGCCGTCGTTCCCACGTCGAATTTCTACGTTTTCCGACGTCTTTTATTTTTTTTGACGTAAGTCGTCCGGGAATAGGAATGTTCGTAAACGACAATACTCAAACAACGAATGACGTAACGACGTGATTTCGCGCAATGCACGGCGGGAAATTTCTGAACGGAGCATGCGCAGTTCGATCGCCGCGGGGACGCGCTTAATTTAAATGCTTCACGCCCCCTAATCTCGTATTTTGATTACGCGGCGAGAAATAGACTACGCCGCCGTAGCGTACGGGCAAAAATCTACCAGAATTCGGTGTAGAGCCTGGTAAAATACGGCAGAGTATTTCAATTACGCAGTGCAATATTAAGTGTATGTGAATCTGGCCCAATGTTTTTTTATTTATATTTTGGGGATATTTATTATAGCAAAAAGTAAAAAATATAGCATTTTTTTTAAATTGTCGCTCTATTTTTGTTTATACCGCAAAAAAATAAAAACCGCAGAGGTTATCAAATATGACTACAAGAAAGCTCTATTTGTGGGGAAAAAAGGACGTCAATTTTGTTTGGGAGCCACATCACACGATCGTGCAATTGTCAGTTAAAGCGACGCAGTGCCGAATCGCAAAAAGGGGCAAGATCCTTTAGCTACAAAATGGTCCGGGGCTTAAGTGGTTAAAGTAATGCAGTGCCATATCACAAAAAAATGGCCTGGTCAGGAAGGGGGTAAATCTTCCAGTGGTTAGGGAAAGTAAAGAAAGAAGGGATCAATACTAGATGTTGCTTTGTGGGAATTGGCTAGTTAGTAACTGGAACTTGGAGGTTGCAGAATACAGGCTTTGCTTTCTGCCCAAATGGGAAAATATATAGGACTTTACTTTATTTAAACAATGCATCAAAATGCAGATACAAATAAACAGCTTTTTATTTTACCTAGTTTGTGTTCCATTTGCATTTCTCTTTGACAGTACATAATCTATGTAAGTGGACATAAAAGGTACAAAAACAGTTCACATGTCCACCATCATATATTAATGCCATCATGTTGCCATTCTTCTTTATACTTCGAGGAGTGGAGCACAGCTAGATTACCAAGGGAATAAATTATTTGATTCAAATATTTATGAGGTAGACTATTATGCAGGGCTATCGGTTGGAGGAATAATTATTGCCACCAAAACACAATAAAGAAAACGATATATACCTTCAAACAAGAACAAAGGTTGATTAAAGTGTTTTGGGAAAATGGTTTAGAATCAATAAAGAACAAAGAGAATTTTAGAGCATAAGCTTCTAAAGGAGAACTCTGGCCAATAAAAGAGTAGAATATTCTCATAATATTAGGAAGGTCTGAGATCACTTGATAAAACAGTTACATTTTAAATATTACATTTATTCAAATTTTCTTGCAAAAGGAGAGAAAATGATTTGTAGTCTAGGATCTGACACAGAAAATGTTGTGCTGATGGCACTCCTATTGACTGCATCAAGTGAGTTCATGGTACATCCTTCATACAACGCAATAGAAAAATAAAGAGTGTTTACACATATATTATTCTATATGTCCTAGCGCAGTCTTTCTTATTTATTTTTTTACCCTAGAGTAATTCTAATTTTTTTTTCTCAGGTGTAGGAGAACCCCTGCTAAAGCTTATTTTGTTTTGAAAAAAAAAAAAAAGCTTATTTATTAGCAGTTATTGGGGAAAATGCCCCTTCCATTGGTGGTCATTGGGGAAAAGAATCTGTACATTGGTGGTCAGTGGAAAGCACCCCCCTTTCACTGGTGTTCAGTTGGAGAAAATGCCCCCTACATTATTGGTCAGTTGGAAAAATGCTCCTAACATCAGTGGTCAGTGGAAAAATGCCCCCTACCTCAGTGGTTCAGTTGGAAAAATACCCCTTAGACTGGTGGTCAGTAGGAAAAATGCCCGATACATTGGTGGTCAGTGGAAAAATTCCCCATACACTGGTGGTCAGTGGGAAAAATGCTCCTTACATTGGAGGTCAGTGGAAAGAATGTCCCTTATATTGAAAGTTAGTGTGAAGAATGTCCCTTGCATTGCTGGTCAATGAGAAAAATGTTTCTACATTGGTGTTCAGTGATAAGAATGCCCCTTATATTGATGGTCAGTGAGAAGAATGTTTCTTACATCGGTGATCAGTGAGTAGAATGATTTTTTTTTTAATTGATGGTCAGTGGGAAGAATGCCCCTTACATGGATGGTCAATGTGTACCCCTAAACATATCACTAAAGCCATGATGCTGGCTGTAACAGAATGACCTGTGACGCCAAGAGACTTTTGAGGGATGGGGGATACTCCTGTGCCAGCGGCACTAAGGACTCTTGGGTCTAAGGTCACCCTGTGCCCCTTTTGGGCATAGGGTGGCTGATAAATATTAAATTCATGTATTGCAGGATATCTTGAGATATTACAAGTTGTTGGTTAATGTTGACCCACACCAGATCAATAGACTCCTAGGATATTCCATTGTGTAAGGCTGTAGAGGTGTTAATTCAGGTCTGCTCCTAAGACCTTTCATTGTGTATAGATGTGTTGTGACTCTAAAGGTCAGACGTCTCTCTTCAGGTGTATTTAATTAGCATGTCAATTATGTTTAGTAAAGGAATGTGACTTGTCAAGCTGTAGTAATTACCTCCTCTAATTGTGGAGACGGGACGTCTGGGGGGTGACTAATGATTAGTCCAACTGGATGTCATTATCTAAAAGAATGTGATTGAAGCCCTACTGTGTGATGTGTGGGTGGAGAGTTCTTTGTCCCTGTGATTAACTTTAACATGCTGTACTGTATATAAGAAAGCTAAGATACCATTAAAGCATTCAATTCATTTGAAACCAGTAACCAGAGCTGTTTGTGTCTCAGTGACCGTTACACTGGCTCTTCCAAGAGGCATTTGCCATGAAACTATGGAGGTACCATCAAGTAGGAGGTCAACCAGCCACTGCTCAGAGCCCATAGCAACCTATAGAGAATGGTTGCCCTAGTTGATTTAAACCTTTTCCAAGTGCTTCAGTCTGGTAGAGTCATAAAACATGTTAAAAAATCTTCCAGAAAGGTTGCTTGTTTTTATAAATTATATTGTTTACTTATCTTTACAGGCATTTATATAGAACCAACAATTTTATGCAGTTCTTTAGAAGTTTACAATGTAATTCCCTAGCTCATGTACACCAAACACTAGTAGATTTTCTAACGAACGTTCCTATGACCATTTGTAAAACATCTCTTAGTACATTTAATGACTTGACGAATGACATTCCAATGCACTTAAAATTTATATTTGATTTCAACATTTATTTTTGGAATAAAAAGATGTTACTAAACATACCACATACAGTGTTAAATATTTTTTTCAAGTACAATTTTCCATCCTGTTTCTACAAATTTTCTCATCAGTGTGGATGAAAGTGAATGTTGCTTTTACCCCCCCCCCCAACAATTAAAAAAGTGGAATGTACAGTACATTCCTACAATTAAAAAAATTCTAATGAAATTCCACTGGTGTATGGCCAACTTTATTAAGTTCCCCCATTGTGTGTGTCTTTCTCTCTGTATTTATAAACGTCAATTTAAATTTCAAGTCTCTTTTTGCTAGCTTTAGTCTTTTCCCTGCTTCCTTTCTTACAAACACCATTCAATCAGTCTTGTCTAAGTTACACAGGCATTACCCAGATGATTGAGTCCCCTCTCAGTGACCCCTGAAATTTACACCTTGAATTCACCTCTTGTTCTTCAGCAGCAGAATTGTTTGTGTCTCTTAGGCGTGTCAATCACAGGTTCTGTAATCGAAGCTGAGCGCAAGATTTATTAATTAAAACAAGGTAAAGGGAGTTCCACTGCAAGTGACCAAAGTTAACGAATTCTGCATCTTTCACTTTTCTTATTTTTACTTTTCGGGGTATTCGGAAATTTCAGAGTGTGGTCCATGAAAAACAATTGGGTATATCTATTCTGCACTGCTGCATGGCCAATTGTCAAGCCTGGACATTGCCATGTGACAGGTGGTGGTCTTTGTATTAATGTTTTTTTTCCCCTTTTTTGTGTATTTCATCATTATTTATATACTATACAAAATGCCACTGTCTCTTAAAGTGGAAGTTTAGCTAAAAACAAATTAACTTAACATTTTCTTGCAGCCACATTCTAAGACTAACCTATCTAACCCTGTAAAGCAAAAATCCCTATACATACCTTTTCTGCAGCCACTCCGGTCTCCGACAACAGCTGGAAAATGCCTGGGAAGTGACATCATCCGATGAGTTGCTATAGGGCTTCCATTGTCGGCTGCCTCTCCTGCACATGCTTACACAGAAAAGCAGAGGGACCGGATTGGCTGCAGAAAAGGCATGTATAGCGATGTTTGCTTTACAGGGTTAGATAGATTAGTCTTATGCTACGTACACATGGTCGGAAATTCCGACCGTGTGTAGGCTCCATCGGACATTTCCTGTCGGAATTTCCGACAACAAAAATTTGAGGGCTGGTTCTCAAACAAAATTTGTTCTTGTAAATTCCGATCATGTGTGGGCAATTCCAACGCACAAAATTTCATGCATGCTCTGAATCAAGTACGAGATGGAAGCGCTCGGTCTGGTAAAACTATCGTTCGTAATGGAGAGAGCACATTCGTCACACTGTAAAGGACTGAAAAGCACGAGGCTGAAAAACACGAATGGTATCTCACCAAACTTCTTCTAACATGACTGGTATTGAATTTCCCTTTAATAGTGCCGTCGTACATCTTGTACGTCACCACGTTCTTGGCGTTTGGAATTTCCTCCAAAATTTGTGCAACCGCGTGTATGCAAGACAAGTTTGAGCCAACATCCATCTGAAAAAAATCCATGGTTTTGTTCCTGGAATTTCCGATCGTCTGTACGCGGAATTAGAAAGTGACTGCCAGTAGATTTCAGCTAGTTTGGCTGAATTTCTACTTTTTTATTTTTTTTAAACGCAAGTGTTGCGTTTTTTTTTCTTTCTTTTAAAATGTATTTTGTGCGTGAACTCGAGAGAGAGGAGACGGACTGCAGGAGTTGGGAGTAGGCAGACCCTCCCCCCGGAGGCAATCGCCATCCTTCTCCATGCCCCCGGTGGCAATGGCGGGTGTGAGGGGGGGCCTCCCACTCACCCCGCCCTACCTGCTCCACTTGTGAGCCTGACTGGGGCCCAACGGGACCCCAACGGGGCAGAGGGACTCCCCCTATGAGGGAGTGAGGGGGTCTAGCCCACCCAGCCAGCCCCATAGGTCCTTCGCCTCTCTTTATTTTAGGAGACCTCATGGCCAAAGTGCGTGTGTGTTAAACCAATTTTGTGTGCGTGCAAGTGTGGTGGTTTTTGGGAGGGGGGGTGGGCATACTAAGCACAGGTGTACCTTGCATAGCACACCCACCGGGAGCCGGGCTGAGACCACCAAACTCAATTCACATGTAGCCGAGACCGGGATCTGAACCCTTGGCTGCAGAGGTGAACGGCTTGTCAGCGCAGTGCCAATCACGTTGAGCCACCACAGCTCCCACACTTTAAACATTTTTATTTAGTTTTTTATGGGTTTTTTTGGTGAAAGAATGGAAGACCACTTTTTAGCACAAGAACAGGTCCAGGATAGTTACAATTAGCAACTGGTATGAGCCATTCAAAGGTCATTCCACAAAACAACACCAGAAACCTTAATTCCACATTTCCTATTGACTTCAATGCATTTAGCCGAAATGGAGACCTTTTTCCAAAACTCCCATATTTTTACGGGAATTTTTGGAAAGCAAAAACTCCCTGAGGCATTCTATTAAAATGTAGACATTTTACCAAAAACTCACACATTTCACTGGAATTTTGGGGACATAAAAACTCTTCAATGCATTAAGCCAAAATTGAGAAAATTTACCAAAAATGCCTATATTTCACTGGAATTTCAGGGAGTGAAAACTCTTCCTTTCACACATCCACTGTGAAAAAACTAACATCATTTGTAGAGCAGGATACTGAAGACAGTCCTGCCTCATTACTCTTGAGTGAGCGTGACTTTTGTAAATTAGGACTACTGTGCATTGTGAAGTATATTACAAATCCCCTAGTAAACTTGATTTCTTTTCCATCTTCCTTTAATATAAAATGCCACATGTACCTAATCTAAATTGCAGATTGTTTGTATGTGTTTATTTCCAACGGTGAAAGTGGGAAATAAAACTGTGATGATTGGCTACACACCAAAGATGCTCTGGGGACATGTTATGTGTGTTGCACACCCTTCAGGAAGAAGGCTGCTAAAATACAATAAAATCAGATTCAGTGTCAGATCTTGAGTACACTTGTCAGGCACGGTGTAATCAGTCATTTTACTGCACTTGACCAATATTTCAGACTGTGCAGCTTGTCAAATGAATAGGACAAAATAACAATCACAGTGACACAAGGCAATGGCTGCCTTTTGGCTCAATAATGCCACGGTTTCCCAGTTTTTTTTTTTTGGCTGAAGAATGCCTAAAGCGTATTTAAGATATTGTAGCTTACCAGCACTAAATATGGTGGCTGCACTAGGTTTTTTATTTCAGGCTTTTTTCTTTTAATGGAAAAGTAAGGACAACGCTTTTTTGGCTGTACTTCTCCTGTGGATCACAAGAGTGCAGTTCGTTCTGCACTCCTGTGACCCGTTTTCAGCTGACTGCGGGCTAAAGCATGCTGTCGGCTTACGTCACAGAGGCGGTCCAGGCTGGAGCAAAATTGCGACAATATCGTGTGGATCCGCCCACAATGCTGGACCTGCACCTGGCTCAGGTTTCCCAGTTGAAGACACGTGATGGTGTCGTAACGCGTAGGGATTGGCCGTGGACAGACGTACACCAGGAGTGACGTGAGAAGGCGCTGAGGATGACACTGTTCAATTTTACAATCGTTTTTACTTTTGTTTATGTAAGCGCAACTTTATTCAGTAAATGCCCTATCTATTTTACATACTACACCATTGGAGCCCCCTTTTTTGTCCCTCTTGTTCCCCGTGTTTGAGCATTCCTGGGTACTCTGTTAAGGGACCAGTTTGTCATCTACCTACACCAGGAGATATGGAGGAGATTGCTGGGTTGAAATTCACCATTGACTGCTGATTTTTATCCCTCATTGAGGTGATAGTTCTGGGAGACTAGACCAGTGTCTGTGGTGGAGCTTTATTCCTCTTGGGACTAGTGGATACCTACTACTAGCAGCTTATCTGTTATTTTCACTTATGGACTTTGTCACTATTATTTTCTAGTCACATTTTCCGAGTCTTTATTAGACCACTATATTACCTTTATTCACAACTTGTTTTTTATGTGTCTATATATGTATTTTTATGTGTATATTGATATTTTTGCGCAATATCCTATTCACTATTGAACTATTTTTGTTGTCGTGTATACACTGCATAGTTGTTGCTGCAATTATTCACACTGTTTATGTAGGAAGACATCACCTAGTAGCGCGGAAGTCTTTATATTTTTTAATGCACATGTCTAGTTTCTATTGAACCGGCCGATGCCGGTCGACATTTGGCCTGTGTGTACTAGGCTTTAGGCATTAGCAAGAAGGACTTGACAAGAGTGCTAAATCTTTCCTAACTTATCTAAGACTAAAAAAAAATGGCTATACATACACCTTAAACAGAAGCTATGGGCCAGATTCAGGTAGATGGGCGAATCTTTATTTTGGAGTAACGTTTCTCATTTACGTTACTCCGCCGAAACTTTAGGAGCAAGTACTGTATTCACAAAGCACTTGCTCCTAAAGTTGCGGCGGCGTAGCGAAAATGAGCCGGCGCAATTCAAATTGGGCGGGTAGGGGGCGTGTATTATTTAAACTAGGCGCGATCCCGCGGCGAACGTACTGCGCATGCGTCGACTGTCAGTGCGCATGCTCCAAATTCTGTCAGTGAACGTCAATGACGTCAATCCCCATTCACGGACGTTTTACGCAAACAACGCGAACATTTTTAAATTTGACGCGATGACGACGGCCATACTTAACATAGGATACTCCACTAGGGGGCTGGTTTTTCTTTACGCCGCGTATCTCTTACGGAAACGTCGGAAAGTCACTGCGTCGGGCCCGAATACGATCGTGAATTGCCGATTCTCGCTGATTAACATATTCTCGGCGTTAATCAGCGGGAACGCCCCGAGCGCCATTTTTAAAATTGCAGTTCCGATACGACGTCAAAATACAATTACGCCGCTCGTATAGGAACTCCAACCCGGCGTTTCTTGTTTTCTGCTTACTGAAAACAGAAACGCCGGCTCAAAGTGAGAGTTAGGCTGGAGTATCACTGATACTCCAGCCTAACTCTACCTGAATCTGGCCCTTAATGTTTGCCTATTTCTTAAATGAAGGAGAAGTCTAAATCCTTTAAAACTATAAACACATATTTATTATGGATTCAGCTCCAAAAATGGTGGTCTACACAGCAAAGAGGCAAGAGGTAGACTCTGAAACATAAAAAGCCCAAACAAACCACATAAACAAGATTCATGGGGAGTCCACAGGGTCGTCATATAATCCCTGCTATGAAATATGTGTAGTTTTTTAGCACTGTAAACAAACGTGAAACAAATATGTATTCTCTAAGTGCTGGTGGCGAATGCCAAGTTTACATTCTCGTTAATGTGTTATGTTTTGCAAGCCGTGGGGTGTGACAAGGAGGACACGGCCCCAAATTCACCTTTCCGTTAACCTTGTGGTTAACAACATAAGCTAAACTAAATTAAACAAAATATTTGGAGGAATCAGATTGTATATGGAAAGTTTAGCATTTGGTATTATTTTACAGTGAACTGTTTATATGTGCTCCCAGAATTTTGTTTTTCTCCAAAAAAACCTTCTACAAATCTTCATGGGGCAGATGTGTGTAAACTGTCCTCGGTAATGATCAGGGGAAGCACCCTGTCCCTGAGAACCTCCAAGTCACAAAGATAAGGTCTGCTCGTTGAATTTACTGCATTCATTTAAGGTTTTTGAAGGCGAAGATTAAGAAAAATTCCAGCAATAGACATTACATTCCATTATGTCCATACAGCATTTTTCTCTGTTAAAAAAATGAAAAAATAGGTCATAAACTCTTACATTTATGTGTGAATATTTTATATTTAAATGATATACTCATATTTACAGTACAAGTGACTCTTACATTCATCAACATAAGCGTGCGCCGAGGGCGTGCAGAGTGTGCTTAGGCACACCCTAATCACCCTGTGTGTACCCCTGCTGATATTTAGATTAAGCCTCCCAACTGGGCTCCTAAAAAAATGGAAAAGAAAAATAATAATCTAAAAATAAAATTGTAAACAAAAATGACAAAAAGAAAATATTATAAAAAATAAAAATAAACGACTGACACCGTCAACTGCCCTACTGACACCAACTTCTGCTCCACTGACACCATCCATTACCCTACATTATATATATATACACTGGTAGTTTACACATACATACATATATACACACTCGCACGTGTGTTTGAGATTTTGGGCACACACCTTAATGCAATAGGCTACACACACTTATGTTCATCGAACATGCACTGCAGGTGAGTCTTCCATGTTCATGTGTTCTAAATGACTACCAGTACATTTTTGATGAAATTTGCATTGTTCATTGCTTTATGAATATGCTTTTTTACAGTGTAAGTTCATCTTTTCACAAAAAAAATTAAAAGTGAACTAACATCCTCGGGTTACTGCTGCACCTACCTTCATTGGTGAATAGCTATCAGGGCTCATAAAGCTGGTGTAGCCATGTGAGGATTTAAAAATCTCTGCTCTTCTTCCCCTTCTTTCTGTAGGGCATCTACGTTAGATCAGAGTAATTCTGATTCATCAAACCAGTCACATACAGTATTCTGGTGCTCATCAATATGTGATGCATCCTGGAAGCCCTACCGAAAGAAGGGGAAGAGGAGTACCCAGACAACTTGTAGTCACCAGGTAGTTATGGCCCAGTATGTGTCTGTGGTCAACTGAAGCCTTGCCTATGGCGGTGTATTGTGGCTGGAGGTCTAACATAGGTAACTGGTGCCGCAGATACAGGGATTGGGTTTAATTTACATAGTTCCATTACCCACTTGATCCCTGGAAGGTTTTTACCCTCTTCATGACAAGACCATTATTTGCTATTTAGCACTGTCCTACTTTAACTGGCAACTGCACGCAACCATGTTGATTGGACATGATTTGGAAAATCACACACCTGCCTTTACAAGGTCCCACATTTAACAGTGCTTGTCAGAGCACAAACCTAGCCATGAAGTCCAAGGAATTGTCTGTGGTCCTCCAAGACAGGATTGTATTGAGGCACAGATTTAGGGAAGGGTACAAAAACATTTCTGCAGCATTAAAGGTCCCAATGAGCACAGTGGCCTCCATCAGCCGTAAATGGAAGAAGTTTGGAACCACCAGGACGCTTACTAGAGCGGGCCGCCTGGCCAAACTAAGGGATCGGGGAGAAGGGCCTTAGAAAGGTAGGTGACCAAGAATATGATGGTCACTCTAACAGAGATCAGCGTTTCTCTGTGGAGAGAGGAGAACCTTCCAGAAGAACAATCATCTCTGCAGCACTCTACCAATCAGGCCTGTATGGTAGAGTGGCCAGACGGAAGCCACTCCTCAGTAAAAGGCACATGACAACTCACCTGGAGTTTTTCAAAAAGCACCTAAAGGACTCTCAGACTATGAGAAAGAAAATTCTCTGGTCTGATTAAACAAAGAATGAACTCTGTGGCCTAAAGGGCAAGCGTCATGTCTGCAGGAAACCAGGCACTGCTCATCTGGCCAATAATATCCCTACAGTGAAGCATGGTGGTGGCAGCATCATGCTGTGGGGATGTTTTTCAGCGGCAGGAACTGGCAGACTAGTCAGGATCGAGGGAAAGAAAAATGCAGCAAAATGCAGAGACATCCTTGATGAAAACCTGCTCCAGAGCCCTCTGGACCTCAGACTGGGGTGAAGGTTCATCTTCCAACAGGACAACGACCCTAAGCACACAGCCAAGATAACAAAGTGGCTACGGGACAACTATGTCAATTTCCTTGAGTGGCCCAGCCAGAGCCCAGACTTGAACCCAATTCAACATCTCTGGAGAGATTTGAAAATGGCTGTGCACTGACAATCCCCATAAAACCTGATGGAGCTTAAGAGGTCCTGCAAAGAAGAATTGGAAAAACTGACCAAAAATAGGTGTGCCAAGCTTGTAGCATTATTCTCACAAAGACTTGAGGCTGTAATTGGTGCCAAAGGTACTTCAACAAATTATTGAGCAAAGGCTGTAAATACATGTGATTTATTTTTATTTTATATTTTGATAAATATGCAAATATTTCAAACAATCTTCTTTCACGTAGTCATTATGGGGTATTGTTTGTAGAGTTTTGAGGAAAATAATTACTGTTTTCATCGGCATATAACACGCACAGGCGTATAACACGCACCTTAATTTTAAGAGTGACGTTTCAGGGATTTTCTTTTTTTAATAAAGAACTTTAACCACTTTGCAACCGCCCTATAGAGAAAGTACGTCTACAAGGCGGTTGCTTAACTCTAAGTGGTCGTTAATTAACGGCTTCTTAGAATCGCGCTCCCGCGCGCCCCCTGAGGCACGCACACGGGAGCATCCGTGACACGGCATCACGGATCACGGTAAATCGCCACTGATAGCGGCAGTTTACCACGTGATCGCTCCGTCCAATGACGGAGCGATCACTTGTAAACAAGCCGGCGTCATGTGCTGACGCCGGTTCCTCCCTCCTCTCTCTGTACCGATCGGTACAGTGTGAGAGGAGAGGGGAGGGGAGGGAGAGGATGGCAGCGGCAGTGCTGTGGGCTGGATCTGTGACAAATGTAGTCACAGATCCATCCATCCATCCCTCCCTGCTCAGCCATCCCTGCTGCAATACTCTGCAATACTGGGCAATACTCGGCTGGGCATACTCTGGCAATACTCTGGGCAATCCTCTGGGCAATACTCTGGGCAATACTCTGAGCAATACTCTGGGCAATACTCTGGCAATACTCTGGGCAATACTCTGAGCATTCTCTGGGCAATACTCTGAGCATTCTCTGGGCAATACTCTGGGCATACTCTGGGCATACTCTGAAATACTCTGAGCATACTTCGCAATACTCTGGGCATACTCCGCAATACTCTGGGCATACTCCGCAATACTCTGGGCATACTCCGCAATACTCTGGGCATACTCCGTAATACTCTGGGCATACTCTGCAATACTCTGGGCATACAGTGCCCCTGTCCCCGTGAGCTTGCTTGCAGAAGCGAACGCATACGCAAGTCCCACCCACATATGAAAACGGTGTTCAAACCACACATGTGAGGTATCTTTATATAATGTTTTGGGGTTCTATGTAATTTTCTAGCAAATAAATGATGATTTTTACATGTAGGAGAGAAATGTCAGAATTGGCCTGGGTGCTCCCTGCATGTTGGGCCTCTGTATGTGGCCGCACTGTGTAAAAGTCTCACACATGTGGTATCGCCATATTTAGGAGGAATAGCAGAATGTGTTTTGGGGTGTAATTTGTGGTATGCATATGCTGTGTGTGAGAAATAACATAATAATATGAAAATTTGATGAAAAAAAATCTTGATTTTGCAAAGAATTGTGGGAAAAAATGACAACTTTAAAACAACTCACCAGGCCTCTTTCTAAATACCTTGGAATGTCTTCTTTCCAAAAAGGGGTCATTTGGGGGGTATTTGTACTTTTCTGGCATGTTAGGGTCTCAAGAAATGAGAGAGGCTGTCAGTACATCAGGTGTGATGAAATTGATCAATTTTCAGTAATTGGTACCATAGTTTGTAGACCCCATAACTTTTACCCAGACATTTTTTTTTACCAAAGATATGTAGCAGTATACATTTTAGGCCAAATTTATGAAGAAAAATTACTTTTTTGCAAAATTTTATAATAGAATTGAAGAATTATTTTTTGCAAAATTTTGTTCTTTTTTCATTTATAGCAAAAAAAATAAAAACCGCAGAGGTGACCAAAAGAAAGCTCTATTTGTGGTAAAAAAAAGGACAAAAATTGTATTTGGTTACAGTGTTGTATGACTGAGTTATTGTCATTCAAACTGTGAGAGCACCGAAAGCTGAAAATTGGTCTGGGTTTTAAGGGTGTTTAAGTGCCCAGTGGTCAAGTGGTTAAAGCAAAACAAGAGTTAGTGTCAATCAATGCAGCCTGATCAATGCCTATCTGCAGCTTCACAATTTTCCATCAATGCAGCATAATCAATGCCAATCTGTAGCCTTACAATTGCCCATCAATGCAGCTTAATTAATGCCCATCTGCAGCCTCCCCATTGCCATGAATGCAGCCTGACCAATTCCCATCTCAGGGAAGGGGGCGATATGAGTGCCGTCAGATTACAAACAGCGAGAATCTCCTGTTTACTCAGCGGCCTCTTTAATACAAAGTCCCACCACCTGGTGGGGCACACACGCACAGTCGGAAAATCCGATGAAAAAATTCCGTCTGACTTTTTCCATCGGAAATTCCGATCGTGTGTACAAGGCATCATACGCCAAAAATTATAGTAATTGAATCCAATTTGGAATAAAGCTGGAACATAACAAAATGTGTAAAAAGTGAAGCACTGTGAATACCTTCCACTGTGTGCGATATATATATATATATATATATATATTTTTTAATAAACTTTAATCTAACGAAATACATATTTCAAGGTTGTTTTCTAAAAACCCAAGCAAGTCATTCCTTTACAACCAATGAGACGGCTTGCTTCATTCCAAAAAAATGACACCTGATTGGTTGCTATGTGAAATTCTCTATGCTTGCCCCATCGTTCCCTTTTCCAGATTTTGTATATCAACCCAGAATTTCCAGGGTGCCAGGAATACAGCTTAAATCTTCAAACAAATAAATAATAAATAAAAAAAGAGCTGAAATAATATATTGCCTTCAGATGTTTGAGGTGAATATTTAAAGAAGTTTCCTTTCAGGCAGCCATATCACATGCCTTACACTTCTAAAGACCTTTGCTTTTTAACTAAATGCTCTCTTATCTTTTTAATTTAGCGTAGTCCCTTGTCCGCCTTTGTACTTTATTTTGGACTATCTGATAACATATAATGGAAAACATGTCTGTATGTTCCTAGCGGTCCTTGTTGCATATTTCAAAAGCTTGGTGCAACAATTTTCAGTCACTTTCATTAAAGTTAATTTAAAAAAAAAAAAAAAAAACATTAAACACAAACAAACTTCTCTCAAAAAAATTGCAGTATGTACTAAGTGGACTCCTGTATGTTCTGTTTGATAAACTACCTCATATAAATGCAAATTTTGACTTTCTGTCAAAACCAGGTGGGACAGAAAAATGTGATTATACAAATAACTGCGGATAGGAAAACTTTGACTTGTAATATTGAGTCAAGCGGCGTTTATCTGTTCGGCTTTGATGTGTATTTTTACTTCGACCTTCAGTCTGACAAATTGAAAAGAGACTGTTTGACATAAAACCTTAGCGGGATGAGAAATTATTTTAGTGTGTTCCTTCTGTGAAGAACGGCCAGTTGCACCGTATTTTGCTGTAAAGCCCCACTGGGATGTTTCCTGTAGAGGATTGGAACAGCTGCCTGAACCCCGATTGAAGTCTCACACGTTTTTTATAGCCCTGTACCCCTGTATGTTATGATTTGTAACATGTAGAGCTTTGAAATACCATAACATTCCTTATTATCATAGTAAAAATGCTGCTTCCTGCTTCACATTGCAGTGCCCTGTGATGGCCTAGCTGAGTATTAGCCACACCCCTCACTCAAAAAAGAGGAGGGGCGTGTCTGAGCAGATCTATTATTAGGTTTTTCCACATTTTGCTGGCTGAAAGCTAAAGATTGGACAGTTTGAATGGAGAGTGAATAAGGCCTATTTCACACGTGCGGTCCGTTTTTCGGTCCGTTCCGTGTGTCCGTCGGCTTAGCGGGGGGGTCTCCGCTGAGCTGTCGGGTGGACAGGGCGGTCCCCGCACACACTGTGCAGGGACCGCCCTGTCTCTCCTCCGCTATCCCCTATGGGGAATCGGATGGAAACGGACCGTCTGTCCGTTTGCATCCGATCCGTTTGGCCGGACGGAAGAAAAATAGGACATTCTTTCGTCCGAAAAAACTGATGCGGATCTGGCGGACGTTAGCAGATGCATCATCCGCTAACGGATCCGCTCCCATAGGGAAGCATTGAGGTCCATTACCGGACGTCCAAAAAACGGACGAACGGAACGGACGTGTGAAAGAGCCCTAACCGTTTTGCTTTTGACTGCTGGTGATTGCATGTGTTTGCACCTGTTTTCTCTATGGGGTCTTTGCTAAATGCTTTTACCCCCTTCCATATGCCTTATACACTTATACTCCCTTCCTGCCCAGGACAATTTTTAGCTTTCAGTGCTGTTGCACTTTGAATGACAATTCCTCAGTCATGCAGCACTGTACCCAAACAACATTTTTATAATTTTTCTTCACACAAATAGAGCTTTCTTTTGGTGGTATTTAATCGTCATTGAGTTTTTTATTTTTTGCTCAACAAATGAAAAAAGATTGTAAATTTTAAATAAAAATAAAAAACATTTCATAGCTTGTTTTAAAATTTTGTAAACAGGTGATTTTTCTTCTTTACTGATGTGTGCTGATGAGGCTGCACTGATGGGCACTGATAGGCTGCATTGAAGGGTGGTAATAATTGGCACTAATCGGCACTGATAGGTGACACTGATAAGTGGCATTGATGGGCCCTGCTAGGTGGCATTGAGGCTGCACTGATGAGCACTGGTGGGCACTGATGAGTTGGCAATGGTGGGCACTGATAGGCAGCACTGGTGGGAACTGAAAGGTAGCACTAATGAGCACTGATAGGTGGTACTGATGGGCACTGATAGGTGGCATTGATAGGCGGAACTGATGGGCACGGATAGTGGGCACTTATGGGCACTAATATGCAGCACTGGTGCTGCATGTGGTATCGTTTTTGAAGCAAAGGGGAAGCAAAGCAAAAGCAAGGATTGTAAGCTAACCATTTTATTTAGTGACAGGAGCTTTGACTGGCGTTCAGAGAGCTTTAACAAAACCTTTCTGAAGCTGATACACAAAAAGACAAAAGGGGGCAGCCCTGGGACTTTGAATGAGGTGAGAGAGGTTTAGCCAATGTTCACAGCGAACAATGAGACAAAATCAATTTATTATTTTCAAAGTGTTATGTAACGGAGCGGCAACAACAATGATTGTGAGTTACCCGGCATAATAGCCAACGTACACAGCACAGATGAAAGTAAATATGTAAAGATTTATTACAAATGTTATACTTTAATGAGCAACAATAAAACTTGAAAGTTGCAGGGCCAGTGAATACACATATATAATAAGCAAATAAAATGTACATACATTTAAAAAAAGAAATATGTAGACATAATGCAGACATCAATAATATGCAGCATGTACAGGCATAAAACAAGCATCAATAAAGCCCTACTAGTTTCGCAAGACCCTGCTCGCTTCTTCAGGGGCGGATGCATGAATGTTGTATCTGCAATGTAAGTGATAGAATCAATAGATGTATGTTAACCACTTGTTTCCCTGCCTATCGTCAAATGACGGCGGCAAGGTGAATCTGAATATCCAAGACGCCGTCAATTGACTGCATCGTGTTCTTCAGCCACTGGGGGTCCCTGAGATGCCGATGCGCGTGCCTGGTGGTCTCAATGTCCACCAGGTACCCGCCGATCGGCAGTTTTAGAGCAGGGACGTGGAGCTCTGTGTGTAAACACAGAGCTCCACGTCCTGTCAGGGAGAGGTGACAGATGCTGTGTCCCTTGTACATAGGGAGACAGCATCGGTCACCTCCCCCAGTCACCCCCCTCCCCCCACACAGTTAGAACACACCCAGGACTCACATTTAACCCCTTCCTCACCCCCTAGTGTTAACCCCTTCACTGCCAGTCACATTTATACAGTAATTAGTGCGTTTTTATAGCACTGATCGCTGTATTAATGTGAATGGTCCCAAAAATGTGTCAAAAGTGTCAGATGTGTCCGTCGCAATATCGCAGTCCTGCCAAAATTTGCAAATTGCCGTATTACTAGTAAAAAAAAAAAAATTTGTCAGAATTCTATCCCCTATTTTGTAGCCACTATAACCTTTGCGCAAACCAATTACTTTACGCTTATTGCGATTTTTTTTTTTTTTTACCAAAAATATGTAGAATACATATGGGCCTAAACTGAGAAAAAAATATATTTTTTTTCCAAAAAAATTATATTTATTATAGCAAAAAGTTAAAAATATTGTGTTTTTTTTTTCAAAATTTTCGCATTTTTTGTTTATAGCCCAAAAAATAAAAACCGCAGAGATGATCAAATACCACCAAAAGAAATCTCTATTTGTGGGAAAAAAAGGACGCCAATTTTGTTTGGGAGCCACGTCGCACGACCGCGCAATTTTAATTTAAAGCGTCGCAGTGCTGAAAGCTGAAATTTCGCCTGGGCAGGAAGGGGGTATATGTGCCCAGTAAGCAAGTGGTTAATAAATGGGGGCAGGCAGAATGATTGGCAAGAGAGGTCATACTTACCAATGGGCTGAAATGAATTGCCAAACGCTGGATAACAGGATGGCGGCCGTGTAGTGCATCCAGCTTGGGACTGAGGAGACGGAGCAAACAAAAGCCACAACAGGGGAACACAAGTCCTTTGCAAATAGATTAAAAGTACAAACATGCAAGCTCAGAGGCAATTCTAAACATAACACAACATTGGCAGGAACAGCCCAAAGGGTGGCGCTAAAACCTGCAATACAAGTTCACGGCCAACGCCCTTCGGACAAAAGTCCTACGCTTTGTCTGATGGAAATCGGTTCGTATGTACCAGGCTTTAGGATGCATTAATGACTACAGAGCTACATTCATTTGTGTATTTTATATCTGCCTTGACTTTAGCTTGAAGGGTGTCTTAGTAAACTATTTTTTTTTTGTTTTTCAGTACAGATAAACCGTTCAAGCAGTACGCACTTAATAACCATTTTTTTAAATAAATAAATCTCGTATTTGCATGTTATGGAAGCCATATGACAGCAGTGTAAAAAATTCACAACGATCTCCTGCTGAACGCATTTAATAAATGTCTCTTTTTTTGTGAAATTACAGGAAACAAATTCATCATGTACAGAATGTATCTGCGCCGACCTGACAGGTATTAGAACATCGCAGGGAGAAAAAAAGAAAAAAAAAAAGAAAATAAATAACAGCCGAGAAATAACAATTAAGGTAAAGTTATGCTGCCTGTTTGTTTTTGCTGTATTTTGATCATTTTAGAGATGCTATTTAAATGTAAATGACTTGTCTGGGCTCTGTAATGACACCCAATTGTAAGCAATTTCACTTATGTGTATACAAATGCAATCTGCAAGCTTAACATGCTCGCAGGCCTTGTAGGCAAGTCAGCATTGCAGCGCAGCTAAACAGAGACAGCTGAAAGTGAATTATCTGGGAATCACCTGACGTCTCCAATTAGTTAATTAACAATTACGTTTCAGAAGACGGAGACGCTAAAAAAGCAGCCATTTAAGGCCCCATTCACACTTTGTATAGTGGGAATGTGCGTTCCTGCTTACAATTTTGTGTTGGCTATTTTCACGCGATTCAGCATGTCACACACAGAGCATTGTGTTCATTTCAGTGGGCTTCACTATGCTTCCGAAAAGAAGCTCCTGCTCCTATTTTTGGCAACAAGCTATCCACGAATTTTAAAGGTGCGTTTTGGCACAATTGCAGCGTGATTCTGTTGCATGACAATGAATAGCGCCAAATGCAAGTCGTGTGCTTTGCAGTGATCATCACGAGATTTAAAATTCGCCAAGCGTGAATGGTGCCTGAGCTAGGGTTGTCACCTCATCCCTTGAAAACCGAACACAAATGGATGACACAGGTTATGTGTCTGATTAAGGTGGTAATTATACTCACTTGGTGCCTTATCTGCATTACATTAGGACCCTTTCACACTGTGGGGCGGGAGGAGCGGTGGCGGTATATCGCCGCTAAAAATAGTGGCGCTCTACCGTCGGAATTGCAGCGGGATTCAGCCGCTAGCAGTGCAGGTTTTTTTTTTTATTCACATCAGACTTAACCGGAAGGTTTAGGCCCCATGCACACGAGAAGCAAAAGCAAACACTTCTAAACTCAAGTTTTCAAACGCAAAAACCGGCATTCAAAACGCCCGTTTTTGCCGCGAATTTCGCGGCGTTTTGCCGCGTTTTACCGCGATTGCGGCTATCAGCGTTCAGAACCACTGAATTGTAGACCCTCTTAAAGCTTATATATTTAACCATTTCTGCAATTTTCAACAGAGAGAGCAGCAGCAGCAGAGAGAGCACTTGCATACATTCATTATTCTCCTTTGTGAAATGGATCCCATAATGAATATATGCCAAGAAATTGTTCTTACTTTGCACTTGATGAGGCTTCAACGCCGTCGCAAACTACGTGGACGACCCGTTCGCAGAGCTCGTCATCGCTATTGGACCCATCCGTTGATGGCACAGAGATTTTCAGTTGGGTATTTTACATTTCGAATTTTTAAAAATTCGAATTTTTAAAAATTCGAATTTTTAAAAATTCGAATTTTTAAAAATTCGAAATTTAGAAAAATTCGAAATTTTGAAAAATTCGAATTTTCGAAAATGCGAATTTTAGAAATTTTTAAAATTTTGAAAAAACGAAATGTTAAAAATTCGAATTTTCAAAATTTCGAATTTTCAAAATTTCGAATTTTCAAAATTTCGAATTTTCAAAATTCGAATTTTTCAATATTTCGAATTTTCGAAAATTCGAATTTTGAAATTTCGAATTTTCGAAAATTCGAAATTTCAAAATTCGAAATTTCTAAAATTCGAATTTTCCAATAAGTATTTTTTGACTCTGATACAGACTTCCATCTCTTCTGAAAATCTTTCACTGTACAAGGAAAAATAAGAATATGTCAGACATTTTAACTAGTTTACATCCCAACCAAGCCCAAAGCTGTATTAATCTTACCTCTTTTTTTCTGGGTGATATGGGTTCAACTGGTTCCAGTTGGATGTCAATTATTTTCCAATTTCTTGCCAAGTCCTTTGCTTGGCTGTCCTGTCTGAATATAGTTCATGGGACTTGTCCCATATTTGGGGATAAACCTGGACTGCCTCTATAAGTTGTACTAAAGTAACATCAGAAGTCATTTTTGAAAATTCGAATTTTTAACATTTCGATTTTTCAAAATTTCGAATTTTTAACATTTCGATTTTTCAAAATTTCGAATTTAGAAAAATTCGAACTTTCGTAAATTCGATGTTTTCAAAATTTCGAATTTAGAAAAATTCGAATTTAGAAAAATTCGAATTTTGAAAAATTCGATTTTCGAAAATTCGAAATTTTGAAAATTCGAAATTTTGAAAAATTCGAATTTTGAAAATTCGAAATTCGAAATTTTGAAAATTCGAAATTTTGAAATTTCGAATTTTGAAAATTCGAAATGTAAAAAATTCGAATTTTCAAAATTCGAATTTTTAAATATTCGAAATTTAGAAAAAATCGAAATTTTCAAAATTCGAAAATTCGAATTTTGAAATTTCGAAATTTCAAAATTCGAATTTTCGAAAATTCGAAATTTCAAAATTCGAATTTTCGAAAATTCGAAATTTCAAAATTCGAATTTTCGAAAATTCGAAATGTGAAAATTCGAATTTTCGAAAATTCGAAATGTGAAAATTCGAATTTTCGAAAATTCGAATTTTCGAAAATTCGAATTTTCGAAAAATCGAATTTTGAAAATTTCGAATTTTTCTAAATTTCGAATTTTTAAAAATTCGAATTTTGAAAATTCGAATTTTTAACATTTCGAATTTTCAAAATTCGAATTTTCCAATAAGTCTTTTTTTAAAGTAACATCAGAAGTCATTTTTGGAGATGTCACCTATTCTACTTCTAACCAAAAATGAATATTTTGGGAGGTGGCTTGTGGACAAAGGTCAGGAAAAACACATGTCTTGGGGTTGTCTGCTGGCTAGACAGCATGCCAGGCATTCATATGCAAATTAGACACTGATTAGATTAGTTGGGCTGAATGGAAATGCAGGTGGACAGATGTTGTTGAAAGTACAACATATAGGTTTAAATTCAAAAGGAAAATTTTGGAAAGTGCAATGCTGGTGGTGTATTGAATTATTGAATGAATATATATCATCTTTGAATTATCTGAATGATAGACATAATTTAAAACGATTAAAATAATTTTTTTAACATTTTTTAATGATATTTCCCTATTTTATTATGTTAAAAATAGGGTTCCTTTAAAAACGCTTATAAACGCAAACGCGGCTAAACGCGGGTGCCGCGTTTAGACGCGTTTAGACGCGTTTAGCGGCATTTAGCGTTTAAAACGCAAAAGCAAACGTTTCTGAACCCAAAATTTTGCGTTTGGAAAAACGGCCCTAAACCCAACTCCTTTTAACCGCCAAAAAATGTGATTGTGTGCATGGACACATAGGATAACATTAAATGGGTTCAGGGGCAGTTGAAAAAAATGCCCAAACGCCTCTGAACTCGAGTTTACCAGCGTCTCGTGTGCATGGGGCCTTAGAGGTTTAAAAGGAGTTCATTTTTCGTCCGACCTTCTTCCCTTCGTATTTCCTCTTTGGTTTTGCATCACTTGTGATTTTTTTTTTTTTTTATTAATTTATAATTTTTTATCTTTTCTTTATTCTTTCTTTCCCACTGTCTCTTTTTTTTTTTTTTTGTCGTAGGGAAGGGATACAAGGTTATAGGTTACTCGTTGAGAGGGGTCACATTACAATTATTAGACCTTACTCATACTATAAACATTTCTCGTTGCTCCCCTCTATCTCTATATCCCTAACTTCCACCTTTTTAGGTTAATTTCTTCCCCCCGGCCCCCTCTTTTCCCCTCCCCCCGTTCCCCCCCCCCCTTTCTACCCCCCCCAGCAGTGCGGGGTTAATACCTCTAGCGCCCGATAAAGGGTTAATACCGCCGGCAATGCGCCTCTGCTGAGGCGTACTGCGGGCGGTACCGGTATTACCGCGGTTTCCCATTGTTTTAAATGGGAAGGAGTGGTATACACACCGCTCCTCTCACCGCTCCAAAGATGCTGCTTGCAGGAGAGCCCTCGGGCTTTCACATTGAGAAGGCTGGGCAGGAGTTTTTGAGTCGGTATAGCAGTGCTATTTTTAGCGCTGTATTGCCTGAAAAACTCCTCAGTGTGAAAGGGGTCTAAGCCTCAGAACATGTGTATTTCAAAAGTGTTCAGGGTTAACCACTTTAGCCCTGGAGGATTTGGCTGCCCAATGACCAGGCCACGTTTTGCGATTCGGCACCGCATCGCTTTAACAACAAAATTTAGAAAAAAACACAATATTTTGTACTTTTTGCTATAATAAATATCCCCCCCCCCAAAAAAAAGCTATTTTTTTCCTCAGTTTAGGCCGATGTGTATTCTTCTTCATATTTTTGGTAATAAAAATCGAAATAAGTGTTAATTGATTGGTTTGCGCAAATGTTATAGCATCTGCAAAATAGGGGATAGATTTAGACTGCGCAACATTATGGCGGACAGATCGAACACTTTTGACACATTTGGGGGACCACTGACAATTATACAGCGATTTGTGCTATAAAAATGCACTGATTACTTTGTAAATGTCACTGGCAGGAAAGGGGTTAACACTAGGGGGAAATC
Source organism: Rana kukunoris (assembly GCA_029574335.1). Lineage (NCBI taxonomy): Eukaryota > Metazoa > Chordata > Amphibia > Anura > Ranidae > Rana > Rana kukunoris. The sequence continues at coordinate 214,519,569 of CM056054.1, read as the reverse complement.
AAAGGGTTAGCTTTGTTCCCTAGTGTGTGTTCTAACTGTGGGGGGAGAGGACTGACAAGAGGAGATGACAGATCGTTGTTCCTAGCTAGTAGGAACTCACAATCTGCTTCCCCTCTCCTCACAGAACAGGTATTTGTGTGTTTACACATACACGTCCTTGTTCTGCCTCTCATGCCCGTGATCGCGCATGGCCGGCGGTCATCGCGACTGCCAGCATTTGAGCATCAGCTTCCCCGCAGTGCAGCGCGCACCTGCTATCCCGCTTAAAGGAGCGGACGTACAGCTACGACGGCTCGTGGGATCGTGCCGACCCGCCTCCGTGTAATGACGGTGGCTGGTCGACAAGCGGTTAAAGTGGTAATTAAACTCACTTGGTGCCTTCTCTGCATAAGTTAGCCTGAGAACCTGTGTAAAGCCGCGTACACACGATCAGTCCATCCGATGAGAACGGTCTGATGGACCGTTTCCATCGGTTAACCGATGAAGCTGACTGATGGTCCATCGCGCCTACACACCATCGATTAAAAAAACGATCACGAAAAAAATGAAGTTCAATGCTTCAAAGCATGCGTCAACTTGATTCTGAGAATGCGTTGATTTTTAACTGATGGTCGTGCCTATTAACGACCTATCGGTTAGGAATCCATCGGTTAAATTTAAAACAAGTTGGCTTTTTTTTAACCGATGGATAACTAACCGATGGGGCCCACACACGATGGGTTTGGTCCGATGAAAGCGGTTCATCAGGCCGTTCTCCTCGGTTTAACCTATCGTGTGTACGCAGCCTAATTCATATGTGTTCAGGTTTAAAGGGATGAGATGGCAACCCTAGCCTGATCCCATGTTCACATTGGGCTAATTTGGCATACGATTTGACATGTCAAATCGCATGCCAAATCGGTGGCTATTACTGGCAATGGCACCATCCGAATTGGTGCGGTGACAACTTTGCAGCATCACATCGATTACCAAAAGTAGTTTTAGTACTACTTTTGGCGACTTTGGGGGCGATTTGAACAGACATCTGTGCATGAACCGGAACAGATTTCTGTCAAATCACCCCCGAAGTCGGACTGCATTGCCGGTTTGAAATTGTGCGAGATCAGGTGAATTTGCGCGATTTCTAACCGGCATCAGTGTGAACCTGGGCTTAAAGTGTACTAAACCCACAACAGTAAAATCAGTTCTGTATATGCAATAAAACATGCTTGTTATACTCACTGTGGGACCTAAGGGGTTAATCCTCTGCATTGTATAAAAAGGCTGTTTAATCCTGTCTTCTCCCCTTCTTCTAATGTCCCCAAACCATCTCCTGATCGAGGAAAGAATAGGGGACAAGCTGCACATGCTCAGTTGGGCATGTATTTCTAGAGAGTTTTTTTTTTTATAAAGAGTGCATGTGATCACCACTGTCCATACAGAGAGACAGGAGTCATTTAACCTTATAGGACAGTCGGAGGAGAATGAAAACTCCTACAAGCTTTAACCAGACACTGATAGAAGTCACAAGACTGCTGCATTTCCATGTTCTGTGTACTGTGGGAGACCAGACATAGTGAATGCAGGGTCCAGGGTTTAGGAACACTTTAAAGAGAAACTAGTCCATCCCATTAATAGCCCATAAGCATTAATGTGTTGCAGTAATATGCATGTTTTATTGTCCCTTAAGCTAGATGTAGATGGATCTTTTTTTTATCGTTCAGCCCACCCACAATCAAGGTGGGTCGAGGAATACTCCCAGCTGAGACATTGCATTCTGACAGCAGGGACTTTCCGCTGTCAGAATACACTGATCAGAGGCTGCAGCCAGTTGACAGAAAGCCATCAAGCCCGTTGACAAAATGTAATTGTTTAGCGGGAAAAGCCACATGTGCTTCAAAATGTGGCCAGTCCCCATTGAACTGACTAGATTTTTTGGTCCATCTATGGCTGGCATCATATTGAGGCACCATTAGTGCATTGTTCTTTTAAATGGCACTTCAACACACTTTGCCAGCACACCACAACACACACGTGTTTTAGTTAATTGCAACACATAGATGGAAAATATCTAAACATGGCGGTGCGCTGCATTGAAATGAATAGGTTCCTGCCGGGTTGTTTTTCATTGGCTGTTTTTCACAGTTACCTTTTCAAACAATTCCAGATGACTGACTGGTCTTGCTACCACCTCTCATTGTGATGTCATCATACCACCGCTTGAGTCTTATCGACCCTGTGAGAACCCTGAAGTTGGAAAGAGGACAACTGATAGACTGCAGAGGAAAGGGGGGCTTAATACAAATGCACGCCACTCTTTTTACATATTTATTTGTAAATAATTTTGAAAAACATTTATAATTTTCCTCCCACTCCACAACTATGTGCCACTTTGTGTTGCTCTATCACATAAAATCCCAATAAAATACATTTACATTTTTGGTTGTAACATGACAAAATGCGGAAGATTTCAAGGGGTATGCATACTTTTCAAGGCACTGTAGATGACAGATATTAAAATAATATTACAAGACTCCAATTTTTAGGCACATGTTACATCAATATGTTCAGAAACAAACATCCCTGGTACAGATAAGTTAAAGTGGATGTAAACCCATTTTTTGATGTCACAATGTAGAGTATAAGATTTCCTATCATCTGTGCACAGTCTTGCCACACAGGGTTAATCCAGCTCTGAGCAATCCTCTTTTATTGTTCAGTGCAAATTAACAGACTTCCAGATAAAAATGTGTCTAAATAAAAAGTCCTTTCCTCCCTCCTTGCTTTGAGTGACAGGTTATTTACATATCTAGCTTGGACATGTTTATCTTATGTTATGTTTATCATAACATGAGGTGATTCACAGTATAAAAAGTGAGAAATCCACCCCTCCCCCACATAACACATCCTGGTAATATACAATGAACTGTGGATCACCTCATATTATGATAAACATAACATAATATATGATAAACATGTCCAAGCTAGATATGTAAATACTGCAACCTGTCACTCAAAGCAGACATAAAAAAAAAAAAATGGGTTTACATCCACTTTAAGTGTTTTTGTTTACTGTATTCAATATTGAGGAAAAAAAATCTCTTCCTTACTTATTGTGTGTGTGTGTTTTTCATTTAGTTAATTTATTAATTTAATTTAGTTATTAAGTTGTATTTGTTCTTTTCTCCTTTTTTCTGATTTTGTTGTGTATTTGATTCTATGTGTAACCCTGCGGTTGCCTGCGGATTTGATTTAAGTATTTGTATTTGATTTGATTTGATTTGTGTCACCTATTATTTTTAAACTTTTTTTAATTTTTTTTATAAATTTTGTCCCCTTCTGCCTGCAAAAAAATTATAATACGGTTAATAAGGGGGCATTTTCTGGCACAAGAACAGGTCTAAGATAATTGAAGGACTTTTTGTAACCATCAGGAGTCATTAAAAGCCCATTGTACCCCAATAACCTACCAACAAATTACTATAATTTTACCTTTTCTATTGACTCCAATGGATTTTGGCAAATAGTTAAATTTAAGCAAAGCCCCCAGATTTTTACCAAAATATTGGGGAAAGTAAAACAAAAAACCTTACAGTGGATGTATACCCAAAATGTTTTATTTGTTTTGCTGTCACAATGTAGAGTAAAAGATTTCCTGTGCCCAGTCTTGCCACAAAGAGTTAATCCAGCTCCAAACAATCCTCTTTTCTTTTTTCAGTGAAATAAACGGACAAACAGGAGAAAACTTTTGTCCGTTCCTCCCCCTTGCTGTGAGTGACAGGTTATTTACATATCTCAGGCACTAGCCTGGAGACAGGCATTATGTTTTAATTCCCACCCCCACTCCGTTTCTGAAGTCATGTGGTTACTTTTCTGGATTTTGACTGGATGTTAGTGATCATAGCAGAATATAGTGTAAGAAATACACAGGACAAAATGCATGTTGACAAGGGGAGTGTAGAGGTGGGCGGGGAGTCTACTGACATCATGACTCCACCCACCGAGCTCCAGACAACAGATCCACCCACAGAATCTGCAGTTTTGTCAGTTCTTTTAACAGACAGAGGGGAGACATTTGACAGGTAAGGATACATGCAGGAGGCATCTATATCCTTGTAGATCAGCACTATGGCAGTAGTTTAGAAAGTATGAGACTGGGTTTACATCCACTTTAACCTTAATCTATAATCAGGGAGCATATTATTTAATATGGATGTCTGTGTCATCACTGCCTTGTCTCTTGCAGTTGAGGTTGGATTAGCAATTCTTTATATTTTTGCTTCTGTGACGTACATCTTTATATAATGGCCAACTTCATTTTTGATATAGATTTTGCTTAACAGTGTTACAGTGCCATGCAAAAGAAATTATTCGTTTATAGGAGGAAGGAGTGGATCAATTGTTCTGGGTTTCATTGTTATTTAGAATTCCTACGTTTCTCTACACAGCAGCAGCTCCTCTGTTGGTACCAGTCAAGTATATCTTGTTATTTTATAAGAGGACCCTTTGGCTTATGCAGAGGATAGGGCTTAGCATAATTAAAGGTATGGCTATTCTTCCATAACTTTAAATTGTATCAGATAAAGTACATGTTTCTCATGCTAATTTCCTGTGTTCCCATTAACCCTTGTCGTATATCTCTGCTACTCTGCAGCCTATGGCTATCTGTAGATATGTGCATTCCCGTTCGTACGAATGTTATTTTCGTACGAAAATTTACATTTTAGTACCTGCGGGATAATGTGTACATACGAAAAAATGAAAGCACCAAAATACAAAAATGACGGGATTACGAATGAGCCGCATAACGAACAACCGCAAATACGAACGAACGATCCGACGAAAATTCGACAAAACGAAAACGGCAAAAGAACGAAAATGACATCTATAACACAAGATTTGCATTCTGTATTTTGAATTCCTTTTTTCTGTTCGTATTTTGCATTTAAAATACAGAATGCAAATCTTTTGTTATAGATGTCATATGAACATACGACTGAAAATACCAAAAGTAAAAGGATTCAAGATACAGAATGCAAATCTTTTGTTATAGATGTCATTTTCGTTTTTTTGAATGGGCAGTGAGTGAGTGTAGTTAGTGAAGCAGCTTCTCTTTTGTGCTGAGTACACTAGTACAGTGAGTAGTACAGTAAAGCCAAATACACTTTTCTGTGGATTTTCATCTGAAGGGAGATCAGTTGGCCAGACTTTTGAACCAAAAAATGGTTTTCTGATGGAGTTTAAAAACGAACAAATTTTCTGAAAACTATCGTTTTTATGTTTGTTGTTAAAAAAGTCTGACCAAGTGTATGGGGCTTAACAATAGTTAATATGGATGAGCCGCGTGTTGAAAGTGCCGCGAATCTCGCGATACATTTACGAAAGTACAAAATGACGAAAATGCTTTTTCTGTTCGTATTTTCAGTTGCATGTTCATATAACATCTATAACAAAAGATTTGCATTCTGTATTTTAAATCCAAAATATGAACAGAAAAGAGGAATTCAAAATACAGAATCCAAATCTTTTGTTATAGATGTCATATGAACATGCGACTGAAAATACGAAGAGAAAAAGGTATTCAAAATACAGAATGCAAATCATTGACGAAAATTCACGAAAATTATTGTCTAACAAGTAACGAACATGAATTAAACAGAAAAACTAACCATCCCGCATGTACGAAAATAAAACGGTAACGAAAATAAAAAACGATCGGAATACGAAAAAATCGCGTCGTACGAAAAAAGAACGGGAACGAACAGGAAAACGCGCATTTTTACGAAAAACGAACAGAAACGAACCTACGGAACGATACAAAACAGAACAAAAAAAAACGAAAACATTTTCTGTGCACATGTCTAGCTATCTGTGAAGGTGTGTGAAAAGTTGCAAATGCTCTTCAGCCAATGAAACAGCTTGCAGGTACTGTACTAAACTTTCCTACACAGTTGTCAGTAGAAGCAATGGGCCTGATTAAAGAAGGAACTAAGTAGGGATAAACTGCTATAGCATGCTTTTATTGTATGTGCTTGTGTGGATGTACACACATTGGTGAAAAGGATTCCTAAGCCACCTAGCAAATCATACACTGGTGTTCAATGCTTGTGTAGCACTACTCCCAAATGATCTTCTGGATATTATCGGGCGGCATGTTACCTCTATCTTCTCGCTGTCCAGGGTGGTAGATGAGAGTTGAGAAAGTTCAATGTCCACACTGTACACTTCTTTTTCTAAGATTTATTTGTAGAACTTGGTAAGGAAAGAAGAAGTGGTTGAAGGGATGGAAGGGTAAACCATTAGATCCAGAAACACTCCCACTTTCAGCAACTCAGCTGTTGACACCACTCTAACCAGAGTGGGTATTGCGCACCCGGATAGGTCTTTCTAACTGGCCTAGCAACCAGAGTGGTGCATAGAACAAAGTACAGTCTCTGGCACAGACCTTCCTTTGAATGGAGATACTTTCGGTCCAGAATCCCCTAACACAGGATTCAGCACCCGGATCTCTTTATTTAGTCTGATAGGCGATCACCATCAAGCCTCTCAGTACACAGTGCATTCTTCAATGAAGTCTCCAGGCCTCTCCCGAGATACCAGCCTCCAGCTTGGTCCTCTCCAAGATAGGTCCTTCATCAAGCAGCTTCCTCCCTCCAGGACGGACAGCACAGGATCACCTTGAAACCGTAGTTCCAATCTGCTAACTGGGTCTACTCAACAGATCACAACTCCGGACCAACGTGGTCCTGGAGCCAGGATTGCAGGAACACGCACCCCTGGCCAGGAGTGTCACGAGGTGGTGGGACGACAGACCAAGGATCAACAACCTCGGTTTAGTGGCGTCCTTTACTTAAGTACCCCTTCCCAGCATTCACAGTAGGGCGATCAACCCCCACTGATTGGCTGCTGAGGGGAGACACCCAAAATCAACCTGACTTAGCTGCTGCCACCCTTGGCCTGGGGTGGTAACAACACCCCAGGCGAACAATGGTGGTCACTCTGAGCACAGCCACGGCTGAAACAAAAGCCAAATTTAGACAAAATTATATGTGTTCGAGTTAACTAACACTAAAAATCCCTTCTAAATTTAAAGCAGCACCAGCCCAACAGAAGCAGGGCGCTACACATGCTTTTGCAATGTAGTTTAAAGTGAAAATGTGACCTGACTATAGAGTGGAGCCGGGTCATTGCTATAATTTTCGCAATTGAGTGTCTTTCAGTGTGCGCTTCTGTCTTTTGCTTGTATGCTTCATGAAAAGTATCAGGGAAGACTAGCCTGTGGGAGCTGCACCTGACAGGGATTGAAACACCTGGAAGAATGAATTAATGGAGCTAGGATGTAAGGAAAACCGTATCTCCACCACTAAAAGGCCAGTGCTGATACATGTTCACGCTTGTGCACATTGCACACGTGCTCATATATAAAAGCAAAAGACCAATGTCATTTCTGCAGTGCTAGTTCATTGCGCACAGATTGGTGCACATGCGTGAATCTGTGCGTGCCCGCGAACGTGGGCGCACACACGTGCACATACCAATTAGCACTTGGCACCCAGTGACCTATTTAAACTGCTCTGTCACTGTGAACAACTTCAGCTTGTTCCTGACTGCTGTTCCTGTTTGCTTGTGTATGACCCGGCTTGCCTTTGGACTTCAACACTGCTTGTGCTCTAGCTCTGTTACCCAGTATCCTGACCTTGGCTTGTTTATTGCATCTGATCTGTATTCTGACTTGGTACCGCATTGCCCGACTATTACTGACCCTGGCATATCTTATGGACTTGTCTTGCCTGCTGATTCGGCACCCTACTGCCTGGTTGTCACTGACTGCTGCTCCTCTTCTGGTTCTGTTTCCGCCCATGCTCTGGTGCCAAGATGCTCTTGCATCCTGTTCCGAGGACCGCGACTAACAGCTCTACCCATCTATAGCATGGAAATCACAAGCCAGCTGTTACGGCACTCGTGCCACGCCTTTCCTTACACTCTCTGTCCCCACCTTCAGAAGTGTTAGGCGGGAGGTGCAAGAGAGGCCTCCGCCACATTCCAGTCTTCGCCAGGTACATGATATAGGAGCAGCACTTCATGTTTGGGGTTAAATACATTTTTGATGAAATTGCGTTGTGTTAAAAAGTGCTTGGCAGGCGCCTCCTGTCAGGATATACATGTTCCTTCTTGTGCATGCAGGAATTGGGCACATACTCGCACATATGCACACCAGCGTGCTCCAGTGCACTGTGCCAGTGCACTGGATCAGCACTGGAAGTTGCTGACTCGGCTTGTTCTCTGAACTCTGCTCCTGTATGTTTCATTGGTTTCTAGTTCACTGATCGGTTCCAGACCCAGCTTGTACCCTGACGATGTCCTGTACTTGATCCATCCTGGAAGTTTATGACCTAGCCTGCTTGACTATGCTACTTTGCCTACTGTCACCGGTACCCTGCTGATCCTACTGACCTACTGTACACAGGGCGGGTTCAAGGATTTTTGACACCCTAGTCGAAAAACCTCATTTTGCCTCCACCCCCCCTTGCCTCCACCCTGACTCCACCCCCTTTGCCCTGCCAATGTATACTCCCACCTTTATTGAAGCACCCATCAAATGCAGCCCACCAGCCCCCATCAAATGCTTTCAACCAGCGCCCATCAAATGCAGTCTACCAGTGCCCATTAATGAATGTTTGCTTGCTTCTATTCATTCGAGAGTCGGGACCAGGGCTGGACTGGGACAGAAATTTGGTCCTGGACTTCATCCAGACTGGCCCACTTTGACAGGTCTCTCCCATGGCGGCCGGACAACTCCTGCCCCCAGCCACCCAAGACCCCTCTCCCCCTTCACTAGCCACTAGCCATTCTACTTTATTAGAGTAGAATGGCTGATACTGGTACTCTTATAGGCAGTACCAGTGGGGAAGCTAGACATTATTTCACCCGGGGCAAAGAATCAGTTTGGTGCCCCCCCTTATGGGAAGAGATTAGGCAGAAGGGAGAAACTCCCAGGCCATAGCTGTTGAGTCAGCTGTGTGTCCCCTCCCCCATGCTCCTCTGTCATCTCCCCTGCTCCTCTGGTCCTCCCCCTGCTTCTTTGTTCCCCCCAGGTGAGCACTGCGAGGAGGGAGAGGAGGTGAGCGCTGTGGGAAGGGAGAGACAGAGGAGCGGAGGGGGCGGCAGTCCACTGTCACTGAAGCCGGCCCACTGAGCCATCGGCCCACCGGGAAACTCCCTGTAGTCCCAATGGCCAGTCCATCCCTGGTCGGGACACAGACACAGTCCTCCGCTGCGTCTCTGACTCTCTGACTATGTGAGAACGGAGTGACAGCTGCCTGCTGATGTTGAGACTTAGTTGCTTGCTGCGGAAAGAAGAAAGTAGGAACACCAGTGGCCGGGCGCCGTAGGCAGCAGTGCCAAGTGGTAGCACCGACCCTGACCGTACAGTCAGCTACCAGCAACCTTCTTATTTGCCCTTTTACACCAGTACCAGTCTTCAGTCCACTGCCTGGCTGCCTACCAGTCTGCCTGCTTTACTGTATACCCCTGATGAATTCACCTGCCCTGCTGCTAGCAAGACTCACAGGCACTCATGTTACTCTTCTGTGCTGGTTTTCTATTGCATGGATTTTTTAAATATCATCTCAGCTAGTAACACTTTCTAAACGCATCACAGATGCGCTGTAAACTTCAATTGAAGCCTGTTTACATTGACATCAATGGAAGCGTTTGTTGAGCTGTTATGCCCGGCAAACAACGCATGTTGGACCAATTTTTAAATAATGCGATGCAACATTAATGCGACCACCTGTACAACATTAGGTGCTGCAATGCACACAAATTTTTGATAGGTGTTCATTGAGCGTAAAAAAAAACACTCATGAAATGCCTGGTTTTGAACCAAGTGTAAACTTAAGCAGCCCATGGGATACACCATTATCTTTCCATCCACCATGGGTTGAAGCAGGGGCGTCTTTAATATTGATTGGACCCTGAGCAAATATTTTCTTGGGCACTCCCGAATCCACTTATCAACTATTTATGGGCAGGGCTGTCTTAATGAGAGGGCACACCTGGGCACTGCCCAGGGGCCCCAGATGCATGGGGGGCCCCTGCACTTTGCCCCAAGCATCTGGTCCTTGAGCCCACGCCGCCCCAAAATTGGGGGCCCCATGATAGCGCTGAGAGTGATAGATACACAGGGAAGGCAGTCAGCCTCCTACCTACTTGATGTCCGTTTACCTGCACTGTCATCATTGTAGGGGCCCCAGAGCATTACTTTGCCCAGGGGCCCAAGATGCCCTGTTTATGGGCAGTGCGGGTTCAAGAGGCAACAGCTTTGGGTTCAACAACAATGACTGGGCCCATAGCAGCTGCCCCTTTTTCCCTGCATTAAAGAGAGCCCTGGTTTGAAGAACAGAAATGTGCCCCATCAATACATTCAGTGTTGATGGGGGAAATCCTCCCGCGGGGCCAGTGCCGGGATGAGATCATCTACCACCCAGGGCGAAGATGCCAAATGGCGCCTTCCAAAATGTATGAGCATTATGTGTCAGCATAAATCCTCCCCCCCAAAAAAACAAATTAGAGCACTAATCTTCACACTTACTCCTAAGCATGATTTCCCTTTGCAAGCCAAAAATCTCCCCCAAAATAATTTTCCATCTTCCAGTACAAATCCCCCCTCTCCCAGCTCAAATTCTCTCCCTTCCCAACTCCTATCTCTTAACACAAATCTCCCTCCTGCCATTCCCCTCCTCCTAGCACTTATTCCTCCCCCACCCCAAATATCCCCTCCTAACCATAATCCTCCCAATCATCCCTACTAACACAAATCCTGCCCTCCCAAATCCCCCTTCCCAAATTCCCCTTCCTAACAGGAATCAACTCCATCTCCCCCTTATTTTTCCCTCCTAACACAAATCTCTTTAATCATCCTTACTAGTACCAACCCTCCCCCTTCCAAATCCCTTTTCATAACAGAAATCATCTCTCTTAGTACAATTCCCCCCTCTAAAACACCCATTCTAGCACAACCCCCCTAAATCCCCACCTTGCCCAGGGGATCTTCCCCTCCTGCCTACCCCCTGTCCTGGCCCTGCGCTGGGCTATTGTGTTCTGCCGATGGGGAGCCTTGACCACTGCTGGAGGCTACAGACACCATCACTGGTGATGGTGTCTGTAGCCTCCAGCAGTGGTCAAGGCTCCCTATCGGCAGAACACAATGATGGATTGACTTCAGTACAACCTGCCTGCCCCGCTGAACTGGCTGGGATTCGATCCATCTATAGCTGGCTTTAGCCTTCACTATAGAATAAAAAGAGTGAGAAAGAAGACTTTGGAGAAGGAACGCCCTCTTTACAACTTCTAGCTTTCGTCTTCTAGCCCCGATGACATCACATCTATGACCTCACTACCTTCCACTGTAATTTCTCTAATACGGCAACTATTTGAAGGGGTTATTTTTAAACAGCTGGAAAGGTTCCAGTCACATTGAATTACGCTCAATGTATTGTGTAAAGGATAACCGATTTGTTCATCACCAGCTTTTAAAAACCTCTTTTCAAACAACATGCTGTTTAAATTCACGTCTGGCAATTGTTTTCTAAATTCCGCTACAATAATGGCACCACACCCACCCCGTCATAAAATGTTTAATACTCCTTTGTCTCTCTCCTTGCTCGCTATTTTTTTTTCTCAGGGGTTTTATGGTAGAGGATGCATACCAAATTTATCCAGATGTTACTTGTTGAAAAAGCAGGAATTTCAGTACAGCTATCTCTGGATAAAAACTGTTTATTTTAACAGGCCGATTGCGCAACTCCCGTTATTTTTTTTATTTTTTTCGGACCTCGGTGACTGTGTACTGTGTGCTGTTGGTAATGGTAGTACATTGTTTTTAGATGATTTTAGTCACTGTAGATGCTTAGCAGTCACCAGGGGAGCTGAAGTATGCCGCACCTGGTCTTGGAGCTGGACGCAGTGCGATCGTCCAATGACCGCCTGCTCTATCGCTCGAGTGACGATCTCAAGCCAATCTGCTGTTTGGGAGAGCATAGAGAAGAGCCTCATGGGTCCCATAGCAACAGTTGCAGCTTACTGATACAAAGTGACGTTATTACAGTAAACAAGCTGAGGGTGTTGGAAAAAATATCCCAGCTGCCGTGTGATACCTTGTAAAAAAATCAGTTAACCACTTCAGCCACAGAAGAATTTACCCCCTTCCTGACCAGAGCATTTTTTGTGATTCAGCACTGCGTCCCTTTAGCTGACAATTGCGCGGTCGTACAGCGTTGTACCCAAACAAAATTGACTTCCTTTTTTTCCCACAAATAGAGCTTTCTTTTGGTGGTATTTGATCACCTCTGCGTTTTTTTTTTGCGCTATAAACAAAAATAGAGCGACAATTTTGAAAAACTTTTTGCTATAATAAATATCCCCCAAATATATATATAAAAAACAAATTTCTCTATCAGTTTAGGCCTATATGTATTCTTCTACATATTTTTGGTAAAGCGTTTATTTATTGGTTTGTGCAAAAGTTATAGCGTCTACAAAATAAGGGATAGTTTTATGGAACTTTTTTTTACACTATTTTGGGACCATTGTCATTTATACAGCCTTCAGTGCTATAAATAGTCACTAATTACTGTATAAATGACACCGATAGGGAAGGGGTTAAACACTAGGGGGCGATCAAGGAGTTAAGTGTGTCCTAGGGAGTGATTCTAACTGTGGGGGGATGGGCTACCACCAGGGCTGGACTGGGACAAACATTTAGCCCTGGACTTTATCCAGACAAGCCCACTTTAATATTGCAAATATGCACAAAAACAAGACGGCAAACGACATTCAGGAACATTGCTACAGCCTCATTGGCTGGAATTTCAGAAACCGGCATTGCTGTACAGCCATTAGCTGCCTTTCAGCAATGCAGCAGCGCTGAGGTTTACCTGGGTTAGGTACTATGAAGTGAGGTGATGGGCAGTGCGGATGACAGGTCTCTTCTTTACCGGCCAGCCGGAAAACCCACCCCCCCGGCCAGCCAACCTCAATGGCCACCCAAGCCCCCCCCCCAATCACTGCCCATTAGTCGTTCTACTTTATTTCTCTTATAGGCAGTACAGCGGTGCTCAAATTAGTGGGCCGTACAGCCATTACTTTGACAGTCTATCACCAAAACCGGCTCACTGAGCCATCGGCCCACCAGGAAACTCCCTGTAGTTCCAATGGTCAGTACATGCCTGGCTACCACTGACATGACAGCGATCACTGCTAACGATGACAGGGAGCAGTAGATACCTGTCAAGTGACTAGGTTTAACAGTGAAATGCCTTGCTTACATAGGCATCTCCCTGTTGTTCCTCTCCGTCTCACATCGAGTTTGTGGGACCCGCGGGCACACTTCCGTGGCGGGCATGCCTGCCCGCAAGGCGGCAAATTCAAGGAGACATACAGGTACGCCCATTTGCCTGTACGAGCCCTTCTGTCAATGTAAATGTGTGTGTGGCAGTCTACAAGTGGTTAAAGAAGCTGTACTCCAGGCTGATATAAAAGGCACAAAGTAACACAGCTCAGTAATCATTGATACATAATTGAATGCATTTTTTAAATGCAAGCAGCAGACTAGATATAAGCCGTTTGCAAACTTTTGTACAGCAGAGTTTAGACTGGTAGAGGGAGAAACAGCAGTAAAAGTTGGCCAGGTGTGCTGCATTGCTTGTGCTAATAAGGAATGTGTTTATGGGAAGAGGAGAATGTTCTTTTACATGGGCGGTAAAAAACACACAGCTGAGCAATGGTCCTGTGCTGCCCACCCGAATCCTAACAATACAGCCGGACTGGGCTGTTCACATGCAGATGTCACGATGCTTTGCATTGTGGTCGTGTTATTTTTAAATGACAAAAGCCGATGGGGCCCCTTTCGATGTCAGGGTGAAGCTCCGCTTGGTGTGTAGCTTCGGTCAGGCAGGCCTCGGTGGCGGGGCCCATGGATGCGCACACCCTGAAGGTGGATGCCGCACCTGGAATGCGGGCCCCGCGTAGAACGTCGCACTTCTCCCGGGCGTCTGCCACAGATGTACTCTCCCGCCAGCATGTCTAGAGGGAAAATTCTCCTCTGATTGGCTGCTGGGAGAAAGTGGGTCTGTTAGAACCCCTTCCAGCACCAACTGTCACCCAGGGCTAAAAACACCTCCCCTAGCATGCAGACTGGCCTAGAAAGCAGTTCTAAACTGACAGCAGCCTAAACTTAAAGGGTCACTAAAGGAAAAAAAATGTTTTTGCTGAAATGACTGTTTACAGGGTATAGAGACATAAAAGTTAACTGATTCCTTTTCAAAATGATTAAAAATAGATAAAAGAAGACGTCACAGAAGAGGGGACACGCCGCCGCTAGTAATTGAGCTAACACACGAAGATAGCGGCGGCGAGTCCTGAAGAAGAAGAAGACCCCCGGAGAGCGGAGAAGACCCCCGGAGAGCCGGAGAAGACCCCCGGAGAGCCGGAGAAGACCCCGGAGAGTGGGAGAAGACCACCCCGCCGCCAAAAATGTCGAAGGAAGCCCGCCGGGTGGTGGGCGCTTTTATCAAAGCGCCCCCCCCAGCGGCGGAAGAGAACCAGACGGCGGTGAAGAACAGCGGCACCCACCCCCCCGCAGAAGCCCGCCGGAGGGGGGCGCTTTTATAAAAGCGATCATACACCCCCCCCCCGGCGGCCAACTAATAAAATATTTCAATACACTGTGTGGTTTATTTGTGTTTACACTTTTCTTGCAGGTGAATGGGTAGGGGTACAATGTACCCCATACTCATTCACTTAGGGTGGGGGGCCAGTATCTGGGGCCCCTTATTAAAGGGGGCTTCCAGATTCCGATAAGCCTCCCGCCCGCATACCCCGACAACCAACGGCCAGGGTTGTCGGGAAGGGGCCCTGTCCTCATCAACATGGGGACAGGGTGCTCTGGGGTGGGGGGCCGCAGTGCGCCCCCTGCCCCAGAGCACCTGACCCCCCCATGTTGAGGGCATGCTGCCCGGTACGGCTCAGGAGGGGGGGGCGCTCGCTCGCCCCCACTCCCCTCCTGGCCGGCCGGCCGGCGTGCTTTGGATACGGGTCTGGTATGGACTGTGGGGGGACCCCCACACCGTTTTTTCGGCGTAGGGGAGTCTCCTTACAACCCATACCAGACCCAAGGGCCCGTTATGCTCCTGAGGGGGGAACCCATGCCGGATTTTTATTTAAAATCCGGCGGGGACTTCCTTCTCAGGATTCATAACAAACTCCGCAGACGTGTAGAATTGGCGGGAATCCGCGTCGGATCCCCGTCGCTTCTATGACGCATTTGCTGGAATGTGCTTTTACTATTCCAGCGAGTGCGAGATGTCGGCAGCCTGTCGCCGAGAATCAGCGCGATGCTGTCGTGCTATAAACACATTCTCGGCGGCAGGCACTGTAATGTGCCTGCAGGTTAGTTACACTTTTGAACTGGCTTCATGTTTCTGCAAAGTAGAAATAGACACACAGAACAAAAACAAACAAATCCAGGGCAGTGTTTTGTTTTTAAAATGAATCTGGTTCTGGGAAGTTTTAGACACACAGTAATGACAGCTTAGACCACCGTGAGAAAGCTCCCAGCACTGGGGTTATAAGGAAACAGACAAGCAGGAAGTGTGGAGAACAGAGCAGGATTACAGCAACTTCAAAGCAAAAACGAACAATAAGGACATGAAACCAGTACTGCAGTAAGGTAAAGGAAGCTATTTAGCTAAAAAAAAAAAAAATCCTTTAGTGATCCTTTAACCACTTGCTTACTGGGCACATAAACCCCCTTCGTGCCCAGGCGAAATTTCAGCTTCCGGCACTGCGTCGCTTTAACTGACAATTGCGCGGTCGTGCGACGTGGCACCCAAACAAAATTGGCGTCCCTTTTTTCCCCACAAATAGAGCTTTCTTTTGGTGGTATTTGATCGCCCGTGCGGTTTTTATTTTTTGCGTTATAATGAAAAAAAGAGCGACAATTTAAAAATATATATATATTTTTTACTTGTTGCTATAATAAATATCCCATTTTTTTTTTTTTTTATATATTTTTTTCTCAGTTAAGGCCGATACGTATTCTTCTACGTATTTTTGTAAAAAAAAAAAAAAAAAATCACAATAAGTGACTGCTTTGCGCAAAAGTTATAGCACCTACAAAATAGGGGACATAATTATGATTTTTTTTTTTTATATTTTTTTTTTACTAGTAATGGCGGCGATCTGCGATTTTTATTGGGACTGCGATATTGCGACGGACACATCGGACACTTTTGACACATTTTTGGCGCCATTCACATTTATACAGCGACCAGTGCTATAAAAATGCACTAATTACTGTATAAATGTGACTGGCATTGAAGGGGTTAACACTAGGGGGTGAGGAAGGGGTTAAATGTATTGCCTGGGTGTGTTCTAACTGTATGGGGGGAGGGGGGTGACTGGGGGAGGTGACCGATGCTGTCTCCCTATGTACAAGAGAAACAGCATCTGTCACCTCACTGACAGGACGTGAAGCTCTGTGTTTACACTCAGAGCTCCACGTCCCTGCTGTCTCACCGACGATCGCGTGTACCTGACGGACATCGCGGCCGCCGGGTAGACGCATCGGATCCTCGGTGATGCGTCGGGACTGTTTTTCCCCGCCGCGCGCCACCCTGTGGCGCGCGCGGGGAATTACAAGCAAATCACGTCCAAAGACGTCAACCCGGCGCCTCAGGTCTGCGCTGTTCACGTCTTTGGACGTGAAGCGGTATTGAAGTGGTTAACCAATATGTGAGTGGGAGCAACTTAACTCTCCCATTCCCCACTAACTTTAGCTTAACGCCCCACCAAATAGGGGGGGGGGGGGGCACTACATATTTATTTAAAAAAAATATATTGTGTATGTTTTATAGCAGAAAGTAAAAACTATTGTTTATAGCACAAGAAAAAAAACGCAAAGGTGATCAAGTACCACCAAAAGAAAGCTCTATTTGTGGGAAAAAAAGGACATCAATTGTATTTGGGTTCAGTGTCGTACGACCGTGCAATTGCTAGTAATGCAGTGCCACATTGCAAAAAAAAAAAAAATTCTGATCATGAAGGTGGGGGGTGAAGATTCCAGGGCTGAAGTGGTTAATATCACTCTACCTGTGCATCCCTTCCTATGCTCTGCCATCGATATCTGTTTGTGGCCTTCAAGAAAGGAAAGAATGTGCCAGCACACGCTGAATAGATGTTATACAAACAAAAGCCCATATGACGGCCTTCTAAGATAATAGAGTGGGAGTGTGGCGAGAGCGCGGGCACAGCAATTCCTGAAAGAGGATGCTGATTGAAATGGCAGGTATGATTAAACTTTGCTTGATTTATTGGTAGGTGTGACTGCCATCTTCACTCCTTATTCTGGTTTTGCAGACTAACATTAGAAGGAAAATATAGCAGTCAACCTAAATATCATCAGTGAATTCAACGCTGTGCTCCAAACCAACAGCTAAATACAGAGATACAGTGGAGGTGCATCCATAAAGGGCGCAGGAGCACCGCCCCCTCTCTCCTGTCACCCCTCTATCACCAATTGATAGATTCACGCATTGCAGATGTCCGGCCCCTTGTCAGGCGAATTACAGCGGCGTGGGGTGTTTTTGGAAGCACCGTCAGCTCTAATAGGCATCCTGATCAGAGCCATAGGCTCTAATAGGCTTCCAAATTGGTAAACAGCGGGCACAATGCTCTGTGTTTTCGATGTTTAGTGGTGTGTTAGGGGGGAAACCAAATTTTGCTGCCCCCTGTCTCTGCCCCTGTCTCCACCCCCTTTGCGCTGCCATGTAACCTATCTGACCATTACACTGACCTACCTTACCCCTACACTGACCTATCACTAACCTACCTGACCCCTACACTGAACTACCTGTCACCTATACTGAGCTACCTGACCTTTATACTGACCTGCCTGACACCGAAATTGACCTACTTGACCCCTACACTAACCTACGTGACCATTACACTGACCCTTACACTGACTGACCTACCCGACCCCTACACTGACCTACCCAACCATGACACTGACCTACCTGATTCCTAAGACAATGTCAGTGTTCACTCACCGGGGCCCTACATGCATTTGACGACTCTGTCAGTGCCAGGAACAAACCCTGCCTTGGTGCCTCCAGGCTCCAGCTGTCACCAGCCCCAAAGCGCCCACTAGTCTGATCTGATTAGGCTATAGCAAGCGCTGCTGCTGTACAGGACAGGCCGGGTGGGAGAGCGGTCTCTACGAATGGTGGTGACACAGAAGGGGGCAGGTCAGGGGGTCACGTGACTCGATATAGGAATCACGTATGGGCAAAGGCACATACTCAGAGAGGAAGAGACAGACAGGCTGAGCAAATCACCGTCATTGTACATCAGCTACTTTAAGAAGCTATAGGGGGCACGCGCGTGCCCACAGGACGACGCCGGAGCCAATGTGCGTGGCTGGTGGCCACAATGTTCTCCAGCTACCAACGATCGCTCCACAGAGAGCCAGAACAGGGATCTGTCAATGTAAACAGACAGATCCCTGTTCTGACAAGGGAGTAGAGAGAGATCTGCTATTCCTAGTGATCAGGAACAGCGATCTTTCTCCTCCTCTAGTCAGTAAACTCCCCCTACAGTTAGAAACACCTCCCAGGGAACATTTAACCCCTTGTTTGCCCCCTGGTGTTAACCCCTTCCCTGCCACCGACATATATACAGTAATCAGTGGCTATTTTTAGCTCTGATCGCTGTATAAATATCAATCGTCCCAAAAAAGTGTCAAAGGTGTCCGATCTGTCCACCACAATGTTGCAGTCCTGCTAAAAGAAAAGCGCAGATCGCCGCCATTACTAGTAGAGAATAAATACCGTATTTATCGGGGTATTTCACGCTCCGGCGTATAGCGCGCACCCCTAATGTGGACCTGTAAAAAAAACATTTTAGTACTTACAGTTTTGGTGTCTTGGGCAGCGTCCATCGGCGGCCTTGTCCAGTCCGGCGTCCGTCTTCGGCATCAGTGGTGTCCTCCCGGCTTCTCCAGCGAGCGCCTCGAGTCGAATCCCCGCTTCCCTCGCTCAGTTTGAACGCCTCCGCCGACATATACCGAGTGCAGTACACTCGGGCACATTCGGCCAGGTTTGACTTTGTTCGTGCTCACGCTCTGTGACTTTTATGCGTGAGCACGAGCGAAGCCGAGCCTGGCCGAATGTACCCGAGTGTACTGCACTCGGTATATGTCGGCGGCTCAGTTCAAACTGAGCATGGGAAGCGGGTATCGGCTTATATCGCGCACCCATGATTTTCCCCTTATTTTAACCACTTCCTTACTGGGCACATATACCCCTTCCTGACCAGGTGAAATTTCAGATTCTAGCATTGCGTCGCTTTAACTGACAATTGCGCGGTCGTGCGACGTGGCTAGCAAACAAAATTGTTGTCCTTTTTTCCCCACAAATAGAGCTTTCTTTTGGTGGTATTTGATCATCTCTGCGTTTTTTATTTTTTGCGCTATAAACAAAAATATAGCGACAATTTTGAAAAAAATATTTTTTACTTGTTACTATAATAAATAGCCCATTTAAAAAAAAAAAAAAAAAAAAAACATTTTGTATCTCAGTTTAGGCCGATACGTATTATTCTACATATTTTTGGTAAAAAAAAAAAAAAAAAAAAAACAATAAGCGACTGGTTTGCGCAAAAGTTATAGCGCTTACAAAATAGGGGACAGAATTATACATTTTTATTATTTTTTTTTTTACTAGTAATGGCGGTGATCTGCGATTTTTATTGAGACTGCAACGTTATGGCAGACACATCGGAAACTTTTGACACATTTTTGGTGCCATTCACATTTATACTGCAATCAGTGCTATAAAAATGCACCAATTACTATATAAATGTGACTGGCAGTGAAGGGGTTAACACTAGGGGGTGAGGAAGGGGTTAAATGTATTCCCTGGTGTGTTCTAACTGTGTGGGGGGAGGGGGGTGACTGGAGGAGGTGACCGATGCTGTGTCCCTATGTACAAGGGACACAGATCGGTCTCCTCTCTCCCCTGACAGGACATGGATCTCTGTGTTTACACACAGAGATCCATGTCCTTGTCCCTGTAACCGCCGATTGCGAGTGCCTGGCGGACATCGCGGCCGCCAGGCACGCGCATCGGTATCTCTGGAATGCAGCAGGCACGTGCCCTCTAGTGGCCAAGAAGAGCGCAGGGAGCATATATGTGCCCTGTCAGAGATTCAGAACCACCCGGTGGCCCCATATATTCGTATAGCTGTCGGGAAGTGGTTAAGGGGAAAAAAGTGCGCAGTATACGCCAATAAATACGGTAATTAAATAATAAAAAAGCCATAAATCTATCCCCTATTTTGGAGACGTTATAACTTTTGTGCAAACCAATTAATATCCGCTTATTGCTTTTTTTTTTTTTTTAACCAAAAATATTTAGAAGAATACATATTGGCCTTGTCTGAGGAAGAACTTTTATTATAGCAGAAAGTTAAAAAAAATTTTTTTTTTCAAAATTTACGCCTTTTTTTGTTTTTTTAATAGCGCAAAAAATGAAAAACCACAGAGGTGATCAAATACCACCAAAAGAAAGCTCTATTTGTGGGAAAAAAAGAACATACATTTTATTTGGGTACAGCATCACAAATTGTCAGTTAAAGCGATGCAGTGCCATATCGCAAAAAATTCCCTGGTCATTAAGGGGGCAAACCCTTCCGGGGCTGAAGTGGTTAACACACAACAGACTGGAGAAAAAACACTTGTCAGCTTTTCTTTTCCCAAACACAATTGCTTAGCCTGACCTTAATATAATAAATAAGTAATGACAATAAAATAATGATCCGTCTTGCTGGGTCCAGGTTTTAGTGTGTATGTACGGCTGTCTCCTGCTAAGTTACCTGAGACAGCCTGTCTGCAGGACGACCCAATCTATAAGCCCTGATTATTGAACGCTATTTGAAATGGCTATCGATCCTGCAAAGCCCCAATGCTTATTCCTCGAGCAGCTCAATTTACAGCGCAGTTAAATATTTTAGGGCACAGAAAAGGCCCCCAGACAAGCAGCGGAATCGCAGCCGGCCCCGGCATCCAGTCCAACTCTCCCATTACATGGATCCCGGGGGAAGGAGCGCAGCAATTACTGGTCTCAAGTCCTCTCACACGTTACTACCTGTGATTTAGTGTGACATAAATATTTACTACTCCGATGTATTGTTTTAACTGGCTTGTTGTAATAACGTTATCAATTATGAATTGGCTATAAATTAATAATACGCTCAAATTAAAGCTTCAAAAATGTCAGTGTTTCTTAAAGTGAAATGAACACCAAATAGGAGGAAATGCTTCAAAGTCAATGGCTGGGAAGAACTAGAAGTCCCAGCATGATTCACTAGCCGCATGATGTGCCATTACTGCTTTCTTGATTAACCTTAAAGCGTAACTCCATTTTTGTTGAGAAAAAAACATTCCCCTCTGGGTGATGTATGTACATTACAAGGATTTTAACTTTGTTGCAGATTCCCAACTTTTGTTATTCTAAAGGAATCCCTGTTTGCACCTCTGTGCAGTGTGAGCCTATTGAGAGTGTTTTTCATAATTCTCAACCAGCTGCTGCACCTGCAGGGCTCTAATGAGGACAATTGCTGGTGCTGGGCCTGCATCCCTTTAGGCCGCGTACACACGTACGAGAACCTCGTCGGGCTAAACCCATCGTTCCGCCCGACGAGGTTCCCGGTGAGCGGTCGGAAAAGCTTGTCGAGCCAAAGTCCTTATTGAACAACGAGGAAAAAGAGAGTATGCTCTCTTTTTTGGCTTGACGAGCTTCCCGACGGGATGCTCGCCGAAAGTGTACACACGACCGATTTGCTAGGCAGAATATGTCTCCCAGCGAGCTTCTCGCTGGATTCTGCCGAGGTTCTCGGTCGTGTGTACGGGGCTTGAAATGTGATTAACTATTGGGAGTATCTCGCCAAAAATCATAGCTCCCAACTGTCCCTGATTTCGAGGGACTGTCCCTGATGTGGAACAATGTCCCTTAGACATGTGCAGACTGGAATATTTTGTTTCGTTTTCGTCTGGAAAATAAATTTATTTAGTCACTCCCGAAAATCGTTTTGATTTATTTCGTTTTTCGTTGGGGAATAGCTTTCGTCCGAAAATCCAATAATTGTTGGTTTCTGTCGAATGGTCAAAAGAATATTCGACGGAACTTCGAAACTTTACGTCGAATCGTACATTTCCGGTCGAATATTCCACCTACAAGAATTCTAATGTTGTATGACTAGTAAATAATGTCAAATCTATTCTCTGTAATGTCGAATCTATTCCCTATAATGTAGAATCTCTCTATATCGAATTTTTACCGCAACGAAAACGAAAATAAAGCATTTTTTATGTCGGATCTGTCGGTTTAATTTTCTTGTGCTTTTGTTATCGTTTGTTGAAACGATAACGAAAAAAACGGATTTTCGGCCGAAAATGCATTCTAACTAAAACAAATGCACATGTCTAATGTCCCTAACAGTCACCGCCCTCTGCTCATAGTGGACCGAGAACTGAGCGATCAGCAGTCACATTCTCTGGCTTAGAGTCAGCGGGGGACAGCTGCATCATCACAGCAATGCTGCGTCCATAAACGTGAGTATGTATGTTTTTGTTTTGATGTTTATAACCCCATAGATCTCCTTTAACCATTTTCTGCCCATACTATAGCCGGAAAACGACTACATTGGGGCCTTCATTACTGGGAGGGCGTCCATGTACATGCTCCCATGATCACGCTGCCCAGAGCACTCTGATCAGTGCGTCCAGCTACAGATGATCACGATGTAAACACAAGTCGGTTAACAGCACTCCTTTCCTCACGTTGACAGCGTGAGGAGAGGGGAGCTCATAACCAGCTATTAAAGGGACATCTACACTGATAATCAGAGCAGTGTGCTGATTATCAGTGCAGTGCCAACAGTGCCCACTAGTGCTGCCAATCAGTGCTTATCAGTGCTGCCATTCTATGTCCATCAGTGCCTCCTCATTAGTGTCATCTATCAGTGCTGCCTACCATTGCCTATCAGTGCCCTACAGTGCCACCTATCAGTGCCCATAAGTGCTGCCTCATTAGTGCCCATCAGTGCAGCCTCGTCAGCGCACAACAGTGAAGTAGAAAAATTATCTGTTTCTAAATTGTATAACAAACTATGATTTTTTTTCAGTCTTCTTTCATTTTAAACAAACAAAAAAACCCAGTGGTGATAAAATACCACCAAAAGAAAGCTCTATTTGTGTGAAAAATTTCAGTACAGTGTAGCATGGCCGCGCAATTGTCATTCAATGAGCTTTCACAGTGAAAGCGTTGGCCGTTAACGCTTGTTTTCGAGCTGCTTTTCGGCCACTAGCAGGGAGCTTTTAACCCTAAAAAATCTTTTAAGGCTCTTTCAAAGCGCTGCCCATTAATTTCATTAGCAGGGCGTTGTGAGAGCACTAAAAACAGCGCTCCCAACCCAAAGATGCTGCTTGCAAGACTTTTCATAGCGTCCTGCAAGCGCACCGCCTTAGTGAATGAATGGGAGATAGCAGAGGCTATTTCCACCTCTAAAGTGCCTGAAAATAACCCCCAGTTGGAAAGGGGTCTTAAAGTGTGACAGCGTGGAAAGCTGAAAATTGGCCTGAGCAGGAAGAGAGTAAAAGTGGCCAGTAGGCAAGTGGTTAAGGCACAATGGTACCCAGGGCAGGAACAGACTTCAAACGGCACTAACAAGAATTGCAATGGGCACAGAGAAGCCCCATTTGGAATATCTTGATAGCAGATGTGGAGCGAAGCAAGCAAGCTGGAAGCAGGAAGATTCAGGGTCTTGGATGCATAGTCAGATGGCATAGGATGACACCAACAGGGCAGCAGGAGTACAGGGTCAGCAAACCAGGAGCAGAGTCAGAGCCAGGCCAAGGTCAGTAACAAGTGAGCAAAAGAGGTGCCAGAACAAACAGGGCACAGAGTGGCATGGGTGCCTGAAGGAAATCCGATTTGCGTTGACTCTACAGGCATAGCTTCCTCAATCAGACACCAACTGCCTACAATCCTCCTGCAGGTGGGTCACAGCCAGGCCCGTCGCTACAGGACAGGCAAATCAAACAATTACTTGGGGCCCCAAGCTAGCCTGGGGCCCCCAACTTCCCCTTCCCAGGCTGTAGCGTGGCTGAGCTCCCTCTTCCTTCCTCCTGGAGTCCTGTCAGTCCGACCGGGTACCGCGCGTGGTACAGGAGGTTCAGTTTCCTGAGTGTTCACTTCCTGTGAGTCCGGCCGGGAACACAGGAAACTGAATCTCCTTTACCGCGCTATACCCGGCCAAGCCCAGGCACTATCTGATAGGGGTCTAGGGACCCATAATTATAGAACACTGGACTGACAGGAGGAAGAGGAGCTTGGCCATGCTACAGCAGTAGCCTACAGCAGTGTTTCCCAACTCCAGTCCTCAAGGCACACCAACAGGTCATGTTTTCAGGATTTCCCTCAATTGAAACAGCTGTGGTAATTACTAAGGCAGTGAAACTGATCGAATCACCTGTGCAAAATAATGGAAATCCTGAAAACATGACCTGTTGGTGTGCCTTGAGGACTGGAGTTGGGAAACACTGGCCTACAGGGAAGAAGGGGAGGTGAGAATAGAAAAACATAGGGGCTAGGGAGGGAAGGGGGAGTAAAAACATGGGTGTAAAAAATTAGTGTATCGCTAACGTAGGCTTTGCGAGCGGGGGGTGATTGGGGGCCCCCATTTTGCTTGGGGCCCCCAAATTACTTCAAACGGCCCTGGTCACAGCTTTCACCAACTGCACTATCTACCTGATTTACCATAGGAACATAAAGATTACAGCTGGACCCCCCTGAAATCACCTGGTCCCTAGGCTCCTGCCTAGTTTGCTTTGTGGCTTATCCAGCTCTGCTGCTGGCTCAGATTTATGTATACCTTACCAATGCCATCACTATATTGTCACACATGTATATTCAAAACACAGGAATATGTAGAATTCATCAATTTCATTATAGGTCACCCAATCTTGTAACGTCACCCAAGGTATAATGCGCTATTATTGTGTCTCATCAGCTGGCGGCCTCAGGTGAGAACACTTTACATGTAATAAATATATAAATATGAATATACATATCTCCGAGTCACACAGGGCTTCTGAATAAAATGTATATTAAGGTATGGAAATTTTCACAGTAGACTATAAACCTTCTTTCTTTCTTTTTTCAATTATAGAATGACAGATGTATCTTTCATGTGTAATTCAATGAAGGAAAATTCATGATAACATTGATGTGCCTTAAAGGTATACATAGTTTTATTGCATGATGTATTAAAAGCACTTACAGTGAGCTTGCAGGGCTTACAAACTGCTGGAGGTGAGACCTTTATATCTATATAAAATAAAAGTTATTCCTTTATATGAGATTGGCAGAATTATGTAATAGAAAGAGGAAATGTAATCAAACTCTGGAAATGTGAAATGTAGCTAATAAGAATCAACCTTTTTTTATTTATAAAGCAGAATCCAGTTGTCACTCTACAGTGAGGCTAGCAACCTGACGATCGCGGGTAAGGTGACGGGTAGACCGCGCTCCTTCCTTGCCCGGGACCTGGACAGGAGGAGCGGCTGGGGTGGCATTTACTGGTACCGATTGGCTGTATTTTCTTCCTGTAGCTGCTGAAAGCCTCCCCTCCCTTCTGCCAGCATTCAGCTGCTGCAGGAAGAAAGGGGGATCGGTACATATAAATGCCACCGACGCCAACCCACTCCTGTTCCTCTTCGGTCAACTGTTTGGCATCAAATGTGCCCCCAGCCGCACTGCTGGCTTCCTTCCTTCCTCTTATCGGTACCAATCACTCATCATGTTCATTCATAACTACTTTAAAGTGGATGTAAACCCATGTCACAATGTAGAGTATAATATTTCCTATCATCTGTGCCCAGTCTTGCCACATAGAGTTAATCCAGATCTGAGAAATCCTCTTTTATGTTCAGTGAAAATGAACAGCCTTCCAGATAAAACCCTGCCTAGATAAAAAGTCAGTTTTCTCTCTTCTTGCTTTGATAGGAGGTTATTTACATATCTAGCTAGGACATGTTTATCATATGTTATGTTTTGTTTATCATAACATGAGGTGATATAACATCATAACACATCCTAGTAATATACAATGAACTTTGGATCACCTCTTGTTATGATAAACATGTCCAAGCTAGATATGTAAATAACCTGTTACTGAAAGCAATAACAGAGAAACAGACTTTATAATTTCGCAAGTTTTTATCTGGAATTCTGTTAATTTGCACTGAACTTTAAAAGAGGATTACTCAGCGCTGGATTAACTCTGTGTGGCAAGACTGGGCACAGATGATAGAAAATCTTATACTCTACATTGTGACATAAAAAAAAAAAGTCTCTGGACTCTAAGACCCAAACTATAATCAGGGTCTTCTGGCTGGTCTGGAAATGCCACAGCTAATTCCTCCTCTCCTTTGGTGGCTGCAGTGGACTGTTTTCACTTTTTTTACACTGAATGGTGCTCACATAACGGCATGTGGGTGCTTTTCAGTGCAGTAGTACTAGCTTATGACATCCTGTCAGGAAAACCAAGCTCACGGTCGTGCTCAAAGGAATGCCCATACATGCAGAATGGTCCACAGAACTGTACGCAGAAATAGGATTATTCACTCTAGACCAGTAATGCTTATAAGCATGAGAGTACATGTTTGATGGAATTTGGCACCTAGTGGCCCATTTAAATCCCTATAGGACTCACAATTATTGCTGACTGGTCGATAGCTCCAACTGCTTTTGACCTCATCCTATGTGCATTAGTATGCCAAGGAAGCAAGTAACCTGGCGCATAGACAAAAATGGGCAAATTTAAATTGTGAAGAATTATATATTATACTAGCCCAAGCTCATACAATCCATGAGACTACAAAAAACACGGAAGGTGGTGAAAAGTGTGTGCCAGATCAAAGTCATTAATACACCCAACCATTGGCTCATAAGCGATAGAACATTTTTATCCCTCATGATCCAACGGTTGGGCATTGGCTTTATTCTGACATAGCGCTTTCCCCAACCTTCTACATCTGTATCCTGACGTGGCTTGCTGACCCTGCTTGTTCCTCTGTTGCTGACTCCGGCTTGTGACCCGACCTTGCTTCCTGACTTCTGTTCTGGCACCTCTTTTGCTTACTTGGTACTGACCTTGGCCTGGCTCTGACTTCGCTCCTCGTTTGCTGACCCTGTACTGCTTCTGCCCTGTTGGTGTCATCCTCTGCCCGTCTGACTATGCATCCAAGACCCTGCATCTTCTTGCTGCCAGCTTGCTTGCTTCGCTCCACATCTGCTGCCAAGGTTTTCCAAACTGGATTTCCTTCAGGCAACCATGGCACTCTGTGCCCTGTTTACCCTGTTATCTTCCCCAGGGGAAACCGGACAAGAAATTTAAAGGCAGCCCTCTTGACAACTCTGCTTTAACCAGGTGCGTGACACATACCCCAGCACAGGGGTCTCAAACTGGTGGCCCTCCAGCTGTTGCAGACCTACGAGTCCCATCATGCTTCTGCCTGAGGGAGTCATGCTTGTAACTGTCAGCCTTGCAATGCCTCATGGGACTTGTAGTTTTGCAACAGATGGAGGGCCCACAGTTTAAGACCCCTGCCCTAGCCCAATGACATACCAAACCTAGCTTGCGTAATGACATACTCCAAAAGGGTGTGTCTATGACTGCCTGAGCTCAGAGGAAGTGGGTTAAGTCAGTGGTCATAAACCCTGTCCTCAGGGCCCACTAACAGGACAGATTTTATGTATTACCTTGGGGAGATGCAGACTAGAATACTGCAATCACTGAGCAGCAAATGATATCACCTGTGATGTATTTCAGTTATCTTGAAAACCTGACCCGTTACTGGGCCTTGATGACCACTGGGTTAAATGATACTGCCCTTTTTTCAATTTGAAAGACTGATGCCATCTAGTGGAAGAAAGGTATTACTGCATAGGGACAGCTCTAGATTTGCAGAATGACAGCCAAATAATATTATTTTATTTTTCCTGTGATATGTGCTATCAATTATATAAGAAAAATTCTTAAAAAATAATAGTTTCTGAGTCACTGATCCACAGCAAGTAAGCGCATCAACGTACTGTATTTTCCGGCGTATAAGACGTCTTTTTGCATCTAAAATCATACCCCAAAAGTTGGGGGTCATCTTACACGTCGGGTACCTGTGTCAGATGGCGGACATCCATTATTAAAAAGCGTGCCTCCTCCTCTGACTGTTCCGTGATAGGCGGAACACAAATTTTCCCAGCAGAGCCTCTGTTTAGTCTTCCGCCTATCACGGATGCCTTCTCATCCTCAGCCTCGGCCTCGGACAAGAGGACATCCGTGATAGGCGGAACGCTAAACAGAGGCTCTGCTGGGAAAATTAGTGTTCCGCCTATCACGGAACAGCCTGAGGAGGAGGCGCGGCTTTTGAATAATGGACGCCCGCAGCCTGAGAAACTCTGCAAACAGGAGAAGGAAGGGAGATCGTCGAGGCAGGGAATGGAATGGAACAGTGAGGCATGTATAGATGGCACAGTGAGGCATGTTACTAATGGCACAGTGAGGCATGTATAGATGGCACAGTGAGGCATGTATGTAGCGATACTCCCTTAGGAGCCGCTGTTTAGATGTGGGATCGGCGTATTCAGTTACCTTCTTGCGTCGTCCAGGGGTGAAGTCAGTGAGCAGAGCAGTAAGCGAATGTCCAGCCAGTAGATAAGGTTTTCCAAATGCTTTATTTCTTGGGTCCAACACGACCAACATCAACAGGAGGTAGATAGGACAGGTTGATGAAGTGAAGAAAACCTTGCAGTATCAGGCTTGGATAAACAGGAGAGCAAGCCTGCTCTCAGTAACAATGTAATACGTTGCCACTCTAGCCAGAGTGGGTGAAGTGATCCCCGGACAGACTTCTGCCACAAGCTTGCCAGCCGAAGTGTCACTTTAGATTGCTGGGAGGTAACAGGCCCCTGCCACGGACCTGGCTCTAAGGATGCCTCTGCCACAGGCCTAGTACTTTGTAGTTTCTGATTAGGTAAGCAGATCCTCCCAGTAAATTGAACTAGGGTCACCGATTGACAGTTGAAATATACCTGTCACTGCTTGGTCACCAGATCCTCGATGGTTCGCTCAAATCTCTCAGACAACCTGCCTCCGGGTTCTCCTCAAGCAGATTCCCCATCGTACAGCCCTCAGCTCAGGATCTCTTTAGTATAGCTCTTTAGTATAGCTGGGGACCTAGTAAGTCACTGGGGCCCCTTTCAGCATCCGCTTGGAACTCCGCGCAGCATGTGGCCGGGCCGGGTACCGCACGGTACAGGAGATTCAGTTTCCTGTGTTCCCAGCCGGACTGAAAGGAAGTAAGCACTCAGTCTGCACTTCCTGTCAGTCCGGCCAGGAACAGGAAACAAAATCTCCTGTACCGCGCGTGTACCCGGCCGGACTGACAGGACTCCAGGAGGAAGGAAGAGGAGCTCGGCCACGCTACAGCCTGGGAAGGGAAAGTTGGGGGCCCCAGGCCAGCTCGGGGCCCCAAGCATTTGTTTGTTTTGCCTGTCCTGTAGCGACGGGCCTGGCGCTACATATAGATGGCACAGTGAGGCATGTATAGATGGCACAGTGAGGCACTTATAATGGCACAGTGAGGGATCCTCTTATACAGTGAGTATATCCCAAAACCAACATTTTAGCTGGAAAATTAGGGGGTCATCTTATACGTCCAGTCGTCTTATACGCCGGCAAATACGGTAGTTTAGAATTTCTGATCTGTACTTATTTGTCATTATCTTGTTCCAGGACAGTAATTCAAAGCATCTTCACATCATGACATCACAGGATTGCGATGCTTCGGAGGTTTGCTCTGCCCTGGAAATAGTATGCCTTCTGGCAGTAAGGAATGTAATGCCTCTGGTGCTGGATTGGAGTTGTAGACATCAGCCGTCTGACAGGTCCCCTTCAATTACCCAATTTTCATGTTTGACTGGAGTGTACTTTTAATCTTCTGATACCAAACCTCCAGAATCCCAAGAGCAGCTTGTGCTTTAATGAATATTCCCCGACTTGTAGAGCTCTGTACCCCTCCCGGTGATCTCTCAGTTTGCTATTTCACATGGACTTCTAAACATCAGCTTGAGCTGCACGGAGTATAATTCAGCGGCTGTATGTGTCATATTCCTATTAGCAGTGATTTGTAAGCTAACTTTAATAGCAACTGGGATAAGACATTACATCCCGGCTTCGAATGGCATAATAAACCAAATGAATAAACAAACAGAGAGGGGGGAAAAATAAAGAGATGATGTTTTTGAAAAGGAGCCTCACAAAGCGACGTTTGCTGAAAGCCCCTCACTTAGAAACGACTTTTCCTTCTCTGCGAGGGCCGTGTTTTATTTTTCTCTTGGCCTATGTCAAAACCACAAAAATAAACCTTGATGTTACAGCAAACCGCTTAACTTTTGCTGTTTGTTTTGTCTTTTATTTAACTCTTCCGTGACTCCGAACAGCGGTTCTACTTGGCAAGCCGTGGCGACACTCGAGCGCGCCTTTGCTGTTTTGCACTTTACCGCGACTTGGACGCTGCAGCTAAAATATCAGGCCGGTATGGTTAAACATTTCTTAGGAAAGCAAACAGGGGCTTGATTTGGGAGAAGTATGCAGCCGTCAGCGGCCCTCCCATAGTGACAAAGCAAAATCAACTGGAATTTTTATTCTTTTATAACTTGCGATGGTGAAGAATCTCTGCAGAAGACTCAATGGTGGCTTATTTCGGGGTGAAATTCTGAGGATACTGAAAACTTTTTTTTTCTTCCATAGTTTAAAATATTAGTTTTCAGGGACATGAACAGGAAATGTCCAGGAAAAATCGTACAATTGGCAAAAAATATGAAAGATGATTTACAGTTGCCTAATATTCCAGAAATGAGGTCTAAGAAAACGTTCAGGCTCTGTATGTTTTGGACGTTAACGCCTGTTTTTTTGCGTTGAGAGAGCTCATTTATTTTGAATGGGCTGGCAGCGCACTTTAATGCTAGGGGAAAAAAAAAACTACCAGAACCCCATTAACCACTTGATCTCTGGAAGGTTTTACCCCCTTCATAACCACACCATTGTTTGCTAGTTAGCACTAGACATGTGCATTCGTTTTCGTTAGAATGCATTTTCGTACGAAAATCTGTTTTTTTCGTTACCATTTTAACAAACGATAACGAAAGCGCAAGTAACTAAAACCGAAAGATCCGACATAAAAAATGCTTTATTTACATTTTCGTTGCGGTAAAAATTCGATATAGAGAGATTCGACATGATAGAGAAAAGATTCGACATCATAAAGAAAAGATTTGACATTATAGAGAAAAGATTCGACATTATAGAGAAAAGATTTGACACTATACAAATAATAGATTCGACATTACAGGGAATAGATTTTGATTTATGAGAAAATAGATTCGACATTATAGAAAATAGATTCGACATTATTACTAGTCATACAACATTAGAATTCTTGTAGGTGGAATATTCGACGGGAAATGTAAGATTCAACGTAAAGTTTCGAAGTTCCGTCGAATATTCTTTTGACCATTCGACAGAAACCAAATATTATTGGATTTTTGGACGAAAGCTATTCCCCCACGAAATTAATCAAAACGATTTTCGGGAGTAACTAAATACATTTATTTTCCAGACGAAAACGAAAAAATGAAACAAAATATTCCAGTCTGCACATGTCTAGTTAGCATTATGCTACTTTATCTGGCAATTGCGCAGTCACGCAATGCTGTACTCAAAAAAATATATATTTTTTTTTCCATACAAATAGAGCTTTCTTTTGATGGTATTTGTTTACTACTGGGTTTCTTATTTTTTGTGATATACATAAAAAAAGACTGACATTTTTTTTTATAAAAAAAAAATATTTTACTGTCTGTTGCCAAACATATCCAAAACAAAAATGGCCAAAATGAATTCTGCTACATGTCTTTGATAAAAAAAGAAAAAAAAAGCAATAAGTGCTGACTATAATATATTTACTCAATTTTTTCTAATACTAGTAATGGCAGTGATCAGCGACTTATAATGGGCGGGCAATCTGACAATAACAGGTGCTGGGGGGAGGGGAGCTGACTAACTGCCACTGACATCACTAGTGATGTAATAATACTATATACTGCCACTGTACCAATGACACTGGCTGGGAAGGGGTTAACCTCTAGATCAGTGATGACGAACATTGGCACCCCAGATGTTTTAAAACAAAATTTCCCATGATGCTCAACTACACTGCAGAGTCCATGAGCATCATGGGAAATGTAGTTCCAAAACATCTGGTATGCCAAGGTTCGTCATCACTGATCTAGGGCGATCAAAGCAGCCACAGTGGGAGCAGGAGCCGTATAAGCTGACGCTTCCTCTGTAGCGCTAGCTCCTGTCCCAGGCAGAGTGACACCTGGGACCCTTCTAGCAGCCCAGAGAGTGACGCCAGCAGAAGCTGAAAGAGGAAGAGGTCAGTCAGTGTATTACATATATTGCACTTTTATAATGGGCATATTAGCACTTATAAAAAAGGGTTATTACTCTGCTTACACACTCATCCGCAGGTGCTACGCAGTGTACCTGCGGTTTCCCTGCAAGTTAGCTGCACTGAGCCATAGACGTCTGTTTTTATGGGCACTTAGCTCCCACTTTCTCCCTGGCGCCAGAGCGCCAGAAGGAAGATCACTTCTCCCCCTTCCTGCAATCTTCTGGGACACATCACGTTAAGCCACAGTAATAATGCTGGCTCCTCCGAGAGGACCGTAGGACAGGTGAGTGTCTGATTAATTAAAGCGGGGGTTCACCCAAAAAAAAAAAAAAAATTAACATTACATGCAGGCGAGTTGTTAGAATGACAATCGGCTGTTTTTTTTTTAAATCCTTGCCGTACATATCGTTTTAGATGTATATGTTCGCCGCGGCTTCCGGGTATAATCTGCGGAACTGGGCGTTCCTAATTGATTGACAGGCTTCCGACGGGCGCATACAGCACGTCACGAGTTGCCGAAAGAAGCCGAACGTCGGTGTTGTTAAAAAAAAAAAAATTTGGGTGAACCCCCGCTTTAAAGTCAGCAGCTACACTTTTTGTAACTGCTGACTATTAAATGGGTGGAACTCGGCTTTCATGCATAAAAGGCGTTAAGATAAAAAAAAACTTCTGACTTTACAACCCCTTTAAGTGGCCCTCGTGCTTCAAAATTTTGAGCACCCCTGCCTGATTCACTGTTCCCATTACAAACTGCTGAGGCCTGAGGGCAATGCATCATATACCAAATGGCCACATGCCCTTGGGCCACAGGTTGGGCATCAGGGTTTTGGGTGGTTAAAACAGGCAGTGAGGAGGCACAAGGGTTGATTTACTAATGGCAAAAAAACTGCACTCATGTGCAGGCAAAAATTATGTTTTATTTGTCTTGCATGTGGTTGGAATTCTTTGCAAAATGAAGCTTCATCTCATTTATTAAACTCTGGAGAAACTGCACTCTGCAAAGTCTATTTGCATTTAGTAATTCAACCCCATAACCTCACTGCCTGTCTAACACCCACTGTGGATCGCTCATCAGAGGGCCAACACTAGTGTAAAGGAGCCCTTAGGGTACCTGTGGCAAGCTTAGTAAATACTACATTTTTTACCAAAAATATCTCAAACCAATAGAAAATAAATCAATATGTTTATCAAAAGTAGGCCACAGCATGTCTAGGTTGGCCATAGCAATCCATTTTTTTAATAGTGCTCATGGCTCATAATCAATATTTCCTTTTTGGCACTGGTGTGTATGTTTTAACTTTTTTTGTTTGTTTTACGTCTACTTTATATTTATTTTCTTTCTGTTCTGGGGGTGTTTCTTTTCCTCCCAACAACTCTATGCCCAGGCCAAAAAGCCAGTTCGGCATGATAACTGCGAAAGGATCCATTTGTGAACAGAGTAGCTGGGTGCTAATGACTCTCAATCTCATGCATGTATAATTCATTGTAATACCCTTGTGCTTACTATGAATTATTCACAGGGAAATTGATAGATAACATTTTTATGAATGATTTAAGAAATATAAAAAAGAATTAGCGTGAGGGTTCATTTAAACCTGGCATGGATTATTTCCTATGGGCGTTTTAGACTTTTAATCTTGACTCCTTACAGCGAGGAACGCTTTCTGTTGTGCGTTTCAGAAGTGTGAGGTGGGAGATCGCATCATTAACAGCGGGCACCGCGTGAGGCAAGAGAAAGAGCACGTCCCCAGCTGGGCTGAGCAAATGTAGGATTTTATAATCGTGTGTGTAAACAGCCTTTAAAAATATGTTTGGATCTTTGTGTTACGTGTGGGAGAAAAAATAAAATAACGCACAAGACGGAACTCTTCAAAATGTTTGTCATTTATGTCTAAGACTGTGGACAGGCAGGTGTCGTAATGAGATGCTCAGTGGGTATCACTGATGTTTACCAAGTGCCCTGTGACCCCCGAAGCAGAAACAGTATTGAAAGCGGCAATGATCAATACACACTGGCGTTTGGTGAAGCATTTATCTGGTTTGGGGCAGGGAGAACCAGAGGCAGACCTACCATTTGGACAGACTGTGCAACTGCTCAAGGGTCCTCTGGGTCTTAAAGTGGAACTATACTGACCTTGAGTCCAGTGATGTGCCGTTCCCCGGGACTCACCGCCGGATGTTGACATCTTTGGGTGGCCGGCTTCTGGCTCCCAATCGCCGAGATGACGTCACACCTTCATTGCCAATTTTGTACAGTGAGCTGAACTTGTGCATCTTACTGTACAGGAGCAGACTAACAGGTAAGTAGCTTTAATGCAGAAGAGACGTAGCATGTTTCTTCTGCATTTGTGCTTTTCCCTGCTTAAGCCCTGGTTCACACTGATGCTACTTTGAAATCGCGCTACTTTACTTGAAGTAGCGCGATTTCAAAGTAGCAAGGTCAACGCGATTTCAGGTGCTACTTGATAGACATTTGTGTGGCTTTAATACTATAGAACTATAGAAATTACACCTGAACTTGGCAAAAGTAGTGCAGGAGCTACTTTTGCAAATCGGTGAGGTGCCGCAAAATCGGTGCACTGATTGGAACAGTGTCATTGCCGCCAATAGGCTGCGACTTTTCATGTGATTTGATGACAAATGTGAACCTAGGCTTAGTGTAGGAAGGACCAGAGGCAGACTTACCATTTGGACAGGCAACTGCTTAAGGGTCCTCTGGGACTCAAAGTGGAACTATACTCACCTTTAGACATGTGCATTTCGTGTTGTTACGAATTCGAACACATTTTTAATTATTCGAAAATTCGGATGCATCTGAATTTCCGAATTACAAAATTAATGAATTAAAACAAGTTAAAAAAAACGCGAACAAAAAAAATTTGAATCGAATTCGAAAACAAATTCTATTCGATTTGAATTAGAAAACAATTCAAATCGAAAACAAAATTATTATTATTTTTTTTCAAATAGTTTTTATTGAAAGGGTTTTACACAAAAATACAACATAGCCAGGACTGGCAGTGAATACCACAGCGGTAGTTACAGATATCATACAAGAAATAATTATTGCAACGTGATATAGTCATATATCAAACAGCCAACAGATTACAGCACAGCTGTGGGTTCATTCCAGAGCCTCAACCCATTACCGGGAGAAGGCTACCGCCATACTGACTACGAGGGAGTAGTAGAAAGAGAGAAAGAGAAGGGGTCAGATGCAAAAGAAAGAAAATGAAGAGTATAGTGAAAGAGAGAAAGAAAGAAAGAAAGAAAGAAGTAGGGAGGGGGGAAGGGTAGGAAGAGTAGGAAGATCCATGGTCCCATTCGTCAGTTGCATAAAGACTCCCGGACATTACATATTACATGTAGCAATCAATGGGTAATTTTAGGTCCCACCAGTATACCACAATTTCCAAATAGACCAGTTGGCGTCCAATTTCAAATCGAAAACAAATTTGAATGAAAATTGAAAGCAAATTTGAATCAAAATCTAAAAAATATAAATCAATTTCTTAAAAAGAATACAATAAAATAGAATATAAAATAATAAAACAATAGAATGAAAATCAAAGAATAGTAAAGAACAGAATATAATTTAATAGAATGTAATCAAATACAATAATACAAATACAAATACATACAATCAAATCCGGTTGAAATAATTTCAAATCCGGTTGAAATAATTTCAAATCCGGTTGAAATAATTTCAAATCCGGTTGAAATAATTTCAAATCCGGTTGAAATAATTTCAAATCCGGTTGAAATAATTTCAAATCCGGTTGAAATAATTTCAAATCCGGTGGAAATAATTTTAAATCCGGTTGAAATAATTTCAAATCCGGTTGAAATAATTTCAAATTCGGTTGAAATATCATCTAATTTGGTTGAAATATTCATTGTGATGAAGCGGATGAAATATTATTGAATTCTGTTGAAATATTTTCAATTCCGATAAAAATATGATCGAATTCGAATCCGGTAGAAATGTTTTCGAATTCGACTGGGTTTTTTCGAATTCGGTCGAAAATGATCGAATTCCGAAAACAAATTTAACAAATTTAAACAAATCTAACTTAACGAAATTAATTAAATAACGAATTAAAACGAAACAAAACATTTTTTTTCCTTTTGCACATGTCTACTCACCTTGATTCCAGTGATGCGCCGTTCCCTGGAACTCACCGCCGGATTTTGACGTCTTTGAGTGGCCGGATTCTGGGTCTCAATCATCAGCCAGGCCGTGATGACATCACTCCTTCATTGCCAATTTTGTGCAGTGAGCTGAGCTTGTGCAGCTTACAGTACAGGAGCAAATTAACAGGTAAGTAGCGTTAATGCAGAAGAGACATAGCATGTTTCTTCTGCATTTGTGCTTTTCCTTGCTTTGGACCAGAGGCAGACCTACCATTTGGACAGACTGCAAGTGGACCTATACTCACCTTGATTCTAGCAATGTGCCATCCCCAGGACTCAACCCTGCCGATTGACATCTTAGGGTCAGGGCGTCTAGCTTCAGGGTCTCGATCGCCAACCACTGTCATTGGCCGGGCCGGGGTGATGTCGCTCCTTCATTGCCAAATTTATGCAGTGAGCTGAGCTTGTGCAGCTTACTGTACAGGATCAGACTGTCAGGTAAGTAGCTTTAATTCAGAAGAGAAGTAGCATGTATATTCTGCATTTGTGCTTTGCCCGTGCTTTGGGGCAGGGAGGACCAGTGGCAGACCTACCATTTGAACAGATTAACCAACTGCACAAAGGTCCTCTGAGACCTAAATTGGAACTATACTAATCTTGATTACAGCAATGCATCCCCAGAACTCACCTCTGGCCATGGACATCTTTGGTTGACTGGCTTCCAAGTCTCGATTGCCGGCCACTGAAATTGCCCGGGCCAAGATGACTTCACTCCTTCATTGCCAAATTTTTGCAGTGAGCTGCTTTTGAGCAGCTTACTGTACAGGAACTGACTGGCAAGTACCGTATATACTCGAGTATAAGCCAAGTTTTTCAGCTATGACTAGCCTTAAAGGTGAAGTTCCGCTTTATGCTATTCTCCCCTCTTCTCTTTACAAACTTTTTTTTTGGTGTGTGTGTGTGTGGGGGGGGGGGGGGGTTGGGGGTCTTGACAGGTGTCTCCACCAATTTATGGTAAGATTAACCTGACGATTCCATCAGAGGTCCCCGCTTACCACTATCACGTTAAAGGTCCCAGAAGGCCGCAGGACCATTCACAAAGCGCATGTGCAGTAGGAAGCTGTCTGTGAAGCTGAAAAAAAGAGGCTCCCTGCAGTTAACATTCCAGCACTGGGGCCCCAAAGACCGGCAAAGAACTAGCCTGGGTGAGTACGGCACTGGAGCATGAAATTGTCCAAAATGTCTTAGTATGCTGACACCTTAGGGGTTTATATATGTTTGTCTTTTATTTTCTAAATAGGTTCCTTTAAGCTAGTGCATTGTTGGTTCACTGAAGCCCCGTACACACGGCCGAGGTTCTCGGCAGAAACCAGCGAGAACCTCGCTGGGAGCCGCATTCTGCCGAGAACCTTGGCCGTGTGTACGGGAAACCCGTCGAGCAAATAGAGAACAGGTTCACTATTTGCCCGACGGCCCGTCGGGATCAATGGCTCTTTGCCTTTCCCGACGGACGGGTCGCCGATTCTGACGGCCGGCAGAGAACCTCGACGGGTGGTACGATGGGTTCCGCCCGTCGAGGTTCTCTGCCGTGTGTACGGGGCCTCACCCTTTCCTTTGATTTCCCTTCTAAATATTTAATTTCTTTGTTTGAATTTCTCACTTCCGGTTTCTCCTCAGTAAGCTTGCCCCCATCATCCGAGCGGTGGAAAGTCATTTAGAACAGCTTACTGTACAGCTTATTGGTTAGGAACAGGAAGTGAGAAACTCAGACAAAGAAAACAATTTTAGAAGGGAAATGGAAGGAAAAGGTAAGTGAACCAACAATGCACTAGCTTAAAGTAACCTATTTAGAAAATAAAAAACAAACCTTTACAACCCCTTTAAGACTTCCCTTCACTGGAACAAAGGACCCAAGTCCAACCCCTAATAAACAACCCCACACCATAATCCCCCTCCACCAAATGATTTGGACCAGTGCACAAAGCAAGGTCCATAAAGACATGGATGAGGCAGTTTGGGGTGGAGGAACTTGACTGCACAGAGTCCTGACCTCAACCCGATAGGACACCTTTGGGTTGAATTAGAGCAGAGACTGTGAGCCAGACCTTCTTGTTCAACATCAGTGCCTGACCTCACAAATGTGCTTCTGGAAGAATAGTCAAACATTCCCATAGACACACTCCTAAACCTTGTGGACAGCCTTCCCAGAAGAGTCAAAGCTGTTATAGCTGCAAAGGGTGAACCCTACAGACTAAGAATGGGATGCCATTAAAGTTTATGTGCGTGTAAAGGCAGACGTCCCAATACTTTTGACAATATAGTGTTGTATGGCCTGTCACAAAGTATCATGTGATTTTATTGAATCTTTCTGATATTTATCTGCTGTCTCCATCCTCAGCCCCCCTACCACCACGCACACGCTGATTGCTATTGCATTCATACTGGGAAGAATAATGTTGTATGCTTATGAGCTCTTGGCACACAGAGCAGTAATTTGTTTTGCTAGGTGTACATTACCGGCGAGGGCTCAGGTGGTTAAACTAAACATGAAAAATACATGCCGCATCTACCTTCCGAAATGCAATCACATAATCGCATTTCAGGCCATCTTACCTATCTCACTTACAGCTTTACAGAGATTAATTCCTTGTTAGATTTCACTCATCACATCTTTGCTGGTGCCATTTAGCTAAATTTGTTCCGACTCCAACCTGCGCGATGCGGAGTGCCCCCCTAAGGACACATTACGAGCCATCGCCGCAAGCCTTACTCCTCTCATTAAAAGTTGATACCTTGCACAAATTACACTCTTGTTCTTTTGGTCTCTGCATTGTGTCTCATGATTATGCTGGGAAAAAATAAATAAATCAAAAAATAATTAACAGGAAAAAAATGTCTCCCAGCCCACATAAAAAAAAGTTAAGTTATTTAAGGTTTTTTTTTTTTAGGCTCAAATTTATTTTTTATTTTTGTAAACTCCATAAAGGGTTTCTTCATTCACCATAGTACATTTTGTATAGTGATTGGCACAGACCACACAAAAATTCCAGAATCCCCCCCCCCACACTTATTATATACTGTAATGTATTAGTATTTTTCTGAAGGTGGAGGACAGAGAGCACATTGGAAATAGAGTCCATGAAACCATCACCTATATATAGATATTTGGAATGTACTTGTGAAGATGGTGAATTTGATTTGGCAACATAGAGTGCCTTGAAAAAGTATTCATACCCCTTGAAATGTTCTACATGTTGTCATGTTACAACCAAAAACGTAAATGTATTTTATTGGGATTTTATGTGACAGACCAACACAAAGTGGCACATAATTGTGAAGTGGAAGAAAAATGATAAATGGTTTTAATTTTTTTTTTACAAATAGATATGTGAAAAGTGTGGAGCTTCCCTCGCACAAAACACTTTCCCTGAATTGTTCATTCCCTGACTTGTTCATTCTCCGACTTAGTTGGGGTAGGCGGTACACTTTGGTGGAGGTAAGTCAGCCACGCCCCTGTGACCTTTGACCTCTGGGAACCCACCTTTGACCTTTGGGGGAGGTCCCTGTTCTAATTCCTGAGTCCTAGCCTAATTCTTCAATGGAAAGAATTCACACCCCCCCCCCCCCCCACCCCCTGAGTCAGTACATTGTAGAACCTCCTTTCACTGAAATTACAGCTGCAAGTCTTTTTGGGAATGTCTCTACCAGCTTTGCACATCTAGAGAGTGATATTTTTGCACTTTCTACTTTGCAAAATAGCTCAAGCTCTGTCAGATTGGATGGAGAGCGTCTGTGAACAGCAATTTTCAAGTCTTGCCACAGATTCTCAATTGGATTTAGGTCTAGACTTTGACTGGGCCATTCTAACACATCAATATGCTTTTATCTAAACCAGGGGTTTTTGAAGCACAAGGGCCACTTAATCGACTTGGTAACTGATCGCGGGCCACAATCAGCGGAGCGGGCAGATGGCAGGTCCGTGTCTGCTCTGCATATGCAGAGCAGATACGGACACAGCCTGATCGGATTGGAGGTAGGACACAATTCAATTTACATCTGCCACTCCTTAGAGGTGAATGGAGGGTTTAATTGGGTTGACTGACCGTGTGAATGGGGACTATGGCTGCTTTCACACTGATGCGTTGTGGTTTACCGGCACCGTGGGTGCAACACAGTATACCTTTGGCTTTCCTGCACTTTGCAATAGACTTCTATTATATTCTGCAGGTTTGGTGCGCTTTCAGAAAGCTCACCAAACTTGCAGGTAATAACAGATGTCTATGGCTCAGTGCAGGTAACCCGTAGGTGCGCTGCTCTGAATCTGCCGATTAGTTTGAAAGCAGCCCAGTAACCACTGCAGAACAGATATGCCCATATATACACTGTGATTTTAGTAATAAACTGACCTTTAATAACAGCATTATACTCTTTTCCATCCCAGAGCAGGAGGCCACATCAGAGGGGCCACTGGTTGGGCACCCCTAATCTAAACCATTCCATTGTAGATCTGGCTGTATGTTTAGGTTGTTGTCCTGCTGGAAGGTGAACCTCCACCCCAGTCTTTTGCAGACTCTAAGATTGCCCTGTATTTGGCTCCATCCATCTTCCCATCAACTCTGACCAGCTTCCCTGTCCCTGCTGAAGAAAAGCATCCCCAAAACATGATGCTGCCACCACCATGTTTCACAGTGGGGATGGTGTGTTCAGGGTGATGTGCAGTGTTAGTTTTTTGCCACATATAGCATTTTGCTTTTTTGCCAAAAAGTACAATTTTGGTCTCATGTGACCAGAGCACCTTCTTCCACATGTTTTCTGTGTCCCCCACATTGCTTCTTGCAAGCTGAAAATGGGACTTCTTATGGATTTCTTTCAACAATGGCTTTCTTCTTGCCACTCTCCTATAAAGGTCAGATTTGTAGAGAGCATGACTAATAGTTGTCCTGTGGTCAGATTCTCCCACCTGAGCTGTGGATCTCTGCAGCTCCTCCAGAGTTACAATGGGCTTCTCTGATTAATGCTCTCTTTGCCCGGCCTGTCAGTTTAGGTGGACAGCCATGTCCTGTTAGGTTTGCACTTGTGCCATACTCTTTAGACATGTGCATTCGTTTTCGTTAGAATGCATTTTCGTCCGAAAATCTGTTTTTTTCGCAAGAAACGAAAACCGAAAGATCCGACATAAAAAATGCTTTGTTTTCGTTGTGGTAAAAATTCGATATAGAGAGATTCGACATTATAGGGAAAAGATTCGACATTATAGAGAAAAGATTCGACACTATAGAAATAATAGATTCGACATTACAGAGATTAGATTTAGATTTCGATTAGATTTCGATGTATGAGAAAATAGATTCAACATTATTACTAGTCAAATAACATTAGAATTCTTGTAGGCGGAATATTCGAACGGAAATGTATGATTCGACGTAAAGATTCGACGTTCCGTTGAATATTCTTTTGACCATTCGACAGAAACCAAGTATTATTGGATTTTCGGATGAAAGCTATTCCCCAACGAAAAACGAAATAAATCAAAACGATTTTCGGGAGTAACTAAATACATTTATTTTCCAAACGAAAACGAAAAAACAAAAAAAAATATTCCAGTCTGCACATGTCTAATACGCTTTGCATTTTCATATAATGGATTGAACAATGCTCAGTGAAATGTTCAAAGCTTGGGATATTTAAAAAAAAAAAACCTAACCCTGCTTCAAACTTTTCCAAAACTGTGTCCTTTACCTGTCTGGTGTGTTCCTTGGCCTTCATGATGCTGTTTGTCCACTAAGGTTCTCTAACAAACCTCTGAGGGCTTCACAGAACAGCTGTATTTATACAGAGATTAATTTACACACAGATGGACTCTATTTACTTATTAGATGAATTCTGAAGGTAATTGATTCCACTAGATTTTAGTTAGGGATATCATTTATCATACCATTTATGATTTTCCTTCCACTCCACAACTGTGCCACTTTGTGTTGGTCTATCACATAAAATCCCAATAAAATACATTTACGTTTTTCGTTGTAACATGACAAAATGTGGAAAATTTCAAGGGGTATGAATACTTTTTCAAGGCACTGTAGAGATTATCTTATTATTAGATTATGAATGTGATTCACATTTTATATCACACTTATTATTGTGTACATTTGGAGAAAATATCAAGCACCGGTTGTTCATTGAGGTCTAGGAACATGGTCCTATGAGCTCCATAGCTTTGCAAGTTTTAACTCCAGACCCAATATACAGCGAGTTGCAGCCATTTACAGTAAATTTGCTTTTATCAAGGTTACTACAAAATAGTGAGAGTAGGTTTGCAGGTTTTAGCACCACCGGCTAATCTCCGCAAGTGAAGTTAGTGTTAAAACAACACACACCTTCAGCTTCATTAAACCCACCAGTGCCACCGGCTTGCTAATATCTTCCAAGGTCTTAAACATCCAGGATAAATAAAGTGCTGTTAAAACGGCTTCCTGTAATAAAGTGAAATAAAACACAAATCTAAAGCAGAAGTGCAACAGCTGCTGCCATTAAAATGATAGTGATAATATAATATCACGCTAATTTTATCTTATATACCCCAGGATTTAGTGAAAATTCTCAGGAGAATCAGGAGAGCGCTAAAGTGTATTTAAGCTTTTGTGAAAAAACAATTCTTTCCAGTTTTAGCAGAATTGCTGGCCTGTTATGCCGTGTACACACGATCAGATTTCTGATGGGATAAAATCCGATGGAATTTTTTGTCTGAATTTCCGATGAAGCTGACTTTCATCAG
This sequence comes from Rana kukunoris, assembly GCA_029574335.1. Classification (NCBI taxonomy): domain Eukaryota; kingdom Metazoa; phylum Chordata; class Amphibia; order Anura; family Ranidae; genus Rana; species Rana kukunoris. The sequence continues at coordinate 214,476,043 of CM056054.1, read as the reverse complement.
TCTTGCATACACACTATCAGACTAAATTCCGACCACGCCAAAACGCTGTGATGTAAAACACTATGATGGAGTTCCACACAGACGATTGAAATTTACTATCGTTTTTTTTTTCTTTAGAAAAATTTAAAACACGTTCTATTTTTTACACCAATGGAAAAAAGTCCGATGGGGCCCACACATTATCGGTTTCTCAGATGAAAAAAGTCCATCAGACTTTTTTTATCGGAAAAAAAGCGTATGGCCGGAGGTTCTTTACCATGTGATCAGCTGTGTACAATCATGGCTGATCACGATGTAAACAGGAAGAGCCGTTGATCGGCTTTTCCTCACTCGCGTCTGTCAGAAGCCGATAGGCTGCTCTCCTGACAGGGGGCGTCTGTGCTGATTATTTATCAGTGCAACCCCCCCTCGGATGCCCGCCCAGGACCACCAGGATGTCGCCAGGACCACCAGGGATGGCCATCACACTGGACCACCAGGTATGCCACCCTAGACCACCAGGGAAATGCCAATCAGTGCCCAGGCAGCTGCCAATCAGTGCCCATCCCCAATGCCTGCCAGTGCCAGTGCCATCAGTGATGCCTATCAGTGCCATCTATTAGTGCCACATATCAGTGCCCATCAGTGCTACGTATTAGTGCCCAGCAGTGCAACGTATCAGTTCCCATAAATGCCTAGCAGTGCCGCCTATCAGTGCCACTCATAAGTACCCATCAGTGCAGCCCTTCAGTGCCCATCAATGTCGCCTATCAGTGGCCATCAGTTCCCATGATTTCCACCCATTATTGCCCATCAGTGCTGCCTATCAATGCCCATCAGTGCTGCATATCAGTGCCACCCATCAGTGCCGCCTACCAGTGCCCATCGTCAGTGCCACCTCATTGGTGCCACCTTATCAGTGCCCGTCAATGCTGCCTTATTAGTGCCCATCAGTGAAAGACAAAACTCAGCGTATTTATCGGTGTATAACACGCACCCTAACTTTAAGGCTCCATTCACATCTAGACGACAAAACGCCCGACGCCCGACGCTCGTGCCGCTGGAGGGGCGAATTTCCATTGATGTCTATAGAGATGGTTCACATCTCTGAAACGCCGTACGCCTGCCGCATGAAAAAAAGTCCCGGACCCTTTTTTTCAGGCGACATTGGCGTTCGGCCATAGACAGCAATGGAGAGAATTTGTTAAAAAAAAAAAAAAAAGAATCGAATCGCGGCAAGTAAAGCCGCGTACGCGGCGTTACTTGTCGCCTAGATGTGAATGCAGCCTTAGAGGGAAGATTCTGGAAGTCTTTTTTCTATTTTCTGGGTAAAAAAGTGAGTGTTATACACCAATAAATACAGTACTTATTCACAAAATTTTATAACAGAATACAAGAATATTTTTTTTATTTGTTTAGCAAAAAATAAAAAGCGCAGAGGTGCTCAGATACCACCAAAAGAAAGCTCTATTTGTGGGAACAAAATGGTAAAAACGATGTTTCGGTACAGTGTAGCATGACTGCGCAATTGTCATTTAAAGAGCGACAACACTGAAAGCTGAAAATTGGCTTGCACAGGAAGGGGGTGTAAGTGCCTGGTATTGAAGTGGTTAAATATAAAAATCCTTACACATTTGTACCATAATAGACATCAGGGTTATCTACTTTTCGGCTATATCTAAACAATCATTAAAGGGTAATACATTCCCTCTATGGCTGGGAATCACTGGCTTAACACATTACAACAACTCCTGGGTAAAAAGGAGAAGCCCTTTAACAACCAGCCTGTGTTCAAAGCTTAATCTTAAAATCAAATCGGAGACGGCGTTTAAAAAAAAAAAAAGCTTTTTAAATAACTGAAGGAGGTGAAGACAAAATCTGTAAAAACACTGGGAGAGAAGTTAGATGCTCAGGTATCGAATCCTGACACATCAATGCAAAGCTGAATCCTTCAGAGATCTAGGTGTAAGCATGATAATGGCTATAGATGAGCAATTCCATCTGGATGAGGGACTTGTTTTACTCACAGCCTATTTCAGACTTAAAACACCTCCAATCTCCTGTGCAGCTTCCATCTCAAATGTCACACCACCTGGGAATGGCAGCTGCCAGACTGAAAGCCGAGCTCCCTGAGACATGAACAGGATGCTCATACAGCAGTTATTGACAGTGATAAGAACTTATAGATGACATGGGGTGGGGGGAAATCAGCAGAAAACGGTTCTGTGGGAGGCCGGGGGTGAAAAGAAAGATCTGAGTTGAACTGATAAAACGCAATCTACATGTAACCATTCTTTGCCAAGCCTGGTGGTGCAAAAATGTTTAGGTATTGGCCTTACCTTTATTTTACTATCCTGTGGGTCCAGTTCTTCGGATTAGACTAGAGCAGGGGTGTCCAAACTTTTTTCAAAGAGGGCCAGATTTGATGAAGTGAACATGCGTGAGGGCCGACCATTTTGCCTGACATTCTTTGAACCATTAAAATTCAGTCTAAAGCCCCATACACACTATCAGTTTTCCTGACAGTTTTCTCATCAGGTTTACCAAAACCATGTAGTACAAGGGCCTGCCTGATTGCATACAAATTTAAACTCTTGAGGTTTGACCTCATATTAGATGGTTTTGGTTTGAGAAAACCGTCAGGAAAACTGATAGGGCCAGATCCACAGAGAATTGCCCTGGCGCAGTGTATGAGGCGGCGTACACACAACCGAGTTTCTCGGCAGAATCCAGCGAGAACCTCGATGGGAGACGTATTCTGCGGAGAAAACCGGTCGTGTGTACACTTTTCGCCGAGCAACCCGTCGGGAAGCTCGTCGAGCCAAAAAGAGAGCATGTTCTCTATTTCCTCGTTGTTCAATGGGAAAATTTGGCTCGACAAGCTTTTTGACTGCCGAACTAGGAACTCGAAGGGCGGAACGATGAGTTTCGCCCAACGAGTTTCTCGGTCGTGTGTACGCCGCCTCAGAGATACATTACGCCGCCGTATTTTACCTGGCTCTAAGTCGAATCCAGGAAGATTTCGGCCCGTAAGGTACGGTGGCGTAGTGTATTTCTCACGGGGGAATCAAACTATGCGATTAGGGAGCATGAATCATTTAAATTAGGCGCGTCCCCGCAGTGATCAAACTGCGCATGCTCCGTTCAGAAATTTCCCACCGCGCATTGCGCGAAATTACGTCGTAAGGTCATTTTTTTTAGTAGCGTAATTTACGTACATTCCTATTCACGGAGGACTTACGCAAAAAAAATTAAAAATTGAAAATTCGACGCGGGAACGACGGCCATACTTAACATGGCACGTCTAACTATAGACCGGAATAATAGCAGCTTTAACCTTACGTCAGAAAAAGCTGACTAGCGACGACTTTAGAGAACGCGACGGCCGATCGTAACTTTGTGGATCGCCGTAAAAAGCTCATTTGCATACACGACGCGGAAAACGACGCAAACTCCACCAAGCGGGCACAAAAAGATTGCAGCGTAGATCCGAAGGCGTACGAAGACTGTCGGATCGAAGCCCGAAGCCGTCGTATCATGGTTTGAGGATTCAAAGTAATGATACGACGCGGGTAATTTGAAAGTACGCCGGTGTATCAGGAGATAGACCGGAGTAAGGGCTCTGTGGATCTGGCCCATAGTGTGTATGGGGCTTAAGTGTGTTTGCCCGAGCACTCATACACTGCCCAACAAAAATTATCTTGCCTTTGTGGCTGTGTGTGGTGAATAGATGAGTTTGGGCATTTTATTTGGATATACTGGGCCGGATTCAGAAAGTTGTTACGTCGGCGTATCTAGAGATACGCCGCGTAACTACTAAGAATAGCCGCGTGTCTTTTTTCTGTATTTAGAAAACAAGATACGCCGGAATTCTGCTAAGATAGGAGCGGCGGAAGTCTGTTACACCAACGTATCTTAGTTGCATATTTACGCTTGCCGCTAGGTGGCGCTTCCGTCGATTTACGCATTGAATATGTAAATTAGGGAGATACGCCGATTCACAAACGTACTTGCGGCCGGGTGCCGTATTTTACGTCGTTTGCGTAAACGTTAGTCTGGCGTAAAGTTACCCCTGCTATATGAGGCACAGCCAATGTTAAGTATAGACGTCGGGTCAGCGTCGAATTGTACGTCGTTTACGTCGTTTGCGTAAATCGTTCGGGAATGGCGCTGGGCGTAAATTACATTCACGTCGTTTACATTGACTACTTGTGACATGATTTCGCACATGCGCACTGGGATACGTCCACAGACGGCGCATGCGCCGTTCAGGAAAAACGTAAATTACGTGGGGTCATGATTCATTTACATGAATCACGCCCCCTTCATGCCTATTTTGAATTAGGCGCCCTTATGCCGGGCAATTTACGCTACGCCACCGCAACTTACGGAGCAAGTGCTTTCTGAATAAGGCACTTGCCTGTAAAAGTTGCGGAGGCGTAGCGTAAATAGCATACGCTATGCCGCCGGAAAGATACACAGATGTATCTGAATCCAGCCCATTGTTATATATTTCTTTTGTGGCCCCAACGAATTCCAGAGCGCTGCTTAGGACTAAGGATGAGCTCGGGCGTGTTATTTGGATATACTGTATTTATCAGCCTCACCATTGCCATGAATGCAGTCTTACCATTGCAACCAATGTAGCCTTACCATTGCAACCAATGCAGCCTCACATGTGCCATAAACGCAGCCTCACATGTGCCATAAATGCAGCCTTACATGTGCCATGAATGCAGCCTTACATGTGCCATGAATGCAGCCTTACCACCGCAATCAATGCAGCCTTACCATTGCAACCAATGCAGCCTCACATGTGCCATGAATGCAGCCTTACTATTGCCATCAGTGTAGCCTGAAAGATGCAGCCTTCTGCAGCCTCGCAGGGCAGAGGGAGGGGGGCGGGACGAGTGCCGACAGATTAAAAACAGGAGAATCTGTAGTTTACTCTGTGGCCTCTTTAATACAAAGTCCCGCCCCCTATGATAAACAGAACAGTCGTCCAATGGCATCCCAGGAGAAGGGACTTCCAATAGAGACGCTGCTGAGTAAACAGGAGGTTCTCTTCATGTAATCGGACAGTGCTCGTCCTGCCCCCTCCCTGTCCCCTCCAAGGCAGCGCCAATAAATAAAGTATATATCTTTTGTGGCCCTATGGTGCCACAAACAATATATATATATATATATATATATATATATATCTCTATCTAAATCCCCAGGGGGCCGCATTTGCCCCCCGGGCCGAACTTTGGACATGCCTGGACTAGAGCAAATTGTTTACGTAAATTAAAACAGGACTGGTTAAAGCTAAAGAGCCTACATGGATTTCCAGCAGTTCATATATTCTCTTCAATAAAGAGGCCTTTTAAGTATCACCAGGTTGCCAGTCTGGGCGTGAAGCAGGCCAGAGACAATGGAGCTACTACAGCAGAAAAGAGAAAATAGATCACTGGGAATTATAATAGGAAGGCCACAGGGTTATAAAGGAGACCCGAGTCAAGGGAACAGAATAAAATGGAGGAAACAAGGGGTGGCAAAGGAGACATAGTTACATCATTACATAGTTACACAGTTAGTCAGTTTGAAAAAAGACACAAGTCCATCCAGTTCAACCATAAAAAAATATATATATCGTACAATTCAAAATACCCAATTCTATACCCACAGTTGATCCAGAGGAAGGCAAAAAAAAACAGCAGAGCATGTTCCAATTTGCTACAGCAGGGGAAAAAATTCCTTCCTGATCCCCCAAGAGGCAATCGGATTTTCCCCGGATCAACTTTATCCATAAATGTTAGTACCCAGTTATATTATGTATGTAGCGCCTGGTGATCAAAGTATTAGTAGACTCTGATCCAAATTTTTATGTTCAAAACTGGGTCTCTGTCTTAGCTTGACTGTGTTGTGTTCTTCCCACCCCAGTGCAGTGGATGGCATCAGTGGAGTCAAGGTTTGGGTGCTTTTCCCCAGCAGCCAATTAGGAGGGTTGAGCCTCGCTATGCATGCTGGGGGAGGGTATTTGTGGGGCAGAAGCCATTAGTTCTGGGTCTTCTTCCAGTGTGGCACCCACCTTTAGGGTGACCAAATCACGGCGCCCCAGTGTTATGGCCTACCTGGCCGGGGCGTGCGTGCCACGCGGTGTTCCTAGTTCCGGGACCATGTTAGTTCGGAACATTTAAGCAGTGGCGAGGACCCAGTGATCGACTGGGTTCCCATACTTAAAGATCCCAAGCGGTATAGCTGTTCGGTGGGGAGTCCATCTGTGGAGAGACAATGAGAGGCTGGCGATCCAAAAGGATTACGACAAACCACCCAGGATCAATGTACCCGGACACTGAAGGATTGATTACCTGTCAGTCGGTACCTGGGCGATTATAAGAAGGAGTTCCAGGTGCAATTCTTCAAGGAGGATTGTTTCCGTAATTGCAATCAGTGAGGGCCTGTGGCAGAGGTCTCTCCCTGAGTCCATTCCAGGAAGGTCTGTGACAGAGACTTTTCCCAGCCCACCGCGTTTTCCCAGAAATGGCATCGGCCTCCGTTACGAGTCTATGCCATTTTTGGGGAAACGCGTTGGGTGGAGCATTTACCCCTAACGTCGCAACATTCATTTAGCTATTTGGTTCGCTCCTTGGCTGTTATCTAGAGAAATGTTTACGGTTGATTGTTTCCTATTTTTTAACACAGTTTGCTTGCTGTGGACATTTGCTGTTTTTCATGATTTTTTTAGCCCGCTTGCTGTGTGTTTTTTTATGAAATAAACCTCCCTTTTGGAAATGACTATACTATACATACATCAATTTTTTCCCTGCTGATTGACCATTCCTAGGAAAGTGCCTGGAAAGTTGAGTGATTTCCGCCTGTGAATTCCTTTCCTGATCCAGTATCCTACATATTTGAAGTGGACAACTTTCACTGTAATCAGAGGGGAACACCCTCCTTTGATCAAGAAACAGGTGAATAACATCGCTGCTGGTGGGTTGATGTACACGCTTTTTAGATCTCTATAATCTGAGATCTCATCTATCTGGTAAGCGGCATTATTATTACATCTTCATGGCTGCCAATAGATCAAGGCTTCTTCTGAATATTGGAATATCTTAGTTAACACTGGATTGATTCTCAGAGGTTTTGTGTTATTCCAGATATCCAAAAAAAATTAAACACCCTTGTTTTAACACTGTTTTCTGAAGATACAGGTATATATGGACTATTCTGCATAAGTACGATTGTATTTACATGGACTCTTTTGCACAATAATATATTTTCACATATAATTTTTTTGTGGTCATACATTCCTTTTAGTCTTTATATTTTATATATATTTTATATACCGTATATTGTTTCACTGGTTTACTCACTTAGTGAATATTTGAACTTGGTCCTTTAATAGGTTCAAGTTTCGTATTAATATCAATTAATTTAGAGGTTGTGCGTTTGTTCTTTTTTCTACATGTTTATTGAGTTTTAAGTATTTTGGCTTTTTACTTGCAGCAACACCATCCTTCCAATTTTCACTATTTTTTCAAATATTTAACACATTTTTTCTATTTTTATCCTTTTGGCTTAGAATGTATGTGAGGGGAGCTGCTCTAAGCTCCCTGAGCACATGGGGATGTTGCAGAGGGAAAGCTTATAGTTCCCCCTCTCCCTCACCTGGGGAATAATAGGTAATTTAGGCTCCGGTGGGCGGGGGTGGCCCCTCCCCTTCACACCTGTAAGGTAAGAACTCAGGAGAATTAGCCAGGGCCCAATGAGAGGATAGGATCAGGTCACATGACACTGAGGAACCTTCTGGAAAGGGAAAAGTTTACTTAAGCCAGGGCAACAGGCTACAGCAGCCAGAACTTCAGGTGACCCCTACCTGTGAACTTCTTCCCCCCTCCCTTGTCGCGGCCTAATTATTACTGGTACTCTCTCTTGGTTTGTAATGAACAAGAGGGGTTTAGTAAATAATAAAAGTTTATCCAACCTGAGTCGTGGTGACTGGGCTGATGAATGTTGGTGGTTTAAGTTAATAAGTGATGTGTTATATGGTATATTGAATTGGTTAATTGTTTAATAAAATACGGTTTAAATTTGAATAAATAAATACCAGTAATAAAGGCCTGCGGCCAAATTTAACCCACCTTCTGCCTCTGAGGTCGTTATTTCAGGTAAACATTCTGCATACAGTCCCACGGAGTTTCTTTCCACTTTTATATTAGTAACATTGCTTGGCCTGCAGAACCAGAACTTAAGATTGCCCCAAAGCGAATACCTATGACCGGTCAAGATTGAGAGTAGAAAATTGAAATTCCTAGGAGGTTGCTATACCCCCTAAAAACACTTGTAGGGGATCCAAGGACCCTCCCCCCACCCCCCCCCCCCCCCCAATGGAGAGGAGGGTAGGGGAGACATCCCATGTGGCACCACCTCCGATTCAGCACGCGCTTTAACGTGCTCTATACAAAAACTAAACAATCTGGAGGAATCATTATACCGTATTTGCAAACCTACTCATTGTAAAATACCTTCACTGCATCACAGGTAATAGTGTCTTTCTCTCCTCCGGGAGTTTGGAGAGAGTGTAGAAATATTTAGTCCAAAATAGAATGAGAGAAGAATGGAAAGAGGATAGGAAACGATGGCACTTGTAGGGCCGATCCGCCCTATAGGCTCACTATGCAAGCCGCATAGGGCCCCGCAAAGCTGGTGAGAAGTAATTTCCGGCCCCTCACCCCCCTTCTCAACTCACTGGCTGCATTACAGCAGAACACCCCCCCCCCCCCCCCCGCTTTCCAACTTTAAACTATAATGTGACATGTCACTGTCGGCAGTGTAACCCCGCCACCCCCCCCCCCCCCCCGCGCATCTCAATTTTAATGTGACATGTCTTTTTGCTTAGGGCCCCAGGGAGGTCAGGATCGGCAGAATGCCAGAGAAATCAGTAAACCCCAAGTCCTGGCCTTGTCAGGACCCCCGCTATTTACAGGGGGTCAGACAAATATTCTATTTTTGTTTTTTATTAGTTAGGTAAAAAAAATAAAAAATTAGATGGCGGAAATCTTAGGACCCACCAATGAATGTGGTGTAGGATGTGTTAGGGTTCATAGATTGCAGGGCAAGGAATCCTGTAACCATAATGGCTTTGGTGGTGACTGCCAGTACACTGCGCTGTGATGTTTAAAATGAAATTTCCCACGAATGCAACACCTACAAATATTTGTGTTTCAGGTTATGGTTGCTTGTTAATGCACTATGCAGTGTTCTCTCCGATATCTCGTGGTATTTCCAGAACAATTTTCTCTACGTTTAGATACTCAGACTTCTAAGCACTTCAAATTATCTAGGAAATACTTAACCACATTGCTTTCATAGTGATAATTAAGGCTGGGATAATAATAGAAGTATGTGCTAATTAGCAAAATCTTGAAGTCCTGGACTCCCGGTAACCTCGAGGCTTGAACCTGCGCTCCCTGCGTGTGAGCAGTAGCATAGTAAAAACCGCGCGGCCGTTCGCTTGGATAATCATTTTTCTTTAGGGATATAATGACTTAGAAATAACATTTCCATGTTATTTTTCTTTTAAAGTGTGAACTTTTCATCTAAAATCACAAATCGTCTCATTTCACCTTGATACAATCAAAAGGTGCTTCAATTAAGTGCAAAACATTATCCCTAATAAGCTATGGATGATGCCTGATTTATGCTTCCCGAAGGCAGGGGACCTATAAAATCTATAACAAAGTGAAAAAAATTACATTAACTGGATATATGTATACTGTATATACAGTATATATGTTCTGCTTTTATTTTATCCATGGGTTAGTTGCCTAAAAGGCTAGCCTCAGTTTTGGATAGATGCTGGTGCGTTGAGCTTCATCAAATATCCTTTCCATGGAGGACTTGGGCCCCTTCCACATGGGGCGGATCCGTTACAGCGGAGTTCGCCAGCTCAGCGGGAGATCTCTCCATTGATCTCCACTGAGCCGGCGGATGACAGGTCCCTCTCTGCTCACCGAGCGGGGAGGGGCCTGTTGAGCGCTGTGATTCCAATCAAGAGATTGGATGAAAAAAGAACAGCATGTCCGTTTTCATCTGATCTCACCTGATCCAATCCGCCAGGACGCATCGCCATACATCTGATTTTAGCGGATCGGACCGGATCGGATATCAGCAGACATGTCACTACTACAGTAACATCCGTCGCTCCATAGACTTGCATGGAGCGCCCGTTTAGGTCCACCGAAAAAAAACCTGACAGGCGGACCTAAACGGTCCGCCCGTGTGAAAGGGGCCTTACAGTATATTTCTTTTGCTTTAATAAAAGGAATAAGGGACAAGTCAGACTGATGATTCTGCTGCTAAGGACATGTGGGCAGGTTGAAACAGTTAATTGAGTGCTGTCCCGGCCGGGATGATGAGAGTAAGTTCTATGCCCCGTTTCTTTTTTTAGCTGGTTCCTGTCTGGGTTTGGCCCACTTGTCCTGTGTGATATAATTTGGATGGTCCAGCTCGGAGAGTTTGGGGGAGAGAGGCAAGCGAGTCCAGAGAGTTCCAGTGCAGCTGGGGGTTGTGAGACCTGTAGGGATTGAGACAGAAGATGAGACCCAGAATAGCAGAAGGATGTTGTGTGCTACTGTCCACATGTAGAGACTTTTAGCTTGGAGTTCGCCCTGAATACACCAGCACTGGAGTATGCCTCCAAAGGATTTACATTTGTGTGAGAGAGCCTATGAAGGATTACTTGACTACACCTTTGAAGGTATGAAAGGAGTAGCACACAAGCCTGTAGTTATAATTAGGGAACCGGGAATGAATAATGCCCTACCTGTTGGACTGTGAAAGGTCTATTTTGCACTTTCTCCAGTAAAGTATTAAACTGTTGTTCATGCCTGGTCGGAAGTTATTAAGGAGGTATATTGCAAGTAACCGGCACTCATACAGTTAACTGTTGGATCTTAGCACTTTGGGGTATGAAGTGTGGAATGGAGTATTGTGAAGTAGGTAACTAGAGTAATGTAAGTTTAACAAGCAGCTTGTGGATAGCATGTACCTGTTATAGGTGGCATTACCTCTAGCAGCAAGAGAGATGTTGTCGGCACTTCTTCTGCCAGTGGACTAGGAACGACAGCAGATTGCACTGCAGAGGTTCCCATCCTAATACAGAGGTATGGAGGTTTCAAGAGTTAAGTTGAGTTAAGTTGAGTTGCACATGGAGCCCTCACAGAGTGCATGGCAGGGCCCACTCCACTACTGGAGAATTGTAGTGGAAAACACTGGTAAGTTGGATGTGGACAGAGCTCAGCGCGTTTCTCCTAAATTCAGATTACAAAGAAGGTGTACTAAGAGTAGAGGCCCGCCTTAAGGTATTCACCCATAGCAGCCTCAGCATAGCCCCAAGGCATTGATGCAAACGGCACAGAGCATAGGTACCCTACATTTAGTAAAGTGACCCTGTAAAATTGCCTATCCCAGCCCAGAAGAACCCATGCGGGGTAGGCCTCCTTTGTGGCTCATCGCTTGGCGCTCAATAAGTTAATGGGGAAACATGGAGGACGGGACAAACAGCCACCACCCTACCCTTACTGACACAGAACCAACAACAAAATTACATAGGAGAATGTTCCACTTACCCTAATGGAATCACTCTAAGGCGGCGTACACACGACCGGTTTTCTCGGCAGAATTCAGCAAGGAACTCCATGGGAGACGTATTCTGCCGAGAAAACCGGTCGTGTGTACACTTTTCGCCGAGAAACCTGTCGAGAAACTCGTCGAACCAAAAAGAGAGCATGTTCTCTATTTCCTCGTTGGGCAATGGGAAAATTTGGCTCGACTTGTTTTTTGACTGCCAAACTAGGAACTCGACTGGGAAAACGATGTGTTTCACCCGACGAGTTTCTTGGTTGTGTGTATGCCGCCTTACTGGTCCAGGATGCTACCGAAACTCACATCCAGCTCCTCTGGCTAGCAAGGAAATTACTCCAAAAGAAAAACACAAGTGTTCTGTTGGGACTGGAGCACTATTGTTAAATAATTGAGTGTGGAGCTAAGAATCCTATACAAGCATTGTTTTTTTTCATTTGCAGCTCTAACAGTAATATGTTAAAGATTATATCATGTTTGAGTTTTAATAATTATTTTCATATTATTTAAAGCCCAACAAAGGCCACTGTATCCAACAGTTAACTGTATGCAAGGTAGGAGGTGAAGAGGGGCAAGAGTAAGAGCAACCTAAAGACAACTGAATATGGTTTGTTTAAAAAAAAAAAATGGAGCCCTACAAGAGGTGAGGGGGTCACATGGGGCTCTGAGTTGGACTCATTCATACCAGCAGGCATGTGTAATGGTGCATTGGTGTGCGTTGTGCATTTTTTCTTAACTTTTTTTCTTTTTAACTTTATTATCAGTAAGACTTAATCTAACTTTATGCCCAGCAGTTCTTTTTGACACGAATCACAATGCATTTTTGTGCGTTGCATTGCATAAAAAAAGTATGCATAGGTTTTTCCTCAAAGCACGCCATAGTATTAGTTTGGTGTGAATGAGACCTACAGATAACAATTGTTTTTGCTTGGTCCTTACATTGAGTCTGTGTTGCTCAACTCGGTTCAGCTCAGCATACCTGGTGTGAACGAATGGGAATGCTTTTCAAAGGTTGCAACTCAGAAAACCCAATATCTTGAGACCCACCCCTTGATTGATTTTTTAACTTCTGGTGAACAGAGGGTGATGCTATACACGTGACCTAGTGTGGGCTCTGTGTGATTGTGTGACCGTTACATGACCAATGCATTTAAATTCAACGAATTATCAGAATTTTTTAATCCCAAATACAAACTTGTAACTCATTGGTCTCCAGGATGGTGCACACCAGCTATATATAAACTGGACTTTTCATGAAGGGTCTTTGTTGTTTTCACCGTAGCTATACAGTACAAGCATAATTTTAGCTTCCAGTGTATCTTCACCTAATGAAACCATCCAAACTGAAAACAAATTTGAAAACTTTTAATGGAATACATAATACTATATATTTGCCAGAAGAAGTTGATTTACAGTTTTTCTCCATTGCTTTGGCTCATTTCTTGAAAAATAAATGACATTCTCAAAACAACATGGACAAATCTCCAAACCACTTGACAATTGTTCACAACTGAATTGCATTTCTCATTCATTTCATCAAATTGCAAATGTCTCAGTACATGTCTGAATGTCTTAGTACATTTTTCAAATTATTTAGTACAAGTAGCCTACATGTAGCACAATTTTCAATTGAATAGATCTTGTTGATCTAAACTGATTTGTCAATTTTCAGTCTAATGGTCGTTCTCTCCAAAACGTGTCAGCGCCATTTCATTGTTTAAGTCATCATATGCACAATAGTCTGTTCAATTGTCAAAATTATTAAGGTAATACCATAATGGGCCAGATTCAGGTAGATGGGCGAATCTTTAATCTGGAGTAACGTTTCTCATTTACGTTACTCCGCCGTAATTTTAGGAGCAAGTACTGTTATTCACAAAGCACTTGCTCCTAAAGTTGCGGCGGCGTAGCGAAAATGAGCCGGCGGAATTCAAATTGGGCGGGTGTTAACTATGCGCGATCCCGCGGCGAACGTACTGCTCATGCGTCGACTGTCAGTGAGCATGCTCCAAATTCTTTCAGGGAACGTCAATGACGTCAATCCCCATTCACAGACGTTTTACGCAAACAACGCAAATTTTTTTTTTTTCGACGCGATGACGACGGCCATACTTAACATAGGATACTCCACTAGGGGGCTGCTTTATCTTTGCGCCGCGTATCTCTTACGGAAACGTCGGAAAGTCACTGCGTCGGGCCCGAATACGATCGTGAATTTTCGATTCCCGCTGATTAACATATTCTCGGCGTTAATCAGCGGGAACGCCCCGCGCGCCATTTTTAAACTTGAAGTTACGATACGACGGCGAAATACAATTACGCCGCTCATATAGTAACTCCAACCCGGCGTTTCATGTTTTCTGCTTATAGAAAACAGAAACGCCGGCTCAAAGTGAGAGTTAGGCTGGAGTATCACTGATACTCCAGCCTAACTCTACCTGAATCTGGCCCAATTTCTGAACATGGAGGCACCTGGCCAAGTAAATGAACAAGGGCAACTGCCTGCTGGAGGAAGAGGAAGAAGAGGAGGAGGAGTAAGGGTGCGTGGTGGTGGAATAGGGGGAAGAGGCCAAGGAGCACGAAGACACCATGCTGCCCCTGATGAAATTCGGGCCACAATTATAGACCATGTCATCAACCATGGCCTCACAATCAATGATGGAATTATATAATGTATAGGACAGGACACTGTGCATAGAGCAACAAATATGTGTATTTACTCATTTACGTATTCATTTAGTGTGTGTGTGTGTGTGATAGGCCTACAGTATTACAGTATCTTACTTCAGTGGGATGTTACGTTTGATACTAACCATGACAAGAAAAATATTGTAGAAAGTAAATGGACTAATTATTATGGAATCATTTATTTTCTACAATATTGATGATACAGTTTACAGTAGTCCAGTATTACAGTAAAAACTGCAGCTTACTGTATGATGCAATTATCATTAACATTCTTATTTTGAAGAATATAACATACAATACAGTAAGAAAAAGGGTCAAAGAGCTGCAATTACAGTAGTGCCTCCCATGTAAATCTATCTAATAATGTTACTGTAACATTTCAGTAAGTCTAGTCGTTGATATTTTTCCCCTCCCCTTTCTGTCAAATACCCCCTGTAGTACCTCTGCATAGGGTACATGTACCTCAGGTTTGGATCCACTGGAATACTGGCCAGTAGTATATTGCACTTGTGTAGAACATAGAACATTCCTATGTAGCTGTCTGTAACTGTAGTGTATGACTCTTCTGTATGACTGATTTGATGTTTTCTTTATTCACTCTATTGTAGAGAATAATGGCATTGGAAGGAAACGAGACCTCTCACATACTCGTGTATGGGGATGAGGCTGGCTTTAACCTGGCCAAGGGCCGAAGACGTGGTCGTAATTTTATTGGCCACTGGGCCACGGTGGATGTCCCAGGCCAGCGAGGGGGCAATATAACTATGTGTGCTGCCATTTCTGAGAATGGTGTGGCCACTCACATGCTCAGTCTTGGACCATACAATACAAATAAGCTCCTCATCTTCTTGGACCGCTTTCATTTGGATTTGATCCCTGAAAATGAGAGAGGTCTCATAGGGCCTCACCTACCACAATATATAATTGTATGGGACAATGTGAATTTCCACCGCGGCCCGCTTATCAATGCCTGGTTCACTGCTCATCCAAGGATGGATATTGTGTTCCTACCATCTTAGTCTCCTTTCCTCAATCCTATTAAGGAGTTTTTCTGCGCTTGGAGGTGGAGAGTGTATGAGCATCAGGCTCAAGATCAGAGGTCCCTGCTCCATGCAATAGACGCTGCCTGTGAGAATATTACAGGAGATCAGAGTAGGCGATGGTTGCGACATCTCCCTCGTTTCTTCCCTCGTTGCATCGCAAGGGAGGATATACGCTGCAATGTTGATGGGAATCTGTGGCCAGACAGACAGCAGCGTGTGGATGGGCAGGAGGGTGAGGGCAGTACCCAGGAGAGGGAGGGTGAGGACAGCGACCAGTGAAGAGATCTTAGGGCTCTTTCACACGGGTGGCCTGTTCTGGTCCGCCTGCCAGTTTTTTAGGCGGACCTGAATGGGCGCTCTGTGCTCCTCTATGGAGTCACGAATTTCAGCGGTGACATGCCCGCTGACATCGGACCCGATCCGATCCGCCAAAGTGTGACGGAGGAAAAACCTACTTTTCCATCCGTCTGGCGGATCGGATCGAGTGAACACGGACAAACGGTCCGTGTTCATCCGATCCCCCCATAGGGGAGAGCTGACAGGGCAGTCCCTGCACAGTGTGCGAGGACCTCCCTGTCATCCGGAGGCTCAGCGGAGATCAACGGAGCGATCCCCGCTGAGCAAGTGGAGGTTCACGGGGGGGAGATAATTGCTGATCCGCCCCGTGTGAAAGGGGCCTTACAGTAGTTGTGAAACTCAAGCTTTATTTACAGCATTGTAGGCTAAATTTAATTGTCCTTGTTTTTTGTTTGTGTGCTTATATTTCTGTATATTATGCTGTATATGTTTTCTTTTTAGTCTCATGTATGGAAGTTACTTTGTGTGTGAATGATAATGGTTACAATACTGTAAAGTAATTTTTCCTTGGCAGTATGAGTGCAATGTGTGATGTCAAACCTTGGAGGCTACTCTTACCCTAAAATATTTTCTTTTTTTTCAGTTGTATTCAGTTAGCTAGACAAAAACTGTACAGTAACCATTGTCAATGAAGGACTGGGCTAAGACTGAAAGGTGGACATGAGGGATATTTCAATGGTCCTCTACCATAGAGATAAAACATCTAAACATTTTGACTTGCAGTGCCTACACAATGCCAACGGGATGATGCATTTTGGGGACACTGACTACTTGAATGAGAAAAAAAAATAGTTTTGACACATGAGTGAACTGTTTTGGGAAGGATATGAGCTTTTAAAGGTGAACCATGGTGTTGTGCCGAACCATCCAGGTTATTTTGGCAAAAGTACCAAAAAAGCTGAGAATGTCTGGTCTGTTTCAAGAAATGAGCCAAAGCAATTGAGAAGAATCTTTGCCATTTTGGAGGCACTGACTCTTTATATGGGAAAGAAATAGGGTTTGAAGCATGAGTGAACAGTTTTGGGAAAGATATGAGCTTTTGCAAGTGAATTATAGTGTTGTGCTGAACTGTAAGGCCTCGTACACACGAGGCAATCGATTTGTTCAAAACGGTCTGTCCGACCGATTTGAACAAATCTGTCTGCTGGCATTTTGGTTTGCTCGCGTGTACACACGAGCAAACCAAAATCCCCGCCAGCAGACAGCGCGCTGACGTGTTGGTGACGTGGCGGTGACGTTGACGCCGCCACGTCACCACAC
This sequence comes from Rana kukunoris, assembly GCA_029574335.1. Lineage (NCBI taxonomy): Eukaryota > Metazoa > Chordata > Amphibia > Anura > Ranidae > Rana > Rana kukunoris. Next base: position 214,459,088 of record CM056054.1, on the reverse strand, counting down.
CAGGAAGTAAAACACTTCCGCGCATGCGTCAAAATCATTTGGCGCGTGTGCGAGAAGACATGTGCTGGTTAGCATACTAACCAGCAGACATGTCGGGCGGACGGGTTCCCAGCCGACAGATTTCAAAGCATGCTTTGAAATCTGTCGGGTGGCCAAATCCGTCGGCTTGCCCGTACACACGGTCGAATCTGTTTGCTGGGACGGTCGGGCCGACCGTTTCCAGCAGACAGATTTGATCGTGTGTACGAGGCCTAAGACTATTTTGCCAAATGATCTTAGAGTTTTGAGAATGTCATTTCGGTTTCAAGAAATGAGCCAAAGCAATAGAGAAAAACTGTAAAAAAAAAAACAGCTAAATGCCTTTAAGCTTCTAATGAAGAAATCTAAATAGGAAGCAATGCTATAGACAGGACCAGGACCCAGTGTGGGTCGAAACATGTGATCACTACAAGGCATTTTTAGATAGGACCAACAAACTAAAGTGTATCAAGTATACTGATCACCAAAATAAATATACTTGCCAACTTGTTGAGCTTAACGATGGTGCACTCCAGCTATATATCAACTTGACTTTTAATGGAGGTCCTAAATTGTTTTCACCAATGCTATTCACTACAAACATAATTTCAGCTTTCAGTGTATCCACACAAAATGAAGACAGAATTCAGCTAATAAAACGAGCCAAATAGAAAAAAAAAAATTGATGACTTTTGAAGGAATACATAACTTTTTACACAGGGCTTTTTTTCTCCGAAAATAGGTGCAGGAACTCAATCACGATCCCCCCAAAACCCCCTCACACACACACCCTCCAAACCTCATCACATAGTGGGTTAATAGTGTGGTTAAATTTCACTAACAGTGGAATGGTCCTAAGGGGCATTAAACACTAGGGGCCAGATTCAGGTAGAGTTGCGCTGGAGTAATTCGATATGCGCCGCGTAACTGTGAAGATGCGCCGTCGTTTCTATGTGCCCGTACCCACCAAACTAGATGCGCCCAATATTGGGCCATTTGCGACCGGCGGAACGTTCCGACGCCAGAGTATCGTCAGCGCTTAATTTCGCTTGGCGCATCAGTCGCGCCTATTGATTTCCCCTGCAAATATGCAAATGAGGGATTTTTCCCAATTCACGAACGGATTAGCACCATACGCTGGCTACATGCGCCGCGCGTATCTCGTCCGTCCGGCGCAAAGTTATTTCTACAAAAGGCTGCTTTATCTTTACTCCAGATGGCCACAGGTCAGCAGGAGAGCAGCTACAGCAGCGTTACCGATGATAAGAGCTAGCTGAGCACCCCCACTTGCAGGACAACACCTCTGTCCATGCTTGTCTGTCAAATTTTACAGCCATGGAGGAAGACATCATAGGTCTCCATAGCCGAGATGACGGCTGACAGCTCCTGGCCATTAAAGTTCAGCTTTCTCCTGTGTGTTTGCGGGGGAACGGGAGCAGCCATCTCAGAACAAAAGTAACATCACTGCGGGGAGGGGGAGCAGGATATACTTTAGTGCCGGAATGGCGCTTCTACGGGCGCATTTAAATGCCCAACGGAAGGCATTGCGCTGACGTTTCCCGTGAAGTGGTGCCGACGGAAGTTGTGAGCATGCGCACAAAGGGGGCGAGTGGAGCCTCACTCACTGCGCATGCTCCGTGGTTGATGCGCTGAACGTAAGCCTCTGCGCTGGGCTCCGCCCATCATTTACATATGATCACACCCACTTCCCCTTGCGTCGGGTTACGCCAGCGCATTATCGTTACTCTGGCGCAAGTTTACGCGCAACTGCTATGTGAATAACAGTACTTGCGCTGAAAGGGTCGTCAGAGTAACGTAAATGAGAAGGGTTACTCTGGAGCAAAGATGCTCCCATCTACCTGAATCTGGCCCCAGGAGTGCATTACATACAGAGTGTAGAGTTCAGGAGAGCACTACAAAGAGAGTGCAATGTTCATCCTTCTTTCCCAGCCGCCTACCTCTGCATCCCCCATCCACATCCCACTTTCACCTATCTTCATCTCTGACCGCTCCATGCAACCCCCCCTTCCTTAAAAGCTTCACCATCGAGTTGTATAGGTAAAAAAAAAATCCCCTAAATAGCTTCCTTTACCTTAGTGCAGTCCTCCTTCACTTACCTCATCCTTCGATTTTGCTTTTAAATGTCCTTATTTCTTCTGAGAAATCCTCACTTCCTATTCTTCTGTCTGTAACTCCACACAGTAATGCAAGACTTTCTCCCTGGTGTGGAGTGTCGTGCTCTTCCCCTCCCTTGATGGGGGAGGGGGTGAGCAGGAGAGTCCAGGCGCCCACTAACACACACCTCCTTTCTCTATCTGCAACGTAGAGAGCGTCCTGACTCTCCTGCTCACCCCCTCAAGAGGCTTTTTCCACACCAGGGAGAAAGCCTTGCATTACGGTGTGTAGTTACAGACAGAAGAACAGGAAGTGAGGATTTCTCAGAAGAAATAAAGACATTTAAAAGCAAAATCGAAGGATGAGGTAAGTGAAGGCGGAAGGTAAAGGAAGCTATTTAGGGAAAAGAATTGTACCTTTGCAACCCTTTTAAAGCTTCTAGTGATGATCTCCAAATAGGAAGCAATGCTATACATGTGACCAAAATCCAATGTGGGTGGAAATGTGTAACTTTGTGACCATTGCGAGTAATTTTTTAGATAAAACCAATACATTGAAGTGTATCGAATGTGCTGATCACCAATACAAACTAAATCAGGTACAGGTACGTTGCTTTGAATTTTCCTGCCGCCTAGCTCCGTGCCCGTGCCCGTGGGACCCGCAGACTCAATGTCTACCGGTGTCCTGCGATGATGTCACGGAGCTGCAAAACAGGGGGATGCCTGTGTAAACAAGGCATTTCCCAGTTTTGCCTTGTGATAGGACAGTGATCTACTGCTCCCTGTCATCAGGAGCAGTGCTCACTGTCGTGTCACTGGTAGCCCAGCCCCCACACAGTTAGAATAAATTCCTAGGACACACTTAACTCCTTCTTCACCCCCTAGTGGTTGACCCCTTACCTGCCAGTGTCATTTACACAGTAATCAGTGCATTTTTATAGCACTGATCGCTGTATAGATGACAATGGTCACAAAATAGCGGCAACAGTGTCTGATGTGTCCGCCATAATGTCGCAGTCATGATAAAAATCGCAGATCGCCGCCATTACTAATAAAAAATAATAATAAATGCCATAAAACGATCCCCTATTTTGTAGAATACATATCGGCCTAAACTGAGAAAATAAATAGTTTTTTATATCTTTTTTGGGGATATTTATTATAGCAAAAAATAATATATTTTTTTAATTGTCGCTTTTTTTTTAGTTTAGAGTGCAAAAAATAAAAACCGCAGAGATGATCAAATACCACCAAAAGAAACCCCTTTTTGTGGAAAAAAAGGTCGTCAATTTTGTTTGGGAACCATGTCGCACGACCGCACAATTGTCAGTTAAAGCCACGCAGTGCCGAACTGCAAAAAATGGCTCGGTCATTGGGCAGCCAAATCCTCCGGGCTGAAGTGGTTAAGGATGGTGCACTTCCCTTCTATATAAATTGGACTTTTCATGGAGGACAATTGTTTTTGTATTCCCTGATGCTATACAATACAAACAAAATTTCGGTGTATCGACACAAAATTAAGACAAATTTAAGGTAATTAAACCAGCCAAAAAGAAAAATATTTTATGACTTTTGAATACATACATACCATTATATATTGCCAGAAGGAGTTGCTTCTAAAACAACCATGGAACTGCTTTTTAGTTTGCAAGCAACAGAACAAAAAACACTCAGCGATGGAGCAATCGCCTTGTTATACCCCGAAAATACAACATTTAGCAAGTTGTGGATGTCGGGAAAACCTGAGCCTTCTCTTTGGCTGATGTATGGCCAGGAATCACACAGATGTACATCGGAGGAAGCAAACCAGTAAAGTGAAATGTAAACTGCATATGGAATACATATTGCACACTTAAATAGTAATTATATGGTTGAAAGCAGCATCGGCGCACCTGTACATCTAAGGCATGCGAGACCCGGACATCTGTCGACATCCACCTGCCAGGCACCTGTTCTGCTGTTTCAATGTCATTTGATTGCTGGAGATGTAGAGCCTCTTGTAGGGTAATGAGTGATTTTACATTTTACATGATTGAAAACAGGTGTTGTGAGCCTGTGCAATTTTAGGCATGAATAATTCAGTTTCTATAGAACATCTTGTTCAAACACAGTAGCGTTTTCTCGCAGACATTGTATGTCAGATTGAAGGTGCATAACGATTATTTCATAAATTCACAGTTTGCTGATTTCGAGATGCTCTTAGAGATCGCTTCGGATGGAGTCTGTTCGTTTTTAGGAGCGCTCTCCGCCACTTTCTGTCTGTCTGCACTTTACCTGCCAAGCTCACTCCTTTTCTCACTGAGATAAGAATCTGCTTCTACTGTTTGTAAAAGGAGAATTTCCCACCATGTAGCTTAATACAGCTGAAATGCATGTGTGTGAACCCTTTTACCTGCCAACTTTTTTGTAATTCTAATCGGCCAATTTTATGACTCCAATTTAAAGTGCACCTAACAGCACATATATGTTTTCATGTTACAGGCATGCATTTTGCTGAACAGTGTGCAGGTATACCACTTACAGGCAGGGCCGTCTTTAATATTGATTGGGCCCTGGGCAAACATTTTCTTTGGACCCCCCCACCCCAATGCAATTTTGCTCTCCACCTACTTTGAAAAACAGTAAATAGCAGCTAAACTCCAAATCAGTTTAGTGCAGCAGATCAGGCAGCAATTGTGATTGGTTGCCAGAGGTTAAAGCATAACATTACTGCTCACTGATTAGTTTCAGCACATAATTTCGGCTGGTTTTGGTTGCTGCACATAATAACCCATTGGTTGCCAGGGCTAAGCGGGGTGTGGGCAGTGGTGGTGGTGAGTAAGGATGAGCTCTGGCGTGTTCGCATGGTACACGTGCAGAGCCCGCTAATCACAGCCAGGAAGACATTGTCCCGATGCTCGGCTGCAGAGATCAGGAAATGTCTCCCTGGCTGTGAATAGCGCAGCGCCGTGCACACTTCCTGGCGGGCTCTGCACGTGTACCATGCGAACACGCCAGAGCTCATCCTTAGTGGTGAGGGGTGGATTGGTATCAGTGGCATGGGGAGATTGGAGGGTGTGAGAGAGAGAGAGAAATAGAGGATGAGCTAGGATGGTGAGAGTGAGAGAGAGAGAGAAGTGGGTGAAAGAGAGAAGGGTGAGAGAGGGTGGGTCAAAGAGAGGTGATTGGGGATGAGAGAAAGGGGGGGATTGGAGATGAGAGAGAAAGGAGAATGAGAGAGGGGGGATTGGGGATGGGAGAGTAAGGGGGATGAGAGTGAGGGGGGTTGGGGATGAGAAACAGGAGGATTGAGGGATGAGAAATAGGGGATTGAGGATTAGAGAGGGGGGTTGAGGATTAGAGAAGGGGGATTGGGGATGAGAAATGGGGGATGAGAGAGGGGATGGGGGATGAGAAAGGGGATTGGGGTGGAGAAAACGGGGATTGGGGGACGAGAGAGAGGGGATTGGGGGACGAGAGAGAGAGGATTGGGGGACGAGAGAGAGGGGATTGTGGGATGAGAGCGGGGGGATTGGGGGATAGAGAATGATAGGGGGGTCCTTAGCCCTGGCTGCAGTCCCTTCTGTGCACCCCCTGTCAGTCTGTGTATTGGTGTTGTGTATGTTGCCTGGTACCTCATTCCATAGGACGTTCACGCTGGCCAGCGGACGGGGGTGCTCTGATCCTTCCAGGGGATCCTTCCTAGACCACAGACTGTCCCTGGCAGCATGCAACCCCCCCATCGGTCCAGGGGGGGTAGAGGCGGCGATCCACCTGTCCTCCAGGCCGCTGTCAGAGCTTGCAGAGGAAGGCAGAACAGGGTAGCAGTCCCTGGCAGCATGCACCCCCCCGCCGGTCCTGGGGGGGCCCGATCTGCCTGTCCTCCGGGCCGATGTCGAAGCTTGCAGAGGAGGGAAGAGCAGGGTAGACGTCCCTGGCAGCATGCACCCCTTGCCAGTTTTTGGAGGGGGGGGCGCGATCCGCATGTCGTCCGGGCAGCTCTCGAAGATTAGAGAGGAAGGCAGAACAGGGTAGCGGTCCCTTAGCAGCATGCACCCCTCGCAGGTCCTGGGGGGGCCCGATCTGCCTTTCTTCCGGGTATCAGTCTCTGGCAGCATGCTGTTCCTCGGGGGGCCTGATCCGCCTGTCTTCCAGGTTGCTGTCGGTTCTTGGAGAGGAGGGGAGAGCAGGGTTGCAGAAATCCAGACTCTGGGTGGCGCCGCCGCTCCTCACATTCTGGTGGTCAGGAACCCTTTCCCCTCCTGGGCTCTGGCTTCCCCTTGCTCTAGGTCCAGGACTACCCATGCCAACTTGGGGCAGCTGATTTGGGCCCCTCAACAATGACAGGGCCCTGGGCAGCTGCCCCCTTTTGCCCTATGGTAAAAACGGCCCTGCTTACAGGTAGCGTATTTATCGGCGTATAACACACACCCTATCTTTAAGAGGGAAGTTTCAGGAAAAAAAATTCCACATCCTCCTGCATATAACACGCAGGCACAGTTTACCTTCCCTTTTTAGGGTAAAAAAGGGAGTACAGTATTTATTAGACATGTGCATTCGTTTTCGTTAGAATGCATTTTCGTCCGAAAATCTGTTTTTTTCGTTATCGTTTCAACAAACGATAACGAAAGTGCAAGAAACGAAAACCGAAAGATCCGACATACAAAATGCTTTTCTTTCGTTTTCGTTGCGGTAAAGATTCGATATAGAGAGATTCGACATCATAGAGAAAAGATTTGACACTATAGAAATAATAGATTCTACATTACAGAGAATAGATTTCAATTTATGAGAAAATAAATTTGACATTATTACTAGTCCTACAACTATAGAATTCTTGTAGGTGGAATATTCGAACGGAAATGTACGATTCGTAAAGATGTACGTTCGTCAAATATTCTTTTGACCATTCGACAGAAACCAAGTATTATTGGATTTTATCAAAACGATTTTCGGGAGTAACTAAATAAATTTATTTTCCAGACGAAAACGAAAAAACAAAACAAAATATTCCAGCCTGCACATGTCTAGTATTTATTGCCTTCAGGCATTTACTGGCCATCAGGACTACGGGGAGTTTCCAGGTGGGCCGATGGCTCAGTGGGCCGGTTTCAGTGACAGCCAATGGAGTCACTAGGGGGTGGCTTTTGGTGCTATAGCCCCGAATCTGGGACCCATAGCCCCGAGGCCCAGCGGTCCCCAACCACAGGTGGCCTCCCTGCATCTGTGTCGCGGGCAGCACGGGAGAGTCGGAGAGCGGGCAGGCAGCATCATCATCTCTCACCGCCCACCCTACATCACCACTGTTCTGCCCTCACGACTCTCTGGGGACTCTGAGGTAAGGAGGGACTCTCTGGGAAACCTTATAGAGAGAAAGGGAACTGCCGCTCCAGGTGAGTGCACTAAGCAATGTCCTCTCAGAAGTCTAAGCGCTGACATTACAGTGCGAAGCGCGTCAGTTTATACCCCACTGCCTGCTGTGATTTGTAGTGCTGTTCCTTTTTACTATTAAAGGCGACATTTTTAAGGATTTTTGGAAGTACGGCTGTTCAATCTTTTTCTTTTCAAATCTCTGGGAAACCTGATGTGAGTGAGGGGGCTCGCTGGGGACCCTGATGTAAGGGGGGCTCTCTAGGGACTCTGATGTAAGGGGAATGCTTTTTTTGCACAATTGCCTATAGTTTATATACTGTTTTTGTGTGTTTGCAAAATTGAAGTAGGCTGGCCTGGAAGAAGTCCAGGGCCAAATTTTTGTCCCAGTCCAGCCCTGATTGCCTCTCTTGGAGATCACAGTGCAATTCATGACATTGTTTTTTTTTTACGAAAGGCAAATATATTTTGCACTACAAGTGCCAACTACAAGTGCAAAGTGCATTTGAAATTGCACTGAAAGGGCACTGGGAAGTGCAGTCGCTGTAAATCTGAGAGGTGGCTCTGCTGATTTTATCATCCAATAATAAGCAAGCTAAAATTATGTTTTTTATTTTCCTTGCATGTCCCTGCCTCCAGCAACAACAGTAATGACATCTTCAAATCTCACTCCAAATCTCCTTAAACAAGAAGTCAGGGGGGCAGCCCTAGATCTCAGACTGCAGATTTAAAGATACCCTCACACACCAAGAAATACACCGCTTTTTTTAGACAAAACTTACAGTTTTTAGGGTTCCTAACTGTTTGAGCTAAAGTCTCCATTAAATGGCACTTAAAGTGGAACTACAGTACACTGCATCTAAGCATCAAAAACGCTATTTAATACATTTTTAGTATTCAAAGCTCCCCTGTCCATCCATATCCCTGTCACTCTGGGAATTACAGACCAGTTAGCCTAACATCAACAGTATGCAAGCTCTTGGATGGGATGAAAAGGGACTATATACAAGATTTTAGTAATAAAAACTGTATCATTAGCAGTAAGCCTTCTATGAGGATGTGTGTTGTCATCTAGATAAAGGAAGCCCCATAGACGTGGTATATCTACATTTTTCAAATGCATTTGACACAGTTCACCATAAATGCTTACTGTACAAAGTAAGGTCCGTTGGCATGGACCATAGGGTAAGTACATGGATTGAAAACTGGCTACAGGGACAAGGTCAGAGGGTGGTGATAAATGGGGAATACTCAGAATGGTCAGGGGTGGAAAGTGTTCTGTGCTGGGACCAATCCTGTTTAATTTGTTCATAAATGACCTGGAGGATGGGATAAACAGTTCAATCTCTGTATTTGTGGACGATACTAAGCTAAGCAGGGCTTCTCTGCAGGATGTGGAAACCTTGCAAGAAAATCTGAACAAATTAATAAGGTGGTCAACTACATAGCAAATGAGGTTTAATGTAGAAAAATTTAAAAAAATGCATTTGGGTGGCAAAAATATGAATGCAAGCTATACACTGAGGGGGATAACCTCTGGGGGGGGGGGGGGGGATCTAGGATGGAAAAGACCTAGTAGGTGATAGGCTCAGAATTGGCATGCATTAAAAAGGGGATTAACTCCAGGGATAAAGCGATAATTCTTCCACTGTACAAGACTCGGTCCAGCTTCACCTGGAGTATGCTGTCCAGTTCTGGGCACCAGTCCTCAGGCAAGATGTACTGGAAAAGGAGAGAGTACAAAGAAGGGCAACAAAGAGTCTGAAGGATATTAGTTATGAGGAAAGGTTGTGAGCACTGAACTTATTCTCTCTGAAGAAGAGACGCTTGAGAGGGGATGTGATTTCAATTTACAAATACCGTACTGGTGACCCCACAATAGGGATAAAATGTTTTTGCGGAAGGGAGTTTAACACGTGGCCAATTAAAATGAGAAGAAAAAAGGTTTAAACTTAAACTGGATAGAGTTTACTGTATGAGTGGCAAGGATGTGGAATTCCCTTCCACATGTGTTGGTCTCAGTGGGGAGCATCAATAGTTAAAAAAAAAAAAAAACATTAGATAAGCACCTGAACGAACACAACGTACAAGGATATACAATGTAATACTGTTGATTCGTTTCAGGCCTGGCTTTCTGTTCTGAGTTCTGGCCAATATAAGTAGTAGGTAGGTCAGTGTACAACAGAGGTCAGTAGTAGGTGGGTCACTGTAAAAATGTCAGTAGTAGGTAGGTGAGCAACAACAGATCAGTGTACAGAGGGCAGTGTACAGAGGGAAGTGTACAGAAGTCATTAGTAGGTAGGTCAGTGTACAACGGTTAGTACTAGGTAGGGAAGTGTGCAGAGGTCACTAGTAGGTTATTGCGGTCAGTAGGTCAGTGTATAGAGGTCAGTAGTAGGTAGGTCAGTGTACAGAGGTCAGTAGTAGGTAAGTCAGTGTACAGAGGCCAGTAGTACAGTAGGTAGGGTAGTGGGTGTGGGTGAGCAGGGCAGGGGGTTAGCAGAGCAATGTTCCGGGTGCTTATGAAGGCATTGTAAGTGGGTTCAAGATAGCCTGATATGGGAAAGTCAGGAGGGCAAGGTACATGGAGTTTAGGAAGGCATAGAATAGGGGATTAAGGAGGGTACAGTACAGTGGGCTCAGGAAGGCATGATATATGGGATTCAGGAGGGCACAGTACAGGGGGCTCAGGAAGGCATGGTACTCAGGGAATCAGGGGGGTACTCCATTACAGGCCTTAGTGTGGCACGTCACTGCAGGACTCAGGGGGGTATGCCACTGCAGGGCCTCAGGGGGACACACCACTAAGGGTGTGAATAGGGCACACCACTAGGGGCGTTTGGGGGGAACAACACTGGAGGCCTCAGAGGGGCATGCCATTAGTGGTATCGGGGGGCACACCACTGGGGGTATCAAGAGGAAACACCACTGGGGAGTGTTGGGGGGACAACTCTGGGGGCCCCAGAGGGGCATGCCTCTAGGGTATCAGGGGAGCACACCACTTGAGCATACTACTTGAGTAGACCACAAGCTTCTATTGACCCGGCTAGCTGAAGTAGCCAGAGTCGCAGAAGGCGATTTATCTTGGTTCTCCTCTTTTTTGGAAAACAGATCGCAAATAGTGAAGTTAGGACCTTTCTTTTCGGAAAAACGCACGGTATCATACGGAGTCCCTCAGGGATCCCCGCTGTCGCCAGTGTTATTCAACATCTATCTTCGTCCGCTTTTTGAGATCATCAGCAGTCAAAAACTGCTCTATCACTCATATGCAGACGACACGCAACTGTATTTCCGCATTTGCAATAAAAAGGATCACCACCTCAATCTAGAGACATGCCTCTCTTTGATAGAGGACTGGATGACAAAGAGTTATCTTAAACTCAACGGAGCGAAAACAGAACTCCTTCTGTTTCAAGCCAAGCGTAAGAATCTACCTGCAACAACTTGGACACCCCCGCCCATTCTGGGCAAAATCATCACCCCTAGCGCCAAAGTCAAAAGCCTCGGGGTCATTTTCGACTCCTACATGACTATGGACGCACAAATAGGGTCAGTAGTCAGCGGATCTCACCATCTGCTGCGCCTACTAAGCAGGCTTATCCCTTTTATCCCCAAAGAAGACATAGCGGTCGTGGTGGGAGCAGTTGTTAACTCCAGATTGGACTACGCAAATGCCCTTTACCTCGGACTCCCTAAGTACCAAATCGCTCGTCTACAAGTCGTTCAAAATACGGCCGCTAGACTTGTGACTGGGAAAAAACCCTGGGAATCAATCTCACCTTCACTGAGATCCCTTCACTGGCTGCCAGTAAAAGACAGAATCACTTTTAAAGCACTCTGTCTAACGCATAGATGTGTCCATGGGAACGCCCCCCAATATCTATGCGATAAAATAAAAGCCCACAACCCCAATCGCGTTCTGCGATCCACTGATCAAAACCTCCTGCAGATACCGAAAGCCGGATACAAATCCAAAGGAGATAGAAGATTCGCGGTCCAAGGTCCCAGACTATGGAACGCATTGCCAACCAGTATTCGGTTGGAGGAGAACTACCTAGCATTCAGGAGAAAGATCAAGACTCATCTCTTTTGATACCAAAGGAGACAGGAACAACAAGCGCCCAGAGGCGATTCAGTTCGCATGTGCCGCGCTATATAAGTTTTCATTCATTCATTCATTCATTCACTACTGCAAAGTTAAGAGGGCACAATACTGGGGGCTCAGGATGGCACACAAGTTGTTACCCTTATGCAGAGCAGTGCAAGCTACTGTGGCAGATATAACCATTCTAGTGCTGATCCCAGCCAGCCCTCTTCTCTCATCCATTCCACATGATGGACTGAAGAGAAGGGCCGAAGGGGATGAGCACAATATACTTGAGGGATTAGCTTGGGTGCCTTCAGACAAGAGTTACAATCCGCCCACTGTCATAGGCTTTCCTCACCTTGTAGCTCGCACCCGACCACTGTATAGGCGACAGAGGCTTTCCCCACCCCACAGCCTTAACCCGCCTGCTGTCATAGGAGGCAAAGACAAATTTACACTATAATGCTGTGTACAGACAATCAAAAATTCCGACAACAAAACCGTGGATTTTTTTCCGACTGATGTTGGCTCAAACTTGTCTTGCATAAACACGGTCGCACAAATGTTGTCTGAAATTTCAAATGCCAAGAACGCAGTGACGTGCAAGACGTACAACGGCACTATTAAATGGAAGTTCAATACCAGTCGTATTAGTAGAAGTTTGGTGAGAGACAATTCGCACTTTTCAGCCTCGTGCTTTTCAGTCAGTTACAGCGTGACGAATGTGCTATCTCCATTACGAAAGCTAGTTTTGCCAGACCGAGCACTTCCATCTCATACTTGATTCAGAGCATGCGTGGAATTTTGTGCGTCAAAATTGTCCACACACGATCGGAAATTACGAGAATGGATTTTGTTGTCGGAAAATTTGAGAACCAGCTCTCAAATTTTTGTTGTCGGAAATGTCCGATGGAGCCTACACACGGTCGAAACCTCCCATTGAACATTTGTTGTTGGAAATTCCGACCGCATGTACGCGGCATTATACAAGCCGTACACTCACTACCATGGGCGTCCGCTAAAAAATTTTCAGGGAGAGGTGCTTCCCCAGCAGCTATACACAGTTGCATTTAACCCTTTGTTCAAACGCTAGCTGTGGTTAAAAGCGCAGATAAAATGATGGTAAAGTGCCGTTTTTTAGCGCCGCTTTACCGATAATATGGCCAGCTGGCAGTGTGAAATAGCTCTTGAGATAATTCAGCTTCACTCCATGCCCATATAAATATAGCCTAGAAAATTGTACAGACCCCCCTTTAGCACAGATGGACCCTCCTTCAGCACAGACCCCCCCATTCAGTACAGATGGACCCCCATTCAGCACAGACCCCCCATTCTGCACAAACCCCTCCATTCAGCACAGACTCCCCTTCAGCACAGATGGACTCCCTTTAAGCACAGACCCCCCCTTTAGCACAGATGAACCCCCCTTTAGCACATACTACCCCTTCAGTATAGACCCCCCCTTCAGCACAGATGGACCCCCCATTTAGCACAGACGTACCCCCCTCCCCCATCCTATCCAGTACCTCAGATCAGCCACCAGCGCTGCACAGGTACAGCAGGTTCCCTCCCCCTGTGTACACAAACACTGGAGGGGAAGGCAGCTTCACTCTGCTCGCTGTGCCTGTGTGACAGCCCGGGCCCGCAAAACTCTTCAACACCTTCTCAATTGCCCCCCCTTACCCTATGGAGCGGACGCCCATGCTCACTACTTTACATTGTAGCAAAGTATAATTTCTTCAGTGTTTTCACATGAAAAGATATAATAAAATATTTACAAAAATGTCAGGGGTGTACTCACTTTTGTGAGATACTGTATGTACTTTCATTTTACAACATATGTCAAGATGTGTACTCTTATGCCCTGTACACACGATCGGATATCTGATGGAATCTATACCGATGGATTTTTTCATCAGATATCCGATGAAGCTGACTTTCATCAGTCTTGCCTACACACCATCAGTTAAAAATCCGATCGTGTCCAACGCGGTGACGTAAAACACTACGACGTGCAGAGAAAATTTAAGTTCAATGCTTCCCAGCATGCGTCGACTTGATTCTGAGCATGCATGGATTTTTGTTTGATGGATTTCCCCACAGACGATCGTTTTTTTCTAAGAAAAATTTAATAAAACAGGTTCTATTTTTTTCACCGATGTGAAAAAAGACGATGGGGCCCACACACGATCGGTTCGTCCTATGAAAACGGTCCATCAGTCCGTTTTTATCAGACAAACCGATCGTGTGTACAGGGCATTATACAATCAAAGTTACTATGGGCCAGATTCAGGAAAGGTTACGCTGGCGGATCGAGTGATCCGCCAGCCTAACTGTGGCTTTGAGCCGGCGTTTCTGTTTTCTGTAACCAGAAAACAAGAAACGCCGGGTTGAAGTTCCGATGCGAGCAGCGTAACTGAGTTTCGCCATCGCATCGTTACTTCAACTTAAAAATGGCGCCGGGGGCGTTCCCGCCGATTTACGCTCAAAAAATATGTTAATGAGCGGAAATCGGCAATTCACGATCGAAATCCGGCGCGACGCAATGACGATACAACGTTTCCGGACGGGATACGCGGCGCATAGATATACCTACATGGGGTTGGAGTATCCTATGTTAGGTATAGGCGTCGTCATCGCGTCGGGAAAAAAAAAAAAAACGTCGCTTGCGTAAAACGGTCATGAATGGGAATGTGACGTCATTGACGTTCATTCACAGATTTTGGAGCATGCGCACGGGGATGTTTTGATACTCGACGCATGCGCAGTACGTTGGCGGCGGGATCGCGCGTAGTTAGCATACTACACGCCCCGTACCCGCGACATTTGAATTCCGCCGGCTCATTTGTGATGCGCTGCCGCAACTTTAGGAGCAAGTGCTTCGTGAATGACAGCACTTGCTCCTAAAATTTCGGCAGCGCAACGCAAATCAGAAGCGTTACTCCAGAGCAAAGATGCTCTGGAATACGTGAATCTGGCCCAATATGTTTTTGTACTTGACTTAGACCCCTTTCACACTGACACGTTTTTCAGGTGGTTTAGCGCTAAAAATATCGCTGCTATACCGCCTGAAAAAAGCGGGGCTCTGCAGTCTCAGTGTGAAAGCCAAAAGTCCTGCTAGCCGCATCTCTGGAGCGGTATAGGAGCAGTAAACACTGCTCCTATACTGCCCCTTCCCATCTAAATCAATGGGAAACTGTGGTAATACTGCCGGCAGAGCGTCTATGCAGAGGCGCATTGCGGGCGGTATTAATCCTTTTTCGACCACTAGCGGGGGTTAAAACCGCACCGCTAGAGGCTGAATATCGCTGTAAATACGATGGTATAGCGGCACTAAAAATCACGCTACTATACCGCCACCACACCTTCCCTGCCCCATGTGAAAGGGGCTTTATGTAAAGTCTGCTTCATAAAAAATGTATTGAAATTAAAAAAAAAGAAGACCTGTCATTTCATTCCACAAACAGACCCTATTCCTTGTTTTCTTCTTAATCTGAAAATAAAATTTATTTTCAATGTAGAATTTAATTTCTTTTTTTTTTGGAAAAGTTATGCGTAAGAGCCACTCGGAAAGCCAGTGAAGCAGTGCAGCCCCTCGCCTATCTGATCCACAGAGCAAAGTTCCATCTTTAACATTACAATATATTAATAGAAAATTAGCAGAGACGGGGAACATAGCTGAGTGGAAATTAATCCCATTAAAATGGAAATAAGTTCAGCCCAGTCGCAGTTCCAGGTACGATTGTGTTTCTTTCAGTGTAAAATGTATTTTCACACAGAAATTGCTTGTCGTTCCCGTGTTCACACCCTTGAAAAATTCCAATTATGCCCCGGCCTTGTAGGCTGGTATGCCTGCCATTAACACATTTGTTTTCTAGTACATTCTTGTAGTGCCACCCGACCCACACTGACAAACAAAAAGATTCTTGAGACGTGTAATGTTCCTGGAGAGCCGCGCTGTAAAACGTGGAGCTGTCACTGCGCACGTTACCACAAACTCAAGGATTTTCCTCTTCAAGTGGAACCGGCAAAGAGGCAATTTTCATGTGTTGAAGGACAAGTGTAAACATTCAGATGAAGTATGCAACTTTAATTATGGTTTACCAAAAGAGCAAATTTAAGGGGAATCTGTCATTAAAACAAGCAGCATTTAAATTACCAGCCAAGGCAGCTTGCAGCAGACTTTTTTTTCTGGGGCCCGAGACTAGAGGAAGATTGTGTACAAATAAAGGTTTGGAGCTGTACGGAATTAGATTTACAGCTGAAATCGAGGCAGATATAAAAAGACACAAATTAACATCTAGTACTGACATGTTTCACCCCCTTCATTACCAGGACACCTTTTAGTTATTAGCGCTGTGCAGGGCTAGACTGGGACAAAAATTTGGCCCCAGACAAGCCCACTTTAATTTTGCAAACACACACAAAAACACTACAGTATATAAACTGTATGCAATTGTGCAAAAAAAAAAACCATAAGGAAAAACATTCCCCTGTAAGTATGAACAACTTTTTTTCAGGGTTCCCTAGAGAGCCCTCCACTTACATCAGGGTCCCCAGAGAGCCTCCCCCTTACATCAGAGTCCCCAGAGAGCCCCCCCTTACATCAGAGTCCCCAGAGAGCCCCTCTTACATCAGAGTCCCCAGAGAGCCTCAGCCTAGCATCAGGGTCCCCAGAGAGCCCCCCACTTACATCGGGGTCCCCAGGGAGCCCCCCCTTACACCAGGATCCCCAGAGAGCCCCCCTTATATCAGAGTCCCCATTAAGCCCCTCTTACATCAGAGTTACCAGAGAGCCTCAGCCTTGCATCAGTGTCCCCAGAGAGCTTCAGCCTTGTATCAGGGTCCCCAGTGAGCCCCCCACTTACATCAGGGTCCCCAGAGAGCCTCCCCCTTACATAAGGGTCCCCAGAGAGCCCCACACTTACATCAAGGTTCCAGAGAGCCCCCCACTTACATCAGGGTCTTCAGAGAGCTGCTCCTTACATCAGGGTCACCAGATAGAGAGGGTGGGCAGTGAGAGATAATGTAATCTCTCTGCTGCCCGTGGCTGCACAGTGAGGGCAGAACAGCAGTAAATCAGGGTGAGCGGTGAGAGATGATGTCATCTTTGCTCTCTCACCCACTCGGCTCTCCCGTGCTTCCCGCCTCTTCCGTGCTGCCCACCGCAGGGCTGCAAAAAGGCCGCGGCCCTGTGGTCAGGGACCTCTGGGACTCAGGGCTATAGCCCCAAAAGCCACCCCTAGTGACGCCACTGGCCACCCCTGAGAGCCCATTGATTTAAATAGAAGTCGCACCAGAAGTCGGATCATGATGATTTTGTGTGCTGAGGATGAAGGGGAACCCCACACCAAAATGTAAAACTGGTGTGGGGTCCCCCCCCCCTCGGATGATACCAGACCCTTAGTGGGTCCTGAGGACAGGAGTTGAGAACCACTGATCTAGGGAGATCAAAGGGGTAAAAGTGTGCCTAGCTGTTTTGTTTTTTACTATGTGTTGTGCTTTTACTAGGGGAAGAGATGGATTTGAGTCTCTGATTTACGGGAACAGAATCCACTCCCACCATGTCAGTACGGAACTCTGCCTTGTTTACATTGGCAGATCTCCGTTCTGAATCTCTGCCCAATAATTAGTGGGTTCTGGAGAACATTGAGTCTTAATAGCATCATGGGCCCCTGGGCAAAGTAATGCTCTGTGGCCCCTACAATTATGACAGTGCAGGTAAACAAACATAGAGTAGGTAGGAGGCAGACTGCCTCCCCTGTGCATCTATCACTCTCAGTGCCATCATGGTGCCCAAAATTTCGGGGCAGTGTGGGCTCAAGGACAAGCTGCTTTGGGGAAAGTGCAGGGGCTCCACATGCAGCTGGGGCCCCTGGGCAGTGCCCAGATGAGCCCTCTGATTAAGACAGCCCTGGTGCCCTGGTACCCTCAGATCGGCAGGTGGAAGAGCAGGATAACCTATATATACATGATCCAGCACACAGCTGCTGCCCTGTAGCAGTAACACTGCTATAAGACAGTCAGCAAGTGGTTAATTGATAAAGCCTTTCAATAATGACCGCCTGACCTGCCATGATATAGTCTGTATCTCCTGTCCTTGGCTTATAAGACCCCCATCAGCCCCAAACTTTCCAGCTACTACTGTTACACTTTTAGCAGTAATGAGGTCCTTTATTTTGAGGAATCCGGCATGTTTGAATGTGATCTGTAATACTCTGTGGCTTTGGGTGGACATCAATCAAAGCAATGTTTAAAATCACCAGGAATTCGGCATGTCGTTCACCCACACATATCTCGCCTGAGCCGCTCTTCATATACAATGACATTCTTCTTCTAGGACTGTAAACCTTCCAGATGCCTGTGATGTCATCTATATGTACAGAACAGGCAGAAGCCATCTGACAGATGGGAATTCTTCCTTCAAGTGGAAGAAATGAGTGAAAACAACTCTATTAGCTCAGAGTAGGGACAAACATTTCAATGAGGCTTGCATAGTCAACAGGGAGCACTTATAGCAGACACTTAAAGCTGAACTCCAGGCAAACAGCTAAATACACAGATGAAAAGCATGTTAGAGAGCCAATTTACTCGCCAAAGGAATTGTATTTCTATCCTGCAGACTACAGATTAAAAAAAAAAAAAGAAGAGGAGCAGAAGACTGATGAGGTTTTCCCTCTGCTCACTTCCCTCTCTTCTTTTATCAGCACGTTCAGTGTCAGTACATTTGCTTATAACACATCTGATTGGCTCGCTGTCCTGCTCCTTCCTCTTTCAGTGTGTCAGGTCATCTGAGTGCTGCAGATTGTTCAGAAAGCAGGTCCACTGGAGCACCAAACGGATCACATTGGAAACTAGAGCTTGAGATTCCCCAGGGCGTGGAGTGTAAGAGCCAGCAGGTGTTCACCAGAGCCCCTAGTGATGAAGCTGGGTTTGGCTGCAGCTGACTCCAGGTCACGGTCCCCGGGGTCACTCAGCTCAGCCTTAGGGAGGACAGAGCAGAAGTACAAAAAGGCATAGTCAGGAGATAAGCCAAAAGGTTGGGGCAATGAGCAGATAGGGATAGAACAGGATAACACGCCAAGGTCGGGGTATCAGGCAGAGAGGGATAGTCAAAGAACAAGCCATGGTCGGTAAACAGAATCAGACGTAGAGAACGCGGCAAGAAGCACACAGGAAGCCAGGCACACAATATTGATCAGCAAGGGTTGGCTTGCAGTGCACAGGTTAATATAATACTTTTGACACTTTTTGGGAACCAGTGACACTAATACAGTGATCAATGCTAAAAACATGCACTGTCACTGTACTAATGACTCTGGCTGGGAAGGAGTTAAACGTCTAGGGCGATCAAATGGTAAATGTGTGCCTAGCCTGTGTTTGGGTGTACTATGTGTGGTGCTTTTACTAAGGGAATTTATAGATTTTCTTTACATAGGGCCATAATGCAGCACTTCCAGGTCGGGGCGCACGTGCACGCCACCGGCAATCTGGGTGCACTTATGGGATAGGAGCAATCGCTGAGGAGGAGGAGACAGGAGTGCCACCGGGAGGGCCTCAAAAGAAGGCGATTGGGGCTGCTCTGTGTAAATCGTTACACAGAGCAGGTTAGTGTGACATGATTATTATTAAAAAGAAAAAAGAAAGGTTTACAATCACTTTTAGTCTCTCTTCCATCTGAGCTCATCAGTAAAGTGTTCAACAATTTTGTAATTCATGACTGTGCATATTGCAAACTTGCAAGTATCCCACTGAAAATTGAAACATTTTATTATTGCCGTCTGGAAGACATATTGCACCTGTTTTTGTCATCTTCTCTTCTTTATGACAAAAGAAATGTTTTCTCATAGGGAGAGCTCCTTCCAACAGGCTGTTTGGCACAGCTCTCCTCTTGTCTACTGCCGTGCTAATATATTGTATCTCTGAAGAATAGCTTAATTTGCTACCTTAAAGGGTAACTCCATTTTCATGGGGAAAAAAATTCAAAGAAAGAAAAACTAAAAAAGCGTATACAATTGTGACACAAGTCATTTTGTAATTAAATGTTATTAACCACTTAAGACCCGGACCAAAATGCAGGTAAAGGACCAGGCCCCTTTTTGCGATTCGGCACTGCGTCGCTTTAACTGACAATTGCGCGGTCGTGCAACGTGGCTCCCAAACAAAATTTGCGTCCTTTTCTTCCCACAAATAGAGCTTTATACAAAAATAGAGCGCCATTTTTGAAAAAAACAACAATATTTCTTACTTTTTGTTATAAGAAAAATCAAATAAACTAAATTTTAGTCAAACATTTAGGCCAAAATTTATTTAGCCACATGTCTTTAGTAAAAAAAAATTGCAATAAAAAAAAATTAGCTACCTAGCGGGAACAGCGACACTAATGCAGCAATCAGAAAAATGATCGCTTAGTGATACTGGCAATAGGGAGTGAAAGGGTTAACTAGGGCAGTGATCAAGGGGTTAAAACTTTATTAGGGGGGTACGGGGCTACCCTGGACCTAACACTAACTGACTGTCACACTGACACTAAATACAGTAATCATACATGTATGATTACTGCATTCAGTGACACTGTGACAGGGGGGAGGGGGGGGGGGCGATCGCAAGGGGTTAATGTGCCTATGTGTAGTGTATGTCAGTGTAGTGTTGTGCAGACTTACTGTGCGATGTGATCTCTCCTCAGCGGTGGTTGAAAATACCGCTGAGGGGCGAGATCACATCACTTCCTCCTTCCTGTGTTTACACAGGAGGAAGGAAGTGCACTGCAGGGGGAGCGCGCGCATTGGCTGGGAGCGATCCGGAGGGGGCGGACAAAAACGAATAGCCGCCCCCTCATCCCGGATCACTCGGCCAGCTATGGGGACCGCCGCATGTATCGGGGGGGGGGGGTCCCGATCGGACCCCCGACCCACCTCAAGGCACCAACGTATATATACGTTGATGTGCCTGTCGGTGCCATTCTGCCGATGTAAATGTACATGCGGCGGTCCATAAGGGGTTAAAAATTACCTTTCCTTTTCAATCTGCAGCTCTGTAATTTTTCTGAAAATGCAATGCAATATGACTACCTGGAGTTGGTCTGTACACATGTAGCAAACCCCCAAAGGGAGCTGCATTGATTGTTCAGTCCGTTACTCTGCCTTTCAACCCCAATGAACTGTCCCAGCCCCTCTGTCACACCTAGGAATGCGATTAATGGACTGACTCAGCAGGAATACACAACACAGTTCTTCTTGTAGTTTACTTGAAGAAAAGTAAAATTCAGGTTAACATTAGTCAACCAGGACCTGTGTAAGTACCCGGGACTTGGTTGAAACAGTTTGAAGAAAACAGTCAGGAACACTATGCAAACAACAAAAGCACTAGGTAACAATATGTACAGATTAAATAGATTCCCCAATAACTTTTGGTGTGTGTGGGATGCTGTGGATAAAGGGGAACCCCAGGCCGCCCTACGATACCTCTAGTACACACCCAGTGAAATGATCTCAATACCTGTGGTGTGTCCCCTTTAACCACTTGTGGACCGCCGCATGTACATTTACGTCGGCAGAATGGCACGTACAGGCACATTGGCTTACCTGTACGTCCCTGCCTAGACGTGGGTCGGGGGTCCGATCGGGGCCCTCCCTGGTACATGCGGCGGTTCTGTAGTCTTCAGGAGCGATCTGGGATGAGGGGAATCGCTCCCAGCCAATCCGCGCGCTCCCCCGTGTGTCACTTCCTCCTCCTGTGTAAACACAGGCAGGGGGAAGTGATGTAATCTCTCCTCTCGGCGGTATTTTCAACCGCCGCTGAGGAGAGAAGACATCACACAGTGAGTCTGCACAACACTACAATAACACAAGTACACACAGGCACATTAACCTCCCCCCTGTCACAGTGTCACTGAATGCAGTGATCATATATGTACTGATCACTGCATTTAGTGTCAATGTAAGGCCGCGTACACACGTACGAGAACCTCGACGGGCCAAACACATCGTTCCGCCCGTCGAGGTTCTCGCCCGGCCGTCGAAATCGTCGACGAAGCCGTCAAAATCGTCGACCAAGCCGTCGGGAAAAGGCGTCGAGCCATGGTTCTCGATGGGCCATCGAGCAAATAGAGAACCTGCTCTCTATTTTGGCTCGACGGCTTTCTCGACGGGACGCTCGGCGAAAACGTACACACGACCGAGTATCTCGGCAGAATATGGATCCCAGCGAGCTTCTCGCTGGATTCTGCCGAGGTTCTCGGTCGTGTGTATGTGGCCTCACAGTTACTGTGACAGGCAGTTAGTGTTAGGCCTCATACACACGAGGGGATATGTCCGCTGAAAACGGTCCGATGGATGGGCTAGCGGACAGATTTGTCCACCCGACAGATTTCAAAGCAAGCTTTGAAATCTATCCGGTGGGAATCTGTCCGCCCGACATGTCTGCTGGTTAGTACACTTACCAGCAGACATGTCGTCCAGCACCGCCGCCGCGCCGCCGCCGAATGTATTCGGCGCATGCGTGGAAGTGTTTTACTTCCTGGTGCGGTGACGTAGCGGTGACGTGGCGGCGTCAACGTCACCGCCGCGTCACCGCCACGTCACCGCGCCGTCCGGCGGCAGGGAATTTGATCCGATGGTGTGTACACGCCATCGGATCAAACTCCCGATCGGACATATCCGATGGAAATGGTCCGCGGACCGTTTTCATCGGATAAGTCCGATGGTGTGTACGAGGCCTTAGGTCCAGGGTAGCCCCCGTACCCCCCAAATAAAGTTTTAACCCCTTGATCACTGCCCTAGTTAACCCTTTCACTCCCTATTGCCACTAAGCGATTATTTTTCTGATCGCTGTATTAGTGTCACTGTTCCCGCTAGGTAGCTATTTTTTTTTTATTGCGATTTTTTTTTTACTAAAGACATGTGGCTGAATACATTTTGGCCTAAATGTTTGACTAAAATATAGTTTATTTGATTTTTCTTATAACAAAAAGTAAAAAAATATAGATTTTTTTTCAAAAATGTCGCTCTATTTTTGTATATAGCGCAAAAAATAAAAATCGCAGAGGCGATCAAATACCACCAAAAGAAAGCTCTATTTGTGGGAAGAAAAGGACGCAAATTTTGTTTGGGAGCCACGTCGCACGACCGCGCAATTGTCTGTTAAAGCGACGCAGTGCCGAATTGTAAAAACCCCTTGGGTCATTTAGCAACATATTGGTCCGGTCCTTAAGTGGTTAAGAGCAACCGCGGTAATGTCCTGGAGGTACAGCTTTGTGTTTTATTTTCTTCACAGGGAATGTTGGAGCTCTGTGGACAATATTTGGATGTGGTATTCTATGAATAGCATTAAAGGTTCTTGGGAAAAGCCCCCTCACCTAATCCTGCACACAGTCAGCGGTCCTCCCCTAAACGATCGATCGATCTTAGATGCAGGTGTGTTGTAGTGGCATTCAGTCCTCAAGCTGTTGCAGGGTGTCCTTCTTTAGCATGGACAGTCTGTTCCTCTGGGTTGGAGCTGCATGAACAATCTGTTCCTCTGGGCTGGAGCTGCATAAACAATCTATTCCTCTGGGCTGGAGTTGCAGACTGTGTGTCCCTTGGTAGGCCGTGATCCCACACACACAGAGAGGGCAGATGCTCTCCTGATGTGGTAAAGGCAAAAAGAGAGCTCTGGCCTAGTTCCTCTGGCGTTTTATCTCCTTTCCCACAGTCCTTTTCTGCTGTCTCATGATTGTCTTAGGCTCCTTTAATAGCATACCTCCCAAACCGCACGGATTCTGCAGGAACTTTCCGCACAAAATGCATCTTCCTGCAGTCCCGCAAAGGGGTTAATGTTCCCGCACAGGAAGCACAGAGGGGAGTCATGCTGACCCCCCGCTCAACAACTGTGATCCGTGGCACCCCCCCCCACTCAACAACCTTGATCCGAGGCACCCCCCCCCCCCCCTCAACAAGAATATCCCGCAGTGGAATTTTTAAGTGTTGAGAGGTATGCAATAGGGAGTTAACAGACAACCACCAATAGGGAGTTTCCAAACAAGCAGTACTGAGTGTCTGTGTGTAAAGAGAGAAATGAGGGGGGGGGGGGGGTGAAAAAGGCCATGCTGCTGCAGCAGACATCTGTCTCCTAATAGATTAGATCAGTCTGGGGAAGTTCCTGCTACACACAGAATGTGTACTGACTGCCCCCCAGAAACATAATTTATTGCTTGTGTGATTGGTTACAGATTTTCCCAGATACAATTCAGATTTCAGGCATCCCCTGCAACAAAAATTACATTTTTGGTGAGATACTCCCAACAGGAAATCACGTCTAAAGGGATGCAGACCCTGCAATTCTCCTCATTAGTTCTCTGCAGGTGCCACAGCTGATTGATAATAATGAAACCACTCCCATTGGATTCATTTTCCCACATGGGCACAGAGAAACACACAGGGATTTCTTCAGAATAGCAAAAGGTAAGAATCTGCAATAGAGTTTGTTAAAATCCTTGCAATGTACATAGATCACCCAGAAGGGAATGTTTTTTTTTTTTCAACAAAAGTGGAGTTAAACTTTACAGCAAAACTCCAATATAATTAATTAATTATCTTCGGCCGCTAGCGGGGGTTAAAAGTGTCCTGCTAGTGGCTGAAAAGTGCAGCTAAAACTACGATAAAGTGCAGCTAAAACTTACATATTCGCTGTCCCAGTGTGAAAGGGGTCCAATGGAGCATGCCCTTGTCTTTGAGATGACAGGAGGAGGATAGAGTATGGTAAACTGGACTACCAGCAGTAGAAAACCAGTGCAGACCTTTGCTCTTGCTTATGCACGTGCAAATTGCACACATGCTCATATTTCCAAGCAAAGGGGCAATGTTAGATGTGCTGTTCCAGTTCATCACTTGTTTGCATGCATGTGCACATATCAATTAGTGTGCACACTTGGCACCCAGTGGCCTTTTTGAACTGGTCTGTTTATTATTTTTAAACTATAATGGCAACAGAAACTACCCAGGTGACCCTGGTCAAAAGTTTACATACCCTGGTGATTTTGGCCTGATAATATGCACACAAGTTGACACAAAAGGGGTTTGAATGGCAATTAAAGGCAACCATCCTTACCTGGCACTAACATTTCTGGATTCTGAGTCATGGGGAAAGCAAAAGAATTGTGAAAGGATCTGCATGGGAAAGATAGTTGAGCTATATAAAACAGGAAAAGGATATAAAAATATATCCAAGACATTGAGTGTTAAAACTCTAATCAAGAAGTGGAAAATGTGGTGTTTTGTTGAAACCAAACCACGGTCAGGTAGACCAACTAAAATTTCAGCCACAACTGCCAGGAAAATTGCCAGGACTATCCGAAAACATGTGGTGTGGATGTTTCAGGATGCACAATAAGGAGGCACTTGAAGAAAGATGGGCTGCATGGTTGAGTCACCAGAAGAAAGCCATTACTACGCAAATGCCACAAAGTATCCCACTTATAATACGCCAAACCGCACAGACAAGCCTCAAACCCTCTGACACAAAGTCATTTGAAGTGATGAGACCAAAATTTAGCTTTTTGGCCACAACCATAAATGTAACATTTGGAGAGGAGTCAACAAGGCCTATGATGAAAGGTACACCATTCCTACTGTGAAACACGGAGGTGGATTGCTGATGTTTTTGGGATATGTGAGCTACAAAGACTTAGGAAGTTTGTTCAAAATTGATAGCAAGATGAATGTTATCAAAAAATACTGGAGGAACATTTGCATTCATCAGCCAGAAGGCTGTGCATGTGACGTACTTGGACATTCCAACATGACAATGATCCAAAACACAAGGCCAAGTCCACCTGGTTTTGGCCACAGCAGAATAAAGTGAAGGTTCTGGAGTGGCCATCTCAGTCTCCTGACCTCAATATAATTGAGCCACTTTGGGGAGATCTCAAACGTGCCGTTCATACAAGACAAGACAAGACAGCCCAAGAATTTATAGGAACTGGAGAATTGTTGCCAAGAGGAATGGGCAGCTTTACCATCTGAGAAGATAAAGAGCCTCATCCACAAATACCACAAAAGACTCCAAGCTGTCATTGATGTTAAAGGGGGCAATACACGGTATTAAGAACTGAAGTGTGTAAACTTTTGATCAGGGTAATTTGGCGAGTTTCTGTTGCCATTGTGATTTAAAAAGAGCTTCATTGAATCTCCTTAGAACATTCCACAGACACCATAAGCCTTCAATGACAGATTCGACCTTAATTCATTTGGATTTTCAGACAAATGCATTTTTTAACGAAACAAAATAAATAAAAACAAATTTTGGAAGTAACTAAATAAATATATTTTTCAGATGAAAACAAAATTCCGAAACTAAATATTTCAGTTTGCACATGTCTATTAAATGACATAATGTCATAAAGCATTTCACATACATATTTTTAGCTCAGCATACAATGTATGAAAATGTTATTTCCACCATAGGTATGGAAATGGGAGGAATAGATTAGAGCTTCATAGTATAATTAATAACGTGATATCCATTATAACTGTATAGTTATAGTATACTATACAGTGACATGTTGCCATTAATTGAATAAATATCTCATATATATTTTTGTATATAATTACCAGTGGCGGCTGGTGCTCAAAATTTTTGGGGGGGCGCAAAGGAAAAAATGCAGTCTCACTGTGCCCAAACGCAGCCACTGTTCCATGCCATCAAACGCAGCCACTGTGCCATCAATTTGCACCACTGTGCCATGCCATCAAACGCAGCCACTGTACCATCAATTCGCACCACTGTGCCATGCCATTAAACGCAGTCACTGTGCCATGCCATCAAATGCAGTCACTGTACCATCAATTCGCACCACTGTGCCATGCCATTAAACGCAGTAACTGTGCCATCAATTGTCACCACTGTGCCATGCCATTAAACGCAGCCACTCTGCATCAATTGTCACCACTGTGCCATGCCATTAAACGCAGCCACTGTGCCATCCATTGTCACCACTGTGCCATGCCATTAAACACAGCCACTGTGCCATCCATTGTCACCACTGTGCCTTGCCATTAAACGCAGCCACTGTGCCATCAATTGTCACCACTGTGCCATGCCATTAAACACAGCCACTGTGCATCCATTGTCACCACTGTGCAATGCCATTAAACACAGCCACTGTGCCATCCATTGTCACCACTGTGCCATGCCATTAAACGCAGCCACTGTGCCATCAATTGTCACCACTGTGCCATGCCATTAAACGCAGCCACTGTGCCATCCATTGTCACAACTGTGCCATGCCATTAAATTCAGCCACTGTGCCATCAATTGTCACCACTGTGCCATGCCATTAAACGCAGCCACTGTGCCATCAATTGTCACCACTGTGCCCTTTAATGGTCGCCGCTGTGCCAATGGTCGCCGCTGTGCCAATTGTCCCCACTGTGCCCTGTAAATTGCTTTCTCCCCCCCCCGCCCGGCACTTACCTTTACTGGAGTCAGGCATCCACGTCCCACGATGTCTTCTCCCGCCCTCGATGACTGACAGGCGTCTCAGCCAATCAGATTACCGGTAGCCAGAACCGGCCAACCTGACGGCCCTTATCCAAGGGCCGTACAGTCTGTGCACCCCGAGAATAAGCTTCCGGGACCTGAGGGCTGTACTGGGAAAGAATATCAGAGCTGTTGTCTCTGATAGACATTTCCGTACAGCCAACCAGCTGGCGTTATTCAGATGGCCGGACATGAGCGCCGACCATCTGAATAACAGCGGCAGCGGCGATAATAACATAGATTTGTGCAATGCATGAATCTATGTTATTAGACTCAGTGGCGGTGAGAGCCAGAGGGGGCGACGCTCCAGCGCCCTCTATGGATGAACCGTCACTGATAATTACAGTGCTTTTTAGAGGATCTGAGGCCCTGATGAAGCGGAGTTAGCCGCAAAATGCGTTGGATAATCAATCATCCCCCAAAGCCAAGATAGATATCTATGTGGCTGCTTAATTTATGAATATGTTTTTAAAACTACCTTTTTTTAACATATGTGGTATCTAATAAAATTATTATATTTTTATATATTTGTGTCTAACATGTCTAACATTGTGTCATATTTGTGTCTAACATGCCGTATATTCAGCCCTTTTTTTAGGGCTGAAAATACAACCCTCGGCTTATACTCGAGTCAGTGTACCTGAAAATCTTCTTAGACTGCGGGCGGCATCCATTGTTTAAATATCGCGGCTTCCTCCTGGTCCCGTTCCGTGATAGGCATTTCCAGCAAACAGTGAGTGAGTGTTCCGCCTATCGTGGAGGTCCTCTCATTCTCAGACTCTGTTTCCCAGCAGGCACTGTGTTCAGTGTTCCGACCTATCATGGACATTCTCTTGTCCGAGAATGAGAGGACCTCAGTGATAGGCGGAACACTCAACACAGTGTTTGCTGGAACAGGACTAGGAGGAAGCCACACTATTTAAACAATGGACGCTCGCAGTCTAAGAAGAATTTCAGGTACAATGACTTGCAATGGACACAGTGAGGTGGCAATGGGCACAGTAAGGTGGCAATGGGCACAGTAAGGTTGGGCACAGAAAACTGGCAATGGGCACAGTAATGCCGCGTACACACGGTTGTTTTTTTGCGATGAAAAAAAACGTAGTTTTTTAAAACGTCATTTAAATTGACCGTGTGTGGGCAAAACGTCGTTTTTTGTCTTCAAAAAAACAACCAAAAAAAAAATTCCAACATGCTTGAATTTTTTGTCGTTTTTCAAAACGTCGTTTTTTGTGTCATAAAAAGTGATGGTGTGTGGGCAAAACGTCGTTTTTTGTCTTCAAAAAAACGACCAAAAAAAAATTCCAACATGCTTGAATTTTTTGTCGTTTTTCAAAACGTCGTTTTTTGTGTCATAAAAAGTGATGGTGTGTGGGCAAAACGACGTTGAAAGCGACGTTTTTAAACCCGCGCATGCTCAGAAGCAAGTTATGAGACGGAGCTTCAATGGAAAAGAGTGCCGTCGAACATGGTGTACGTCACCACGCTTTGCTAGAGCTTTGTAGAAAAACGATGGTGTGTACGCAACGTCGTTTTGGAAAATAAAGTTTGAAAAACGTTGTTTTTTTTTCATGATTGAAAACTTCGTTTTTTTTCATCGCAAAAAATGATCGTGTGTACGCGGCATTAGGTGGCAATGGGCACAGTAAAGTGGCGATGGGCACAGTAAGGTGGCAATGGGCACAGTAAGGTTGGGCACAGTGAGTTGACAATGGGCACATTAAGGTTGGGCACAGCGAGTTGGCAATGGGCACATTAGGGTTGGGCACAGTGGGGTGTGCAAATGGGCATTGTTGATCCTATTTTCCCCCCTAGGCTTATACTAAATACGTTTTCCCAGTTTATTGGGGTAATTTTAGGTACCTCTGCTTATATTCGGGTCGGCTTATACTCAAGTTTATACGGTACCCTTGAATGTACATTTAAGGCCCCATACAATTTCTGGTTTTCTATACATACTTATTATATAGTACATGTTGTACTGTGTATATTTAAACAGATTTCTGCTCATCGGCAAACACAGCAAGTGAAGCCTTTGCGAAATTATTTTGTTTGCAACTTTTTTTTTCTTTTTTCATATTGATTAAAAGAGCAGCTCGGTGCTAATTACAATTTAATTCAGTGTAGCATTTTTTCCCCGTCACTCATGGCTAACCATGGGAAAGATAGGCAATGGTGCAGCAGTGATTACACCGTAATGTGATGTTGATAGAGTGATCAAACCCCCCGCCTCGGTATCATCAGCAGCATCTTCACAACAAGCTGATGAAAAACAAAATGACTCCAATGAAGCACTCAGTGGATGACGCTAAATTGTGTAACACAATACAGAAGAAAAAAAAAAAAGAATCGCAAGAAGGAATTCTCTGTGTTTGTGCAAGAAAGTGGGGTCCCCCCGAGCTGTGAATGTAGACTTTTCCCTTGATGTGTCTTTATTTGAAGCAACTGCAAGTTCTGCTTAAATGTATATTTATTTAATGCCTTATAATTACACCCTGCTCTTTTAATCTTGCATTTTTTCATGGCAGCCCAACAAGTAAATGAGATACACATGTTAGGCAGATCATTACATTACAGTATAACAAAGGTAAGTCACTCATCAGCAAATGAATCAGCCTTGAAACTGATACTTTGTACTAAAGAAGAATCAGTGGAAGTCATGAAGAAACAATGATTCCACAAAATAATTACTGAAATCAAGCTTTGGATCTGTGAAGAGCAAAAAAGTAGGCTGTTTAGAGGGTCCGTCCACTCCTTATGCCGCATACACACGACACACGACCGTTCTTCATGCAATTTTTTAAAATGGTCATTAAAAACGATCCTGTGTAGGCTCCAGAGCATTTTTCTTGATGTGAAAAATGGGCATTAAAAATTTAGAATCTGCTTTAATTTTTCTCGTCCTTTTTCACGGTCACGTGTAGGCTTTATCGACGGGAAAAAAATGTGCATGCTCAGAAGCAAGTTATGAGACGGGAACGCTCACTCTAGCGTTTGTAATGGAGATAGCACATTCATCACGCTGTAAAGCACAAAGACTGAAAAGCGTGAATCGTCTCTCATCAAACATTTACTAATTCAAAATCAGCAAAAGCAGCCCAAAGGGTGGCGCCATCTGAATGGAACTTCCCCTTTATAGTGCCGTCCTACGTGTTGTAGGCCACACGCTTTGCTCTAGCATTTTTTTTTTCACGATCGTGTGTATGCAAGGCAGGCTTGACAAGAATCACATAGAGAAAAACGTTGGTTTTTCTAGGACATTAAAAATGGTTGTGTGTACGCGGCTTTAGAGATTAATGTTTAATAACTTCAGCCTGGAAGCATTTATCCCGTTAATGACCAGGCCATTTTTTTTGCTACGGCTCTGCGTTACTTTGACAATTGCATGGGCGTGCGGGGGTATCCAAGTTTCTAAACAAAGGTCCGGTTTACTGTTCTTCAGACTTTAGGGGGGCCATACTGACCAGTGGAAGTTGAAAATGCCCCAGTGTCAGTGGGAGTAAAATAAATTACATAGTGCATGCACTCAGTAGCGGGAGGAATAGTGCCCCATCATTGGTATTAATTAGAGGAATAGTGCCCTATTATTGGTATTAATTAGAGGAATAGTTCCCTATGATTGGTATTAATTAGAGGCAGAGCTTTTTTTCTCAAAAAATAGGTGCAGGAACTCAACCACAACCCCATTAAATTTTCACAAACAGTAGAAGGGTCTTAAAGGGGCATTAAATACCAGGATTGCATTTCATACAGAGTGTAGAGTTCAGGGGGTTACTCACAGAGTGCAGAGCTGTCACTTGTAAACACAGAAACCAGACTTCTGTGTTTACAAGTAATCGTGGTGAGCAGGCATCAAAGGGTCTGAGCCAGAGGTGGTGGAACTGAGTTCCCCCAAGTTCCCCCTGAAAAAAAGCCCTTAATTAGAGGAATAGTGCCCTATCATTGGTATTAGTGGGAGGAATAGTGCCTACTTGTTTATATCAATGGGAGTAATTATGCCCCATTGCTAGTGTCAGTGGGAGGAATAGTGCCCCATCATTGTTCAGTGGAAGGAAAAATGCCCCATTGTTGGTATCAGTGATGGGAATGTTTCCCCACTCTTGGTGTCAGTGGAAGGAAGGTGTCTCCTTGCTGGTGTCAGTGTTGCCAACCGTCCGTATTTTTACATTCATAAATGTCTATGGTTGAGGGAATGTTCCAGTAAAAATAGCCGAGATTGGTTCGGCTTGGAACTGCGCATGGAGATTGGTGGCAGGGGGTGATGGTGGCCGTGGTGGCACCACAAAGGGGGGTGGAGGCAGGGGGCAATGGAGGCAGGGGGAGATTGGAGGCAGGGGGTGTTGGTGGCACTGCAGAGGGGGATGGTGGCACCACAGAATGTGGGGGATGGAGACAGGGGTTGTTGGTGGCACCACAGAGGGGGATGGAGGCAGGGGATGATGGAGGCAGGGTGTGATTGGAGGCAGGGGGCCTGGGGGAGATTGGAGGCAGAGGGAGATTGGAGGCAGAGGGAGATTGGAGGCAGGGGGAGATTGTGGCACTGCAGTGGGGGGTGAAGGCAGGGGGTATTGGTGGCAGGGGGATGGAGGCAGGGGGTAATGTGACTAAATAATTTGCCCTTAATATATCGAAAATAACAAAAATATGTTTTTTTACCTTTAATATCTACCTTAAATCACATTGCTATTTGCCTAGCGTACTTGTTTGTAGCCTAAATACTGAAATTTGCACCTAAAAATTTAATTTAGTAACTTTTGTGAAATGCCAGTAAAAACGTGGCTGCGCCAGTAAATTTCGGGTGTCGTGCCAGTAAATTTCAATCTGGTGGGTTGGCAACACTGGCTGGTGTCAGTGGGAGGAATAGTGCCCCGATATGATCAAAAGTTTGTTGAAACCTTATCATCACACCTACATGAACTTGTCAGACTTCTTGTTCCAAAACCATGGACATTTATATGGAGGTGTCCCTTAGCTGCCCCTCTCGTAGCAATAACTGCTTCCACTCTTCTGGGAAAACTTTGGTATTTGCACCCATTCAGCTAAAAAAGAATTTGTGAGGTCGGGTAATGATTTTGAATGAAAAGACCAGTGTTCCAGTTCATCAAAAAAGTGTTCAGTAGAGTTGAGGCTAGGGCTCTGTTTAAACTACTCAAGTTCCTGCATACCAAACCCATAAAAACGTCCATTTACGGAGGTGGCTTTGTCCCCTTCATGCTGGCACAGAAAACCACCTTCACCAAACTGTGACCACAGGGTTGGAAGCCTACAATTGTCCAAAATGCTGTAGCATGGGCCAGAATCTCGTCAGGAAATTTTTTTGTTTTTCCAGACGAGATTCTTGGCAAGATTTTGTTTCCGGCCGAGTGTACAGATGTCATAGACTACGACAAGCATGCACTCGTCACATTCAATGCTGTCGCCGCCATCTTGCTACACCCTACCTATGCCTAGGAAGCTACCGCACATTCGTCAAAGTAATTTCGAGCATGCGCAGGTTTTCACAGCGTCAGGTAAGTATACACACTCTCGAGTTTCTCGTCAGGAAAACACTGCCGAGAATCTCATGACGAGAAAATAGAAAACATGTTCTGTATTTTTCTTGTCTAGATTCTGGGCCGTTTTCTTGTCGAGGAACCTGAAAGCTTCGTACACGCGCTCGGTTTACTCGGCAAGAAAGCTCTGCCAGCAGTTTTCTTGCTGGCTCTTGCCAAGTAAACCGAGCGTGTGTACGAGGCTAAACACTACCCTTTACTGGAAACATCTGAACTTCATATCATTTCAGCCATGTTGTGTGTTTTTAAGGACTCCATTGGGAAAATGCCCCTGCCATAGTTTGAGTCCTCCATATTTCCTCATCTTGGATTTCCCTGCTGGAACACGGGTTGTCCTAAATATTCCCACTACACATTTTGCTCTTTCCACAATAAAACAAATTAATTCAAAATTTAAAATAGACAGTTGAATAAATACTATTGGAAGAATACAGAACGAAAAATTCATGAAAAGATCATGCATATAATAACATGCTGTATTATACAATAAGGAAGTTTTCTATTGTTTCCATAGATAACGTTTTTTACATCTCTAATTATGTCTTATTAATAACAATTGACCTATGCATTAAATCGTGGCATCACATATTACACTTTAGGTGTTTTTTTCAAAGACTGTTATCAGCTTTAATGTTGTGTGGTGTGGGGATATCACTTGATACATTGAAGACAAAGAGCATTTACACGCTAATGACTTTTCTGTGCTACTTGTTTTATTTTCTGGAAGGATACAGCCTCAGAATGCTCCCCATTCCTCTTATACTGTATTAACATCAGATTCTTATAACTTCCACTCCAGCTCTTCTCCAACTCACCTCCCAGTCCCTTATAAATTCCACTCCAACTTACCTGCCAGTCATATTCACTTCCACTTCAACTCACCTCCCAGCCCCTGTTCACTTCTCCCTTATACTTTGACTCCCAGTCCTTGTTCACTTCCACTCCAATTCACCTCCCAGTCCTTGATCTCTTCTCCCTTATATATTGACTCCCAGTCCTTGTTCACTTCTCCAAGTCACCTCCCAGTCCTTGTTCACTTCCACTCCAAGTCACCTCCCAGTCCTTGTTCACTTACACTCCAAGTCACCTCCCAGTCCTTGTTCACTTCCACTCCAAGTCACCTCCCAGTCCTTGTTCACTTCCACTCCAAGTCACCTCCCAGTCCTTGTTCACTTCCACTCCAAGTCACCTCCCAGTCCTTGATCTCTTCTCCCTTATATATTGACTCCCAGTCCTTGTTCACTTCTCCAAGTCACCTCCCAGTCCTTATTCACTTACACTCCAAGTCACCTCCCAGTCCTTGTTCACTTACACTCCAAGTCACCTCCCAGTCCTTGTTCACTTCTCCCTTTTACTTTGACTCCCAGTCCTTGTTCACTTACACTCCAAGTCACCTCCCAGTCCTGGTTCACTTACACTCCAAGTCACCTCCCAGTCCTTGTTCACTTCTCTCTTATACTTTGACTCCCAGTTCCTTGTTCACTTCCACTCCAAGTCACCTCCCAGTCCTCGTTCACTTCCACTCCAAGTCACCTCCCAGTCCTTGTTCACTTCCACTCCAAGTCACCTCCCAGTCATTGTTCACTTCTCCCTTATACTTTGACTCCCAGTCCTTGTTCACTTCCACTCCAAGTTACCTCCCAGTCCTTGTTCAATTCTCCCTTATACTTTGACTCCCAGTCCTTGTTCACTTCCACTCCAAGTCACCTCCCAATCCTTGTTCACTTCCACTCCAAGTCACCTTCCAGTCCTTGTTCACTTACACTCCAAGTCACCTCCCAGTCCTGGTTCACTTACACTCCAAGTCACCTCCCAGTCCTTGTTCACTTCTCCCTTATACTTTGACTCCCAGTTCCTTGTTCACTTCCACTACAAGTCACCTCCCAGTCCTCGTTCACTTCCACTCCAAGTCACCTTCCAGTCCTTGTTCACTTCCACTCCAAGTCACCTCCCAGTCATTGTTCACTTCTCCCTTATACTTTGACTCCCAGTCCTTGTTCACTTCCACTCCAAGTCACCTCCCAGTCCTTGTTCACTTCTCCCTTATACTTTGACTCTCAGTCCTTATTCACTTTCACTCCAAGTCACCTCCCAGTCCTTGTTCACTTCCACTCCAAGTCACCTCCCAGTCCTTGTTCACTTACACTCCAAGTCACCTCCCAGTCCTTGTTCACTTCTCCCTTATACTTTGACTCCCAGTCCTTGTTCACTTACACTCCAAGTCACCTCCCAGTCCTTGTTCACTTACACTCCAAGTCACCTACCAGTCCTTGTTCACTTCTCCCTTATGAATGAATGAATGAATGAATGAATGAATGAATGAAAACTTATATAGCGCGGCACATGCGAACTGAATCGCCTCTGGGCGCTTGTTGTTCCTGTCTCCTTTGTTATCAAAAGAGAAAAGTCTTGACCTTTTTCCTAAATGCTAGGTGGTTCTCCTCCAACCGAATGCTGGTTGGTAAAGCGTTCCATAGTCTGGGACCCTGGATCGCAAATCTTCTTTCTCCTTTGGACTTGAAGTTGGCTTTCGGAACCTGGAGCAGGTTTTGATTCGTGGATCGCAAAACGCGATTTGGATTATGCGCTTTTATTAATTCGCATAAGTAAAGGGGGGCATTCTCATGGACACATCTATGTGTAAGACAGAGAGCTTTAAAAGCAATTCTGTCTTTAACTGGCAGCCAATGCAGGGCTCTCAGTGAAGGTGAGATGGATTCCCAGGGATTTTTCCCAGTCACAAGTCTGGCGGCCGTATTTTGAACGACTTGCAGACGAGCGATTTGGTACTTGGGGAGGCCGAGGTAGAGGGCATTTGCATAATCCAGCCTGGAGTTTACAATAGCTCCCACCACGACCGCTCGATCTTCTTTAGGGATGAACGGAGTGAGTCTGCGTAGTAGGCGCAGTAGATGGTGAGATCCGCTGACCACTGATCCTATTTGTGCGTCCATTGTCATAAAGGAGTCAAAAATGACCCCTAGGCTTTTGACTTTGGCGCTTGGAGTGATGAGCTTACCCAAAATAGGCGGGGGAGTCCATGGTGTTGAAAGTTGATTCCTACGTTATACTTTGACTCCCAGTCCTTGTTCACTTACACTCCAAGTCACCTCCCAGTCCTGGTTCACTTACACTCCAAGTCACCTCCCAGTCCTTGTTCACTTCTCCCTTATACTTTGACTCCCAGTTCCTTGTTCACTTCCACTCCAAGTCACCTCCCAGTCCTTGTTCACTTTCACTCCAAGTCACCTCCCAGTCCTTGATTACTTCCACTCCAAGTCACCTCCCAGTCTTTGTAACTTCTCCCTTATACTTTGACTCCCAGTCTTTGTTCACTTCCACTCCAAGTCACCTCCCAGTCCTTGTTCACTTACACTCCAAGTCACCTCCCAGATGGGTTTAGCCCGACGAGGTTCTCGGACGTGTGTACGCGGCCTCACTCTCCACCTAGTCCTGATAACTAGTGTTGCTCACGAATATTCGCATTGTGAATATTCGTTACGAATATTGCATATTCGAGTATTCGCGAATAAATCGAATATCGCGGTGAATATTCGCTATTGCGAATATTCGTATTTTTTCAAATTTATTTTTAAAACAGATCACATCCTAGTGATCTCCATCGACGTCTAAAAGCATTGCTGGTATGATTAGAGACCCTGGGCCGAGTAGCTGAGGCGATCCTTTTATGTTGGCGAATATTCGTAATGCGAATATTCGTATTACGAATATTCGCGAATACTTTCTCTGCCCTTCTGTGTTTTGTGTCTAAAAAAAACAAAAAAACAAAAAAAAATTAGCTTTAGTTTAGTCATATAAGTTTGTGTAAGTAGAGTTAGGGCCAGATTCAGGTAGATGAGAGTATCTTTCCTCTGGAGTAACGCTTCTCATTTACGTTACTCTGAAGACCCTTTCAGCGCAAGTCCTGTAATTCACATAGCAGTTGCGCGTAAACTTGCGCCAGAGTAACGATAATGCGCTGGCGTAACCCGACGCAAGTGGAAGTGGGTGTGATCATATGTAAATGATGGGCGGAGCCCAGCGCAGAGGCTTACGTTCAGCGCATCATCCACGGAGCATGCGCAGTGAGTGCGGCTCCACTCGCCCCCCTTGTGCGCATGCTCACAACTTCCGTCGGCACCACTTCCTGGGAAACGTCAGCGCAATGCGTTCCGCTGGGCGCTTAAAAGCGCTGGCGGAAACGCCATTCCGGCGCAAAAGTAGTTCCGCTTCCCCCCACCCCAGGGAAGATACTTTTGTGCTGTGATGGCTG
The DNA here is from genome assembly GCA_029574335.1 of Rana kukunoris. Taxonomy (NCBI): domain Eukaryota; kingdom Metazoa; phylum Chordata; class Amphibia; order Anura; family Ranidae; genus Rana; species Rana kukunoris. The sequence continues at coordinate 214,422,179 of CM056054.1, read as the reverse complement.
CTCCCGCTACCCCCAGAGAGAGGAGGAACCTTAATTTTAATGCCCAGGAGGTCTCAGTGATCATTTCGGCAATGGAGAGGGATAATGATTTTCTCCATGGCAAAAAAAGCCGGAAGACCAGCGGGGAAAGGAAGCAGGGCATCCTGGAGTCGATTGCTGCCAGGGTCAATGTCCTGGGCTACTCCACCCGGACTGCTGGGGACATACAAAAAAAAATAAATGACCTGCGGCGCAAGGTGAGGGACAAGGTGGCCTCCATCAGGAGGTATGAGAGGGGCACAGGTGGTGGTCCCCCATGTCCTGTCACCCTGACCGCAGAGGAGGAGGTGGTTGCTCGCTGCCTGGAGAGGGAGCAGGTGGAGGGGGTCGCAGGCTATGACTCCGTGGAGGAAGGCACAAGGACAGGTAAGTGTTTTATAATCCCCTATTTGTTGTTTTGCATTTGGGGGGGGGGGTACATGTGCCAAGTGTGTGGGACCACCAACATGTGTCTGCTTTGTGTCATCCACAGATGACGGAGCTGGGCCATCATCTGTCAGCGTGCATTCCACCCCATCCCCCCCACGCCATCGTGTGCCCGAGCCACTGGGTGGTGAAGAGGTTGTGGAGGAGGAGAGTGGCCACACCACACCTGCGGAGGTGGTTGTGGAGGATCCTGCTGTGGCAGAGCAGGACTTTTCATTAGTGTTGTCAGTCTCCTCCCCTTCTCCTGGGCCGTCTGTCGTCCCCTCCCCCATCCTTGGAAGCCCCTCAAGGGCGACTCCTTCCACCCGAGGACATCCATCTTCTGGCCCCAGGAAGGCGACCCAGAAGACCAGGGGGGTGTCTGATGGTATACAGGACCAGTTGGCGAGGGATCACGCCAGGCAGACGGAACAGATGGGGGCCATAGCGGTGCACTTGGAGAAAGTGTCTGACAGCCTGGGCTCCGTTGCCAACCTCAGCAACGCAGTGCAGGATGTCAGCTGTAATTGCGCTGCAGTGGTCACCACTTTGGGGGAGGTGCAGGGGGATATTCGGCACCTTACTGCAGCCGTCCAGGCCAACAGTGCTGCCATCCGGGACCAGGGGAGGCTGAGTCGGCGGGCCCAGCACTACCAGGTCACCCGTCAGCTCCGGATGCAGGCCCAGACCAACTCCTACCTTGGACGGATAGCCAGGGCCTTGGAGGGCACGCAGGCCACACCTGCCAGGAGTGGCCCACCTGGGGATCAGCCACCTCCAGATGCCCCCCCACCCCCACCCACTCCATCCAGGCAGCTGAGGAGCCAGAGAGGGGCCCCCAGAAGAAGCCCCCGGCATCCCCGATGAGGCCTTTTTTTTTGTTGTTTTATATTTTTGATTTGGACATACTCAGGTCATGAGTTTATTTTTTCTTTTTCTCAGGTTATGAGATTTTGTTTCTTTTTATTATCAGGATATGATATTATTAATTTCTTTTTGTACTGCACACGGTCAGGAGTGCAGGGGACAGTGTGAATGGTGTGTGAATGTGAGAGGGTGGCACTCCTGAAAGTAAGGGGTGTCACCCTCGGCCGTGGTGGTGAAGTTAACCCCACGGCTGAATGAATCACGTGTGAAAGGTGTGTGAATGGACAGTGACATCATTGGGGCCTTGACGCTGGTGTTACTGCTCCCAACTCCTACATGCTGGACTTGGGCTAATCCAATGCGATGTGCCTGTGGTGTGTGTGATCCAGTGGTGTACACGCGTGCACTGTCTGTGTGATTAATGTTTTGGTTTAGTGTCCAAAGATGCCTACGGCGAGGACCCTCCTGACTGCTCTTCCATCAGCAGACTGGGTGTCCTCTGGCAGGGGGGGGGCTGTGTGGGTCGGGGGTCAGGTCATCACGTATGTCAATATGCAGGCCTTTTTTCATAGCAAAGTTATGTAGTATGCAACATGCAGCGATGATCTGACACACAAAGGTAGGGGAATACAATAGGGTCCCCCCGGACTTATCCAGTCAGCGGAAACGGGACTTCAGGAGCCCAAATGTTTGCTCCACCACTGCACGGGTTTTGATGTGTGCTTCATTGTATTTTCTCTCTCCTCTGGTTTGGGGGTTCCGGAAAGGAGTCATTAGATGGGGTCCCAGTGCATATGCAGAGTCACCTGTAAGGTAAAAGACAGGAGAATGTTAGTCATGCATGTGCGATTTCTGTTGTGCATCACGGGAGGGGATAGTCATGCCTGCCACCCATGTCACTCACCAACCAGCCAGCTGTCCCCATACATGTTCTGATTAAATTCCGTTGGGATGGGGCTCTGATTGTATATGTAGCTGTCATGGCTGGATCCGGGGTGTTTGGCACGGACGTGCCATATGAGGCGTTGGGCATCGGCTATCACCTGTACGTTGATGGAATGCCAATGCTTCCGATTGCGGTATATGTGCTCTGTGGCACTGGGGGGCTGTAGGGCCACATGTGTGCAATCAATGGCCCCCACAGTGCGTGGGAATCTGGCAATGTTGTAGAAATCTGTCATTGCCTTCTGCTGCAGCTCCTCATTGGTGGGTCTGATGAACTGGTTGGACATGCGTCTGAGGATTGCAGGGACAACCTGGTGCACACATCTGCTCATGGAGGATTGTGACATACCAGCCACCACTCCACTTGTACGCTGGAATGATCCACTGGCAAGGAAATGAAGTGTTGCCAGGACCTTCACCAGTGGCTGCACTGCTTGTGAGCGGTATGTCTTGCTGGTGATGTCACCCTGCAGGGTTGTGGTTAGTTCAAGTATTGCAACAGGGCTGAATCTGAAGAGGCGATACACCTCCTCCTCCCCCATGCCAAAGAGGTTCATACGAGTGCGGTATATCCTCTCACGTGGCCGCCTTCTTGGTTCCGGGGGACCCATCAGTAGTTCTAGGACCACAATTGCCCCTGGCATGTTGGCACACAGAGGTGTTGTCCTTGCAAGTGGGGGTGCTCAGCAAGCTCCTATCGTCGGTAACGCTGCTGTAGCTGCTCTCCTGCTGACCTGTGACCGTCTGGAGTAAAGATAAAGCAGCCTTTTGTAGAAATAACTTTGCGCCGGACGGACCAGATACGCGCGGCGCATGTAGCCAGCGTATGGTGCTAATCCGTTCGTGAATTGGGAAAAATACCTCATTTGCATATTTGCAGGGGAAATCAATGGGCGCGACTGATGCGCCCAGAGAAAATAAGCGCTGACGATACTCTGGCGTCGGAACGTTCCGCCGGTCGCAAATGACCCGTTATTGGGCGCATCTAGTTTGCTGGGTACGGGCACATAGAAACGACGGCGCATCATCACAGTTACGCGGCGCATATCCAAATACTCCAGCGCAAGTGTTCGTGAATCTGGCCCTTAGTGTTTAGTGCATATTAGTTTAGTAATCCAGTAAATGATCTCCGTTTTTGCGTGTTGACAAGAATTTCGCAATCAATTTCGCATTCGTATTAGCAAAATTTCGCATTCGCATTAGCGAAATTTCGCATTAGCGAAATTTCGCAAAATTTTTTTTTTTATAAAATATCACGAATACTCGATATTGACGAATATTTCACGAATATTCTTCTATATATTCGTGAAATATCGCGAAATCGAATATGGCATATTCCGCTCAACACTACTGATAACTTCAACTCCAATCTACTTTCCAGTCCCCAATACTTTGACTCCAACTCACCTCCCCGTTCTTGTTCACTCCCACTGCAGCTCATCTCTCAATCCCTATTCACTTCAATTCCAACTGAACTCTCATGCCGCGTACACACGATCGTTTTTCGCCAAGAAAAAAAAACGTTTTCAGCTTGTAGAAAAAACAACGTTTTTTCAACTTCATCATTAAAAACGATGTTGCCCACACAGAAGATGAAAAACGATATGAAGCCCACACACGATCATTTTAAATACGTCGCTTTTTTTCATGCCGAAAAACGATCGTGTGTACGGGGCATCAGTCCCAGGTAACTTCCAGTCTAACTCGCCTCCCAGTCCCTGTTCAGTCCCACTCCATCTTATCTCCCAGTCCTTTTTAACTTCCACTCCAACTATCCTTCCACTCCATCTAAACTCTCATGCCTTGTACACACGATCGGTTTTCCCGGCGGTAAAATGTCCTCGGAGAACAAGCAGCACTTTTGCAGAGAGTTAAAGATACACTGGGCTTACACTTTAGTTGTGTTCTGGAACTTTTTTTTTTTTTTTTTTGACAAGTACACATAAAGCTGATTATATTCATATACATGGAAAAAAATAGCTCCTGGATTAGAATTATAAATAATATGAATTTCTCCAAGTGAACATTTGTTTTCAACTATATTTCTTACCATAATAAATAGCGATGACGTTTCGTTTACTATCAGCCGACATCTGTCTGATATCAGTGTCATGCTCCCGATCAGTAAGGCATGTGATTCCTATTAAAACCGCCATAGCTGTACCGTGCTGCAGAATCAGCCCAGGGCTTTATTAATGAGAATAGTCATCAGTTTACATAAGTAGTCACTCATTCTATCTTCATGCTGCATAAAACATTGCTTCAATGGAAAACATGTAGCTGTTTTTTCCCCTTTGCCTATATGATGACATCATGTACCAAAATACTTCCAAAGTAACTCAGTGCAAAGCACTCTGATTATGTTTTGTATTAAAGGCAATAATAACCCGGAGCTGACAATCATATTTAGGTTTACAGTAGTCAGGCCAGTGAAACAATAACTATAACTGATTGCTATGAGTGTCTATACTTTGCACTGCCTTATTAAATAATCCTGAAAGAATATTAGGACCACGCCTTCCAAAATTGTAATCTCTTTGTAACCTACATTAATGAGCTTTGTCATGACTACAATAGTTGAGCTGAACCAGGGAAGACCAGGGTGAGCTGAGCTGCTGAGTCAATGCTGGGGGGGGGGGGGGGGTGGGAGCAGGAGGCGTTAAACTGTTTAGCCACTGCTGGGATGGGGCAGCGTAGGGCCTGGGAGGGGAAAAGAAGGAGAGTGCGAAACAGGGGAAGATAAGGTTCTGAGTCACTGCTGAGAGGCAGAGACGGGACCGTAGGGGCTGAGGTGCTGAGACACCATTGGGACCAAGCAGCTCAGTAACTGTTGAAAGGAGAGAGCAGTGGAAGCAGGGGTGGCCCATCCATTGGGGGCACAGGGGCACTGCCCCCCTATACCTGTGTCTGGCCCCTTAATCTACGGATAGGGTGCCAGACTATGGATTACAATGGGGGGGGGGTTTAAGCACGTGATTAGAGCCAGAGGCTATAATAGGCTTCAAAAAATGGTGTGCTCGGGGCACAGAGCACTGCGTTCGAATCCCACCCAGTTGTGTGACAATAGAGAATGAATATTTGCTATTGTCACACTGATTCTTCTCCTGGTCAATCAGGAAGAGAGTCCCTGGGACCTGTTTCCTGATTGGCCAAAAAGAGAAGCGATTATTTTGGGCCATGAGGAGGAGAGAGGAAGAGGGAGGTAGACATGGAGGCCACCGGAGGGGATGCAGAGGACAAAGCTGCCACACGTCACCCTGAGGGAAGAGCTGCCCTTTGGTAAGCAAGGGGTTCATCGATTGTGGAGGAATGGGGGTGGGTTGTGGGGGCATTGTGTGCCCCCTCCCCAAAAATAATATAACATCAGCCGCCGCTGAGTGGGAGCTGAACTGCTGAGTCACTGCTGGGATCAGGGTTGGGATTATCTTTTGAGTCACTGCAGGGGGGAAGCTGAGCTGCTAAAAGCATAACTCCCAACTGTCCCTGATTTGAAGAAAGTCCCTCCGTCCCTCTTTCCTCCTCATTTGTCCCTCATTTTGGTCTGATCTATATAGTTGTACTGTATATAAAATGCACTATTTATCTTTCAAAAAGTGTTTTCCAATGCTAAACCTTTGATCCGATTTCTAAATTGTTGCGTTTGTAAGTTTCAGAAGACAATATAAAAGATTGGTAAAAAAAGCTTGTAGGTTTCTCCTTTAAATGGTGTGGTAGGGGTGTGTCCTATGCCTACATACTTTTGGTAATAGGTGTCCCATGTTTCCATTTTAAAAAGTTTGAAAATATGTAAAAGAAGAACATGAACAGCTTCAGTTCTATACTTTGAGGATGATTTACTCCACGGTGCCAACAGCTACAGAGGTCAGTGAGGACTTGTTTTAAAAGGAAATTAACTGCTTTTGAATAGTGCAATAGTACAGCTTCCTGAACCTGGCCATGGGCTAAATTAGACTGCCCTTGGTGGCACAGCAATGTTATATAACCCTCTTTATTCCATATAAAGACAAACTTATCACAACACAGTGCGGAAACCTGTTACCTCACTCATGAAGTGTTAGCAGTCTCTTGAGAATTGGCAGATCTTTTATTGAATTCAGCTGTGTGTGACTAACAATCCTGTATAAAATCATATACCATTCCCTCTCTTTTTAGGGCTCTTTGCATCGCTAGATGTCAATTACATTTTTTTATAAGTGTCATCACTTGCTATAAAATTGATGTCGAAATAAGAATCATATTAACATTTATCTTTTCAACTAATGCCAAACAAAGAACTAAAGAGGAAAAAAAATCTATTTTATATGTACTGTATGTAAAGTCAAATATCCTGCAAAAGGGAAAGATTCTTTCTTGGCCAAAGAAGAAAGTGTTTTCTAATCCATCCTTTCCAGGGTGGCAGGCTTTGGAACGCTGTACACCTCCACATTAACTCTTGAGATGATATAATCAGTAACACACGGCATCCTGATGTAAATATGGACTTGCTAGCACCGTGACATTGATTCCTAGCAGTTTTCAAATCACTGGAGTCTTTTAACTACTATTTATTTTCATTTATGCAAATAAGTTGAAGCTAAAGCTGAACTCCAGCCCTTCCTTCTCTTTCCGCCCCTGCCTTAAGCCTGGTACACACGATCGGATCTTCATCATCGGACAAAGCGTAGGACTTTTGCCTGAAGGGCGTTGGCCGTGAACTTGTATTAGTCATTACGTAATTGTCGTCCAACAAACACAAAACTACATGTTTTTTAATCTCTTTGGCTCCACCCTTTAGGCAAATCCGGCTAATGTGGAGTTATGTTGAGCATTGCTTCTGACCATGCATGTTTGTACTTTGGATTTTTTTTCTAATGGACTTGTGTAGACACGATCGGAAAATCCAACAAGACACATTTGTTGTCTGAAAATTGTAAAACATGCTATCCCAAATTTGTTGGAGGAAAATCCGACTACAATTGTCTGATGGGGCATACAAGTGGTCAGATTTTCCGACAACAGCCTACCATCACACAATTCCGTCGGAAAATCTGATTGTGTGTACGTGGCTTAACTGTCCCTGGCCAGCCCCATTTCAGTTATTTTAATCACAGAGGCTCAACATCACATATGGGCATTAGAGGGGTAGAGAAAGGAAGCGCCACCTAAGTGCAGTATTAAAGAGGTTCTTTTAATGACACATTGTACAAAACACACTTACAAGAAGGTAAGGAAAGAAGGCTCATCTGTAACATCCTGTAGTCCTCGTCCTGGATCCATGGGCTGCTTAGAAGTAAAGATAGCAGAATGTGTTGGGTCTTCAGGCTTGTCCTGTGGCCATCAGGATGAGACCTGTTCCAGCCTCACGGGTCACGTGACAGGTCACGTGGTTACTTCCAAGGAACACTTCCAGGAGGACGGTCAGACAGGGAGGACAAAGGCTGATTGGGCTATGCGCTCGGAGCCACTGCTCCTTCAATTGGCCTGATGGTGAGCTATAGAGGCTAGTGCTTTTATACCTATGTCGATGCCGTGGGACTACAGGTCCCAGCGTGGCCCAAGATAGCAGCAAACTAACAAATAAATAAATACGATGGCATAAAAAAAAAAGCGGATAAAATACTATAAAAGATATGTTAAAGATGTGTTAAAAAAATAAAATAATAATAATCATCATGTGTATATATAAAAACTGGGGTGTATAAAAACCAGGATAATTAAACATATGTATGTCATAAAACTGTTAAAAATCTATATATATGTATAAAACACAGGGCCAACAAAGAATATATGTAAAATATATACATACACACAGAAATAAAAAACATGTTTGCATGGATTATTAGAAGGGATAATCCATTAACCTTTTCAGGTCCGCGCTATTGACAGAATACGTCAACAGCGCGGACCTGAGGCGCCGGGGTCACGTCTTTGGACGTGATTTACTTGTAATTCCCCGCGCGCGCCACAGGGTGGCGCGCGGCGGGGAAAAACAGTCCCGACGCATCACCGAGGATCCGATGCGTGTACCCGGCGGCCGCGATGTCCGTCAGGTACACGCGATCGTCGGTAAGAGAGCAGGGACGTGGAGCTCTGTGTGTAAACACAGAGCTTCACGTCCTGTCAGTGAAAGGCGACTGATGCTGTTTCTCTTGTACATAGGGAGACAGCATCGGTCACCTCCCCCAGTCACCCCCCTCCCCCCACACAGTTAGAACACACCCAGGCAATACATTTAACCCCTTCCTCACCCCCTAGTGTTAACCCCTTCAATGCCAGTCACATTTATACAGTAATTAGTGCATTTTTATAGCACTGGTCGCTGTATAAATGTGAATGGCGCCAAAAATGTGTCAAAAGTGTCCGATGTGTCCGTCGCAATATCGCAGTCCCAATAAAAATCGCAGATCGCCGCCATTACTAGTAAAAAAAAAAAAAAAAAAATCATAATTATGTCCCCTATTTTGTAGGTGCTATAACTTTTGCGCAAAGCAGTCACTTATTGTGATTTTTTTTTTTTTTTTTACAAAAATACGTAGAAGAATACGTATCGACCTTAACTGAGAAAAAAAAATATATAAAAAAAAAAAAATGGGATATTTATTATAGCAACAAGTAAAAAATATATATATATATTTTTAAATTGTCGCTCTTTTTTTCATTATAACGCAAAAAATAAAAACCGCACGGGCGATCAAATACCACCAAAAGAAAGCTCTATTTGTGGGGAAAAAAAGGACGCCAATTTTGTTTTGGTGCCACGTCGCACAATTGTCAGTTAAAGCGACGCAGTGCCGGAAGCTGAAATTTCGCCTGGGCACGAAGGGGGTTTATGTGCCCAGTAAGCAAGTGGTTAAGGTCTTTTCATATTTTCATTGCTCCTTCCAAGAATCAGCACACTACTTGCATCAGGCTGGATGCACTAGTACTAATATTAAGGCAAGGTACTGTGACGCATTCAGGAGGCCATGTACAACATCCTGTAGGCCCCTCCCACCTGCATTGCATAAAGAGTGTTCCACCCAGGAGCTGCTTACTGCTGGGTGCACTCGTGCATGTTCACTCATGAGCCCCGCTCTGAAAGTCCATAAGACACAGAGAGCGCTTTTCAGCCCCACCTTCAACCCCCTCCTTACTGGAACATGTCTCAATAGACGTTGCTTTGTGCACTGGTGTGCAGTCAACTCAACACTGAACCCATGAACTAAGACTGGGATGCCATTAAAGTTCATTAAAAGGCACGCTTCTCAATACTTTTGACAATATTATAAATATATATATATATATATACACACACACACACACAGTGCCTTGAAAAAGTATTCATACTCCTGGAAATTCTCCACATTTTGTCATGTTACAATCAAAAACATAAATGTATTTTATTGGGATTTTATGTGATAGACAAACACAAAGTGGCACATAATTGTAAAGTGGAAGGAACATGATAAATGGTTTTCAATTTTATTTTACAAACAAATATGTAAAATGTGTGGCGTGCATTTATAGCCCAGTTTACTCTGATACTCCTAACTAAAACCTAGTGGAAACAATGGCCTTCAGAAGTCACCTAAATAGTAAATAGGGTCCACCTATGTGTAATTTATTCTCAGTATAAATACAGCTGTTCTGTAATGCTCCCAGAGGTTTGTTAGAGAATCTTAGTGAACAAACAGCATCATGAAGGCCAAGAAACAGGCCACACAAGTCAGGGATAGAGTTGTGGAGAAGTTTAAAGGAGGGTTAGGTTATAAAAAAAATCCCAAGCTTTGAACATCTCACAGAGCACTGGTCAATCCATTATCTGAAAATGGAAAGAGTATGGCACAACTGCAAATCTATCAAGACATGGCCGTCCATCTAAACTGACAGGCCGGGCAAGGAGCACATTAATCAGAGAAGCAGTCAAGAGGCCCATGGTAATTCTGGAGGAACTGCAGAGATCCACAGCTCAGGTGGGAGAATCTGTCCACAGAACAACTATTAGTCATGCACTCCAAAAATCTGGTCAGATGAGACCAAAAAAAAAAATGTTGGCCTAAAAGCAAAACTCTATGTGTGGCGAGAAACAAGCACTGCACATTACCCTGAAGACACCTTCCCACTGTGAAACATGGTGGTGGTAGCATCATGTTGTGGGGATACTTTTCTTCAGTAGGGAAGCTGGTCAGAGTTGATGAGAAGATGGATGGAGCAAACTACAGGGCAATTATAGAAGAAAAGGCCGCGTACACACGATGAGACATGTCCGCTCAAACATGTCCGACGGACCGTTTGCAGCGGACATGTCTCATCGGACGAAAATCCCCTCGGGCTGAGAACGCGGTGACGTGGCGGTGACGTTGACCCTGCCACGTCACCACTCCAGGAATTAAAATACTTCCACGCATGCGTCGAATCCATTTGACGCATGCGCAGAGATTTCTGTCTGCTGGTTAGTGTACTGACCAGTGGACATATCCGACGGACATGTCTCCGGCGGACAAATTTCAAAGCATGCTTTGAAATTTCTGCGCTGGGAAAACATGTCCGCTAGCCCGTACACACGATCGGAGATGTCTGCTGAAACGTTTCAGCAGATAAATTGGATCGTGTGTACGCGGCCTTAGAATCTACAAAAGACTTGAGACTGGGGCGGTTCACCTTCCAGCAAGACAACAACCCTAAATATACAGCCAGAGCTACAATGAAATGGTTTAGATCAAAGCATATTCATGTGTTAGAATGGCCCAGTCAAAGTCCAGACATAAATCCAATCGAAAATCTGTGCCAACACTTGAAAAATGCTGTTCACAGATGCTCTCCATCCAATCTGACAGCTTGAGCTATTTTGCAAAAAAGAATAGGCAAACATGTCCCTCTCTAGATGTGCAAGGGCTGGTAGAGACATCCCCAAAAAGACTTGGAGCTGTAATTGTAGAAAAAGGGGGTTCTACAAAGTACTGACTCAGGGGGGCTGAATACAAATGTACACCACACTTTTCACATATTTATTTGTAAAAACCATTTGAAAAGCATTTATAATTTCCACTTTACAATTATGTGCCACTTTGTGTTGGTCTATCACATAAAATCCCAATAAAATACATTTACGTTTTTGGTTGTACATGACAAAATGTGGTACATTTTAATGGGTGTGATTAGTTTCTCAAGGCACTGTATATATATATATATATATATATATATATATATACACACACACATATCATTTATATACTTTTTTTTTTTATTGTACACCTATTTCAACTTTGAACAGTTTCCAAATGCTCTTTCCCTTTTCCTATAGATTTGTGGTTGGTTGCCAACCTAAACAAACCATAATCATCGATGATCAAAGAGAAGCGTCTGTCTCTGACTTACAGTGCATTTGCATACTAATGTTAGAATTCCTGTACATTCCACGGAACTAATGGGATCATTCTTATTCTCCAGCAGCAGCTCAACAGTTATACCGTTGCCATCTGTGTTTTTGTTAACCTGAATCGCATCTGAATTCTGTTATTGCAAGGTAGAGAAACTTGTTTAATGATTCTTAATCTCTTCTTTAATTAAATCATGCAGCCAACCTGAAAAATCTATCTTGATGCAAATTAGAGGCATTTTTTGGCATTCATTTACAGTAATGCACTAATAAGGTTAATTAATGAAGGTTCGAATGCCATTTATCGAGATATTTATGCCACATGTGTTTCTTAGCAGGTTATCATGCTTTTAGAATGGTAGAAAAAAAATGTTTTATAGTATAAATTATGAGCAGCTGCATGTATGACAGTAACTGATTTTTAGAAGTGTTTTAATTTTTTTAAAGTATTATTTTGGTTTTAACTGATCCTGAAAATCCATCTGTTCAGGGAAGCATGAAGGGAACCAGTAAAAAGTGAAAGCCAAGAGCTGCACATTGCAAATGTCCTCCTAAAAATGTTAGTTTCCTGGCTGTTATGCTGAAATTGCATTTGCAATTGCAATTGCAATTGCAATTTCAGTGCTTTCTGAGTAACTGGCCTAGAAAACATAAGGAACATGTGAAGTCAGAGTTTCCCAACCAAGGTTTGTTAAGAGTGCCGTGCCGCATCTGTATTTTCGCACTGCGTCATTAATTATTATGGTTCATGGGGGGGACCTGGCAGCACCGTGGAAGCACATGTAGCACCCTCTAGCTAAATGTGCTAGTGTTAGTTTGTAGTGTAGGTCAATTTAGCCTGGCTGAGAGCTGGCTGGATTGAATCTGGGTCAGGGTGAGTGACTCAAAAAGGCTGGATGACTCATCAGGCAGCACGTCTGATACCTCCCTCTACTTGCTGGAACCTTGGAGAAGATTCCAGAAGAATGGGTGGGGGGCTACTAGAAGCTACCTGGAGTATTGAGGAGGGCCCAAACCAATCCCTAGCAAATGGGCTGGCAGGGGGTACCCCTCTTAAATACCCAGGCCAGCATTGGAAGGGAGTCAGGTGGAAGCTGGAGATGGAATGCTGAGAAGGCTGTCAGTGGCTCTTGAGGGTGCCCCCTAGTCTGAGGGGTGACCTCAGGCCTAGGGCTCAAGTGCTGGAGGGATCCTCTTATAACAAGTAGAAGAAATTCTGTCCAGGAGGCATGGGCGTAGGTGTAAGAACAGAGTAGGACACATCCAGGAGATCTCTAGGGAAAATACAGCGGGGTGGCTGGTAAATGTCTGCAGTCGGGGAGGACTGTGGAGAAGTAGATGGGGGGCTAGTGAAAAGTGCTAATGCAGCCAGGCATTGGGGCAGAGCCTGAAATGATGGTTCTGGGACCAATGATCATGGGAGGAAGAGCAGTGATAGTGCCAATGGTGTCACCCCATCGTTCTCAAGTATAGAGGCCTTCGGTCCCTGCCTGTAGACTTCTCATAGGGTGACACCACTAAGGATCTGCAAGAAAGTTTCTGCAGGAGGCCGAAGAGTAGTGTATATAGACTGTATATAGATGTGTCCCTGAAGAGTTTACTGAGAAGTCAAGTGGGCATCCCATCCCCATCTGAGTTTATTAACACAAAATATAACAAAGTTGCTGGACTGTTTCCTGTCTCAAGTGTGCTTGTAGAAATTCGGTGTGCCTTGCTGTGCAGGGTGGGGATCTCTATTCATCTATGTGCGCTACACACATGACACTAGTCTAGGGCATGTGGCATTTAGTACAGCCTTAACATTTAATAAGGCATCTGTCTGCTCCTGCTCTCTTTTTGGTCCTTTACCAAGCTGCCATGATGTGGTGAACATTGGAAGATAGGAATCTCACACGGAACTGAATTGATGACTGAAGAAAACAGGGGGGGTGCTCAGAACTCCAATGTGAAAGGGGGTGCTTCTGATGTTATGGAGGTACTCTTATGCAATGGGAGGACTCTCAAGTGGAGATCTATTTTAGACTGCGGTATCTCAAGACTTTTCACACTTTCAAAGGATGCCTTGACTGAAAAAAGGTTGAGAAACGCTGACTTCGATTAAAGCCATTGGGTTAGATAGACAGCTAGGCAACTCATATTTTCATTGAGAATGACTTGGGATCCAGTTTCCCAGGAAAGCTATACCTGTAAAAGAAGAAGTTATATATCTACCTTTGCTGCTGCCTGCACACCTAAACACCACTCCATTCATTAAAAATTGTCCCCTGATATCCACTGGGAGTGTCCCTCTCCTGGATCCCCCACTGCACTCACTGGCTCCCCCTGCTAACGTCCACATCATTATAGAAGACAGTACTGTAGTATAACTCAAAGGACATTTTCTAGTATTGGGCCTGAAAAGTCAAACCTATTTGGTTGCCATTCATGAATGCACTTTGGGAGCGGGTCTTCTATTCTCCCCATAAAAACTGGCCAGAGGAAACATTAATATTAATAGAAAATGGCTCAGTGCACTACTTAAATAATCATGGATTTCACATAACCATTCCAATTAATAATCTTTGACAAATATGCCATATTGAATTTGTAAATTATATTATTGACTATTGAGGTTTACGCCGTTCTTAAAATTCTGCTGTTATTAAATTACAGTGATGCTTCAATATCATTAAAAAAAAAAACAGGATAAAAGACCCAAAGTGCAAGAAGATAGTCCAGCATTGGTAAAAGTGCCAATTTTTATTAAGTGATGTATTATGTCATCCTTACGCTGCAAGCGTATTTAGTTAACTCATTAGCTATGAGTGTTTGACATTAGTAGTCAATATATTGACAGTGTTGCATGGTGGATAGCAGTCTATCATTATAAATAAGCAATCACAGCTTTGATTGGTTGTTATTACGCTCACGGTGGAATGCAGGGAGCAGTAATTCAGGAATATGGGAGGTCTAGGTTGACTGGGCTCATGCATCTTTCTGTTCTTCTAAATGGTCAGATCACTAAGTTTTCCATTTCTGGTAGAGGCTGGAGCTTAGAGATAAGCAAATAAGATCCAACTTGGAATGGAGCAATTTAATAATAGTGACAATCAGCAAATATTGGCCAGTTGGCTAAATGATCCACTGGATCAGATCTGTCTTTTGAAACAGTTTTCTTTTATGTAGCAAGGTGCCAAACTTCCAAAGGCCTGATGGTGACCTCCAGAGTCAGGGATAGCTGACATCCGTCTTTGTAGAGTGGGGTACAAGGCATATTTGGTGTGTTGCCAGATGGAGTGATGGGTGCCAGACACTTTTTATATGCAAAAGAGATTTATTGCCTCTTAACAAAACTGTGGGAGAGACAGTAGAGGCGTACTGAAGATTCGGGCACTTAGGCACTGCCTGAGGCCCCATACCACTAGGGGGTCCCATCAGGGTTGCCAGCCTCAGTAAAACCAAGGACTGTATGTAAAAATCTGTGTTTTAAAAAAAAAAAACAAGATTATAGCTGCCCCGCCTCTCCAGTACCTTTTTAGTGTGTGTATGTGTATTCTGTGTGTATGTATACTGTGTGTGTATATTGTGTGTGTATATTGTGTGTCTGTGTGTGTATACGGTGTATGTATACTGTATGTGTGTGTGTGTATATTGTGTGGCCCCATAATCTCCTATTGCCAGGGGCCCCATAATCTCCTATTGCCCGGGGGCCCCATGAGTTGTCAGTCCGCCGCTGTTAGACAGCTATACAGTGGAAGGCCTCCAGCCGGATACCACTTCTGTCTGGGATCACCAAGGCAAGTACAACAAACGCAGTGAGCTGTGTTGACGTCATCACATTAGTGTTGCTCCATGCCTCATTGAGAATGGTCCCCCACCAGAAGATTATTCATAATGAACCCTGCATGTCAGATGACTAGCCTATGTTACATTGAAATGGGTAAGTAAAAAAAATACAGACTTTGGGCAGCACTGGAGTACAGAAGAGGCAAGGTTTCATTTGCCTCGTGTCTCAAATAAATCTTGATAATTGTGTCCATTTGTAACAGTTATATGGACTCCGACAGATTTGGGGATTACAAAGCTGCTTTATCTAGTTAGGGAACTGTTGGACAGATTCCTCTTAAAAAATTAGAACATTCCAAAATTGAATTCAATATGTGCGAATGTAAAATCTCTGTTTAGTCTAGTCTGTTTGTTGTACATTGCTGTAAATACTCAGCAAATCTCAGTACATATGCCACTTTCATTAACACCGCTGATGTATGATGTGTTTGGGTCACATAGCAATATATTTCATCAGACTTTCTATATAATCCCTACGAGCCAACGACGTGATGAGTTATACTGGACACTGTCACTGGCCAATGGCACGGGGCCATTTGTGCATTCGCCGGCATTTATTGCATGAATCACTTTCCAATGTAAATTGTAACAGACAATCTTAGTAAACAGGATGGAAGAAGTTTAAACATGAGGGATGTGACTTTATAGAATCATATGGGATTGCTGGCCAATGTCCATTTTTTATAAGCTTACCTGACTGATCCTGAGTGTCATTGTTTATGCTGAATAAAGTGTAACAACCTCAAGCCTGTGTGTAGTCCTTAAGGGGACCCTGTAAAATGTGTTCAAACTATCAATTTTACTGAACAGTAGGCATCAAGAGGTCCTTCTTGGCCTCTATGCTTAGAAACATGAACTGGGAAGTGATTATTTTATACTGTTGTGGTTGCCCTGGCATTACCATGACTGCCCATTTGTTGTTTGTGTATTGTCTTGATAGCTCATTTGTGGTCTGTATCTTGTCTTCGTTGCCTATATGTTATCACTGTCCTTTGCCCAGGCCAACACTGGATCCCGGGATTGCTGCGGATTTATCCAGTCCACAGTATCACAGGCCATCATTACCCTGATGCTACCCTGGGACCATGAGTGGTCCCCCTCATCACACATACTCACCTTTCTCCTCACTCCTTGTGTTGAGCTTACATGTACCCCAACATGTGCTACACTTGGGCTCCTGTTCCCGAGACCCTCTTACCTACCACCACCTTTCTTGCCATTAAGATAAGTAGGTCTTTCCACACATGTGTCCTCCCTGGTTACCATACGGGACCCTGTTTGGTTGTGCCCGCTGTCCTCCTTTGGTGGGATCTTTTTAGATTTGCTCCTGATGAAGCGGTACACACTGCAAAACTAGTGGAGACTGTTATAACCTTCAACCCATCATGCTGTTTCCCCGCTCGGGAACCTCTATTTGGTGTTGTATATGGTTATCACCATTTTATCTCTGTACTTTTTATTGTTTGTGTTTGAATAAAAAAAGTTTTTGTTTTAAATATCTACTTTTTTACCTTTGTACCAGTACCGTAATAGTCCTATTGGCCCCTGTTCCTTTTTCTTGGTTCTCTGGTTCGGGGGACCTTAGATCCAATTATTCTATATTTAAATTTCAAGAATGACGGTACCTTTTTATCACAGTACTTACATATCTCACTCCAGAGGCTCTCATTCATATTTGCCCAGCACTGGATGAATGTCCTTTGTTTCTATAATGTGATGAGGTTTAAAAAATAGGCTACATAGATTCAATAATGTGTGCAGCACATTTTTTACACAGGTTCAATTTAGGTTTCCTGAAGAGATCAAAAGCAATATTTACTTAATTTTGCTACTTAACTTTGTTACAGTTATAAAAATAGAAGTTTAAAGTACATCTATGGGAAAAAAATATATTTTTATTTTGGAAAGAGCAAGAGAGGGTTATGACTAGGGTTGCCATCTGTCCAGGAGTTGCCCAGACAGTTCGGGTTTTGAATCATGTGTCCGGGTTTCAGGCAGGCTGTCTCAATGAGAGGGCACACCTGGGCATGGCCCAGGGGACCCGGCTGCATGAGGCCCTGTTAGATGTTTTCCCCCATTGTCCCAGTGTCCCCATTGGATGATTTCCCCTCTATTACTTTTCTGGGGACAACCCAAAATTTGTGATTTTCTTTCACTTTCAATGATAGTGGTAAATAGGACATATAGAGAAGGTGAATATTTTTAATTGGAGCACAGACAGCAATAAAAACTGACAAACGTTCTATTCCCTCTACACTCTGGCCCAGATTCATAAAGCAATTACGCCTGTCTAACTAGTGTTAGACAGGAGTATTTTCAAATTTTGCGCGCCGTATCACTAGTTTGAATCCTCAAACCATGATACGGCGGCTTCGGGCTTCGATCCGAGAGGCTTACGTCTTCGTAAGCCTTCGGATCTACGCTGCGATATTTTTGCGGCCGCTGGGAGGAGTTTGCTTCGTTTTCATGCGTCGGGATATGCAAATGTGTTTTTACGGCGATCCACAAAGATACGAGCGGTCTTCGCAATCGCTTACGTCTGTTTTTTTTTACGTACTGTTAGACCAGCTTTTTGCTGGTCTAACGGTGCGTAGCCCATGTTAAGTATGGCCGTCGTTCCCGCGTCGAATTTAAATTTTTTTATTTTTTTTTGCGTAACTCGTTCAACGTGATTTCGCGCAATGCACGGCGGGAAATTTGCGAACGGAGCATGCGCAGTTCGATCGCCGCGGGAACGCGCCTATTTTAAATCCTTCACGCCCCCTACTCGTCTAGATGGATTGCGACGGGAGAAATACACTACGCCGCCGTCGTTTACTGGACAAAATCTACCTGGATTCCACGTAGAGCCAGGTAAAAAACGGCGGCGTAGTGTATTTCTGATACGCTACGAGAATCCAATTCTCTCTGAATCTGGGCCTCTATCTATAACTAAATAAAGCTTTGTCTTTAGCTATACTTTAAGCACTGTCCCAGTCCTCATGGCCTACAAAGTTTTGATGTTCAATGGATTACGTTTGCATGTGAGAACCCCCAAATACAATTTTGAGTCCAGTATTATGGTACTCAAAGCAAATGACTCATCCACTTTTTAGTGCACTGTAGCTTTCAAATTTGGGAGACATTTCAGAAGTTTAAAATAAGCCTTTGGGTGGTAATTTTGCCTTCCTATAGTCAGCTTGACCTGTTACTCTTGAATTTTCTAGTTTTAGTGCAGTCTAAGCTTATAATCTGGTCTGAAAATTAAATTAGCCTTCCCTTTAGATTGGGAGCTCTTCCAGTCAAAGCCCTTCTAACCTTCTTGTCTACAATTGTATTGTAACCATACTGACTCCCATTTTTTGTAAAGCTCTGCATGAACTCTTAACACCATATAAGTCTTGTATAAAAGTAATACCAATTATAAATTTATTCAACATTGGAGCTGACCATTTATTGCCAAACCTGTCCATTTGTGGCTCATGTAGTATTATGAAGAAAGAAAAAAGGATACGGCGCTAATGATTGGAAGAGCTACGATCAGACAATCAGATCGGGCTCAAATTGTTAGCATAAACATCTATGGTTAAATAAATGTGAATGACAAAGAAAGACACTCATGTGATACGTGAACAATGTGAGTGTGCTGAGAATACATATGGTGAAAAAGTCCTTCATTAATATCCATTCAGTTAAGAAGAAAAAAAGTCCCAAAAGAAAATCCAATTAGTCATCCATGTGTGTAGGGTGGGGATAGAATGAACTCAATCCACCGCAGAAAAACACCCAGGTGTGGTGATGTAGTATCCTTACCATGTGTATTGACCGCTATGTGGGTCACTCTGGGCGCGGGGGTTTAAGGTCTCCCTCCTGACCCTCTGTACTGTCACTGCGGTGTTCTCAAATGTAGCGCGATGTTTTGACAAAACATAAGAGAGAAATAGGACCATAGCGTGATACCAGAGATATTTATTGATGTATAAAATAAAAGCTGATGCACTCACATTTGATATGTTGTCAAACAGCGGTGTGTCAAATATGAGTAGTAAAGCCGGCGGCTGATCGTCCCTCTCCTGCTCGTTCTCGTTCAAGCTTCTTCGATAGGACCAGCGTGATGGCGTCAATACAGCAAGCCACGCATGTAGTATTATGATTCCTAGTATTCCTAGAATACCAGTATGAGGAGCTTGAGATGACGAGGTTGGCCTCTTGAACAATTCCCATCTGAGAACCCTTCCAAGTTAAAACAGGGACTGTGAGGGCAATGAAAGGGCGCAGGTGCCAGGAATCTAGAACCGAGGACTTGAACTTGGGAGTGCTGGTGTTAGATAGGCAGAAGCTCAGCTTTGCACCATACCGGCAATGAAGTAAATAATAGAGAGAATTTTTGTCAAAATGCTAAAGTTGGTAACATAGTTAGGCATCAGACATGAGATGCAGAGCTCCGGTTTAAATGGTTTACTATGTGCCAGTATTTGTGGTAAAGGCACCAGTGCATCTACATGCACAGCCTTCTAAATACACTTTTCTGCACAATTAATTAGGCTCCATGGCTAAAAACAAGGCTGGCGCGGTCTCTCCATATATATATATAGTTATGATTGCCAACTTGTTGCCCATATATTTTCAGGATGGACCATTTGTTGTTTACAAATGATGATGGTCTGTTTTTAGCCCATGTATTGTTACTATTGTGCATTATTGCCTATGTATTCTGATTATAATAATAATAGTAATAATAATAATGTATTCTGATGATTATAATAGTAATAATAATAATAATAATAATGTATTCTGATGATTATAATAGTAATAATAATAATAATAATAATAATGTATTCTGATGATTGCCCTTTTGTTGCTGCTATCACCATTCTCAGCTTGTTGCCTATACAGTACAGGGAGTGCAGAATTATTGGGCAAGTTGTATTTTTGAGGATTAATTTTATTATTGAACAACAACCATGTTCTCAATGAACCCAAAAAACTCATTAATATCAAAGCTGAATATTTTTGGAAGTAGTTTTTAGTTTGTTTTTAGTTTTAGCTATTTTAGGGGGATATCTGTGTGTGCAGGTGACTATTACTGTGCATAATTATTAGGCCTCTTAACAAAAAACAAATATATACCCATTTCAATTATTTATTTTTACCAGTGAAACCAATATAACATCTCAACATTCACAAATATACATTTCTGACATTCAAAAACAAAACAAAAACAAATCAATGACCAATATAGCCACCTTTCTTTGCAAGGACACTCAAAAGCCTGCCATCCATGGATTCTGTCAGTGTTTTGATCTGTTTACCATCAACATTGCGTGCAGCAGCAACCACAGCCTCCCAGACACTGTTCAGAGAGGTGTACTGTTTTCCCTCCTTGTAAATCTCACATTTGATGATGGACCACAGGTTCTCAATGGGGTTCAAATCAGGTGAACAAGGAGGCCATGTCATTAGTTTTTCTTCTTTTATACCCTTTCTTGCCAGCCACGCTGTGGAGTACTTGGACGCGTGTGATGGAGCATTGTCCTGCATGAAAATCATGTTTTTCTTGAAGGATGCAGACTTCTTCCTGTACCACTGCTTGAAGAAGGTGTCTTCCAGAAACTGGCAGTAGGACTGGGAAGTGAGCTTGATTCCATCCTCAACCCGAAAAGGCCCCACAAGCTCATCTTTGATGATACCAGCCCAAACCAGTACTCCACCTCCACCTTGCTGGCGTCTGAGTCGGACTGGAGCTCTCTGCCCTTTACCAATCCAGCCACGGGCCCATCCATCTGGCCCATCAAGACTCACTCTCATTTCATCAGTCCATAAAACCTTAGAAAAATCAGTCTTGAGATATTTCTTGGCCCAGTCTTGACATTTCAGCTTGTGTGTCTTGTTCAGTGGTGGTCGTCTTTCAGCCTTTCTTACATTGGCCATGTCTCTGAGTATTGCACACCTTGTGCTTTTGGGCACTCCAGTGATGTTGCAGCTCTGAAATATGGCCAAACTGGTGGCAAGTGGCATCTTGGCAGCTGCACGATTGACTTTTCTCAGTTCATGGGCAGTTATTTTGCGCCTTGGTTTTTCCACACGCTTCTTGTGACCCTGTTGACTATTTTGAATGAAACGCTTGATTGTTCGATGATCACGCTTCAGAAGCTTTGCAATTTTAAGAGTGCTGCATCCCTCTGCAAGATATCTCACTATTTTTGACTTTTCTGAGCCTGTCAAGTCCTTCTTTTGACCCATTTTGCCAAAGTAAAAGAAGTTGCCTAATAATTATGCACACCTGATATAGGGCGTTGATGTCATTAGACCACACCCCTTCTCATTACAGAGATACACATCACTTAATATGCTTAATTGGTAGTAGGCTTTCGAGCCTATACAGCTTGGAGTAAGACAACATGCATAAAGAGGATGATGTGGTCAAAATACTCATTTGCCTAATAATTCTGCACTCCCTGTATATTTTTTTATAAATTACAGTGTATTGCTTATATTTGATGCCCACCTACTGTCACAATTGAAAAAATGTAGCTGCGCTGTGAAAAATAATTGTGAAAAATAATACTTGTAAGTAGTATTGGCAAACATAAGAGCTATAAAGAAATATATGACACATAAGTGATAAAGATACCAAAACAACTCTAATTGAAAAAAATCTTCTTGTGTGATTCAAATAAATATCCACCACCAATAGAGCAAACAACGTAAGGGATACGCGCTTACCAGATGGCAAGCAAGGATAGCTTGCGGCTGAAACCCCAGACAACGTAATTTATGTGACGAAATGTGCATCGGGAGGAGGAGACGTGCTGACATCATCGCGTGATTGTCCGGACGGGCGTTCACATAGCCGGCCGGCTTTTTTTTTATGCTGTACACACGTTGTTGTTTTATTCTTATTAAATTTTCATATGTTTTACGGAACTTCACTATGGTGAGTCTTTTATCATTTCCGGTACCATACCTGCTTTCATGGCAATTTATCTGAGGTTTTACTGAATACCTCTGACGGTGCTGGAATCCATACAATTAAAGGCCCAGGCTGGGGTTTCAGCCACAATATATCTTTGCTTGCCATCTGGTAAGCGTGTATCCCTTACGGTGTTTGCACTATTGGTGGTGGATCTTTATTTGAATTACACAAGAAGATTTACTGTGGACTTTTTGCAATTAGAGTTGTTTAGGCATCTTTATCACTTATGTGTCATATATTTCTTTATAGCTCTTATTTTTCACAATTATTTTTTACAGCGCAACTACATTTATTCTATTTTTATTTTGTGTGTATTTCACTTTTTAGTTGCTGCTTTTGTCACTGTTTACAATATTTTTTACTTGGCCTTGACCTCAGGCTCATAAGGTTGCAAAATTTCCCAGTTATGGCTGTGGCACACATGACGCCCTATTGTTGCAGTTAGGAGTACAGTTGGGAGAACAGTTCTACCCAAGCAAAAGTTTGGCCCGCACATTGTCTGTTCGCCGAACACCTGAATTTGCGAACATCCCACAGAGCACCCCACAATGCACTGTGTGCTGCACAGTGCATTCTAAGCCCTGATTGGGCAAAGCTTGGGGACAAGGTGCTTTGGGGCTCTCCCCCACCCCAAACGACCACCACCATGTTGTTGGCATGTGGTCTGGTATAGTTCAGGAGGAGGGTTGCATGCTCGTCCCCCCCCCCTTCCTGACCTGCTGGGCTACATGCTCGGATAAGGGTCTGGTATGAATTTTTGGGGGCCCCACTTTCTTTTGTTTCTAAATTTTGACATGGGGTTCCCCTTAAAATCCATACCAGACCCGTAGGGCCTGGTATGGATTGGCGGCAACCCCCACACAGTTTTTTTTTCACATTTTTGTATTTCCGGCAATTTAAATGTAAACTTTATTTTTTTGCTATAATTGTCAGTTTTGCTGCAGCAGGTTCTATACATGCTAGCAATGCACCATTTTACAGGCAGACTAACGGGACCTCCCAGGCACTATATTTAAATGATTTTTTCATTTTTATTGTTTCATTAAAATCACTGCTCCTGTAAAGATGATCTTTTTAAAAAAAGACAAAATTGTATTGATATATGTCCCCCAGGGCAGTACCCAGGCCCCCATACTTTTTTATGGACAATAACTTGAACATAAACCTTCAAAATGGGGACTTTTAAGTTTTCAAATCCGGGACCCAGAGACTTCAATGGGGTTCGGGTTCCAAACTTTTGCAATGTTCGAGAGTTCTGGCGTGAACCGAACCAGGGGTTGTTCCGCCCCCTACTCTAGTTAGGAGACAAACGTTTTAGAACTCAACACATGCCAAACCTTTTTTTCTCTGTTTTGGAGTTAGGATGTGTTAGAGCCTCTGTAACATATTTTTTTTCTGCTGTCTATGTTCTCTTTGGAAAGAATATACCCCCACTTCCTGTTTGATCTGAGCCAGAAAAAAACAGCAAGTGTGTGGACATTTCTCCAGCGGGTGCACAGGCAAAAGCTGACAGCTTGAGTTTAATAGAAAGACACTTTACACCACTTTAAAGCACTTTATAAATGAAATAGTATGTAAATCAGTAGGGGCGCTTTGTTGATATTTAAATGTGTACGCTAAACATCTGATCACATTACTAGATCTCCCAAAAGTCAGTTCTATCAACCGTAATGTCACATTTACACTTCGTCCAAAATGATTACAGTTAATTTTTAAACTCTTACCCAGTCACAGGGGTGCACTTAGGGCTTTTAGGACAATTTGAACATCTCTTCCCACAATGATGTTTTCCCAAGTAAAGTTTGTATTCCTTTAAGCCACATTTAATTCATAGCCGCGCGATGATGTGCACAAGGCACTAAACAAAAGTAATTAACTTCATGTCAGTTTATAAGGTACCCAGCGACGATATTCATTACTTAATAAGTACTATACTTTGGCGACTGAGACAATCAGATTTGTAGGTCACTTGTTAGAGTGTACCTATAAAAATAGATTCATTTTATGACAATGGAAATTAACTGCGATTTTGCAATGCACAATCTGCAATTAAGATGTGTTTAAAGTTAAGTAATAAAAAGAAAAAAAAGAAAAAGATTCCCGACCGTAGTTGGAAGCGTCAGAATGAGACAGTTGAGACTTCAAATGCAGCTTAAAAAAAAGCAAACACCATTTGCTTGATAACACGCTGATGAATTATTAATACGATCATAGAGAAAATGACAGTTGATATTAGAAGATTAAATTATTAATTTCTGAAGTGCTAGAGAGAGATCATAACAAACATAACAGAGACCTAGAAAACAGTTTAAGGCATATTGAAAATAGCGGATGGATAGATAGATAGATAGATAGATAGATAGATAGATAGATAGATAGATAGATAGATAGATAGATAGATGGCTGAGCTGAAAACAGGTTTAACCACTTGCTTACTGGGCACATATACCCCCTTTCTGCCCAGGCAAAATTTCCGCTTTCAGCACTTGCTTCGCTTTAAATGAAAATTGCGCAGTCGCGCGACGTGGCTCCCAAACAAAATTGACGTCCTTTTTTTCCCACAAATAGAGCTTTCTTTTGGTGGTATCTGATCACCTCTGCGGTTTTTATTTTTTGTGCTATAAACAAAAAAAGAGCGACAATTTTGAAAAAAACACAATATTTTTTACTTTTTGCTATAATAAATATTAAAATTATGTGGTCCCCCTTTTTTCAATTATTCCGGGATGCTGGTACATTTTAACTATCTTCATTAAAAACTTAAATGAGGCTATACTCTCCCCTTTTAACTATAATAAATATCCCAATTTAAAAAAAAAATAAAAACATTTTTTTTTCTCAGTTTAGGCCGATACGTATTCTTCTACATATTTTGGGGGAAAATGCGCAATAAGCATATAGTGATTGGTTTGCGCAAAAGTTATAGCGCCGATCTGCGATTTTTATCAGGACTGCGATATTATGGCGGACACATCGGACACGTTTGACATATTTTGGGAACCATTCACATTTATACAGCGAACAGTGCTATAAATATGCACTGATTACTGTATAAATGTGACTGGCGGGGAAGGGGTTAACACTAGGGGGCGGGGAAGGGGTTACATGTGTAACCTGGGAGTTATTCTTACTGTGGGGAGAGGGGACTGACTGGGGGAGGTGACCGATCCGTGTCCCTATGTACAAGGGACACAGCATCAGTCTCCTCTCCCTGACAAGACGTGGAGCTCTCTGTTTATACACAGAGCTCCACGTCCCTGCTCTGTCACTGCCGAACACAGGTACCTGGCAGACATCGCAGCCACCAGGCACGTGCATCTCAGTGATGCGCCGGGCGTGCCCCCCAGGGGCCGGAGGACCTGAGGCCGTAAAAAGATGGCCTCCCGGATCTATAGAGCCACCTTGTGGCCGTCTTTTTTACCAAGGCCCAGGTCTCAACAAGTTAAATGAAGATTTGTGATTTCTAATGTTGGGAAGAGGAGTAAAAGCTTGTGTAATAAAAGTACTTATTTGGAGGATATAATCCATATGATATGTGGTTGATTTACTAAAAGCAAATAGACTGTGCACTTTGTAAAGTGCAGTTGCGCCAGAGCTTAGTAAATGAGATAAATCTTTTTTTTACTTTTTTTTTTCTGTTCAGTAGAGGATGTACTGGCTGTTTAGTTTTGTTGTACTAAGTATGTGAGCCATAACCAGTTAAAAAAGCTAAAATTGGGTTTTGCTAGAAAAGGAGGTCCAGAAGCGATGGAAAGTAAGAAAAGAAGAAGGAAGAGAGGGAGAAGAAGAGTAGAAGGGAGGGTGAAGTTAATAGGGGGGGAGAAATGAGGGAAAAGGAAGGAAGGAAGGTAAAAAGGGATGGGAAAGGAAAGGAAAGGAAAGGAAAGGGAAGGAAAGGAAAGGAAAGGAAAGGAAAGGAAAGGAAAGGAAAGGAAAGGAAAGGAAAGGAAAGGAAAGGAAAGGAAAGGAAAGGAAAGGAAAGGAAAGGAAAACTGGGAGATGAAGTGGTGAGGATGGAAATAATAGAGCAGAAGATAGAATAAGCATAAGAAGGTAGGATTGGGAAGAAAGAAGGGGAAAGAAAAAAGGGAAGGTAAGAAGGGAAAACAGAAAGGAAGGAAAGAAGGATGAAATGAAGGAAGGAGAGGAGATATGAAGAGGGAAGGAATCATGGAAAGAAGGAGGGAATGAATTCAGGAAAGAAAGAAAAAAAGAAAGAAAGAAGAGGGGAGGGGAATAAAAAAGGAAAAAGGTCAGGAACGAAGATAAGGAAGAAAGGAGAGTGGAGGAAAGTAGAAAGGAAAGAGGACAGGAAGAGGTGAGGAAGAGAGGATAGGGAAGGACAGAAGAAAGGAATGAAGGTGAGGAACAGACGATTGGGAAGAAAAGAATGAACTAATGAAGTAAGGCGAGGAAGAGAGGAGAGGGAAGAAAGGAGGGGAAAATAAAACTGAGGGAGAAGAGAAAAGGGGAGATGAAGGTAATAGGAATAAGAGGAACACCAAGAGGGATGATAAAAGGGGAAGAAAAGATGGAAGAAATTGAGGGAAGAAGAAAGAAGGGAAAGAAGAAATGGAAAATCAAGGATGGGAAAGTAAGAATCAATCAATTACAAGCAAGGGGGTAAGAAGGCAGAAAAAGAAAATGAAAGTAAGAAAAAAGAGAAGAGCAAGTGGAGAACAAAGAAAGAAACAAAGAAAGAAGAGGGAAGGAAAGAAAAAAAGGAAGAAAGACAGGAAGGAAGATGAGGAAGAAAGGAGAGGTTAGGAAAGTAGAAAGGAAAGATAACAGGAAAGGTGAGGAAGAGAGAATTGGGAAGTAAAACATGAAGGAAGGATAGAAGATGAGGAAGAGAGGAGAGGGAAAGAAAGAATAAACAAATTAAGGAAGGATGGAAGGTGAGGAAGAGAGGAGAGGGAAGAAAGGAGGGGAAAATAAAACTGGGGGGGGGGGCGAAAAGGGGAGGATAAAGGTAATAGGAATAAGAGGAACAAAAAGAGGGATGATAAAAGGGGAAGGAAAGATGGAAGAAATGGAGGGAAGAAGAAAGAAGGGAAAGAAGAAATGGAAAATCAAGGATGGGAAAGTAAGATTCAAACAATTACATGCAAGGGGGTAAGAAGGCAGAAAAAAGAAAATGAACGGAAGAAAGAAGAGAAGAGCAAGTGGAGAAGAAAGAATGACAGATAGAAAGAAGAGGGAAGGAAAGAAATAAAGGAAGAAAGACAGGAAGGAAGATGAGTAAGAAAGGAGAGGGGAGGAAAGTAGAAAGGAAAGAAGACAGGAAGAGGTGAGGAAGAGAGTATAGGAACAGAAGGAAGGAAGGTGAGGAAGAGAGGATTGGAAAGGAAAGGATGAACAAATGAAGGAAGGTGAGGAAGAGAGAAGAGGGAAGAAAGGAGGGAAAGAAAACGGGGGGGGGGGGGTGAAGGTAATAGGAATGAGAGAAACAAAAAGAGGGATGATAAAGGGGAAGGACAATAAGACAATAAGAAGGCAGCAAAAGAAAATGAAAGGAAGAAAGAAGAGACGAGCAAGTGGCGAAGAAAGAAAGAAGGAAGGAAAGAAAAAAAGGAATACAAACGAGGAAGAAAAAAGAGGGAAGGAAAGTAGAAAACAGGAGAGGTGAGGAAGAGAGGATTAGGAAGGGAATAATGAATGAAGGAAGGATGGAAGGTGAGGAATAGATGAGACGGAAGAAAGGAGGGGAGGATGAAGGTAATAGGAATGAGAGGAAAGAAAAGAGGGATGATAAAAGGGGAAGGAAAGATAGAAGAAATGGAGGGAAGAAGAAAGGAGAGAAAAAAGGAACAGAAAATCAAGGATGGGAAAGGAAGAATCAATCGATTACATGCAAGGGAGTAAGAAGACAGGAAAATAAATGAAAGGAAGAAAGAAGGGAAGAGCAAGTGGAGAAGAAAGAAAGAAAGAAAGAAAGAAAGAAAGAAAGAAAGAAAGAAAGAAAGAAAGAAAGAAAGAAAGACATATGGAGAGAGTAGAAAGGACGGAAAGGAGAAGCGAAAAAATGAAAGTCAGGAGAGAAAGAGGACAGGGAAAGAGAGAAGGACTTTGCTCCATTGTCCATATATTCAACTCCAGTCTAAACATATATATCTCCCATTTCAAAAGAAAAGCAAATACTTTACATTACAATATAAAATACATAACAGGAAAGTTGTTTTCAATATCAGTTTAAAGTTCATTATATTCTGCCATTTATTCTCCCCCTGTCATTATAAAAGCTTGATTCTGTCTCTGCATTTTTCACGCATAAAATTCATTAGAACATGAGAGAGATATTAGAATCTGCGCTCTCACCTACACCTCTGTGACAAGATAAATTCCTGTGGCGTTCAGTAATAGAATTATTAACAGTGTAATAACAGTTTAGCTAACAGCACCTCTAGCAGAATTCTAAATGGAAGAGGAAATTGACATGCTTGGAGTGTAAGCATGCAGCAAGGCTGGAAGTTGTATCGCTGTGATGTTACAGCGGAAGAGGAGAGAAGACATTTTCCTTTGAAAAGTTTGTAAGCCGTAGGAAATTGGTGGATTAGGCACCTATGATTTAAACCTCTAGCTGTAAAGAAGAGCCAGGATCTCTGTAACTGAAGAAGTATGCAGATTGGAAAGTCAGAGCTCCTGGTATGCATGTGTGTTCCAGGTCCGTACATCAGAGCATTACCTCCATTGGATCAGCATGACAGTCCAGTAGATGTCAGAAGAAGCCTTCTGTAATGGCAACCTCTGTATTCTGTCAGTACAGGCGTCTTTAACCACTTAAGAACCGGACCAATATGCTGCTAAATGCCCAGAGGCGTTTTTACAATTCGGCACTGCGTCGCTTTAACAGACAATTGCGCGGTCGTGCGACGTGGCTCCCAAACAAAATTTGCGTCCTTTTCTTCCCACAAATAGAGCTTTCTTTTGATAGTATTTGATATCCATTGAGAGTTGTCACCCTAGGCTTTGATCCTGATCTAACGCGCGGGCCCTCTGATTCCTCCTGTATTGAATTGTACTGTAACTGTACTGTCTGCCATGTCTTCATGTTGTAAAGTTCTGTGCAAACTGTCGGCGCTATATAAATCCTGTATAATAATAATAAATATATGTGAGAGAACAATAAGTGTAGATATGTGCATTCCCGTTCGTACGAATGTTATTTTCGTACGAAAATGTTCATTTTCGTACCCGCGGGATAATGTGTACATACGAAAAAATGAAAGCACCAAAATACGAAAACAACGGGATTACGAATGAGCCGCATAACGAACAACAGCAAATACGAACGAACGATCCGACGAAAATACGACAAAACGAAAACGGCAAAGGAACGAAAATGACATCTATAACAAAAGATTTGCATTCTGTATTTTGTTTGAATCCTTTTTCTGTTCGTATTTTCAGTCCTATGTTCATTGTTCATATGACATCTATAACAAAAGATTTGCATTCTGTATTTTGAATTCCTTTTTTCTGTTCGTATTTTGCATTCAAAATACAGAATGCAAATCTTTTATTATAGATGTCATATGAACATACGACTGAAAATACCAAAAGAAAAAGGATTCAAGATACAGAATGCAAATCTTTTGTTATAGATGTCATTTTTGTTTTTTTGAATGGGCAGTGAGTGAGTGTAGTTAGTGAAGCAGCTTCTCTTTTGTGCTGAGTACACTAGTACAGTGAGAAGTACAGTAAAGCCAAATAAACTTTTCTGTGGATTTTCATCTGAAGGGAGATCAGTTGGCCAGACTTTTGAACCCAAAAATGGTTTTCTGATGGAGTTTAAAAACAAACGAATTTTCTGAGAATGAACGGAAAACGATCGCTTTTATGTTTGTTGTTAAAAAAGTCTGACCAAGTGTATGGGGCTTAACAATAGTTAATATGGATGAGCCGCGTGTTGAAAGTGCCGCGAATCCTGCGATATATTTACGAAAGTACAAAATGACGAAAATGCTTTTTCTGTTCGTATTTTCAGTCGTATGTTCATATGACATCTATAACAAAAGATTTGCATTCTGTATTTTGAATCCAAAATACGAACAGAAAAAAGGAATTCAAAATACAGAATGCAAATCTTTTGTTATAGATATCATATGAACAATGAACATACGACTGAAAATACGAACAGAAAAAGGATGCAAACAAAATACAGAATGCAAATCTTTTGTTATAGATGTCATATGAACATACGACTGAAAATACGAACAGAAAAAGGAATTCAAAATACAGAATGCAAATCATTGACGAAAATTCACGAAAATTTTTGTCTAACAAGTAACGAACATGAATTAAACAGAATAACGAACCATCCCGCATGTACGAAAATAAAACGGTAACGAAAATATGAAACGATCGGAATACGGAAAAATTGCGTCGTACGAATAACGAACGAGAACGAACAGGAAAACGGGCGTCTTACGAAAAACGAACGGAAACGAACCTACGGAACGATACGAAACGGAACAAAAAAAAAAAATTTCTGTGCACATGTCTAAATAAGTGATCTTGCTATGCAAGAACACTTAATAATTTGGACTGCAAAACATCTCAATTACATGGATGGACATTGTTTTGTAGTTCATATAAGATAGCTGTGAAAGCTGATAACATTGTTAGAGAAATCAGTACAGTGCACAGGAAGTTACAAGGACACTGTTTTTTTTATATATATTTGTTAAATATATGTCACGTTTTACATTTTTTACATTTTTTATTTCACAATGAAAAAGTGATACTACAGCGCTATTGTGGTGAATACAAAGGAAGAACAACAAGGATAACCAAATTTGTAGAGAAAAACTAGGACGGCCGCACTCCAAAAACAATGTTGTTCCTTTTTAATAAAACTGGTCACAAAACAAACATGTCACAGCAAAAAAATTAGATGAAAGCTGACGCGTTTCACACTATCATACAGTGCTTATTCAGTGTATGATAGTGTGAAACGCGTCAGTATTTTCAGATTTTTTGCTGTGGCATGTTTGTTTTGTGACCAGTTTTATTAAAAAGGAACAACATTGTTTTTGGAGTGAGGCCGTCCTAGTTTTTCTCTACAAATCTTGCATATCATTGCAGCGCCGGCACCCAAGTGTTTGGATTCAGCCATCTAGTTTTCTGGGACTTTGGAGAGGTTAAACTATTTTTCTCAAGGATAACCAAATAATTAAAGCTGCATACATAAAATATAGTGTACTAAACTGTTAAAATGTGATGTGATGTAATGATGCGCTAAAATAAACCCTATATGCTGTACAGTGATAAAAAGTGGATAATATGAACCTAAATAGGTATTAAACAAACTGTGACAAGCCAGAAAATTACATAAAAAAGTGCCAATGTGATAAAAGCAACAATATGCAAATCATAGTCCATTCATCTTAACTGGGTAGAAAGTGATGGTAATCTCCTATGATACTGAATTCCTTCCACCCTGCTTCACCCGACCACTTGCATACGACACTTTCTTAACCAAAACGACAGCTCATATGGAAGAATTATACGATAAAACAAGACCTCAATATGAAGTACCAAATAGAGAAAAAGGCACTACAGCGATACGATCGCACTCACGAATCCTCTGGACAAAAACAGACGTGCAGCCTCGCTCAATGTAGCGATCTCCTCATGCGGTGTACGACACCTTAGATTGTGGAACTCGGCTAATCCCCCTATGCGTTACGTCACACATCACGTGACTAAATCATGGGGTCACCCATCACGGCACTCGACTCCTCCCCCTATGCGTTACGTCACAGGGCACATTACTTAATCACGTGGTTACTCCTTGATTCCCAACTTTTTGAGATGGGAATAAGGGACACCTATTAGCAAAAGTATGCAGGCATAGAACACACCCTTTGCCATGCCCCCTTAAAGGAAAATTGTGCAAAAAAACAAGATTGATTAAACCCACAAGTGCTTTTTTTTTACCACTACTATTGCTCTATATTGGTTTTTGGAATTTACAAATGCAGCAATTTAGAAATCAGATGAAAGGTTTAGCACTGGGGAACACTTTTTGATAGGTAAAAGGTGCATTTTATATACATCCATATAGATCAGACCAAAATGAGGGACAAGTGAGGAGGAATGAGGGACAAAGGGACATTGCTCCAAATCAGGGACAGTTGGGAGCTATGCTTTCCATAGCTTTATTAAAAATATCTCCACTTGCCAAATTCTAAAATATAGGGCCGGATTCAGATACATTTGATGTATCTGTCCGGCGGCGTAGCGTATGCTGTTTACGCTACGCCGCCACAAATATTATGGGCAAGTGCCTTATTTAGAAAGCACTTGCTCCATAATATGCAGCGGCGTAGTGTAAAGTGTACAGCGTAAGGCCGCACAATTCAAATTTCTGAAGTGGGGGCGTGATTTATGTAAATTAATCATGACCCCACGTAATTGACGTTTTTTTGGACGGCGCATGCGCCGTCCGTGGACGTTCGCAGTGCGCATGTGCAAAATCACGTTGCTTTTTGTCAATGTAAACAATGTGAACGTAACTAACGTCGAGCCCCATTCCCCAACGATTTACGCAAACGACGTACAATTCGACGCTGTCCCGACGTCCATACTTAACATTGGCTACGCCTCCTATAGCAGGGGTAACCTTACGCCGGAATAACGCTTACGCAAACAACGTAAACTACGACGGCCGCCCGCAAGTACGTTCGGGAATCGCCGTAAATCCCTCATTTACATATTAGACGTGTAAAACGACAGAAGCGCCACCTAGTGGCCAGCGTAAAAACTGCAACTAATATACGGCGGTGTAACAGAATTACGCCTCTCGTATATTAGTAGAATTCCGGCATATCTTCTTTTCTGAATAGCAAAAAAAGATACGCTGGCTATTCTTAGTATTTACGCAGCGTATCTCTTAATACACTGACGTAAATACGTTCTGAATCCGGCCCATAGTCTCTTTCAATAAATCGGATGCTTTAACTTGTATAGCCTAGATTACACAACTGGCTGTACATTGGAACCGCCAAAACATTTCCAAAAGAGACCATAGTTTAAATAATAAATGGGGTCTTGAAAGACCGTTTGGCCTAGGATATATGCCATTTATTTAGAATGCACATTTTCAAATGTCACATGAAGAATTTAAGGCAAGTCTTGCACTGAGCCTATCATGTGAGAACTCACGCTGAGCCGTTTTGCATAAATACATCATCAGTTGTACGACTGGCACCCTCAGATAGAAGGCAGGGAAAGCCAGGCAACAAGGATGAGTTTTATTATATGTGGTAACAGCTGCTTTGGTCAGACAGTTAATGAAATATCTTCCATTTCCATAGATCCAGCAGTAGGGACATCAAATAGAACAAGGAATTTTATGAGGTTTCTGGGTACCCCAGCATGCTGGGGACATTGGACTGAGCCCACACTGAAACATTTCAATGTCACTTTGGAACCAACCGTCATTGGCGGTGCCCATTTTTTCTGTACAATATGCTGCCATTCCCGGTTGCCCTATGCCAGCTGTTCAAGTTCCAGTATGGAAAGCTTATTCAAGGCTAGATCTGGTGTCATGTTTCTTTAATCAATAAATGGAATGTTTGCTTTTTTGAATATTATTATAATTATACAGGATTTATATAGCATATAACAGTTTGTGGAACGCTTTACAAAATAAAAGGCAGACAGTACAGTTACAATACAATTCAATATACGAGGAATAAGAGAAGCTTACAATCTAAAAGGAAGGGTGAAAAGATAGAAAAGGTAATTACTGTGGGGGGTGAGCTAAAGGAAAATAAAATAAAAGTTAATTTGTTAGGTGGGGGCATGATAGGCCTCTCTGAAGAGTAGGAGATAGTAGGACAGATTGGATCAGGGAGTTCCGTAGGATGGGAGAGGCTTTGGAGAAG
The DNA here is from genome assembly GCA_029574335.1 of Rana kukunoris. Lineage (NCBI taxonomy): Eukaryota > Metazoa > Chordata > Amphibia > Anura > Ranidae > Rana > Rana kukunoris. The sequence goes on along the minus strand of CM056054.1, from coordinate 214,387,912 downwards.
CCCTGGAAGCAAGCATCAGAGAGGGAGACAAGGGAGCTAGAGAGCAGGAGAACTTGGGAGGAGCAAGGGAGCAAGGAGAACAGTTAGGTTGGGATTTTTGAGAAAAGGTTAGTGATGTAGATGGGAGCAGAGTTGTGGCTGGATTTGTAGGCTGTTGTTAAAGCGGAGTTCCGCCAAAAAAAAAAATTAAAAGTCAGCAGCTACAAATACTGCAGCTGACTTTTAACATATGGACATTTACCTGTCCTGGGCGCCTGCGATGTCGGCACCTGAAGCTGATCTTTCCCTTGGCTCTCGGGTGGAGGCGTCGCCATCTTCAGTAAGGGAATCAGGAAGTGAAGCCTTCTGGTGTCACTTCCTGGTTCCCTACTGCGCATGCGCAAGTCACGTTGCACAATTCCACTGGTCCCTGCTGTCTTTTGGGACCTGTGTGTCTCCCAGAAGACAGCGGGGGGATGAAGTAGGTGCCAGATGTGATCTAAGCCCGGAGGTGGGAGCAACTACCTGGATTACACAGGTATCTGCTCCCCCCCCCCTTAAAGGTGCCAAATGTGACACACCGCAGGGGGGGATTCCAAAAAGCAGAAATTACATTTTTGGGTGGAACTCCACTTTAATGTTTTTATTTTATTTATTGGGTGAGTGGAAGCCAATAGATGGATTGACAGAGAGGGGTAGGAGATACTGAATGGTTAGTAAGGTGGATGCGTCTGGCAGCAGCATTCATGATGAACTGAAAGGGGGAAAGCCAATGTAAAGTTTGCAAAGTTGCAATAGTCGATAGTAGATGAGAGTTAACCAGGGAGTGAAGTCAAAGTTTTATGGTGCCATTGGTTAACCACTTTTACCCCCTTTCTACCCAGGCTAATTTTCAGCTTTTATCCCTGTCGTATTTTGAATGACAATTGCGCAGTCATGCAACACTGTACCCAAATGACATTTTTATCATTTTATTTCACACAAATAGAGCTTTCTTTTGGTGGCATTTAACCTCTTGCCGACCAGCTGCCGTCATTATACTGCGGCAGGTTGACTCGTTCCTGCAAATCGCTCTAGGTTGGGAACCCGCTTTTGTGGGCACTCCCATTGGCCGGTGGGGGAACCAAACTCAATGTCTGCCGGCCACCCGTGATTGTTCACCGCAGTGACAGAACGGGGGATCTGCCTGTGTAAACAAGGCAATTTACGTTCTTACAGAGGAGGTCAAACAGATCCTAAGCAGGAAGACGGATCTGTGTGTTTCCCCAGTCACACAGATCCTCATACAGTTAGAAAACACTAACAGGGAACACATTTAACCAGGGCTTTTTTTCAGGGGGAACTTGGGGGAACTCAGTTCCACCACCTCTGGCTCAGACCCTCTGGCTCAGACCCTTTGGTGCCTGCTCACCACACTTGTAAACACAGTCTAAGGTATTTAGTAAGTGGCATGGCAGTTTTTTTTGAAGTTGTAATTTTTTGGCATATTTTTTTGGAAAATTAAGACATAAAAAAAAATCAACTGGTGACAGTACAAAAAAAATATTCCAATTGTTTTCTTTATTTTACATTTTTTTTTTTACACACTGTGACCAGAGCAATATAAAGTTTCCATAGTAATATTGCACTACTCTTGGGAAATGATCAGGATTTTTTTTTTTTTTTTTTTTTTTTACATTGACAGAGAGGGGTAGGAGATACTGAATGGTTGGTAAGGTGGATGCGTCTGGCAGCAGCATTCATAATGAACTGAAAGGGGGAAAGCCAATGTAAAGTTTGCAAAGTTGCAATAGTCGATAGTAGATGAGAGTTAACCATACATTTATTTCACAACAGAAATGTGGCATGCTACTAGTATTCCATAAATCTTCTGCTTTCTATTGTTTATGAAAACCAGATGTAGGGGATGTATTGAACTTTGTACACAAATATAAAATTACACCAACTGACACATTTGATTGGTAGACTTTATTTTGATTTAAATACTTGTTTTCAGCCACTAATCATTCTTTAGGAAATATCAAATGTTAGAGTTGTGACAGGAACAGGAGATGATTGGAAATCTTCCTGTGCTCAAACCTGTTCTCGTGACCACTATGTAGTTACATAGTTAGGTTGAAAGTAGACATGTGTCCATCTTGTTCAACCAAAAGAGAAAAAAGCGAACCAATATAAAATCTCTATATACACAATCCAATATGCACCATTGGTCCAGAGGAAGGTAAACAAATCACAAAAAAGCATGATCCAATATGCACCAGCAAGAGAAACAAACTTCCTTCCTGATTCCCCTGAAGACAATTATTTATTTTCTGGATCAACCATCTCTGGTGGTAATAATAGGTTAGTAGATTTCCTCTTAATTTGTAATGTGTTTCTAGAATAGAAAGTGAAGGAGAATCTCCCCCAAACAAGAAACAGACTGAAAAAAATCTTAACCTTTTCATGCCTAAGCCTATTTCTAACATTTGTTGCTTACAAGTTAAAATCTGTATTTTTTTGCTAGAAAATTACTTAGAACCCCCAAATATTATATACACTGTCAAGACAAAATCTCCTCGTTCTCAAACGCGGTGACGTACAACACGTACGACGGCACTATAAAGGGGAAATTTGATTCCACTGGCACCACCCTTGGGGCCTCTTTTGCTAATCTCATGTTACTGCGTGTTAAGTAAAAGTTTGGTGAGAGACGATTCGCGCTTTTCAGTCTATTACAGCGTGACGAATGTGCTATCTCCATTACAAACCCTACTTTTACCGAAGGCACGCTCCCATCGCATACTTTATTCTGAGCATACACACAAACCAGCCAGACGAGAAACACGACGAGGAAATTAAGACTCCCGACGAGGAAAAAGAGAACTTGTTCTTTTTTCTTGTCGAGTTCCACAAAGTTTTCTCAACGAAAAACATACACACGACCGTTTTCCTCTGCATAAAAGCTCTGCCACCAAGTTTCTTGATGGATACTGTCGAGGAAAACGGTTGTGTATACGAGACCTTAGGTTTCACAGAATCTTGGTTAAGAATGGCTGACTACAGTATGTAATAGACATGTGCATTTGTTTTCGTCCGAATGCATTTTTGCGTTCGTTTTAACAAGCGATAAAGAATGTGCAGAATCCGAAATCCGAAAGATTTAACATAAAAAATGCTTTATTTTTGTTTAGTTGCGACAACAGTTCGATATAGATAGGAGATTCGACATGACGGTGACAATAGAAATCTATGTCTATTGAACCTGCAGTCGAATGTGCCTAATCTATTATTCCAAGATTATTCAACATAGAGAGAAAAGATTCGACATTATAGAAACATGAAGATTCAATGAAGCAGCTAAAAACATACGATCGCCACAAATGTACATTTATGGTCAAATGCTCAGCCCATAGACTATAGAAGAATTCTAATGTTAGTTGACTAATGACTAATAATAATAATTAATAAATATAATTATTACTAGTCATAAAACATTAGAATTCTACTATAGCTTGTGGGCAGAATATTGGACCGGAAATGTACGATTGTGGCGGTGTACAGTTTAGCTCGAATCTTCTTAGGACATTTGACGGACACCATAAACCTTTAACCACTTAAGGACCGCCGCATGTACATTTACGTCGGCAGAATGGCACCGACAGGCACATCAACGTATATATACGTTGGTGCCTTGGGGGGGATCGGGGGTCCGATCGGACCCCCCCCCGTACATGCGGCGGTCCGCGCGGCTGCAGGAGCGATCCGACAAGTGGGGGCGGCTATCCGTTTTCATCCGCCCCCTCCGGATCGCTCCCAGCCAATGCGCGCGCCCGCCTGACCTGTCACTTCCTCCTCCTGTGTAAACACAGGAAGGAGGAAGCGACGTGATCTCTCCCTCGGCGTTTGTTTCAAGCGCCGCTGAGGAGAGATCACTACAGAACAAGTAAGTCCTGCACCAAACAGCACACTGACACACACACAAACACATTTAACCCCCGCGATCGCCCCCCCCCTCCCCCCTGTCACAGTGTCACTGAATGCAGTAATCATACATGTATGATTACTGTATTTAGTGTCAGTGTGACAGACAGTGTGACAGTCAGTCAGTGTTAGTGTCAGGGTAGCCCCCCCCACCCCCCCCCCAATAAAGTTTTAACCCCTTGATCACTGCCCTAGTTAACCCTTTCACTCCCTATTGCCAGCGTCACTAAGCGATCATTTTTCTGATCGCTGTATTAGTGTCGCTGTTCCCGCTAGGTAGCTAATTTTTTTTTTAATGCGATTTTTTTTTTACTAAAGACATGTGGCTAAATACATTTTGGCCTAAATGTTTGACTAAAATTTAGTTTATTGTTTTTTTATTATAACAAAAAGTAAAAAATATTGATTTTTTTTCAAAAATGTCGCTCTATTTTTGTATATAGCGCAAAAAATAAAAATCGCAGAGGCGATCAAATACCACCAAAAGAAAGCTCTATTTGTGGGAAAAAAAGGACGCGAATTTTGTTTGGGAGCCACGTCGCACGACCGCGCAATTGTCTGTTAAAGCGACGCAGTGCCGAATCGCAAAAACCCCTTGGGTCATTTGCCAGCGTATTGGTCCGGGTCTTAAGTGGTTAATGACAGATTTGACCTTTATATCGGATTTTTGGACGAATGCATTTTTTAATGAAACAAAATAGATAAAAATAAATTTCGGGAGTAACTAAATACATTTTTCGAAAACGAATTTCCGATACAAAATATTTCAGTGTGCACATGTCTAGTATGTAAAGTCTAGTCTAAAGTCTAATGTTTAGTATGTAAAATGTATGCTGCTTGAAATTTGTGGCCCTAATTACCTATAATAATTAAAATGTCAGTACTGAGATGTTATACAGTATATATTCATTGTTTCATGGTCCTGATTGACAAGGAATGAAAAAAATACCCCATCAATGTGCAGCTTGCCGTACTGAACAATCCATTCCAAAGTGTATTTTCAATCCTTTAAAATTCCTGTAAAAGTTTATCATTTCTCACGGGAACACAAAAGGTACACTTGCTTATCCTGATTCAAAAATAACACCATATTTTTCTGTCAACCTTGGCTGCTGGGAATACGAAACTTGTTGCATTTTTTCTCCATGATTCGGCTTAGCCCAGGGGAGAGGCGATTACACCATAATTTACTCGTCGCTTGTTTTTGTAAATCACACTATTCCCCCGCTCACTGTAGAGAGAATCAGATTTCCCCCACAACTGACATTTCTCTCTTCTTGCAGAAAAGCCAAAAAGTTAGCAAAAAATATTAAATATTTTTTTTTCCATGTTTTACTATAATTTAAACATAAATTAATGAAAATTTTACTTTTTTAACCTTTAATAAATAGCAATTTTCCTTACATGTGGTGGCATGTAAATTAACCACTTCATACCAGGCTTTTATACCACTTCCATACTGGGACTATTCTGGCACTCCTCTCCTACATGTAAAAAGCATCATTCTTTTCCTAGAAAATTACTCAGAACCCCCAAAATATTATATATAAATATTTTTAGCAGACACCCTAGGGAATAAAATGATGGTCATTGCAACTTTTTATATTGCACGGTATTTGCGCAATCATTTTTCAAACACCTTTTTAAAAAAAAAATGGTTTCATGAATTAAAAAATAACGAAACAGTAAAGTTAGCCCAATTTTTTTGTAAAATATGAAAGATGATGTTACGCCAAGTAAATAGATACCTAACATGTCACGCTTTAAAATTGCGCACACTCATGCAATGGCGCCAAACTTTGGTGCTTAAAAATCTCCATAGGCAACGCTTTGAAATTTTTTACAGGTGGTCCAGTGCTAGAATTGTTGCTCTCGCTCTAACACACGCGGCGATACCTCACATATGTGGTTTGAATGACGTTTACTTAGGAGGGCGGGACTTGCATGTGTGTTTGCTTCAGAGCGCAAGCTACCGGAGAAAGGGGCGTTTTTAATTTTTTTTATTATTATTTGTTGTTTGTTTTTTTACTTACTGTTTTTTTTTTTTTTTTTTACACTTTTTTTTGTATCACTTGTATTCCTATTACAAGGAATGTAAACATCCCTTGTAATAGGAATGGTGTGTGACAGGTCCTCTTTCTTAATAAGACCCCACAGGATATCTGAATTAGGCCTCTAGCTGCAGGCATCATTCAGATATCCCCCACAAAGCCCAGGACATCATATGACGTCCACCCAGAATGGTAGATCCTATCTGTGGACATCATATTACTATGGCTGGGTATTGAAGTGGTTAACATCAGTAGACTAAAAATTGATTTGCCCCTCAAGGAATAACCCCGTCTTTGTTGTAATTTGTAATTAAATTTAACGTAATGGGGCAGAAAAATAATCTTCAAAATAGTACCAATACCTATTTTTTCAAGTCTGTGACGTATCATTTTTCCCCTATCGGCATGTTTAAGATTTTGCTTGATGTAATAAAGCCATTCTACACATAGAGCTAAACTCTACGGCTTCAATTGAATATACACCTCAAATACATATTTGACAGCTTCTTTCATACCAAAGAATGTGTGTTTCTCTCCATACAGAGTCCTGCCAGACAGCACACCTAGACTGTTTTCTACTGTAGTTAAATAAAACAGTTTGGTAACATTCCTCCCCCACAGGCAGCAAAGGAAAAGCAGACCACCAATGGGTTTATCGCTCTACTCTCTCCTCCAGTCAGCATGTTTATTTTTATCACATGTGTGTGCAATAGAGCCTTGACTGGTCTCTAATCCTGTCCCTCCCACTCCCATTCTGAGTGCTGCTGTGCAAAGGCTTACAAGAGGCTGATACTAAATAAAATTCAGCTACCTTTACCAGCTGCATTTCATAATAAGTATTTAATAAGGAATACTTAAAAGAGAAGTAATTTAAAAAAAAATTGAAAATCAAACTTACCATGTTGGATGCATCTGTCCCCCGCCAGCTCTAACACTGAGAAAGAGCACTGGGCTGTGGAGGAGGTGGAAGCGGCCGACTCAGCCTCTCAGGGGCTTACTAAGATGTTAAGCCGAGTGCCGATCCAGGCATGTGGGTGGATCCCAACCATGTGGTCACGGTCCTTCCCGAGCCTGGACCAGCTTTGTGATGTCAGCCAACAGCAGGCTTCAGTCAGCGGTCTGCTGAAAATGGGTCACAGGAGTGCAGAACGAACTGCACAAAAGAAATGAGGTTTGGGTGTACTTCTCCTTTAAAGTGGCTGTAAACCTCAGACATTAAATATGAACATAGCATATCCCTCTATAGCAGGGGTAGGCAACCTCGTCCCCCCAGCTTTTTTGAAACTACAATGAGACATTGCAAGACCCTGACAATCACAGGCATGGCCACTGGAGGCAGAGTCATGATGGGATTTGTAGTTTCACCACAGCTGGAGGGCCAATGTTTCCTACCCCTGCTCTATAGTGTGTACTTGTCTCAATCTAGAGCACTAAGTGTCATTTTTGTTTGCTGCCTCCTTCTTCTGCTATCTGTATTAGTGAATTCTGATGAGTTTTCCTGACACCAAGAGAAAAAAGTGATGGGGAGGGCACAGCCTGTGATTGACAGCCTCAGCTCTGTTCTTGAGTGCTGTGTAAAGGGGGTGTGTTCCTTCCCTCCAATCAGCTTTCAGAGCTTTCCACACTGATGTAACTTCAGCACCCTGCCCCCTGCTTTTCAGAGCTGAGAGATCCTGTGTAAATTCTGCACTTTGAATAGATGTAGAGGAAAGAAGACTGTAGATAAACAGGCACAATTTATGAAGGATGATTTGTTTAATCTCTGTGTATCACCCAAGGATAGTCTCTTCATTGGGTATATGTAAAGGGTTTACAACCACTTTAACTGCTCTAAAATGTAATTTCTATATTTGCCTGCAGTCAAGCTTTGAATTGTTTCTGCAGTTACAACATGGTAGCAAGCAAGATTTAAACATTTGTAAATTAGGAACAAATGTTCACAAAAGACTCTGTACAGATGTAATGGAAAAAAGGTGAATTACTACTTATTCTACCCCATAGGAAGAAATCACATGGTGACAAGCCAGGAGACTATTTCTTATGTTCATTCATTGTCTTCACAGTTTTGGTCATAAGAAGTTGTTCAGCATTTGAATGTAACGTTCTGAGTAAACAGTCACTATTACGTAGTTTTCCTCGAAAAAAAACGGCCCGATAATGGCAAAAGGGGCAACCGTACACCACACTGTAACGTGTACAGAGCAAAGAGGTCTTTTATGCGTGTTCCTAGGATTTTTGGGGAGCCCAAGTACAATGAACCTGAAGAGCCATATGTACACTCACAAACCCCATAATTTGAATGAATTAAAGGATGCCATTCGTCAAGAACTGCTCATGATTGATCAACAGCTGTTGGTCTGATGATGGAAAATTTCAAGCAAAGGATTAAAAGCTACATTCAAGAGAATGGTTGTCATCTAAATTACATTATTTTTAATGGGTGCGCTGCCTATTGCATTAGGGTGTTCACCTCAAAGCTCAAACATACACTACCAATCGCTTACTGTTCATTTTAAAAAGTGAAGGGATCAGTAAATTACATATTTACCGGCCCCTTCCCCCATTTACCCTAAAACATCCCTGCAGAAACAGCCGCCAGGAGAGGAGGGAAGCCAGCAGCAGTGCGGTAGGAAGGGGGGCTAGGTCAGTAGGGAGAATCTATGCTGAACAGAGGGATAAGGGTGTGCCTGGGCACACCTAGCACACCCTGTGCGCACACTTATTTTATTTTTCATAACTGAATAAGTAACTCAAATGGCATGTCTTGACCTCCATTTCAAGTTAAAAATCGTCGGACTCCCATGGATGACCCTGTATATATCCCTGCACTACTTAGTGGTAATGTGCCCCAATTTCATTAAAGGGGTTGTAAAGGATTTTTTTCCCCCTAAATAGCTTCCTTTACCTTAGTGCAGTCCTCCTTCACTTACCTCATCCCTAAATTTTGCTTTTAAATGTCCATATTTCTTCTGAGAAATCCTCACTTCCTGTTTTTCTGTCTGTAACTTACCACTGTAATGCAAGGCTTTCTCCCTGGTGTGGAGAAAGCCTCTTGAGGGGGCGAGCGGGATTGTCAGGACGCCCACTAAAACACAGCTCCTTTCTCCTATCTGCAAAGTAGAGAGTGTTCTGACTAATTTTTCCCCTCGCCCCCTCCCCCCTCAAGAGGCTTTCTCCACACCAGGGAAAAAGCCTTGCATAACTGTGTGGAGTTACAGACAGAAGAACAGAAAGTGGGGATTTCTCAGAAGAAAAAAGGACATTTAAAAGCAAAATGGAAGGATGAGGTAAGTGAAGGAGGACTGCACTAAGGTAAAGGAAGCTATTTAGGGAAAAAATGTTTCCTTTACAACCCCTTTAAGGATCAATCCACCTAAAGAAGATATTTAGTTATATGGGAAGCCTAATGAACTTGAGGACTTGGGATTAAAGATTTTTGAGGAATAGTCCAAGACGTGTTTCTTCAGAGGGAAGGCAGGATTAAAAATTTTTAATTCATTGAGGGTAGGCAGTCCAAAACTGTAAAGGCAAGGTCAGTGCTAAAAAATAAATAAATAAATAAATTATGATTTTTTTTTTCATAGAATTTTAGGCAGGCCAATGTCTGTGTTCAAAGACACATGTGTCTATGTACTCCACCGTAGTGTTGCTCCCGAATATTCGCATTGCGAATATTCGCTACGAATATTGCATATTCGAGGATTCGCGAATAACTTGAATATTGCAGCGAATATTCGCTATGGCGAATATTCGTATTTTTTCAAATTTATTTTTAAAACAGATCACATCTTAGTGATCTCCATCGACGTCAAAAGCATTGCTGGTATGATTAGAGAGAGACCCTGGGCCGAGTAGCTGATGCCATTCTTTTATGTTGCCGAAAATTCGCATTGCGAATTTTCGGCAACATAAAAGAATCGCATCAGCTACTCGGCCCTTCTTTTGCATCAGAGCCAATCAGAATAACTAGAATATTCGACAAACGGAATATTGCGCGATTATCTTCTCCGCCCTTCTTTTGCATCAGAGCCAATCAGAATAACTCGAATATTGGGCAAAAGGAATATTGCGCGATATTCTTTTTGCCGAATATTCGAGTTATTCTGATTGGCTCTGATGCAAAAGAAGGGCGGAGAAGATAATCGCGCAATATTCCTTTTGCCGAATATTCGAGTTATTCTGATTGGCTCTGATGCGCCCTTCTTTTGCATCAGAGCCAATCAGAATAACTTGAATAAACGGAATATTGCGCGATTATCTTCTCCGCCCTTCTTTTGCATCAGAGCCAATCAGAATAACTTGAATATTCGGCAAAAGGAATATTGCGCGATTATCTTCTCCGCCCTTCTTTTGCATCAGAGCCAATCAGAATAACTCGAATATTCGGCAAAAGGAATATTGCGCGATTATCTTCTCCGCCCTTCTTTTGCATCAGAGCCAATCAGAATAACTCGAATATTCGGCAAAAGGAATATTGCGCGATATTCCTTTTGCCAAATATTCGAGTTATTCTGATTGGCTCTGATGCAAAAGAAGGGCGGAGAAGATAATCGCGCAATAGGAATATTGCGCGATTATCTTCTCCGCCCTTCTTTTGCCCCCTTATTCTCCTTTCTTTTAAGTAGAGTTAGTGTAGAGTTAGTGTTTAGTGCATATTAGTTTAGTAATACAGGAAATGATCTCCGTTTATGAGAATTTCGCAATCTTTTTCGCATTAATTTTTTTTGGATAAAATATCACGAATATTCGATATTAGCGAATATTCGCGAATGTTCTTCTATATATTCGCGCAATATCGCGAAATCGAATATGGCGTATTCCGCTCAACACTACTCCATCGTCCCATTCCCTACATTTTTTAAATCCAATATATTAAAAATACCGTAAATAGGTTTGCTCATTTATTTTTATTTTTGCCGGGCTGAAAAAAAAAAATTGGGATGTACAACTTGATTGTCAACAATGGAAAATAATAAAATAACACAATAAAATAAATCCTCTGCCAATTTTTGACTGCGCTGGCTTTTTCAGACCCCTTGCCCCCCTACCTTTTAAGAGTAAATGAAAACAATGTAGAATAAAAAGGACTCTGGTAATTTGTAAGCTTCTTGTCAAACTTTTTCTCCACAGAAGCAATTTAGACACAAGTTTTGACTCCACTCCCCTAAGGACAAGACCAACGAAATAGAATCTCAGTATGCCTTGCGGAGACTAAAGCTACAATTTCTGATTAATGAAAATAATTATAGCCAGATAAGATAAGGAAAGAAGACATCATCATTTTATTTAAACAACAAAGAGAATTTTATCCTAAATATACAGTATATTGGCACGGCAATGCAAAGTGGTCATGCAAAATTAATTTTTAATGTGTTCAATTTATATTAAAAATTTCTGCTAGTGTGTGACTTTCTTATTCTTAGACTAGTGCGCTGCTTCATTTAAAATATTCCCCGGAGGAACGAAGGGGAAAAAAAGGTCTCTTAAACTGAAGCAGTTTTAAGGGTTTATGGAGGCATTATGCTCATTGCTATATGCAAGTTAGTTGTTAAGTACAAGATGCTGTATTCAAAAATGTGCTTTAAGTGATAGAACCTGAAAAAAATGCCCTGTGCTATGTATGGCTGGAGCTAAGAGGCCAAGGAAGTTTGGCTTAAAATCAGAGAATATCTTTTTGCTGGAACAACATTATTTTCTGAAATTTATCGCAACATATAGTCCTTCCACATGTGGCAACTCAGTATAAGGTGCATGCATGGAGGTTTAATAAGGATAGTATATTATTTATTGTACATTTGAGCTTTTGGGAAAAAAAATTTGTGGTTTGTTTTGTAGAATATGTTTTTAGATAATTTTCCTCCCTAAAAAATTTATGATAAATTGCAAATTCTAAAAAAACTTTGAAAAAATATGATGATAATATTTTTATGTATAGTAACAATAATAATTGATAAAGAGTAAAGGCGGCCATACACGGTTCGAATTTCGAAAGAATTTTCTTTCGAAAATCATATCAAAGAATTTTCGTACGAATTTCGCACCGTTAGTGGGCTACAGCAACAGCCGATTTTCGTGCGGCAAACAAATTTGAGAAATCCGACATGTTGGAATTTTTTTGGAAAAACAAACAATTTTCTGATCAATGATGGGAGAATTGTGCGAGAAAAGTAATAGAAAAAAAACGCACATGTGCAAGAAAAGAATATTCCCAGAGAGAAACGAATATTCCCGGAGAGAAACGAATATTCCCGGAGAGAAACGAATATTCCTGGCAACATGAATATTTTGTCGCCCGAATTTCAATAATCAATGGTGGCATCATCCGATTGGCCTGCTTTAGTAAAAAAAAAAATATGATGACAAATTATGACAAATTATTCTTTATCACTTGTGGGTTTCTTTCTTTTCTCTACAGTCTTCTTTGCACCTGTTGATATTGCCAGTATTAGCTTAGCCAGGAACATCTGCAGACAACACTGATACAAGGTGGCCACATTGTTGCGCTTTGACATGGGCACAGGCCAAAAGCCATGACTTGAATTAAAGGCCACAAAACTAAAGTTTAATAAGGGGCTTAAAAAAGGTGAGATCCATTTTTAACTACAATCAGTTTTCCATATTCAAATTTTTAAATAGTTTAATTATACATAAAATAAGTAGGTAGAAGTTCTACTTGGGTCATATAGGTGTATCATATAATTTGAATGTCAACCATGATCTTCTGATAAATCCTAAACCATACATCCAACCAACATATCTTTGATCACATTTGATTACATACATTTATAATCTCAGCAACCACAATTAATGGTAAATTTTAGATATATTTATTTATTTTATTTCAAGAACTTAACCTCCCTTGCGGTATTCCCGAGTCTGGCTCAGATTTCTGTAACAAAAGCGGTATCCCCGAGCCAGACTCGGGCTCCCCTCGCAGCAGCCACAGACAAAGTTATTTACCTTGTCCCTGGATCCTGCGATGCCTCCCCGCTGTGTGAGCGAGCAGGTCCTCGCTTGATTCACACAGTACCTCTGTGTGCTGCCGATCTCCGTTCCCTGCGACGTTACGACGTACGGGGGTGGAGAACGGCACCAAATTCAAAAATGTAAATAAACACATTACATACAGTATACTGTAATCTTATAGATTACAGTACTGTATGTAAAAAATACACATCTCCTTTATCCCTAGTGTTCTGCCCAGTGTTCTGCATGTACTTTTCTGCCTGGAAACTGGAGATTGTCCATAGCAACCAAAAGTGTCCCTTTATGTCAAAAGTGGTTTTAGAGCAGCTAAAAAACAGCGATAATAAATTATAAACACTTGCAGAATTGAGCGATAGAATTCTGGGGAAATTTGTCATAAAAAAATTAAATTAATGACAGTGACGATTCTGCAACTGAGCAAGTTTCAGTGATTTTGAGTTGATTACATTATTGAATAATTTGTATTATAATTATATTATTATTTGTTATAATTATTTATAATTATTTATTATATTATAATTTATGATTTTGTTTTTCAAACTTTTTCATACCCGGGATGCCTACTAGACTCTTGTTTAAACAGATTTAAGTGAGTTATTCCTAAGGATTACAGACCTACAATGTAAAACACCAAATTTCCTTGCAAAATAATGGTACCGCTTTCAGCACCTAAAATCTGAAATAATCATACCGCCAGGGAGGTTAAATAGCGCTGAAATTTTACGCAAAATTTTACATATGTATTATACATTCATATCAGTCCCTACCCTCGACAAGCTTACAATCAAAGGTCCCTAACTCACATTCAGAAATACGCATGTTAGAGCCAATTTAGACAGGAGACAATTAACCTACCAGCATGTCTTTAGAGTGTGAGAGGAAACTGGAGTGCCTGGAGGAAACCCATGCAAGCACAGGGAGAACATGCAAACTCCATGCATGTAATGACATGGTTGAGATTCGAACCAATGACCCTAGTGATGAGAAAACACCAGCTTACAAAGAACCTGATTTTCTTGATTCACTGTTTACTGACAAAGTATTAATTGTTATTATTTTTTTAATTTAATTATTAATTAATTAATTATTATAACAATAATGCTCAAAAACGTATGTTTATACCTGAATCGCCATATTAAAAAAAACTGTTATTGGGGCTACTAATTACAGACAAAATAAACACTCTTGTGACCCCTGATGCAATACAAATGTAGTCTAGATGTGGTCCTCATTTTTAAGTAGACAAAAACACTTTAACAATAATTGATAATTTAATAAAAAAATAGGTAACCCACGCAAGCACAGGGAGAACATGCAAACTGCATGCAGGGAGGGACGTGGTTGGGATTCGAACCAATGACCCTAGTGATGAGAAAACACCAGCTTGCAAAGAACCTGATTTTCTTGATTCACTGTTTACTGACAAAGTAATAATTGATATTATTTTTTTTTATTTAATTTAATTATTATAACAATAATGCTCAAAAACATATGTTTATACCTGAATCGATATATATATATATATATATATATATATATATATATATATATATATATTAAAAAAAAAGTTTTTGTGGCTACTAATTTCAGACAAAATAAACACTCTTGTGACCCCTGATGCAATACAATGCATTGGTCTAGATGTGGTCCTCATTTTTAAGTAGACAAAAACACTTTAACAATAATTGATAATTAAATAAGAAATAGGAAACCCACGCAAGCACAGGGAGAACATGCAACCTCAAAATGTAGGGAGGGACGTGGTTAGGATTCAAACCAATGAGCCTAGTGATTAGAATTCACTGTTTACTGACAAAGAATTATTATTATTATTTTTTTTAAATATTTTAACGATAATGCTCAAAAACATATGTTTATACCTGAATCGGCAAAAATCTGTTATTGTGGCTACTAATTTCACACAAAATAAACACGCTCTTTTGATGCTATGCAAAAATTATCTAGACGTGGTCCTCCTGTTATTATAAGTAGACAAAAATACTTTAACAATAATTGATAATTAAATACAAAATATATCTTTAAACAATTTTAATTTGGAATGTCTGGTTCCTATGACATTGCTCTGTGGGATAAAAAAAAAAAAACTAATTGTGCCAAATTGTAACCTCCCAAAATAAACACTTTCAATAAAAAGCTAGACCTTAGATGTTTATAAAATACTTATAAAAGAAAAAAAAATCTAAACTAACCCATGACTTTTTTTTTTTTAAATAAATCTTATTTAAATACATATAAAGAAAAATAGTTTTACCATTACTTATCTCCCATGAATAAGAATGAGCTCCATTTAGCCTAAAATAAACCTTCTTAGGGAAGGTACGCACAAACATTTTTTTGGCAAAGGACTTATTTATCCAACAACAGCACAGCATTTGCTTATACTTTCTGCAAATGTTTTATCTGTGCTTCCTCCGCACCTGTCCCACAGTGAATAGAATCACATCTGTCTCATCTTGGCATAGCAAGTATACAGCTACATCTGTGAAAAATGAGTCTTTTTTTTTTTTTCCTGAACTAAATACACATTAGCTATCCCACAAACAGTTAGAAAATAATGTAGAAGAAAATACATGTCTAATAAAAAACATAAAAAATATATATCATATAAACATTCAGTAGGCAGACATGTTACAAGAACAGCCCAGGATTGATTTGTTATAAAGACATTTGGAAGGGAGAGCAATAGGTTAATTTCAATGTATGTATTTGAAGGAGAAGTGTAAGTGGATTCTTATTAGAAAGGTCATTTTTTATTGATCCCCTAAGATTTATAAAGCCCATCTGGAAACATTTGAAATTGGGAAAAAAACTCCAATGTTATTCTTCCTCGCTGAGAACCCATAGGTCTTTCTCAGGAAACAATAATTGTCAAGTTGTGGGAATTCCTGGGAAAAAAAAAAGTAGGAACATTTGTTGTGGGAATTGCAAAAGAAGAAGTGTGGAACGCATTTCCTGAACAATTCCCCACCGTGTATATATATATATATATATATATATATATATATATATATATATATATATAATTATATAGACAGTTAAACCTTGGATTGCGAGCATAATTCGTTCCGCGAATATGCTTGTAATCCAAAACACTTGTATATCAAAGCAAATTTCCCCATAAGAAATAATGAAAACTCAAATGATTCGTTCCACAACCATTAATTCATAAGTCCTTCTGTTTATAGTCCATATATAAAGATTATAGCAATGTGATAGTCTGTGTAACCATAAAATGTCCATCCACAAATGGAAGCTTCCACAAGGGGATTAGAAGCAAAATCCAACAGGAGCTACAGAGTATAAAAGAGAAGAGAGGTGCCTCTAAGTAGTGGGGTTCTGTGCAGACTCTAATGTAAGGGAGGTCTGTGTGGACTCTGATGTAAGGGGGCTCTGATGTAAGGGGGGTCCTGTGCAGACTCTGATGTAAGGGGGGGTCTGTGTGGACTCTGATGTAAGGGGGCTCTGATGTAAGGGAGGGTCCTGTGCAGACTCTGATGTAAGGGGGCTCAGATGTTAGGGGGGTCTGTGTGGACTATGATGTAAAGGGGCTCTGATGTAAGGGGGGTCTGTGTGGACTCTGATGTATGGGGCTCTGATGTAATGTGATAAATTGTGTAACCATAAAATGTCCATTCACGAACGGAAGCCTCCACAAGGGGTTTAGAAACAAAATCCAGCAGGAGCTACAGAGTATAAAAGAGAAGAGAGGTGCCTCTAAGTGTAGCAATATGGTTACATTTAATGAAGGTACAACATTTAGCAACTCACATGGTTGATGATTAAAAGAGAGACATTATGTTAGATCATTATGTTATCCATGCAATGTTATTCACCTTGTATGTTTGGATTTAATGATTTTTTTTGCGTTTCTTTTGGATAGGCCTACTGTTGTCTGTTAAGATATATTCCGATCCTGAGGCAGCAGATTTTGAAACGCATTCACCTCCTGACAGTTGATGATTAAAACAGGCACATCTAAGTATGCAGGCATCTGGGGTAAAGCTGTCCACATAGACCATAGGCAAAGGGCTAATCAGCACCATACAGAGAGAGGGTCAGCCTCAAAGGACAGTCAGAGAAGAATGAGGCCGTGTACACACGGCAGAGAACCTCGACAGGCAGAACACATCGTTCCGCCCGTCGAGGTTCTCTGCCGGCCGTCAAAATCGGCGACCCGCCCGTCGGGAATGGCAACCAGCCATTCATCCAGGCGGGCCGTCGAGCAAATAGAGAGCGTGCTCTCTATTTCTGCTCGACGGGATTCCCGACGGGATGCTCGCCGAGAGCGTACACACGGCCGAGGTCCTCGCTGGAATGCAGCTTCCAGCGAGGTTCTCGCTGGTTTCCAGCGAGAACCTCGGTCGTGTGTACGCCGCCTCAAACTCTACCTACAAGCATTAACCAGACACTGATAGAAGTCACAAGACGGCTATGCACTGCTAATGAGAAAAAGTATCTAGCAGTTTATATTTACTAAAATAATTGCATTTCCATAATCCACAATCAGTGAATGGGTCCTGGGTTTTGTAAAAAAAACTGTTTGTCCATGTGTGTGTGTGAGTGAATCTGTATGGAAAATGGAAAAAAAATGTCAACCCCCTTGGTCGGACGGTAGCACAACCCCATTACCGGTAGCTTCCTGTTCTTCTGCTCTCCACGGGTCTTCAAGGCGGTGATGGCTTTTGTTTCCTCCCTCCTCTTTGTTGGCCAATTAGGAGTCTTCTCTTTTCAGGTAATCAGAAAACGGGTCTCACAACCGCTTCTGACTGGCTGGATTGAGGATTAGTGTTTCAACGGTAATACTCATTGGCTGTTGTAACACACCTGGGTGGGATCGGAGGGCATTCTCTGCGATCTGAGCCCACCCCATTTTGAAGCCTATTAGAGTCTCTGGCGCTAATCAGGTGCTTAAAAAAAATACTGGCCGCTGTAATTCATGCGCTCAGTGCCCTGAAATGGGCCGGATGCATGAATAGGGGTGACCACGGCAGCCGTGGATAGATTCATGCTATGCATGAATCTATCAACTGCATATAGGGGGTGGCATGGAGCAAGGGGGGCGTCCAGGCGCCCCTAATGGATAGGCTGTTATAAATCGGCTGCTGCACTTGCATGGTTCTAATGAGGGAAGTGGCAGGGTCTGCATCCCTCTAGATGTGAGTATTTCACAAAAATCTTAGTGCAGACTTCTGGGAAAATCAGCGAGCCAATCACACAAGCAGGAAATTACATATCTAGGTAGCCATATTGCATTTTATAGAAAATTGGAGTACTGCAGATTGAAAAGGAAAGATCATTTTTAATAACATTCAATTACAATATTACTTGTGTAGCAATTGTATATATGCTAAATTATTAGGGCAGTGAATGGTGTCAGTAGTTTTTTTATTTGTATGTATTTATTTTTTACTATTTTTTTTTTCACAGTGCTTTTTGGGGGGAGGTGGTTGGGGTAGTGGACAGTGTCGGTAGAGCGGGGGGGGGGGGTTTGGGTGGTGTTGGTAGTTTGTCTGACTGTGGTATTGCGGTGGACACATCAGACACTTTTGACACTGTTTTGTGTCCATTGTCATTTATACAGCAATCAGTGCTATAAAAATGCACTGATTACTGTGTAAATGACACTTGAAAGTAAGGGGTTAACCACTAGGGGGCAACAAAGGGCTGAAGTGTGTCCTAGGGAGTGAGTCTAACTGTGAGGGGGCTGGGCTACAAGTGACACAAAAGTAATCACTGCTCCCGATGACAGGGTCCCACGGGCATGGTCACGGAGCTTGCGGCACACGTTCCCGCTAGGCAACAGTTTCAAAGTAACACTCAGGTACATTGCTTTACCTGCCCGTGCAATTCTGCCGACGTATATAGTTGCGAAGCAGTAGGCAAGTGGTTAAAGAGTGGCCTAATAGGCTTAAAAAAAATGTATTGGGTCAATAGAGTTATTTAACTTTTCAAAGCTAACATTCCCCAAGATAATTTTCAGTCAGTTTTCATTTATTTAGCAAAAAAATATAGAAAACCCCAGTGGTGATCAACCACTTGCTTAGTGGGCACTTAAACCCCCCTCCTACCCAGAACAATTTTCAGCTTTCAGCACTGATACACTTTGAATGTCAATTGCACGGTCATACAACACTGTACCCAGTTTGGTTAATTATTTTTTTTAACCACTTAAGACCCGGACCAATACGCTGGTAAATGACCCAAGGTGTTTTTGCGATTCGGCACTGCGTCGCTTTAACTGACAATTGCGCGGTCGTGCGACGTGGCTCCCAAACAAAATTTGCGTCCTTTTCTTCCCACAAATAGAGCTTTCTTTTGGTGGTATTTGATCACCTGTGCGATTTTTATTTTTTGCGCTATATACAAAAATAGAGTGACATTTTTGAAAAAAAAACACTAT
This sequence comes from Rana kukunoris, assembly GCA_029574335.1. Lineage (NCBI taxonomy): Eukaryota > Metazoa > Chordata > Amphibia > Anura > Ranidae > Rana > Rana kukunoris. The sequence continues at coordinate 214,368,511 of CM056054.1, read as the reverse complement.
TTTTTACTTTTTGTTAAAAAAAAAATCAAATAAACTAAATTTTAGTCAAACATTTAGGCCAAAATTTATTTAGCCACATGTCTTTAGTAAAAAAAAAAAATTGCGATAAAAAAAATAGCTACCTAGCGGGAACAGCGACACTAATACAGCGATCAGAAAAATGATCGCTTAGTGACGCTGGCAATAGGGAGTGAAAGGGTTAACTAGGGCGGTGATCAGGGGGTTAAAACTTTATTAGGGGGGGTGGGGGGGCTATCCTGAACCTAACACTAACTGATTTTACACTGCCTGTCACACTGACACTAAATGCAGTGATTAGATCACTGCATTCAGTGACACTGTGACAGGGGGGGTGGGGGGGGCAGATCGCAAGGGGTTAAGTATGCCTATGTGAGTGTGTGTCAGTGTAATGTTGGTGCACACTTACTGTGAGGTGTTTCTCCCATCGCAGCAGTTGGAAATACCGCTGCGATGGGAGATTACATCACTTCCCCCTTCCTGTGTTTACACAGGAGGAGGAAGTGACAGGAGACTGGGAGCGCGCGCATTGGCTGGGAGCGATCGCGGGGGGGCGGGTAAATGCCGACATCCGCCCGCTCGTCCCGGATCGCTCCCGGAGCCAGGGGGACCCCCGCACGCCGCGGAGGGGGTCCCGACGGGACCCCCGAACCGCACGAAGGCGGGGACGTAAATTTACGCCCTTGTGCCTGTACGAGCCATTCTGTGGTCCTTAAGTGGTTAAAGACTGAAATAAATTTTTTTTTTTTTTTTTTTAAATTGTGTTATAAAATTTTGGAAACATGTAATTTTTCTCCTTCATTGATGTATGCTGATGAGGCTGCACTGATGGGCTGCACTGATGGGCACCGCTAAGGTGGCACTAGTGGGCACTGATAAGGCGGCATTGGTGGGCACTGATAAGGCAGCACTGGTGGGCACTGATAGGCGGCACTAGTGGGTGGCACTGAAGGGCATTGATAGGTGGCACTAGTGGGCACTGAGACGTGGCACTAATAGGTACCATTGGTAGGTGGCACCGATAGCTGGCAGTGATGGGCGGCAGTGATGGGCACTGATTGGTGGAAGTGATGGGCACTGATGGGTGGCAATAATGGGCACTGATAGGCAGTACTGCTAGATGGCACTGATGAGGCACCGATTGGCACCAATGGTGGTGGGCATTGATAGGTAGCACTTGTGGACATTGATAAGTGGCACTGGTGGGCACTGGAGGTGACATTGGCAGGTGGCACTGGCAGGGGGTTTAGATTAACACATAGGGCCAGATTCAGGTAGAGTTGCGCTGGAGTATTTCGATATGCGCCGCGTAACTGTGAATATGCGCCGTCGTTTCTATGTGGCCGTACCCACCAAACTAGATGCGACAGAAAACGGGCCATTTCCGATCGGCTTAACTTTCCGACGCCAGAGTCTCGTCAGCGCATAATTTCGCTTGGCGCATCAGTCGCGCCTATTGATTTCCCCTGCAAATATGCAAATGAGGGAGATTTCCCGATTCGCGAACGGATTAGCACCATACGCTGGCTACATGCGCCGCGCGTATCTCGTCCGTCCGGCGCAAAGTTATTTCTACAAATAGCTGCTTTATCTTTACTCCAGACGGCCTCAGGTCTGCAGGAGAGCATCTACAGCAGCAGCGTTACCGACGAAACTAGCAAGCTGAACAACCACACGTGCAAGGACAACACCTCTGTGTGCCAACATGCCAGGGGCAGTCGCGGTCCTAGCACTAGTACTGGGTCCCCCGGTACGGAGGAGGCGGGCACGTGTGAGGATATACCGCACGCGCATGAGCCTCTTTGGCATGGGGGATGAGGAGGTGTATCGCCTCTTCAGATTCAGCCCTGATGCAATACTTGAACTAACCACAACCCTGCTGGGTGACATCACAAGCAAGACCACCGCTCACAAGCAGTGCAGCCACTGGTGAAGGTCCTGGCAATACTCCATTTCCTTGCAAGTGGATCATTCCAGCGTACAAGTGGAGTGGTGTAGTGATGAGTGGAATACGCCATATTCGATTTCGCGATATTTCGCGAATATTTCGAAGAATATTCGCGAATATTTCGAAGAATATTCGCGAATATTCGTTAATATCGAATATTCGTGATATTTTATAAAAAAAAAAAAAAAAATGTGAATTTTCGCCAATGCGAATTTTCGCTAATTTTCGCGATTTTTTTTTTTATAAAATATCACGAATATTCGATATTTACGAATATTCGGTATATTTTATAAAAAAAAAAAGCGAAATTTCACATATGCGGTTGCGAATATTCGTTAATATCGAATATTCGTTTTATAAAAAAAAATTGCGAATTTTCGCCAATGCGAAATTTCGCTAATGCAAAATTTTGCGATTTTTTTATTTTTTTTATAAAATATCACGAATATTCGATATTTTCGAATATTCGCTATATTTTATAAAAAATAAAAAATAAAAAAATTGCGAAATGTCGCTATTGCGAAATTTCGCTATTGCGAAATGTCGCTATTGCGAAATTCGCGAATGCGAAATTTCGCGAATGCGAATTTTATTGCGAAATTTGAAAAATACGAATATTCGAAATAGCGAATATTCGCCGCGATATTCGAGATATTCGCGAATACTCGAATATGCAATATTCGTAGCGAATATTCGCAATGCGAATATTCGTGAGCAACACTAGAGTGGTGGCTGGGATGTCACAGTCCTCCATGAGCAGATGTGTGCACCAGGTTGTCCCTGCAATCCTCAGACGCATGTCCAACCACTTCATCAGACCCACCACTGAGGAGCTGCGGCTGAAGGCAATGACAGATTTCTACAGCATTGCCAGATTCCCACGCACTGTGGGGGCCATTGATTGCACACATGTGGCACTACAGCCCCCCAGTGCCACAGAGCACATATACCGCAATCGGAAGCATTGGCATTCCATCAACGTACAGGTGATAGCCGATGCCCAACGCCTCATATGGCACGTCCGTGCCAAACACCCAGGGTCCAGCCATGACAGCTTCATATACCGTCAGAGTCCCATCCCAGCAGAATTCGAGCAGAACATGTATGGGGACAGCTGGCTGGTTGGTGAGTGACATGGGTGGCAGGCATGACTATCCCCTCCCATGATGCACATCAGAAGTGGCACATGCATGACTAACATCCTCCTGTCTTTTCCTTACAGGTGACTCTGCATATGCACTGGGACCCCATCTAATGACTCCTTTCCAGAACCCCCAAACCAGAGGAGAGAGAAAATACAATGCGGCACACATCAAAACCCGTGCAGTGGTGGAGCAAACATTTGGGCTCCTGAAGTCCCGTTTCCGCTGCCTGGATAAGTCCGGGGGGGCCTTATTGTATTCCCCTACCTTCGTGTGTCAGATCATTGGTGCATGTTGCATTCTGCACAACTTTGCTATGAGAAAAGGCCTGCAGATTGACATACGTGATGACCTGACCCCCGACCCACACAGTCCCCACCTGCCAGAGGAGAACCAGTCTGCTGATGGAAGAGCAGTCAGGAGGGTCCTCGCCGTAGGCATCTTTGGACAATAAACAAAAACATTGATCACACGGACAATGCACGCATGCACACCACTGATGTCCCTAGATCACACACACCACATGCACATCGCATTGGATTAGGCCAAGTCCAGCATGTAGGACTTGGGAGCAGCAACGCCAGCGTCAAGGCCCCAATGATGTCGCTGTCCATTCATACACCTTTCACACGTCATTCATACAGCCGTGGGGTTAACTTCACCACCACGGCCGAGGGTGACACCCCTTACTGGCAGGAGTGCCACCCCCTCATATTCACACACCATTCACACTGTCCCCTGCACTCCTGACCATGTGCAGTTAAAAATAAAATATATACTCATAACCTGAGTAATAAAAGCAAAACTAAACTCATAACCTGAGTAATAAAAGCAAAAATAAACTCATAACCTGAGTAATAACAGAAAAAATAAACTCATAACCTGAGTAAAAACAGAAAAAAAAAAAACGAAAAAAAAAAACCGTCATCTGGGATGACGGGGGCTCCTCCTTGTGGGCACTCTCGGGCTCCTCAGCTGCCTGGAGGGAGTGGGTGGGGGGGCATCTGGAGGAGGCTGATCCCCGGGTGGGCCACTCCTGGCTGCTGTTGGCTGCATGCCCTCCAAGGCCACGGCAATCCGGCTCAGAAAATGATTGGTCTGGGCCTGCATCCTCATCTGGCGGGTGATATTATGCCGCTGGGCACGCTGCCGCTGCCTCCCCTCTTCCCGGATGGCAGCTGTGTTGGCGTGGACGGCTGCTGTGAGGTGCCATACATCAGCCTGCACCTCCCCCAGGCTGGTGACAACGTCCTGCACACCACTGGGCAGCTGCGATATGGAGCACAGACTGTCAGCGAGCCGGTCCAAGTGCCCAGCAATCTCCCCCATCTGTTGTGTTTGCCGGGCATGGTCCATCGCCACCTGGTCCTGGACCAGATCAGACACCCCCCTGGTCTTACAGGTGGCCTTCCTGGGGCCAGGAGAAGGTTGTCCCCGTGGGGATGGAGTCGCCCTTGAGGGGCTACCGAGGATGGGTGAGGGGATGACAGAGGGACCTGCAGAAGGGGAGGACTCAGATAACACCAAAAAAAACTCCTGCTGAGGAACAGGCTCCTCCTCAACCATTTCCACAGAAGTGGTGTGGGCACTCTCCTCCACCTCAGTGTCTTCAGCACCCAGGGGCTCGTCCTCAGGATCCCGTTGGGGGGTTGGGGTGGAATGGCCGGCAACAGATGATGGCCCAGCTCCGTCATCTGTGGATGACACAAAGCAGACACATGTTGGTGGTCCCACACACTTGGCACATGTACCCTCCCCCCCACATGCAACACACCAAATAGGGGATAAAAAACACTTACCTGTCCTGGAGCCTTCCTCCACAGAATCATAGCCTGGTACCCCCTCCAATTGCTCCCTCTCCAGGCAGCGGGCGACCACCTCCTCTGTGGTCAGGCTGACCGGACATGGGGGTCCACCACCTGTGCCCCGCTCATGGCTCCGAATGGTGGCCGCCTTGCCACGGACCTTGCGCCGCAGGTCATTTATCTTTTTCTGGATATCACCAGCAGTCCGGGTGGAGTACCCCAACACATTCACCCTGCCAGCAATGGTGTCCAGGATGGCCTGCTTCCTCTCCCGGCTGGTCTTCCTACTTTTCTTCCCATGCAGAAAATCATTATAAGTCTCCATAGCAGAGATGACCACAAAGACCTCCTGGGCATTAAAATTGAGGTTCCTCCTCTCTTTGGGGGTAGCGGGAGCAGCCATAACAGAGCAAAAGTAACTTCCCTGGGGTGGGGGGAAACGGAAATACTTTTGCGCCGGAATGGTGCTTCCGCTGGCGCTTTTATACGCGCAACGGAACACATTGCGCTGGCGTTTCCCGTGAAGTGGTGCCGACCGAAGTTGTGAGCATGCGCACAGGGGGCCGAGTGAAGCCTCACTTACTGCGCATGCTCCGTGGATGATGCGCTGAACGTAAGCCTCTGCGCTGGGCTCCGCCCATCATTTACATATGATCACACCCACTCCCACTTGCGTCGGGTTGCGCCAACGCATCTTCGTTACTCCGTCGCAAAATAACGCCCATGCGCTTGGTGAATGCTGTACTTCACTCGCTAGTTTGCGTCAGCGCAGCGTATATGCGTTGCGCTACGCTGACGAAAAGATGCGCGCATCTACCTGAATCTGGCCCATAGAGGCAGATGTGTCTCCTTCCTGTTCGGGACCGATGTCCTTTGCAACCTAAGCTGTCGGTGTAAGGAGAAAAAAAATGATTACCGAGCTTTGTTTACATCATGCGATCAGCTGTCATTGGCTGACAGCTGATCACGTGGTAAAGGGCCCTTACTTGGATCTGTGATCACCCGAGTCTCAGCACAAAGGGGAGGGCGCCTATTGACATCCTCCCGGCAATTGGGGTCTGCGCTGTGGCCGCCATTCGGCTATAGCACGGAGGGGAAGTGGTTGAATACCACCAAAACAAAGCTCTATTTTTGGGAAGGAATTTTTGAAAATGTCATACACGTACAGTGTTGCATAACCGCGCAATTGTCATTCAAAGAGTGACAGCGCTGAGAGCTACAAATTGGCCTGGGCAGGAAGGGGGTGAAAAGGGGGTTAAAGATTTCATGTAATTACACCAGCTGAACATAAACATATTATGACATTTGAAGGAACTCATACAGGATTTAAAGGTTGTTTTTTTTGTATATTTGCCCGGAGTCTCTTTTATCGCTCCTTCCTCATGTTAGCTCCGTAGTTTTTTATGAAGGCACGGAGGATCTAAGGACAGTTTCCTGGCATGTTAGCTTGGGCCTGCATGCGTTGCTCCCTCCCCCACCCCCCCCCCCCCCCCATCATGGTAAGGCCACATATGTCTTCCTTCTTCCACGTTATCAGGCAGACATCTCTGCTGCATCTGTGCAGGGAACTCAACTTCTTCAGCCCAGAACCTGTATCTGATTGTGGTAATAAAGCTCTACTTCCTCACTTCAAAAACGCCATCAGATAAGAGCAATTACTTTAAATGAGTCATAGCAAGAGGCAAAGAACATTTTTCTTCTTTTTTTTTTCCTTTATTTCAAGTCTTTGAACTCCAATTTCTTCAAAGGTGTACTGAAACAAGGTTATGAGGTGATTGTCTAAAAATCGCCAAATTGCCCGTTGCGTAGCGCTAATAGTCATTTTAAAAATCTATGCATAGCAAAGTGTAGCTCTTTAACCATTAAAGTGCAAAAGGATCGCTGCGCTTAAAGGTGAGGTAGGGGATTGTGGGAAAATGTGTTGTTTATGTCATCAGGGATCTAATGTGTAGGGGCCAGGCTGGGGGACAGAAAGGAAGCAACATAAGATACCAGAAAATATTTCCACTTTTTTTAAATTGTCATGCCACGTACACACGACCATTTTTAATGGTCTAGAAAAAACAATTACCTCGGCGCATATAAATGCCGGCGTAGCGTATCTTCTTTACACTACGCCGGCACAACCCAGAGAGGGAAGCATGGAATTCACAAAGAAAATGCTCCCAACGTTGCGCCGGCATAGAGTATAGTCGTAGGCGTAAGGCAGCGTAAGTCAAAGTGGTCTGGAAGTGGGAGTGATACATTTAAATGAAGCGTGACCCCATGCAAATGATGGGCTGCGCTTTAGACAAGTACTTAAAATGAATTGCGCATGCGTCTTATCTTGGACGCATCCCAGTGCGCATGCTCACAATCACGTCAGAACAACTGCCTAAGATATGTCGAATCAGTGCCTGCGACATGAACGTAACCTACGCCCAGCCCTATTCACGTACTACGTAAACGACATAAAATTTGACGCCGTTCTTTCCCTGGTCCATACTTTTGCATGAGTTGCGCCTCTTTTATGTGGAATAACTTTACGCCGGACGTAACCCATACGCAAATCGCTTAAAACATGCGTCGGGTGCAAATACATTCGTAAAACAGCGTATCTCCCTCATTTACATTATTGCATCAAAAACAATGGGAGTGTCAAATGCGTCCAGCGTAAATATGCGCCCACTATACGCCGGTGTAGGCAAGTTACGTCGGATGAAGTCAGTTTTTAGGCGTATCTTAGTTCTGTGGGCATGGCGCACAGATACGATGGCGCATATTTGTACTTACGCAGCGTATCTCGTATATCTTTGTGAATCCGGCTAAATGTTTTTTTCTACCCGATTCTTGTTAAGCCTGTGTGGCATACACGCGATCGTGAAAAAAAAAACGCTTGAGCAAAGCGCGGTGACGTACAACATGTATGACGGCACTATAAAGGGGAAGTTCTATTCGGATGGCGCCACCCTTGGGGCTGCTTTTGCTGATTTCGTGTTAGTAAAAGTTTGGGGAGAGACGATTCGCGCTTTTCAGTCTGTTACAGCGCAATGAATGTGCTATTTCCATTACAAACGCTAGTTTTACCAGAACGAGCGCTCCTGTCTCATAACTTGCTTTTGAGCATGCGCACTTTTTCACGTTGTTAAAGCCCACACACGACCATTTTTTACAACGTGAAAACGACAACATGAAAAACAATGCGAAAATTTACAGCATGTTCTAAATTTTTAATGCCCATTTTTAACGTTGCGAAAAATGCTCTGGAGCCCACACACGGTCATTTTTAATGACATTAAAAAATATATATATATTTTTCACATCGTGTACGAATTTTTGCGATTTGGCACTGCGTCGCTGTAACTGACAATTGCGCAGTCGTACGACATGGCTCCCAAACAAAATTGGCGTCCTTTTTTCCCCACAAATAGAGCTTTCTTTTGGTGGTATTTGATCACCTCTGCGGTTTTTATTTTTTGCGCTATAAACAAAAAAAGAGAGATCATTTTGAAAAAATATGAATAATTTTTACTTTTTGCTATAATAAATATCCCCCCAAGATATATATATATAAATTGCAAAAAAGTGTATATTGACTGGTTTGCGTAAAAGTTATAGCGTCCACAAAATAGGGGATAGATTTATGCCATTTTTATTATTATTATTTTTTATCAGTAGTGGCGCCGATCAGCAATTTTTATCGTGACTGCAACATTATAGTGGACACATCAGACACTTTTGACACTATTTTGGGACCATTGACATTTATACAGCGATTAGTGCTATAAAAATGCACTGATTACTGTGTAAATAGCACTGGCATGGAGGGGTTAAACACTAGGGGGCGAGAAAGGGGTTACGTGTGTCCTAGGAAGTGATTCTAACGGTGGGGGCTGGGCTACAAATGACATGACAGTGATCACTGCTCCCGGTGGCAGGGATCAGTAGATCAGTGTCCTGTCACAAGGAAGAATAGGGAAATGCCTTGTTTACATCTCCCCGTTCTGCAGCTCCGTGACATGATTGCGAGACACCGGTGAACATCAAGTACATCGGTCCCGCGGGCACAGTCACGGAGCTAGTGGGAAATTCAAAGCAACGTACAGGTGCGTTGCTTTGCCCAGCCGAGCCATTCTGCCGATGTATTTAGTCGTTAGGCTATTGGCAAGTGGTTAAAATAACGCAGTGCCATATCCCAAATAATGGCTAGGTCAGGACGGGGATAAAACCTTCCAGGGCTGAAGTGGTTAAACGGCACAGCTGCGTGATCTCTACACTAGTACCAAACAACCCCCAAATATCAATATATATATATATATATATATATATATATATATATATATATATATATATATATATACAGGGCTCAAAATTTCAAGTCCTGAGCTACTAGCCAGGCCTCAAGAGTCACTCGCCACCAGTTGCCCCACCTAATTCATACACAGCCCTGCACCTAATTGCACCTGTAAACACGTCCTCGTAGATTATCTCATGGAATGACACTGTTAAATGTTTTATGCAGAATCAAGTTACAAAATTAAATATTACCAACAAGAACTTTAACAAAATAGGACAGGGCACTGGGGGCAGACCAGAGGGACAGGGCACTGGGGGCAGACCAGGGGGACAGGGCACTGGGGGCAGATCAGAGGGACAGGGCACTGGGGGCAGACCAGAGGGACAGGGCACTAGAACTGGGTCTCTTCCCCATTCTCTTGCTGTCTCCTCCGTAACTATCTCTCTCCCTATCCTATTCATCTCATCATTAGGAGCCTGTGTGTGCGGCTCCACGCTTGCATGTCCTCACTTCCCCCTTTTATTCAGGCTGGCAGTGAGGAGGTCCCATGGCTTAATTAGAATTGTAAGGAGAGCACCTGTGTACTGCTCTGCCTGTGCGCGGCTCACCAGACTACTTTTCCCGAGCATGCACCTTTCCTCTTTGGCCGCCAATCTCATCGAGACTCTAAGTGTAGGCACAGATTCGAGGGAGATTGGTCATGCAGCCCTGTCATCACTCGCCCCCAGCTTAAATCCACTCGCCAAATGCTAGTAGGCGAGTGGAAATTTTGAGGGCTGTATATATATACCAGTAATACCAGTTGGTAATAGTAACTTCCTGTTTGTGGCACATTAGTATATGTGAAGGGGGAACTTTTCAAGATGGTTGGTGACCATGGCGGCCATTTTGAAGTCGACCATTTTGAATCCAAATAGAAGAAGAGGGTCATGTGACACATCAAACATATTGGGAATTTCACAAGAAAAACAATGGTGTGCTTGGTTTTAACATAACTTTATTCTTTCATTAATTATTTACAAGTTTTTGACCACTTATAAAATGTGTTCAATGTGCTGCCCATTGTGTTGGATTGTCAATGCAACCCTCTTCTCCCACTCTTCACACACTGATAGCAACACCGCAGAAAAAATGCTAGCACAGGCTTCCAGTATCCGTAGTTTAAAACAAAAGTCGGATTCAAAATGGCCAAATTCAAAATGGCCACCATAGTCACCACCCATCTTGAAAGGTTTCCCCCCCTCACATATATTAATGTGCCACAAACAGGAAGTTAATATCACCAACCATTCCCATTTTATTAAGGTGTATCCATATAAATGGCCCACCCGGTGTATCCATATAAATGGCCCACCATGTGTATATATCAGTGGCGGCCCGTCCATAGGGACGCACGGGCGCCGCCCCCCCCTTCCGCAGTCACAAAAAAAAACAGGCCCTTTAAGAACTTTTTTTCGGCTAAAATGTCATTTTGACATTTTAGCCGAAGTTCTGGCGGCCGTCTATAGAGGGCGCTGCAGCGCCACCCCCTCTCGCAAATAACACACGTTCAATGCAATGCATTGAACGTGTGTTATTGTTGCCAGCTGCCTGGTCTATTCATATAACCGGACATGGGTCGCCGGTTACCTGAATAGCGGCAGCTGGTTGGCTGAGGGCCAGGGGCTCTGATAGGCTTTTCCAGTACCGCCCTCCGGCTCTCGGAAGTCTATACTCGGAGCGCAGGCAACCTTTTCAGCCAATCAGGTTCCCGGATTCTGGTTATCAGGAACCTGATTGGCTGAAGCTTCTCCACGGCGGCAGAAGACATCGAGGGAGGACATGGAAGCGTCAGGTAAGTGTTTTTTTTTACAGGGAAAGGGGCATCATGGGGCACAGTGGCATCATGGGGCACAGTGGTGACAAAGGGCACAGAGGCGACAAAGAGCACAGAGGCGACAATGAGCACAGTGGCATGGGGCACAGTGGTGACAATTAAAGGGCACAATGGTGACAATTGATGGCACAGTGACTGCATATGATGGCATGGCACAGTGGTGACAATTGATGGGCACAGTAGCTGCGTTTGATGGCATGGCACAGTGGTGAAAATTGATGTCACAGTGGTGGCGTTTGATGGCATGGCACAGTGGTGACAATTGATGGCACAGTGACTGCATATGATGGCATGGCACAGTGGTGACAATTGATGGCACAGTGACTGCATTTGATGGCATGGCACAGTGGTGACAATTGATTGGCACAGTAGCTGTGTTTGATGGCATGGCACAGTGGTGACAATTGGTGGCACAGTGGTGGCGTTTGATGGCATGACACAGTGGTGACAATTGATGGCACAGTGGTGGCGTTTGATGGCATGGCACAGTGGTGACAATTGATGGCACAGTGGCTGCATTTGGTGGCATGGCACAGTGGTGACAATTGATGGCACAGTTGCTGTGTTGCATGGCACAGTGGTGACAATTGATGGCACAGTGGCTGCATTTGGTGGCATGGCAGAATGGTGACAATTGATGGCACAATGGTGGCATTTGATGGCATGGCACAGTGGTGACAATTGATGGCACAGTGGTGGTGTTTGATGGCATGGCACAGTGGTGACAATTGATGGCACAGTGGCTGCATTTGCTGGCATGGCACAGTGGTGACAATTGATGGCACAGTTGCTGTGTTGCATGGCACAGTGGTGACAATTGATGGCACAGTGGCTGCATTTGGTGGCATGGCACAGTGGTGACAATTGATGGCACAGTTGCTGTTTTGCATGGCACAGTGGCTGCATTTGATGGCATGGCACAGTGGTGACAATTGATGGCACAGTTGCTGTGTTTGATGGCATGGCACAGTGGTGACAATTGATGGCACAGTGGCTGCATTTGGTGGCATGGCACAGTGGTGACAATTGATGGCACAGTTTCTGTGTTTGATGGCATGGCACAGTGGTGACAATTGATGGCACAGTTGCTGTGTTGCATGGCACAGTGGTGACAATTGATGGCACGGTGGCTGCATTTGGTGGCATGGCACAGTGGTGACAATTGATGGCACAGTTTCTGTGTTTGATGGCATGGCACAGTGATGACAATTGATGGCACAGTTTCTGTGTTTGATGGCATGGCACAGTGATGACAATTGATGGCACAGTGGCTGCATTTGGTGGCATGGCACAGTGGCTGCATGTGAAATAAAACTCAAATCTCTTCATATTCATGCCTATTCGAGGTCAAACATGCCAATTATTGAATCAAGAGGGTTAACATGACTGCCAGGCAGCTAGCATTTACTAAAGACTTGTTTCCTTTTTTTTCCAAAGAACTCTCCAGCTTGTGGGGGTTTATCACATTAGCCAAATGATCTTTTACTAAGAATGACTCAATCCCATGATACAAGGGAAAAGAAGTGCTAACCGGCTGTACACTGGCTCTGGGCACACACTGTCCACCTCCACTTGGTCCTTGGTGAGTTGGGCCAGTCAATCACTCCTGAGTTATATGTGAAATACACTAGAGATGAGTGATTTAACTTATCCTCATAGAAAACCCAATTTTCACTACTGATTCATACCCAAACCACAGACCACAGTACTTAGTGTGGCTGACCCTCAATAAACCTGAAATTGAAGTTTTCTTTGTGGTACCATTGAGTCACCATTAATGGAGCATGGTCACATTTCTAGTTATTTCTTCCATTAATAACAGTGACAAAGTGTTAACATAACTGTCTCCAGATTCTCTGATTAGATTACTTCTCTCTCACCCAAGTACCATTGTGTAGAAACATATACAGTACAACATTGGATTGTGAGCATAATTCGTGTTAGAAACATGCTTGTAATTAGGGTTGCCACCCTTTCTTAAAGCCAAACCTGAATTCTTTGGCGGCACATAGCAATTTGTTTTTAAGGGGGAACACTGTAGAACACTTATATAAGGGGGTTTCACCAAAGTCCACACTTACATCAGAATTGTTAGCATTCAGGGGAGGGCTGGGCTGGGAGGCAGGGTGGCAATTGCCTCCCAGGCTGTTCTGACTTATGGCCGGCAGACGCTGCCCACTACCATTTTCATTGGTAGTGGGCGGCCGACAACTAGCTGTTGCATCCTGGAAATTTTAGTCCACGCTCAAGCTCCGGGTGGGTGGAAAACAGAGCAGCGCAGAGGAAACTACAACTCCCGGAGACCTGATTCTTGAAAGCAGAGTGTGCCAGGGAGTCTGGATGCAGGGCTGGGTGCTGGCTGCAACTTGACCCCAGGACCAGGAGCCATACCCCCCCAGGAGTCTGTGGCGTGCAAGGACCTGCTGAGATCACTGTGGTGAGAGACCCTGACACCCATAGCTGACCCCCCATCCCCCCCATACACCCCATGTAACCTGCCCCAGTGATCAGGCTGCATTGATGGGCACTGGAGTTGGCTGCATTGAAAAACAAGATGGGCCATGGATGGTGAGCTGATTTGGCGGTTAAATGGGCCAATTGACTGAACTTTCCCCCCAGGCCTAAGGCTGCCAGCCCTCCCTTGTTAGCATTCCCCCTTAAATCATGGTTCCCAACATTTACATCAGAGTCCACAAAGCACCCCTTAAATCTGAGTCTCCCTTACCATATTGTACTCACTCGCTCGGAGGCAGGAAGGAGAAGGGAGGAAGGCGGCCTATGCACTTGGTGGTTGTGGTACTTGGTTAGTTAGGGAGCATACTGTAGGTGTGTGCAACCCAGGCAGCAGAGGGAATCTGCACCACATTGGGTGATTAGGGTGTGCCCAGGCACGCCTATGTTGGGGGGCCACGGTCCAGTCTGAATAATGTGTCCGGGTTTCAGGGATAATGTGTCCAGGTTTCAGAGAGTCTGAATCCTGGAGAAATGAATCAAAACCTGGACTGTCCAGGTGAATCCGGGACAGATGGCAACCCTACTTGTAATCAAAAGCACTTGCATATCAAAGTGAATTTTCCCATAGGAAATAATGGAAACTCAAATTATTCATTCCACAACCATGTATTTATAAGTCTTTCAGTTTATAGTCCTTCTAAAAAGATTATAGCAATGTGATAGGTTGTGTAACCATAAAATGTCCATCCACAAATTGAAGTCTCCACAAGGGGATTAGAAGCAAAATCCAGCAGGAGCTGCAGAGTATAAAAGATAAGAGCGGTGCCTCTAAGTGTAGCAATATGGTTACATTTATTAAAGGTACAACATTTAGTAACTCACATGGTTGATGATTAAAAGAGGCACATTATGTTATATGATTATGGTATACATGCAATGCTGTTTACCTTGTATGTTTGGATTTAATTAATTTTGTTGTGCTTTTGGATAGGCCTGCTGCTTTCTGTTGACATATACCGGTCCTGAGGAAGCAAATTGTGAAACGCGTTGGCCTCATGACAGAACAGTACACATTATCAAAGCTTGGCCAACAGCTTATATTTATACATTAGCTTTTTGCGCTTAGTGGTTTTAGCTATGCTATTTTAACAAATTTTGTAATAAAGAATTTTTGATATAATTTTGGTTGCTGCGTCTCTTTCTGATACCGTTAAAGTCCGTAAAATTGCTCTTTTTTTTATTAAAAGAGACACATCTAAGTATGCATGTATTCAGGGTAAAGCTGTGCACATAAACCGTCCCCCGCACCACCAACTCTCACTGCTGTCAGTCTGCAATCGTGGCTGGGAAGTCTACCCTGCAGTAGAGCGTTCTGAAGGCTTGACTTGAACAATGGGGGAAGGATATTATATATAGTGTAATGGTGGCTTATAGGACGTCCCCCCCTCCTGCCGCCATCTGGTGCTTTTTTTCGGGCTCTCGCGTGCCATCGGAGGCCCGGAGAACGATGAGGAGGATAGAGATTTCCGGTGACCAGATGTTCACCGGTCATCTCTATGACTGTCGGAGGCCCGGGCGTGGCATCATAACCAGAAGTAAACAAAGCCGCAATCGCGGCTGAAAGCATGAGATCGGTAAAAAAAATCCCAATCTCATGCTTTTCAGCTTGGAGGAGAGATGTGGGGTCTTGTTGACCCTGCATCTCTCCATAAAGAGGACCTGTCACACACTATTCCTATTACAAGGGATGTTTACACTTGTACTAGGAATAAAAGTGATCAAAAAAATAAAAAAATTAAAACGCCCCTGTCCCCAGTAGCTCGTGCTCAGAAGCGAATACGCACGTAAGTCCCGCCCACATATGTAAATGTCGTTCAAACCACACATGTGAAGTATCGCCGCATGCGTTAGAGCGAGAGCAATAACTATAGCACTAGAACTCCTCTGTAATTCTAAACTGGTAACCTGTAAAAAAAAAAATAAGCGTCGCCTATGGAGATTTTTAAGTACCGAAGTTGGCGCCATCAATAATTATTGTGCAAATACCATGCGAGATAACAAGTTACAATGACCGCCACTTTATTCCCTAGGATGTCTGTTAATAAATATATATATATATATATATATATATATATAATGTTTGGGGGTTCTGAGTAATTTTCTAGCAATGATTTTTTCACTGAAGGAGAGAAGTGCCAGAATATGCCTGGTATGGAAGTGGTTAAAGTTCATGTGCATGTAAAGGCAGGTGTCCCAATACTTTTGGTGACATAGTGTATATTTAAACAAACTTAGGTAGACAAGGGCTACTATTTTTAATTTGTTATTATAAGGGGTTGATTTACTGACGGCAAATAGGCTGTGCATTTTGCAAAGTGCAGTTACACTCAGCAAGTGCAGTTGTTTCAGGGCTTGGTAAATGAGGTAAATTCACGTTGCAAGGAATATCCAATCACGTGCAAGGAAAATAAAATAAACAGCATTTTCGCTTGCACATGATGATGGGAGTCAGCAGAGCTTCTGCTCATTTACTAAGCTCTGGAGCAATTCTGGACTTGCAGAGTGAAAATGCACTTTGCAAAGTGCACAGTCTGTTTGCCTTTAGGAATTCACCCCCAAAGATTCTAGGGCAACCCATTTAAGTTCCCGTTTTTATTTTTCTGAATATATTACACAGCATTTCACAGATTAAATATAACCATTCCCATCAGTTCTGGTGAGTCAGTGACCATTGGAGCGACTCCAGTAAGATTAGTCGGTGAGGGAATAATACTGCTCAGGAAACAATAAAATGCTGTTAAAATAGGAAGTTCACTCATTTTTAATCATGTACTTTATAATCTGTACTTTATAATCCTTCAGTTAGGCAAGATTTAACAGGCTCCTTGCTGGACCTCTGAGTAGATGACTTTATGTTGCTCTTATGTCCATTGACAAGACCTAAACTGTAGACTGGTATGATTTGATACAAAAAGTTTTGAAGTACAGAGGATCCTTACATAACAGAGGTAAGCATGCAGGCAAGTGGGTTAAAGTGACCTTGCTAGGGGCCAACAAAGTGACAAAGGCGCAAGAAAAATAGCATTCTATATACCCTATATACTCAAGTTATCAGCACATTTTTTTGTGCTGAAAAAGCCCCCCTGCCCCCTCGACTCGAGTCTCCCCGCTGTGTAAAGCCCCGTATACACGATCGGACCTTTGTGTGACCAAAATCACATCGGAATTCCGACAGAATTTTAATAGAACATGTTCTCTATCTAAACTCCATTCATCGGACTTTGCGATGGAATTACTCCGAAGGGGCATACACATGGTCGAAATTACCGATGGAAAACGTCCGTCTGACTTTTTCCATCGGAAATTACGATCATGTGTATGGGGCTTAATGCAGTCAGTCGGCCAGTGGCGGCTGGTGATCAAAATTTTTGGGGGGGGCGCAAACAATCGAAAAAAACAAACAAAACAATTGCAGCCTCACTGTGTCCAACAATTGCAGCCTCACTGTGCCCAACAATTGCAGCCACTGTGCCCATCAAACGCAGTCACTGTGCCCTGCCATTGTCACCACTGTGCCCTGCCATTGTCACCACTGTGCCCTGCCATTGTCGCCACTGTGCCCTGCCATTGTAGCCACTGTGCCCTGCCATTGTCACCACTGTGCCCTGCCATTGTAGCCACTGTGCCCTGCCATTGTCGCCACTGTGCCTTGCCATTGTAGCCACTGTGCCCTGCCATTGTAGCCACTGTGCCCTGCCATTGTCACCACTGTGCCCTGCCATTGTAGCCACTGTGCCCTGCCATTGTAGCCACTGTGCCCTGCCATTGTCACCACTGTGCCCTGCCATTGTAGCCACTGTGCCCTGCCATTGTAGCCACTGTGCCCTGCTATTGTAGCCACTGTGCCCTGCCATTGTAGCCACTGTGCCCTGCCATTGTCACCACTGTGCCCTGCCATTGTAGCCACTGTGCCCTGCCATTGTAGCCACTGTGCCCTGCCATTGTCGCCACTGTGCCCTGCCATTGTAGCCACTGTGCCCTGCCATTGTAGCCACTGTGCCCTGCCATTGTCGCCACTGTGCCCTGCCATTGTAGCCATTGTGCCCCGTAAAATTCCCCCCGCCACTTACCTGGGGTCAGCCGTTCTGTCCCTCGATGTGTTCTTTTGCCCTCATTGACGCTTCAGCCAATCGGGTTACCGGTAACCTGATTGGCTGAGACGGTTGTCACTCTTATCCAAGGAACGCACACACCGTGCTTCCTGAGGATAAGCATCCGTAAGCCGAATACAGCCTGGGGGCTACAATCGGAAAGCCTATCAGAGCGCTCACCAGGGTGGCGGCCATCTGAATATTCAGCGGCAATACATAGATTCATGCAATGTAATGCAGGAATCTATGTATATTGTCAGTGGTGTGTGCGGTAGCCAGAGGGGGCAGCGCTCCAGCGCCCTCTATGGACGCACCGCCACTGCAGTCGGCGGCCATCCATTGTAACAAAGCCCTGCCTCCTCCTCGTCCACGATAGACGGAACACTGACTCACTGCTGGGAAACTGAATCACGGACGAAGATGAGGAGGAGGCGGGGCTTTGTTACACTTGAGGGCCACTGACTGAAATTAAAGGGGTTGTAAAGGTACAATTTTTTTTTTTCCTAAATAGCTTCCTTTACCTTAGTGCAGTCCTCCTTCACTTACCTCATCCTTTGATTTTGCTTTTAAATGTCCTTATTTCTTCTGAGAAATCCTCACTTCCTGTTCTTCTGTCTGTAACTCCACACCATAATGCAAGGATTTCTCCCTGGTGTGGAGTGTCGTGCTTGCTCTACAGCTCCCAAGTCGGTGGTGTTCCCTGTGTGAGCAGAAATACAAAAGTTTAGTCAATTTTTATTTAAATATGTCTGATAATTTGTAGCTTACTGTACAGGTGAAACAATTAAAAAGTACTGTTTGCTTCCTTGAACATACACACAAGCCATACTTTAATTCAACTAATTACAATATAATTCCCTTAGTCCGCCGAGTAAACAGTGACAGAGTACGGTTATGTATGGGAGACAAGCCACCACAAACAGCGTATAATGTGTCTCCTCACAATTTTGTCTCCCATGATTAACATTTCCTTCTTTCATTAGAAATTCATTTTCTGCCTTGTTTTTGTCTTCAATTAGCGCAAATGTCTTTTCCCCTGGGTTCAATTAACCTCTAGCAGGTAAACAGCTTATCTCATTTCAAATTCTGCATAATGTGCGCACAAAGTTTATTCTTTCACAGGTTAAATTTAAGCTTTCCTACAGCAAGTCTGGAGCTGTGGATAAACAGAATCAATCAAAAATTTTTCCTATCAGTACCTTTTATATATTTACATATTCTGTTTCCTGCGCATGAAGTATCAGCTCTTCGACTTACAATCTGCTTGAAGGGAAGACAGTTATACGATAAGATAATTCATCCATTTAAATGCAACCATCCTTTATCTAACTATGTACATGACAAAAAAAAAACAGTTTACATAATTTATTAAAACTATGCTTGAATAAAACAGTAATTAGGTAACTAATTAAGGGAAGGAAACTCAAATGCTCCATTCTCTATATTATGAGAATATATCTAATTATCAGACTTGTCAACACAGGAATACCAGTTGTTTATATGGCCGTGTCCAAATGCTCCAAATGCTCTAAAGAAATATGTACTAATCAGAGTCTACTTGTCCTGAGAACATATACTGTATGGTGGTCTACAAGTGCAGACACAAACCATGGATGGCACAAAGATTTTCTTAAAGGGGAGTTCCACCCACAATTTTACTTTTTAAATATAAATACCCCTGTAATACACAAGCTTAATGTATTCTAGTAAAGTTAGTCTGTAAACTAAGTTCTGTTTTGTAAGGTTGTTACAGCATTTAGTTTATAATCTAGAAATAGTCCGTGGCCATCTTAAGTGTGGGCATCATGAAGCCAGACTGTATGACTTCCTGGATTTCAGCTTTGCATATCTCGCACATGCTCAGTGCTGCACAAGCAATGTAATAGGTTTCAGTCAGGTTTGCAAGGACTACTGGGAAACATGACGCCTATCCCAGAAACCCTTGCAAATAGCCTTGTGACTTAATAGCCTAGGCTAATAAGGAGGAGGAAGTAATAAAGGACTACAAAATAAAGGTATTTACAAGCAACAAAATAAATAAAAATTGTCCATTCTGAACACTATGAGATTAGGGCATGCAGCAAAGACAAACATATAAAAATGGGTGGAACTCCACTTTAAGAAACTAAAATATTATTATAAGAGTGTGATGGGAGGGCCCATGGAACCCAGAGTCCATTGGAAAGGTTGGGAAATTCTTTTTTCAGCTCCCCATGCACCTCTTATGTCTGAGACCTCGTACACACAACCGAGGAACTCGTCGTAACTGAAACATTGTTTTCCTCGACGAGTTCCTTGTTAGGCTTGTCGATAATCTTGACAAGCTTTCTTTGCGTACACACTGTCAAGACCAAATCTCGTTGTTCTCAAACGCGGTGACGTACAACACGTACGAAGACAGGGGAAGTTCGATTCCACTGGCACAACCCTTGGGGCTGTTTTTGCTAATCTCATGTTACTGCGTGTTAGGAAAAAGTTTGGTATGAGACGATTCGCGCTTCTCAGTCTGTTACAGCATGACAAATGTGCTATCTCCATTACGAACGCTACTTTTACCGAAGGTGCACTCCCATCTCATACTTTATTCTGAGAATGCGCGGGTTTCTAAGCATACACGCGAATGTGTTTCTCATCGAAAACCAGCCCGACGAGAAACACGACGAGGAAATTGAGACTACCGACGAGGAAAAATAGATCTTGTTCTCTTTTTTTCTCATCGAGTTCCACAACAGTTTTCTTGATGAAAAACATACACACGACCCTTTTCCTCGGGGAAAAATATGTCTTCTCTTACTTAAAATGGGATAGTAATATTTAATCACAATATCTCCCAGGATATATGTAAAGACTAGTCTTGGTTTGTTTGATTCTGAACTCAACATGTTAGTTGAGAGAGCTGACCACATTGGCCTCTGTACAACGTAGGAGATGGGCCAACTCCTGCTGGAGCTCCTGCTATTGTGAGAAGGTGTCCTGTGTTTATACTTATGATAATGTATATTCTACTTTGTAAGGCTTGGTTCACACTGCTGCGAATTCAAAATCGCGGTAAAATTGTGATTTTACCACCATTTTGCGGCTGCATTTTTGTCGCGGTTCGCGACCGAGATTTCAGGGAATGCCAGTCAATAGAGCTAAATTTGCATCGCACACGGATCAAACTCGCACAGGACCCTTTTTCCTGCAGCTTATATTCGCAACGCATTAATGTAAACGGCACTAATGGTAAACTATGTCATTTAAATGACTTGCGAATTTGAAATATCGCAACTGCTCAAACTCACGATGTGTGAACCTAGCCTGTGTGAACCTAGCCTGAAGCTCAGTGACAAGTCTGACCTGTAGTGAAATCCTGATTAATCACAACAATGACCAGGAGGGCATGAAGTCCCATCGGCTGCTTTAAAGGATTAGTTAATTAGCTGTTAATTCTGTTTCTGGTTACAGGTGTATTGTTAGAGTAATATGAGCAGGAGGGGGGACCTCCTCCTATTTAACTGTATGTAAGACTTGTATTTGTGTTCTAATAAACAGTTCATGTTCAGAAATCAAACAAGTATAGTCTTATTTGTTGTTGATAGCGGTTGGAATATCTGATATCTAGATTCAGACCGGGAGGAAGTGGTATATGATGAAAGCACTCAAGTGGAGTGTGGGACGTTTCGTTACAAAGAGTAAGATTACTTCCAGACTTGGGATTTTCCTCTTGTTTGGCATCTTCCTTTGGAGCTCCATTGTGCATTTGGAGTTGGGTGTAAAAGTGTATCTAAAGCTAGATAGTAGAAAATGGTGCAAATCCACATGAGCTTTCTTTCATGTCCATCCCATTGAGTAGATTTCACTTTACTTTGTGTCCTGTACATATAACAGGAAGTAAGAAGAAATCTCTCCAGTGAGGTGTATGCCCTTTGAGACAGGTGGCATTAAAACAAATGTCATCATTTGAAGCTTTCCTCTCTATTCTGGTTCTGGTAACATCACAAAACTTTACATTTTCTTCTACTTTTGGTCCTAGCAACATTGGTTACCAAGACAAATAGCGAGCAAAATTCTCCCTAACAGGGGCCAGACATTAAAGGGGTTGTAAACAGTGCTGTATTATGGCCTAGGCCGACAAGGCCCTGGCCTAGGGCGGCACTTTGCGGGGGCGGCGAAAAAACTCTGTCCCTCTGTCCTCATCTCACTGCTTCCCTCTGTCCTCCTCCCATGAAAATGACAGGGCGGGTCTTAAAAAGGAAGGGGTGTAGTCTTGACAGAAAGGGGTGTGTCATATGTAAATTAGAAGTTTAGTCAGGCCTAGGGCAGCACAAAACCTAAATACACCACTGGTTGTAAAGGTTTTTTTTTTTTTTTAAAGTAACAAACATATCATACTTACCTCCACTGTGCAGTTAGTTTTGCACAGAACCTTCTTTCCTCAGTCAGAACACTGAGATGGATCGTGGTAGGGGTTTTCCAGCATGACAATGACCCTAAACATACCTCCAAGGCAACAAAGGAGTGGCTCAAGAAGAAGCACATTAAATCGGTTGTATACCTGCATTTTTTTTACACCTGCACCGCATACTAGCTCATTATGAAATACTTACCTTAAAATGAAGTGTAGGGAACTTACCTGGTCCACGCAGAGCAAGATGTCATCTTGCCTGGCGTGTCTTCTGGGTATCGCCGCTCCATCGATGTGATTGGCTGTAGCGGCGATGTCGTCACTCCTGCGAATGCGCGGAAGATTCGATCCCAGCAAAGTCCGGCGGCTGCCGGCCCTTTAGCCGAGGATCCCTCCTGCGCATGCGCCGCTGCAATCAGCGGCGCATTGCAAGGGGTAATATCTCTTAAACCGTGCAGGTTTGGAAGATATTCTTTATAGGCTTCCCTGTAGGTATAGACCATTATAGGCTTCCCTGTAGGTAAACGTGGTAGTAAAGACTTTACTACCACTTTAAGGTCATGAAGTGGCCTAGCCAGTCTCCAGACCTTAATCCTATAGAATATTTATGACGAGATCTGTAACTTTGTGTTGCCAAGTGACTGCCAAAAAACCTTAAAGATTTAGAGAAGATCTGTAAAGAAGAGTGTACCAAAATCCCTCCTGAGATGTGTGCAAACCTGGTAACAAACTACAAGAAACGTCTTACCTCTGTGCTTGCCAACAAGGGTTTCTCCACCAAGTACTAAGTCATGTTTTGCTTGGGGATAAAATACAGTAAAACCTTGGATTGCAAGCATAATTCGTTCCAGAAACATGCTTGTAATCCAAAGCACTTGTATATCAAAGCAAAGTTGTACCTTCATTAACTGTAACCATATTGCTCTCTTCTCTTTTATACTGTGACATGACGCTACTCTTATATTAAGACATCGCTTGTATATCAAGTCAAAATGTATTTAAAAATGTTGCTTGTCTTGCAAAACGCTCTCAAACCAAGTTACTCTCAAACAAATTGTAATGGAACCCCAAATGGGACAGGGGTTAAGGCCGTTTAGGATATTCCCTTCCCGAACACAAGGCAGCTATCGACACTCCACAATCCGGCGAACACGATCCATACATATTCCCCCATTATTGAGACACACAGCTCTGTTTGAGGTTCAACAGGAATAGACAATCTTTATTGAGAAAGCAGGCTCTTATATACACAAAAAGAATACTGCAGTAACCAAATGAACAACATCACACAATGGTTCCTAACAAGCCCAAATACACATCTTTTAGTAGCCATTCTGACTCCGGCTCTGACCTCATTTACATGAGCTAATTAACTACAGATTATAATTCAGAAACCTGACCTTTAGGCTGTCTGTTAACTCACAATACACATTTATCATCAATAGACCTTCACACAATATAGGGTCAATTATCACAAGCCACAATGAAGGATCCTTAGAAGCCATCCTAGATTCATTTACATCACAACAGACAGACAGGTGGGCTGCAGTCCAAGACATATTCTGCATGTCCATTATTTTCTGGATTCAATACACATTTATCACAGTTGCAGACTTAATTACCACAGCAAGCTTTATAGTACACAACAGTCAACACACAGTAAATACACATTATATACAATATATTCCACATTAAATCTGACTAGCACAGACCATAGTGGGGTTCTCATTCACCCTGTGCCCCTATTAGAGACACAGAGTGATCTACACCAGCCTTTCTCATCCAGTGTGCCATTGCACACTCGTGTGCCTTCAGATGTTCTCAGGTGTGCCGCGGGCTCAGTGGAGAGAAGGCTGTCAGATGAGCCTGCTCTCCTGCCGAACTGTGAGAAGCTCTGTCGGCTTCAAAAGTGAAAGTAAAGTGCAGAGGAGTGTGCTGTGCTCTCTGCTTCCCCCTAGAGTGCAGTGCCCGGCTGAATGAGGAATCTGCAAAGGTACTGAGCTAGAAGCTAGATTCATTTTAAAATGGCTTTATACATGTGTCTGTGTGTGTCTGCACATGTGAGTGTCTGTCTGTGTGTGTGTGTGCACATGTGAGTGTGTGTGCGTATGCATGTGTTTGTATGCGGGTGTAAGCATGTGCGTATGTTACCTTTAATCTGACCCCCCCCCCCCCCCAATTCCTCTACCATGAGAGTGGCTTTTGTAGGGCTTGTTTGATAGCAGCTGCTCCTCTAAAAAGAAATCCATGCACAGATCGTTTTTCAGAGGCATTTGACAGGCGGAAAAGAGGCATTTTTAAAATTGCACTGCAGCAAAAGAACCCCACGTTTTCGAATGTGTGGGGGTACCATTAAGAATTAATGGTACACCTAAAGAGCAGAGCATTTGTCTGTGTGTCAGGAATGAGCACGATTTTGCGCGTGTTCTGCGACACACCGTAATGTGAACCAAGCCTTGGACTGGGTTGCCTTAAGACTGAAAATACTTTTTAAGGGTGCCCAGACTGGAAAAAGGTTGAGAAACACTAATCTACACATAAGAGGCTTTGGGGAGCTTCTGGCTCCCACGGGCCCTTCCGTCACACCAAGGTTTTACTGTACTTATTTTACTCACTGAACTGCAACTCAATTTATATCATTTTAACCTCCCTGGCGGTATGATTCTTTAAGATTTTAGGTGCTGAAAGCGGTACCATTATTTGCAAGGGAATTTGGCGTTTTATACTGTAGGCTTGTAATTCTTAGGAATAACTCACTGAAATCTATCCAAACAAGAGTCTAATAGGCATCCTGGGTATGATTTTTTTTTTTTCTTATTAAAAATTATAATATAATAAATAATTATAAAAAATTATAACAAATAATAATATAATTATAGTAAAAATTATTCAATAATGTAATCAAATCAAAATCACTGAAATTTGCTCAGTTGCAGAATTTTTGCTGTCATAATTTTTTTTTTTTTATGACGAATTTCCCCATAAATCGCTATCGCTAAATTCTGCAAGTGATTCTGATTTATTATCGCTGTTTTTTAGCTGCTCTAAAACAATTTTTGCCATAAAGGGACACTTTTGGTTGCTATGGGCAATCTACAGTTTGCAGGCAGAAAGAACAGTTTTTATTATATAAAAGGACATGTAGTGTACAGGGCAGACCACTAGGGACATGGGGGGTGTGTATTTTTTACATACAGTACTGTAATCTATAAGATTACAGTGTACTGTATGTATAGTGTTTGTTTACTTTTTTAAATTTGGCGCCGTTCCCCCCCCTACGTCGCGACGCTCGCAGGGAAGGGAATCGGCGGAACACACAGCATCAGGCGGACATCCGCCCGCCGTGTACTGCGGGGAT